>BSBK01007775.1:1075000-1707539 GCA_027943335.1 Chamaecyparis obtusa | reverse complement strand
CCTATGCTAATCTCTATAGGAGAGTATTGTGCAAATTCTTATAAATCCTTACAATTTCAAATTCGTTAACTACTTTAACAAAGATATTGCAACCACATACCATGCATACAGAAAAATAGAGAATGACACAATGATATACCCTGGGGAAACCTTTCGGTAAAAACCCGAGCACTCCAAAACCTGCACAATGTATTGATCAAAACTATTACAGCTTACAATACACTTGCAATGCAAGTTCTTTCAGAAGATTTCCAAAACTTTGAAGACAAATTACGGCAACATAAAAATGTTCCAACCATACACTCGCATCACCTCTCTTTGCAACCCTAAAAAATCTTATATCATGCGCTTCACTTTTTAGGGCTACTCCCAAACATAACCATATTAGGGTTTTACCATTCTTCGAGAAAATAGGAACCCCAAAAATTTTTTCGGGCCAATGCCCCGAACCCCACGATTGGGGAAGAGTGTACAGTACTCAAATTTATCAGTTGCCACATGTCTTCACCTGTCATTGAATCTTCCTGACATAGCTCTTACATGTCATAGGAATCCGTCATAACCATTTTAGCCATGATCTCCTTACACACAATTCAAGATGCTGACACATCAACATTATTTGCAAGAAAATACATTTCACAAACAAATAATAACAATAGGAATTATCCAAGGTTGAGACACATTATTCCTAACACTAAGGACCACTTAAAACCCCTTATTTGTTAACTTTCTTGCACTCTCCCCTCTCTCTCTCTCTCTCTCTCTCAGTCTCTCAGTCACCCCTCTATCTCTCTTTGTCTCTTTATCATCTCTCTCTCTCTCTCTCTCTCTCCTTTCTCCCCCCATCTATCTCTCTTTTATGCATTTCTAGACAGGGCGTGCTCCAAATAGGGCATGCGCCAAAAAGGGTGTACGCCCTATTTGGCACACGCCCTTTGTAGAAAGCCCAAAAATGGCAAAAAACCCAAGAATCCCGTGAAGGAGGCCCACTTTTACTGTATTCTGTCTGGAACATGTAGTTTGCACAACAAATATTCACTTTCATGGTGTTGGAGGTCAAAAAGAAGACTATTTTATCAACTTGGACCACCTTTTGTTGCAAGGTCAACATTGTGGTGCAAAAAAACAACCTTTATTTAGCAAATTTGACATATTTCAAGGTAAGTTTTGTTTGTTCTTGCATGCCAAAATGTGAATAAATCCTTTTTATTTTATTTCAGTATTATATGGGCTTGTGGAAAGCATAAATAGACATGTATTGGACTATAGTTTTATTATAATTTGATATATATAAATTGTAATACTTTTATATTATGTTATGACCTTATTATAATAGATTGATTTAAAAAACCATAATTGTTGTATTAGATTGATATTTTATAATGTGTAAATTTTAATGAATTTCAATGTATATATAGATCTTATTCATCATGCCGAGAAAATGACCTAAGATTCAAAACACCCGAAGAGCATGAAATAGAGAAAGAGAAGAAAAGAGAAAGAATGAGACAACTTCGCGAACAACGACAATTGGAGCCCATACAAGAAGAATTACCTAATAGGAGAGAATTGGAATTGGAAACACAAAGGAACTGAATGATAAAGTTGCGTGCAATAAGACAATTGAATTATGAAGGGGTGAGTATAATCATCTATTGGATCGCAAGTTGAAGGGATGCCATCATCCAATGTTGGAGGTGCACATGAATTATCTAATGTTGAAGACATCGCACACTCTACACCTCAAAGTGTAGCCACACCATCGTATTATGTTGAAGGCACACCATTAGCTACATCTAAAGGAATAGACACATCATTGCATCATTGTGAAGGCACCTCATTTCCAACTTTCGAAGGTGTAGGAATCACACCATTGCATCGTGTTGAAGAAACACCATATTCATCTCAAGTCGGTGAAGGTCCATCTTCCACAATCTGAATTTGAAGGCACATCATCTTCGGTTGAAGGTACGTAATTCATCCCTAACATTGTTGATGTTCCCAATGTTGAGCCTACACAACAATGAGAACACCTCCTAGAGTTTTGCATAGAAAGCCTAAATATTTGATTGATATTGACACTAATATTTTGAAACCAATGCCTGACAAGATTCCCAAGCGCACTTGTCAAAGATATACTAACCGAATTTGGAGGATATTTTTTGAGAATTTGAATGTCACAAGAAGATGTCAATTGTTTGTTGAAATGATGAGAAATCTAAAATTTAGGCCTATCATGAAGATTCTTGGGTTAAGAATAGATGACACCTCCACTGAAAAATCTATTGTAAAGAATCGAATGGATGCATATGAGACTGTGGGTTCTACATCACGCATGAAAGATAGTAATGTCACACGACATGTGATAACATCAACAATGGTAAGCAATCAAATGAAGAAGTCTCAACTCATTAGAAAGACAAGTAAATCATTGAAAATAAGTAGAAGGTCTCTAATGAGAGCCGTGGAAAGGCATCAAAGAGTGGAAGATTCAAATAGCAATGAACTATGGGCTTTTTTCCGGTAGATTGCCACGGAAAGACAGAGACATTGTTGAAACTTTGAAATCCTTCATTGAAAATTTTTGGAAGAATAATACATGAGTATCTCCTAATCAAAGAGATGTTGTAAGGAGGAGGATTGGGAGTCAATTGGCATGATCCACATCCAAAGCATTTTTTGGCTTCAAACCCAGACACAATTTTTTGCAAAATTTATAGATGCGTATCCTCAAATTAAAATTAGTCAAAGATTTTTTGAAATGGCTAAACCTTTTTATGTAAAGATAAATCACACACGCACAACTTGTTGTTGTAGAGTACATATTGAATTTTCTAACCATTATACTGTCTATTGGCATATATGTGTACGTTTGCATGCTAAAAATGTCTTGCAGGAGTGTAACATAAAGGAGCCACCTAGATCTTCAAGGGAATTGATAGTTACCATTTTATGTCATAGACCGGACGGACAACAATTTCACAAACTATCATGTTGAATGGTACATGTGTACATTGTGGTGGTTTGCAAGATTTACCTATTTGTCAGCATATGGAAAGTAGTCATGCAATTGGGAATGAAATAGTAGAATTTGGAAAATATAAGACCATTGCATATGCTCTAAAAGATGGAAAAGAGGCAAAAAGATGTGATTTAGTAATTGACAGGATTCCGGTGTATCAGTTCATGGATATATTTTGCAGGAAAATTGTGTATGAATATGCAATGCATACACATAGAGCACGATGGTTGGATACACAATTCAAGTTATGCAAGGACACTTTTTTGATTGATACAATTGTTTCAGTTGTGGACTTTGCTGAAAACTACACTTTGCAACCACAAAATGAGGTACAATCACAGTATTACAACTCTCAACAGGTTGCTATATTTGTTCATATAGCATACTTGCATGGACCTGATAGTACGGAGGAAAATAGGAAGATATTGAGGGAGTACCATTTTTATATGAGCGATGATCGCTCACATTCTACAGAGTTTGTACATGGTTGCTTTAGTTTGTTTTACAGTGATTTGGCAAATAGGAGCATACCATATCGTCGACACATCATATGGTCAGATAATTGTACATCCCAATTCAAGAATTCTTGTATGTTTTATTGGTTGAGAAGGATGCACAAGAACACTGATATTCAATATGTGTGGAATTTCACTGAGGCAGGCCATGGAAAGGGAGAGCATGATGGTGCGGGAGCATGTATAAAAAGAGCTTTAGGATGTGAAGAATTAAAGTATGAGGGGGGAGCAAACTTATCAAATGAAAGATGTATTGTCAACTGGTGTAATGCCACAATGGGCCCAGGTAAGGAAGGTGAGTCAACAGTTCATAGATTTTTTTGGTTGATTGATGAAACTAACATTGCACCATATGAGGATTGTTGTACAGTAACAGGATCAAGTGAGCTACACTCTTTTAGAAGTTGTAATGTAGGTTCATGGATGGTATACACATGACATATGACATGCTTTTGTTCATCTTGTGCAAAGGAGAATTGGGATGAGTGCGACTCAAAGGAATGGGTTGATGAATGGTCTATAAGACCTTTGAGCCCACTTGACTCCTATCGTCCACCAACAGCATTGCAACTAGGGGACATGGAAACATCTATTGACTTTGACCATTTGTCAGATATAGTACAACCAGGTAAATTGTCCATTTATATAGTTTTGTCTAAACTATTTTTGGATATTAATGTACTGAATATGTCTACGTTGTTGCAGGTCATGTTTTTGCAGTTATTGCACCTAAATACAATGACAAAGGGATAGATTATTATTTATGTCATTGTGTTGAGGCCAAAAAGAAATTGGATGTCGTAGTTGTAGACAGTGAAGGATTACAATACCCTATAGGAGCGGTTGTTGTAATAGGAACATGGCTTAGACGATATGGTATGAAGAACTCTAAGTTGTGGTTGTTCAAGGATTGGGAGACACACAGGAAGATTCTACATTATTCAAACCTTGTTGTTGCTTCAAATGTTACTTTGATCAGATATGGGGGCAGGCTAGTGAAAAGAACTCTTTGGAAGGTTCTCGAGTTAGAGCATGAGGAAATACTTAACACACTAAAGGTTAAGGCAGATCCAGCTGGTTCAATGGACTAAATCGGCTGTACTAAAATGTTGTAATATGTGTTCAACTGTACTATTTATTTCTTTGACAAAGTTAGCTTCTATGGTACATACCCCGTGTGTATAGAGGGAAGTTTGTAATTGTAATGATAATGCAATGCTACATATTTTTTAGGGCAATGCAGGAGGTTTTCTCCACTTAGCTCTTTCCTACCAGTGCCTTTATTGAGCTAAGTTGTAAACATGTTTCATAATATTAATAAAAAAAGAAACATGTTTACAATAATTTCTTAGCATTTTTATGGTGTTTTATCCAATGCAAAACTGTGTAATTTTTATGTGACTAATGATGGGACAGAAATAAGATTTGTTCTTAGATCAAATCTCCTCAAAACATGTTAGATCAGATATAAAACTTGGTCAAATCTCCTCAAAACATGTTAGATCAGATTTCCTCTTGTTTCCACTATGGATTTATGAGATCCATGCATAGTATGACCTTCTAACCCTAGGGATGGATCCAATAAAATGTATATTGACAACATAACATGAAATAAGGAAGGTACAATGAGTTTTGTTGCAAGAAAGTGGAGGAGAGCTGCCCTATGCATGCTTTGGGTGCACTTGGAAGGTGCGAACCATGACACAGACAGGGATTTGGCTTAAGAAGACAATGACCTAAGGATGTTCAAAAACTCCTTAAATGGTGTAACACAACCAAAATAAGGGTTTCCTACTCCAACAAACTCCTTTAGAAAGTTTACAAACTCAATCAAACTTTGGTGCCTTTTGGGCTTTAGGGACACTAGGCCTAAATCTAGCCTTTAACTAGAATTCTTCACCAGTGGACTTCCTGACCACTCCCAAGCATTTAGATGGTCCTCATATGACCTAAGGATGCTAAACAAACTCTTGGTTTGGTCCCTTTACAACCATACCATAGAAAAATAGACCTGCACCCACTTTTCCTTGTAGCCCTCTCAACATAGATTTTCTATTCTAACTTTTTCACAACTGAGTATCTTGACACAAATAGGGCATTTTCAGACACCCATTTAGAAGTTATGTAAGATCCCAAAGCCTTGTCTTCCAACTCCAATCCAACACCACCTAACTCTCACCTTGTACACAGACCTAATTGGCCTAATTAGGCTTGGTTTACAAAGGAAGTGTGAGGTATAGGGTTCTTGGAACTGGTAGCTCAAGTAGTGACAAAATCTCTTCAGTGCACATGTACACTGACAACAAAAATTCAGATAAAGAAGTAACAAGTGTTGTGGAATTATCCATAGAGCAATGTGAAATGAAGCCTCAAATTGGTTCATTAGTAGGCAAAGAATTTGGTCATGCACTTCATTCTAGCACCACAAATATTTCTATTAGAAATGACTATCTATCAATGGCCTTGCATTTACGGGACTTGGGCATTATCATTGAAAGGTAAGTTTGTTGCCACCTTTGGCAAGGCAGTCTCACTCCTCATTTTACAACAAAGGGTAGCCATCTATGGTCCAAGGTTTTAATTCAGCTGACAAGTGGAGAGCTTCTCAAGGTACTGATCTCTTTCATAGAGAAGTTCTTGCTTCATCTCAAGGTTCTTGTTTAGGTGACCAACTCCTTCGAGGTCCACAAATAGACCCATTAATTGGTAAAAGGGTAGATGCAATTTTGGAAAGAGTATCCCAATTGAAGAGTAATGGAAATTCCAGTGAGCATGAAGTTATTGCAGATACAATGGGTGCATCTCCTCCACTGACAAATATAACTACTTCTAGAGACTTGAGTTTAAATGGAGACTGTCTGTTCCCAAACATGCCCCAGTTGAGTAGATGAACCAGATGTTGCTTGAGTAAAGAAGATAGTGGTTTATTAAAGCATCTACATTATCCCACTTGCTATCAGTTACTACTTTTTGAGCAGCTTGCTAGCTGCTTCTGTGCAGGATTTCTATAATATATAATGTCCTCATGCAAGTACATGCCATGCACAGTCATTCGAACCCCGCCGACGACTCCATGCTGAAGTGTCCCTCAAGGTCCCTTAAGCATGAAATCGGCAATCTTTGTTGGGTTGTATCTCAGAGCTCATGTGAGATAGCATGGATCCATCAATTGATACGAGACCATATTGTTGAGGCCTACAAAAGCCTATCTCATTTTTTGGAGATTCAATTTTGTTTAAATTCGGCAACACATTCTTGGTCGGTGTCAGAACTCAAAGTGTTCCTCAGCTGAAATGACCAACGTTGCGTATCTTTCCAACCATCGGTCATAGCCTTGAACCGTCAATTCCAATAGCTTTGAATGGCTGAGTAAACACTAGTGGCAACCTCATTTGGCACCCATAGTCATTCGATCCCCGCCGATGACTCCGTACTGAAGTGTCCCTCAAGGTCCCTTAAGCATGAAATCGGTGATCTTTGTGGGGTCATATCTCAGAGCTCGTGCAACATAGAATCAATTCATTAGGTGCTACAGGATCGTGTTGCTGGGGTCTACAAAAGCCTGTCTCATTTTTTAGAGATTCAACTTATTTTAAATTTGGCAAGACATTCTCGATCCGTGTCAAAACTCAAAGTGTTCCTCAGCTGAAATGGTCAACGTTGCGTATCTTTCCAACCATCGGTCGTAGCATCGAACCATCAGTTCCAACAGCTCTGAATGGCCAGGTAAATGCTAGTGACAACCTCATTCACCATGCATAGTTGTTCGAACCCCGCCAACGACTCCGTGTTGAAGTGTCCCTCAAGGTCCCTTAAGCTTGAAATCAGCGATCTTTGCGGGGTCATATCTCAGAGCTCGATCGACGTAGAATTGATTCATCAGGTGCTACAAGAACGTGTTGCCGGGGCCTACAAAATGTCTCAATTTTTAGAGATGCAACTTATTTTAAATTCAGCAACACATTCTCAGTCGGTGTCAAAACTAAAAGTGTTCCTCAGCTGAAATGGTCAACGTTGCGTATCTTTCGAACCATCGGTCGTAGCATCGAACTGTCAGTTCCAAAAACTTTGAATGGCCGGGTAAATGCTAGTGGCAAGCTCATTCACCATGCATAGTCGTTCAAACCCTGCCGACGACTCCGTGTTGAAGTGTCCCTCAAGGTCCCTTAAGCTTGAAATCAGCGATCTTTGTGGGGTCATATCTCGGAGCTCGATCGACGTAGAATCGATTCATCAAGTGCTACGAGAACGTGTTGCTAGGGCCTACAAAAGCCTGTCTCAATTTTTAGAGATTCAACTTATTTTAAATTCGGCAACACATTCTCGGTCGGTGTCAGAACTCAAAGTGTTCCTCAGCTGAAATGGTCAATGTTGTGTATCTTTCCAACCATCGGTCGTAGCATCGAACCGTCAGTTCCAACAGCTCCGAATGGCCAGGTAAACTCTAGTGGCAACCTCGTTCACCATGCATAGTCGTTCAAACCCCACCGACGACTCCGTGCTGAAGTGTCCCTCAAGGTCCCTTAAGCATGAAATCAGTGATCTTTGTGGGGTCATATCTCAGAGCTTGTGCAATGTAGAATTGATTCATTAGGTGCTACGAGACCATGTTGCCGGGGCCTACAAAAGCCTGTCTCAATTTTTAGAGATTCAACTTATTTTAAATTCGGCAACACATTCTCAATCGGTGTCAAAACTCAAAGTGGTCCTCAGCTGAAACGGTCAACGTTGGGTATCTTTCCAACCATCGATCATAGCATCGAACAATCAGTTCCAACAGCTCTGAATGGCTGGGTAAATGCTAGTGGCAACCTCGTTCAGCACCCACAATGATTTGATCCCCACTGACGACTTCGTGCTGAAGTGTCCCTCAAGGTCCCTTAAGCATGAAATCGATGATCTTTGTGGGGTCATATCTCGGAGCTCGATCAACGTAGAATCGATTCATTTGGTGCTACGGGAATGTGTTTCCAGGGCCTACAAAAGCTTGTCTCATTTTTTAGAGATTCAACTTATTTTAAATTCGGCAACACATTCTCGGTCAGTGTCAGAACTCAAAGTGTTCCTCAGCTGAAACGGTCAACGTTGCATATCTTTCCAACCGTCAGTCATAGCATCAAACCGTTAGTTCCAACAGCTCCAAATGGTTGGGTAAACGCTAGTGGCAACCTCATTCAGCACCCACAGTCATTCGAACCCCACCGACGACTCCGTGCTGAAGTGTCCCTCAAGGTCCCTTAAGCATGAATCGACGATCTTTGTGGGGTCATATCTCAGAGCTCGTGCAACATAGAATCAATTCATCAGGTGCTATGGGAGCGTGTTGTCGGGGCCTACAAAAGCCTATTTCATTTTTCAGAGATTCAACTTATTTTAAGTTCAGCAACACATTCTCAGTCCGTGTCAAAACTCAAAGTGTTCCTCAGCTGAAATGGTCAATGTTGCGTATCTTTCCAACCATCAGTCGTAGCATCGAACCGTCAATTCCAATAGCTCCGAATGGTCGGGTAAATGCTAATGGAAACCTCATTCACCACGCACAGTCGTTCGAACCCCGCTGATGACTCCGTGCTGAAGTGTCCCTCAAGGTCCCTTAAGCATGAAATCAGCGATCTTTGCGGGGTCATATCTCGGAGCTTGTGCAATGTAGAATCGATTCATTAGGTTCTACGAGACCATGTTGCTGGGGCCTACAAAATCCTCTTTCATTTTTCAGAGATTCAACTTATTTTAAATTCGGCAACACATTCTCGGTCAGTGTTAGAACTCAAAGTGTTCCTTAGCTGAAACGGTCAATGTTGCGTATCTTTCGAACCGTCGGTCATAGCATCGAACCGTCAGTTCCAACAGCTCCAAATGGCCGGGTAAATGCTAGTGGCAACCTTGTTCACCACACACAGTCATTCAAACCCCGCCGAAGACTCCGTGCTGAAGTGTCCTTCAAGGTCCCTTAAGCATGAGATCGGCGATCTTTGCAGGGTCATATGTTGGAGCTCGTGCGACGTAGAATTGATTCGTTAGGTGCTACAGGACCGTGTCTGAAAATGCCCTGATTTTATCAAGATACTTAGTGGTTCAAAAGTTAGAGTAGAAAACCTCTATTAGGAAGGCTACAAGGAAAAGTGTGTGCAGGTCTAGTTCACTATGGTACGATCTTGATGGGAATGAACCAGTTGTTATTTAAGAGGCCTTAGGTCAAATGAGGACCATTTACATGCTTGGGAGTGGCCAAGAAGTCCACTGGTGAAGATTTTCAGCAATAAGTCACTTTTAGGCCTAGTTTCCCTAAAGCCAAAAGGACATTGAACTTAGATTAAGTGTCTAACTTTGCAAAGGGAGTTTATTAGGATAGAAACTCACTTAATTGATTGTGTTACACCATCCTAAGAGATTGGGAATACCCTTAAGTCATTACAGGTGATTGGTGAATTGTGGGAGTCAAGTGAAGGGCACACTACTTTCTGACTGTCACCTTTGCATCAAATTAGGTCTGTGTCCAAGGTGAGTGTTAGGTGGTGCTGGAGTGGATTTGGAAAACAAGGATTTGGGATCTTAAATAACTTCTAAATGGGTGTCTAAAAATATCCTGATTGTGTCAAGATACCAAGTTGTGAAGAAGTTAGAGTGGAAAATCAAGGTTGAGAAGGCTACAAGGAAATTGGCGTGCAGGTCTAGTTTGCTATGGTATGGTTGTAAAGGGAACAAACCAAGAGTTTTTTTAGAGTCCTTATGTCATATGAGGACCGTCGACATGCTTGGGAGTGGTCAGGAAGTCCACTGGTGAAGAGTTCTAACTAAAGGCTTGGTTTAGGCCTAGTGTCCCTAAAGCCAAAAGGGCATTGAAGTTTGATTGAGTGTATAAAATTGCAAAGGGAGTTTGTTGGTATATAAATCCATTTTATTGGTTGTGTTACACCATTGTAAGAGCTTGGGAACACCCTTAAGCCTTTGTAGTTGGTTGGTGAGTTGTGGGAGCTAAAAGAAGGGAACTCCACTTTCTTGTTGTAACCTCTGCATTAGTTCTCATTTAGGTGAACAAATCCTTCGAGGTCCACAAATAGACCCATTAATTTCCCAAATTGGTTCATTAGCAAGCAAATAATTTGGTCGTGCACTTCATTCATGCATTAGGCCCTAGTCTGAATTTGTGAGAGGATTCAGTCTAGCTAATAGGAGAAAGTTGTAAATGAGTGCATAGAATTGTTAAGTGAATGAAGTAAGAGTGTTTTTGAGTTATTTGGGGTTAGAGAAGAACATCTGGAGCACTGTACCAGTTCCAAGAACCCTACACCTTACACCTTCTTTGTAAACCAAGCCTAATTAGGCCAATTAGGTTTGTGTACCAGGTGGAAGTTAGGTGGTGCTGGATTGGATTTGGAAGACAAGGCTTTGGAAGCTTACATAACTTCCAAGTGGGTGTCTGAAAATGCCCTGATTTTATCAAGATACGTAGTGGTTCAAAAGTTAGAGTAGAAAACCTCTATTAGGAAGGCTACAAGGAAAAGTGCGTGCAGGTCTAGTTCACTATGGTACGGTCTTGATGGGAATGAACCAGTTGTTATTTTAGAGGCCTTAGGTCAAATGAGGACCATTTACATGCTTGGGAGTGGTCGGTAATTCCACTAGTGAAGAGTTTCAACAATAAGTCACTTTTAGGCCTAGTTTCCCTAAAGCCAAAAAGACATTGAACTTAGATTAAGTGTCTAACTTTGCAAAGGGAGTTTATTGGGATAGAAAATCACTTAATTTATTGTGTTACACCATCCTAAGAGATTGAGAATACCCTTAAGTCATTATAGGTGATTGGTGAATTGTGGGAGTCAAGTGAAGGGCACACTACTTTCCGGCTGTCACCTCTGCATTAAATTAGGTCTGTGTCCAAGGTGAGTGTTAGGTGGTGCTGGAGTGGATTTGGAAAACAAGGCTTTGGGATCTTAAATAACTTCCAAATGGGTGTCTAAAAATATCCTGATTGTGTCAAGATACTAAGTTGTGAAGAAGTTAGAGTGGAAAATCGAGGTTGAGAAGGCTACAAGGAAATTGGTGTGCAGGTTTAGTTTGCTATGGTATGGTTGTAAAGGTAACAAACCAAGAGTTGTTTCAGAGTCCTTATGTCATATGAGGACCATCTACATGCTTGGGAGTTGTCAGGAAGTCCACTGGTGAAGAGTTCTAACTAAAGGCTTGGTTTAGGCCTAGTGTCCCTAAAGCCAAAAGGGCATTGAAGTTTGATTGAGTGTATAAACTTTAAAAGGGTGTTTGTTGTATAGAAATCCATTTTATTGGTTGTGTTACACCATTTTAAGAGCTTGGGAACACCCTTAAGCCTTTGTAGTTGGTTGGTGAGTTGTGGGAGCTAAAAGAAGGGAACTCCACTTTCTTGCTATAACCTCTGCATTAGTTCTCGTTTAGGTGACCAACTCCTTCAAGGTCCAAAAATAGACCCATTAATTTCCCAAATTGGTTTGTTAGTAGGAAAAGAATTTGGTCATGCACTTCATTCATGCATCAGGCCCTAGTCTGAATTTGTGAGAGCATTCAGTCTAGCTAATAGGAGAAAGTTGTAAATGAGTGCATAGAATTGTTAAGTGAATGAAGTAAGAGTGTTTTTGAGTTATTTGGGGTTAGAGAAGAACATTTGGAGCACTGTACCAGTTCCAAGACCCTATACCTTACACCTCCTTTGTAAACCAAGCCTAATTAGGCCAATTAGGTTTGTGTACCAGGTGGAAGTTAGGTGGTGCTGGATTGGATTTGGAAGAAAAGGCTTTGGAAGATTACATAACTTCAAAATGGGTGTCTGAAAATGCCCTGATTTTATCAAGATACGTAGTGGTTCAAAAGTTAGAGTAGAAAACCTCTATTAGGAAGGCTACAAGGAAAAGTGCGTGCAGGTCTAGTTCACTATGGTACGGTCTTGATGGGAATGAACCAATTGTTATTTTAGAGGCCTTAGGTCAAATGAGGACCATTTACATGCTTGGGAGTGGTCGAGAATTCCACTGGTGAAGAGTTTCAGCAATAAGTCACTTTTAGGCCTAGTTTCCCTAAAGCCAAAAAGACATTGAACTTAGATTAAGTGTCTAACTTTGCAAAGGGAGTTTATTGGGATAGAAAATCACTTAATTTATTGTGTTACACCATCCTAAGAGATTGGGAATACCCTTAAGTCATTACAGGTGATTGGTGAATTGTGGGAGTCAAGTGAAGGGCACACTACTTTTCGGCTGTCACCTCTGCATTAAATTAGGTCTGTGTCCAAGGTGAGTGTTAGGTGGTGCTGGAGTGGAGTTGGAAAACAAGGCTTTGGGATCGTAAATAACTTCCAAATGGGTGTCTAAAAATATCCTAATTGTGTCAAGATACCAAGTTGTGAAGAAGTTAGAGTGGAAAATCGAGGTTGAGAAGGCTACAAGGAAATTGGCGTGTAGGTCTAGTTTGCTATGGTATGGTTGTAAAGGGAACAAACCAAGAGTTTTTTCAGAGTCCTTATGTCATATGAGGACCATCTACATGCTTTGGAGTGGTCAGGAAGTCCACTGGTGAAGAGTTCTAACTAAAGGCTAGGTTTAGGCCTAGTGTCCCTAAAGCCAAAAGGGCATTGAAGTTTGATTGAGTGTATAAAATTGAAAAGGGAGTTTTTTTGGGATAGAAATCTATTTTATTGGTTGTGTTACACCATTGTAAGAGCTTGGGAACACACTTAAACCTTTGTAGTTGGTTGGTCAGTTATGGGAGCTAAAAGAAGGGAGCTCCACTTTCTTGCTGTAACCTCTGCATTAGTTCTCATTTAGGTGACCAACTCCTTCGAGGTCCACAAATAGACCCATTAATTTCCCAAATTGGTTTGTTAGTAGGCAAAGAATTTATCGAATGTCTTGTAATTTAAATGAAGAATTTTGGTGCAGGAGCACCTCTCCAAACACCTAAGTCCACCTTGGAACCAAATGGAGGTAGTGGATCTAAAGAATTCCTAAAAGTGAATTGGGATATATTAAGGTGAATAATGGCAATATCTAATAAACAATTTAATTTAAATATTATAAGTCCTAGAAGTCCTGGCAAAGGACTTAGTTTTTCCTTGCAAAATCTTATTTTTTTGATGTTTGGTTGATTGTTTTGGGTTTGAAACAGAATTGTGGGTGATATAATAACATCATAACATCATTTTTCATCTGTATTGAATGATTATATAATCTATTTTGCTTCAGATTTGGAAAGTTGTTGTAGGTGGTCATATTGGTGCATTGAAATAACTCCATTTTGGTCTTTTTGATGATATAATGGGCCATTCAATGAATGTAATTGCTGTTTCTCATTGCTATAATGTGCATATGAAAACATAAACATTTTGTAGTCAATTTTGAAATTTGAAATGAATAACCAATTTACTATGAAAGCATGGACAACAATGTAAACACATAAGACATTTCCAATCAAGAATACAATGTACATGCGTACGTAATAACAACATGCCTGATGATATCATATAGGCCAATAAAAGTTTAGTCGAATAATGAAATATAAGTGTACAAAAGATATGTTTGATAATATCATATAGGTGTACAAAATATATGTCCAGCAATGCCATATAAGTGTACAAAATGTGTGTCCAATAATGCCAAGTAGGCGTACAATAAAAGTATCCCTATTCTACTCATTTCCCGCTAGGGGAAGAAAATAAGTTTCGAGCTATTTTTTATTTTCGAGTGGATGGTGATGTAGTGGATGCTGGAGTCTTTCGAACGCGTTCACTTGTCCTCCTATCTAGACTATTCTGTAAAGAGAGCTGAAAAAATAAAAAGTATAAGCATTAATGAGTAATATGTAAATCAAAATTAAAATGTATAATGACATATGCTAGAATTTTCTCTTACCGCAAATATGTAGTCACTATGTTCATCCACTGCAGAGCTAGGCTGGCGATCAGGAGTGAAAAGTCCCTGGATATACAATCAAAATAGTAATTCAATTTCCATATGTGAACATTGTTACAAATTCAATTCAAACTATTAAGATGACAATGATAATTAAATTTAGTTTCATACTACAGTAAGTGCCTCAGAACTAGCAACAGCAGCAACAACTCCATGATCCAAAGACTCTCAAACACCAAGAGGAGTTTCCGATGTCATCATCTGAAAATGAATCAAGCAGATTATTATGCATCTATTAAGAATATTTATAATTATTTGCAAAATGACATGCATTAATGGTACCTTCGTGAAAGTGCCACCGCGTGCAAATGGATATGGTGTAGATGTGGAAGTTATCGTAACAATGGCCTAGAGAACATGCAAGATAATTTAGAAGACAATTATTCATATAAGAATATACTGGTAATGTGTTGGTTATAGTATTTTATTATATATATACCTGTGGACTCCATGATGTCGTATGAAAGCCGGGAGAAGGAATGTGCTCACTTCCAACAGTGCTTTGAGTCTAGATTTTGATAATAGTTTTTTTCATAAATTATTTGCTCATTCATTTTTTTAATATAATTTGATCAAAGTAAATGTAATTAACAATAAATATAGATACCTCTCCAAATGCACAGTGTTGCCCCTCACTATCTACTACGAATGTAGAAGGTCCAACAGTGAACTAATACACAGTACAATAAGTTATCAGATAAAATCATGTATAATAACTTAATGTATTAATTCAATTATTTTTTTTGATAAATACTTGTGGAGATTTATTAGTGTAGAAAGTGGCAGGGGGGACATGCTCGGTTCCACTAACACTTTGACCCTACATATACATCATATACTAGTTTAGTTATTCATTTGGTTATAAATGGAATATATGACCAAAATAAATATAACTGGAATTGCAAATATTTTCCTGTGTGTCGATGCCAAATGTTGTGTTCAGGAAGTCACTAGTCATCATACCATCATCATCACCAGCCCTACCATGAGGAGTACCATATGTGCATAAGGACCCACATGACTGGCATAAGTGGCCCCTCGAAGATTGGTCATCCTCCCTCTGGACTAATGGGCTAACAACATCAATGAGAGTTTGGGTGAGGGCATTAATGGTGCCTAGTGTGTCCACCTCTACATGTTCCTTCACTATAGAAGGAACACTAACATGCTCAATAGGGGGCTTGCCAAGGGCTGCCCTGGGTGCATTGGGGTCAACATGTGCCCCTGGTCTATTAAATGATGATCCCCCACCTCTACCTTGAGAATCTAAAAAGTCAAAATAATTGGGCACCTCACCAAGGATGAACTCGCAATAGAGTTTCCTCAAAAAAAATATGGGAACCTCGTGATTGTTGCAAGGAGGGTTATCAAAGACCATCCATCATCTATCCCAAAATTTATTTTTAATATCTTCATTAATGCACCAGTGAATTGGGAACCTCCTTAATGTAGCTATGACAGTTTCATTTTGCCCACGCTTTTTGAAGAGTTTACAAATGTCATCTTTTGTGATTTTTTTCTTTTTAATGCCCTCATATGACAACTTATCAGCATAATATTGTTTCTGTTCTTCTCTTTTATTATGCCAGATATTCAATTGCACACTAACTGATCCTATGAGGGTAAGAATCGATTCTAAGGAGGAAGCAAGTGTTGCTCTTTCGGGATTTCTATTTATGGATACTTTTAATCTATTGATTAAATTTTCTAATTCCCTTTTCCCATTTTCTATTTTTTCAAACAAAGTTTGTGATGCTCCAGGAAGAGGTTTTTTTGATTGGTGGAGGTTGTGGTAGTCAATTTTCAATATTTTCTTCTTCTACATGAGGAGGCGGTTGGTTTTCTTTGGTAATTGGAGGGTTTGAATGAGGGTTTTCTTCGGGTGCATCATTATTGCCTGTAGTTTAAACAAAATTGTTTTTTTTTAAATTCTATTTGCAAATAAAATTATAAATAACAATAAAACAAAATGTAAATTGAAAAACAAATAAAAAATGAACATTTACACATAAACAACTCAAGAATCATTAAAAAAAACCTACCTCTTCTACTTCTTCTTGATCTATGTTGACGAGGAGGCATTGCATACAAATTCGTGGGCAAAAAAATACCTCTTCTAGACCGTGTGTGCACTAAAGGGTGACCTTGCTGCTACTAATGGCATTTTGAAGCTCGAAATTGTGAGCTTCAAATGAGTAGTGAGTGGTTTTATAATAAAACCACAAAGGGCGCATGCCAAAAAGGGTGCACACCCTATGGCTTGGATTGCCCAAGCCTAAGGCTTGGGCAATCCAAGCCATAGGGCATGCGCCCTTTTTGGCGTGCGCCCTTTGTGCGCAATGGGGCCAAAAAAAAGTTTGGCATCTTTTTGGTACCCCATCTTTGTGCACATACCCAGTATTAATGTTAGCGAGGGACACTTCAATGATGTGTTGTGTGTTCCACACTTGACCAATAACCTTCTTTCTATCTATCAAATCACAAATGGTGCTACAAAGAAGATTGTGGAATATACACCTAATACAGTTTTCATCAAGGACTTGGAGAGTGGAGCAGTTATTACTACTAGGATAGTGGATCACTCTTCTCGATTGTACTCCTTTGTAGATTTTGTTCCTCTTGATGATAGTGATTCTTCAACATATGATCACGATTACAGCAATGATTCAGATTTTGAGGAGAGTTTTGGCTACTTGAACTTGGGTATTCTCACTCATGATCAAGCTCTTGAGCCTTCTATTTCATCTTCTCCTATTGAGACTACTTCTACTCTTGCTCTTGATGATGCTTGCATTCACACAACCATGGGTTCGAGTGCTTAAGTGTAGTAGGATATTCATTGTCTTCCAGACTTGGTTCCATGGGATGACTACTTGACAGACATTGCAGGTTTGTTTGTGGAGTCCTACATTTCAGATTTGGGAGACTTCATTGATGACATTCATCTTCTCTTTGGTGAAGATGATCCTTCTTTAGTTGTTGCGAGGGACCATGCTGACCCTCATATTCATTCTCTACTTGATCATTCTTTTGAGGGTGACATGATTGTGGATACTTTGATACAACAGTTGTAGGAGGTCACTTTCTCTTTAGAGGAGATACTTGGGTCTTTGGTACATGTTCTACATTAATCCTCAGTTGATCTTGATTTGTCTTTTTCAGAAGAGTGGCTTAGTACACATGATTTGAAGGAGGCACCTTTCAACTTTGACATGGGGACACTTGATCAGGTTTCAGAGATTCCATACATTTTGAGGTTTCTTCCTATAGATTGGGGAGGAGGCTTCATATATTCACCTTTGGTCTTAATTCTTCCTAAGGGGAGGAATTTTGTTCTACACTCATGGAGCAGTTTCTACATCGAGCTTGGAGAATCTACCATTGGTGTTCATTCTGCATTGAGGGGGGCTACTTGGTCTCTCTTCCACTTCTTCTATCTTATGGGGGGGATATTTTCCTCACATGGGGTCTTCTCTCCCATATTCTATTATTGTATTCATCTCTCTTTTTGGGGGAGGGTTTTTCCCATGTGGTTTTCCCTCTTTCTCCGCTTTATGAGAGATTGTTTTGTTCTTATTGTACATGGGTACCTAACATGGCCTAGTAGTCGGGACCCATCTTGCATTGTGAGCTTAGGTTCATTCCCCTAAGTTGCACTTAAGGGGGGGTGTTGGTTTAATTAAGTATTTACTAATTATAGTTTATTTAAGTTTACTTAGGATAATGCATTTGCATATTAGTTGTCATTGTGACACCTAGGAGTTTGCATTTCTTTTTAGCACATGGTCTATCAGGTGTGATAGTTGTCATCACATACCTCTTTATTTGTGAGATCCACCTTTAGTGCTCTTATCACATTATCATCCTCTCATTGTTGCACATGCTTCACATACTTTCATGTACAATGGAGGATGATCCACCTTTGGTGGACATGTGATTCCACCTTGTGTGGGTGATATCTTATCATCTCCTTATCATGTAGTCTTATTGCATTGCCTATATATTCAGACACTCCTACTTTGTAATCAATTCAATTAGCTATAATCAATTATTTGATTATTTTTCCTATCTCTCTTGTGCTATCTCTTGAGCTTCTAGATCTTGGCTTTTATTCTTTGCCTTAGGCAAATTCTTACACTTACTATACCAACAATTGACCAAATATATATACTAGACAAAGAAAACCAACCACTTGGTCTTTGGAAAATAAAGGAGTTTTTTTCCCAAATTAGATTGTAGAGTTGCATGTGGGAAAAAAAGAGGTAGGAAATCCTTGACCACACTCATGAAATTAGATGGCGATTATTTGAATTAAAAAAATCACCTCATTCTGTAAATAAGGAACCATTTTAGGGAAATAGCATATTTTTGGATTTTGAAAACTTTTATTATAGTTTTAGAAGGATTTCTTTTAAGGGATTTGATTAAGGTAGCTCTAAATAATTCTCTTAAAGTCCTAGAGCATCGGTGACATTTACTTATAGAGGATTTTCATGATCTTAATTATTAAATGGGCAATAGTTGGATTATGGACTACAATGATGAATGATTAAAAAATAAGATGAATTTTTTTGGCTTTAGTAAAAGACACGTGGCATTCAAGGATGATTATATATTACTCCTACTTCCTTAATATGGACACAGAGAAGTTTTAAAGCGTATCTTTTTTGAATTGATTGATATCTCTTGGAAATCCTTTTCCAAAAAAGTGAGGTGTCTTTGCCCATCTTTTCCCAATATTTTGAGGTGCCCTTGTCCAATCACACATGTGGGTGTGGTTGGACATTGGTGATCCCTAAGAGGTTCACACATAAATAAGGGTAGTCAGGAAGCTTCATAGTATTGTAATAATTAGGCTCTAAGATTACTGAGAGGGGGTGGGGTGAATTAGTAATCTACCAATAAACACAAATATGATCTGATAAAACTTGTCCTTCAAATCCTCACCACTTGCATGCAATAAGTAACCTTTACTTGTAGTAAAAAATACACCAAGAAATAATAATCCACACAAATTCAACACATAACACAAGTATCTTTCATGTGGAAACCCAAAAGGGAAAAACCACGATGGGGATGATGTCCATGAGTAAATAAGTACTCTTCTAAAGTATGCATGGTTAAGAGCTTAGAGCTATTAGGAGCTTATAATAAAGTCTTGTTACTTGAACAAACCTTTTTAGGAGCCACCAAGTTAATGGATTTACCTCTATCCCTGTTAGGAGCTTTACCTTGTTAGGAGTATCATTATGAGAGGACTTCAAACACTATCTAAAGTTCCACCTTGATATTTAGGATTTACCTAAAATATATGTTAGGATCTACCTGGTTAAGAGATTTAACCTACTACAACTATTAGGAAACAACAAGAAGGTTGAGATAGAAAATAGCACCAATGCCTTGCTTGTATAGATCTAATTAGACTCACACTTCTTCATCTCTTATAGATTCACCTCTTCTCTAAATTGCACCCCTTGGTTTACTATCTATCTCTGCCACACACGATCTTTGTTACTAATTTTTCCACACTCTCTAAAAAATATATTACAAAATGATATTAATACATTTTCAATAATTAGGGCATAAAGTTGTTTGAATATTACATTTCAAATTCAATTTTTTCTCCATAGAAGTCCACCAAACAATTTAGAATCATTTTCCATCTCACACCAACATCACAGTCCAATCGCACTTTGATTTGACATCAAAAGGTCAAATATATTATACTTCCCTAGGTTCATGTACCTCTTCATGAATTATTGATTAAATTGACTAATAAGAATCATACCTAACATTCCATGTAATCTTAGACAAATCATCACATATTATGGATTATTCAACCATCTTCACAAACAAATCTTCCTTCACCAATCAAGGATCTAACTGATTGTACTTCACTATTCTTTCCTTTTTCACTATATGAACTTTAGAATCATGTAACTCTGTCCACCAATCACCAATATTGATGTGACTGTAGAAGAAATCCAATAATATCATTAAGATCACACACCTCTGATCACAACACCTAATTCCATTTATGTGGGACATACTAATCAAATCTTTCTTCTTTATTCCTTCACCGTTGAACCAATTCTATGTCTTCAAAAAACTGATTGTAACTTTCATAAAACTCATTATACACATATACAATAATAGATTTATAATTATACACACCTCTAGAGCCTATTTTCTAAATCACACACCACTTGATTCATATTATAACTCTTAATTCATCTTCTACATCATAACTTGGTACATAAAGAACATAGTCATCTACCCACGAACACTTATGTTGACATCAATGACAATAAGATAATTGACAAAACACATCATCAAGCCATCAACATACTTAATCATCTCATCTATATTATTTATGCTAACAATCTCCCCCTTTTTCATTGATGGAAACACACCAATCAATACCAAACATGTTCTTGAATCACAACACTTTATTTTCATCTTCATTTGATGGAAACACACCAACAGATAGGAACACCAATAGCCTAGATCGGATCTTTGTTCTAAGTAGTATCTATAGTCTCATCAGCTTCTCTCCCCCTGCTTATCTTCTCTTCATAGTTTATCTTCCCATTTATATTATGTTATTCTCCCCCTTTGAAAACAATGCCAAAGGTGCCATAGTGCTTGAACCTTCATCTATCTGATTTCTCCCCCTAAGGATTAGTCCCCTTTACATCAATCCACTGAAAAATAAATTATTAATACCCATTGCATTGATGCAACATTTTCATCTTAAATCTTCTTAGGTAGGGGCATGATCCCCAACTTACCTTTAAGGTACTCAAAATTATCCTTAGGAAGTGGTTTGGTAAAGATATCTGCAATTTTCTCTTTAGTTAGAATGGATTCCAACCTCACCACTTTCTCTTGCACCTATTCTCTTAGGAAATGATACTTAATAGCAATGTGCTTGGTCTTCGAGTGTATAATCAGGTTCTTAGAAATATTTATAGCACTTATATTATCACAATAAATTGTCACTGGTTCTATTACATTCTCCTTAATCCCTTCTAGGATTTTCTTCATCCAAGATACATGTGTGCAATTGATATTTTCTGCCACATATTCTACTTCAGCTACATATTGATATACATAATTTTTTTCTTTCTTGTCCAAGGCACAAGCATCCCACCTAGAAATAATGCACCACCACTTGTCCTCTTTCGATCATCTACATTACCTTCCCAATCAACATTAGTAAAAACTCTTAGCAAAAAATCACCTTCATGAGCATAACATAATCTATAGTCTATAGTGCCTTTCAGATATATGAAGATTCTCTTTAGTGCAACCATGTGTGACTCCTTCAAGTTTGACTAAAACCTTGCAACTATGCCAACTATGCCAACTTCTTGTGCCACTTTATACAACTAACAACTATTAACTATATTGTTTAATTGAAATAAGTTACCTCTAGTTTGCCTTCAAATAATAATCTCATCACCAAAACTTCCAATGATCCTACATATTCTTCCTTTAAACTCAAGTTGGTATGCTTTGTCATTGAGATGATCCACACTCAATAATTTATGTGTTAGACCTTCAACATAATAAACATCATCTGTATTGATTTTTCCATTAAAGGAAATAGTACCTTTACCTTTCACTAAGTAAGGTGAGTTTTTTTCCAAACCTCACAACACCACCATCAAATTCATTAAGTTTAATAAACTTATATTTATCACTAGTCATGTGATGTGAGCACCCACTTTCTATGATCCAATCATCATTCTATCTGATTTGTGAAACAAGTTCTTTTTCACCTTCTTTGTCTCTTGCAAGATGATCTTCCTTTATAACAACAAAATCAATTTCCTCTTCATCATTTTCATAAGATTCCTCATTGTTTACACCTTCACCAATAGCCAAATAAATTGTTTGGCTTTCCTTTGTACTTCTTGTATTTGTCCTTATCCTTGTGTTATTCTCCATTAGGGCACCTAGTAGCAATGTGACCAATCTTTTTACAAGAGAAATATTTTAAAGGTAATTTTCCTTTGAACTTACTAGTTCCTCTAGGTAACCTCATTGATATCAATGCTTCAAGTTCTCCTTGGATTTTCTCTTCCTCCAAAATAGCATCTAAATCCCCGATGAAACTAGACAAGCTATCAGATTCAGTCATCAACTCTTTACATTTCCTTGTAGGGACACTTACCGTAGAAGCCTTGAAAGTAGTTTCAACCTTCAGAATATTCTTATCATAATTATTAAGCTCAAAAGAAATAATCTTATCAATTAGTCCATCAATAGTCACTTTATCAAATGTTCTCATCTCATTAATTATAGACACTCTAATGGAATAAGAAGGTAACAAGGTTCTTAGTGTCTTACTTACTATAACTTCTTCTTCCATGGTACCACTTGCATCTCTAATTGTAGCAACATCTTTGATTCTTGCACCATATTGAGCAATGTTCTCTTCTTCTACCATTTTCATGTTGTCATATTTTCCTTTGAGACTTTCTTGTCTTTCCTTTTGAAAATGCTTTTTACCTCCATAGAATTGTTCAAGTTTCTACCAAACCTCATAAGTTGTTCTAAGTCCTTTTACATCAATATATTCAATATTGGAAAGGATACTTACTATGGCTTCTTGTGGTTGTGTATTATCTTGCTTCTCCTTCAACTGATATGTAGTTAGGGTTCCCTGAGGCACAATATACTAAGTTTCAACATGCTTCTAGTATTGATCACCCATGCCTCTTATGTATAACTCCATCATGTCTTCCCATACTAGGTAGTTATTTTTTGTAAACTTGGGATCCTCCTTTCTAAACATCTTGTCAATCATATCTTTACCTCAAGCAATTAATCTTAGGACCTATGATTTGATACCAATTGTTGGAATAATTAGGCCCTAAGATTACTGAGAGGGGTGGGAGGGTTGAATCAGTAATCTACCAATAAACACAAATCTAATTTGATAAAACTTATCCTTCAAATCCTCACCACATGCATGTAATAAGTGTTAGAATTTTAATCTTTCCTTGGTTAAATATGTAAGGATAAACCAAGGTATCCTATTGTATTCATCCTCTAGTCTAAGTGGGAGGACATATCATATTTGTAATTTCCTTTATTAAGGAAAATAGATATTCCTCCTTATGAGGAATCCTACACTTGTCTCACACATTACTGAAATGTGGCATAAATAGAAATGGGAGTTACAAGTAACTCCTTTCTCACATCTCTATTAAAAGAGATGGCTCTCCTTCTCTCCATATGAGATTCTTCTTCTTCTTGATCATTGTATGAGCTAAGCTCTCACTCTATCTCTCTCTCATTCTTAGGCATTTTTAGCCACTTTCATTATATCAAGGGGGTTTTTAATGCTTTTCCCCCTTCAAAATATTGTCTCCTTGTTGCTTCTTTCTTTGGTGAATGCTCCTAGAGTTGTGATTATTCATGGTACATCTCCTTATTCCTAGCTCAAAGTGTTAAACAATTTTTTGTCTCTTGTATTTTGGTTATTATTTTAACATGGTATCAGAGCAGGTTGGTTTAATTCATTATTGAGTGTATAGGTGAAGGAGCTACCATATCTTGGAGCACTCCAATATCGGATACTCTTGAGAGAGTTTATTGCTAGTAT
Organism: Chamaecyparis obtusa; assembly: GCA_027943335.1. Taxonomy (NCBI): domain Eukaryota; kingdom Viridiplantae; phylum Streptophyta; class Pinopsida; order Cupressales; family Cupressaceae; genus Chamaecyparis; species Chamaecyparis obtusa. The sequence goes on along the minus strand of BSBK01007775.1, from coordinate 1,683,449 downwards.
ATATTTTTTGACTAATCTGATTAAGAGGAAAAAAATTGAATTTTTTTGGGGGTTTTGCTGGTTTACCACCAAATCCGATTTATCTATTGGATACATTTTTTATTTGTTTTGTGCAAGTTTGGATACATTATTGATAAAGAAAATAATACAAAATTAAATATATCAAAATCCTAATTTAATATTATAATACTAAAAGAATTTAAAGATTTAAAAGTTTATTCCTCTATTATTGTTTCTAATTTTGGTTCTTTGTATTCTGTTTTAGTTTCTAAGTTTACATTCTTTTATCATTGCATGCGTGGAAGCTCCAAAATAGCATTATAGCAATAAGTTTTGAAGGCTTTTATGTTTTCTTTATCTCTCGTTTGCGCATTTTTGAAAGCCTTCATTTGACACTGGTGTGTTTTATTGAGTTTAACAAAGGCATAAGTTTTTGGGTTGCTTAGTTTGTGGCGGCTTGAGATCAACTTTTCTACGTGTTTGGCTTGCTTGGTTTGTGGCGGCTTGAGATTGACTTTTCTTCATGTCTGGCTTGCTTAGTTTCTCTCTGCATGCATTTAACTTCCTTCTTTATTGATTTTCATTCTTGCTTACCGGTATAGGGGCTCCTCCAAATAAACCCTAGCATTACCTTTAGATCAATTTTTCCTTCTGTCATTGATGTTTAACTTTTTTTAATGTTTTTTATTATCGATCTTAACCTCTTTATACTTCTTTGCATGCGGTTTTATATCTCTGATTTTCTTTTCTCGCTACTATTTGTTTATTATTTTTATCACCGGCATATATATCTTGTTAGTAGATCTTCAAGGAAACTGACTCTTATGGTTTCCTTTGCCTGCATCATTTTTTTCATATTTACATTAGGTTGCATGCTAGTGCAGTTGAGTGTTGTATTCCCTTATTCTGCTCGCCACTTTCCTTATTTTGTTCATACTTTTGCAGTTCTTGTGGGGTTGAGCTTGTTTGTTTGTATTGTTTGCATGCACCAAGTGCAACGTGATTTGTGGACATATTCTTATCGAGACCATAGTGGGAGACAAACCCATGAACCCACAATGGGAGATAAAATCAAAAACCTCAGCGACTTTTTTTTGACCTGGCAGGGAGGACGCGACCAAGGTTGTAAACTCTGAAGTTTCACTCACCTTGCATGTGCCTCTCTCCAGCCCTGTGTGCTCCCTTTCTTTTCATGCACCGATTGTCAAGTTTCATTTGCATTTGATCTTCTTTGTTACTGTGTTTCTCTTTTGGGTTAGCTTTGTCTTGGTAACAGGTTAGATTTTAGATTGTCATTATTAATTTTGTGTGTGATCCTCTTTAGATCACACAACATTGGATGGTTATTTAGTCCCTTTCTTTAGTTGCATAAATGCAGTTATATTTGCAATTTTCTGTCATTATCTGTTTCGGCTTGTTCATCTTTAGTTTGTGATGGTTATTCATTGCAATTTTTAGTTTCCATTCTACTTCAGTTCTTTAGGCTTTTTGATTCAACTTCTCTTTTCTTATTGTGGAGACTATCTAGCATAAGTTTTATAAAGGTTTCAAAGTCTATTTTTGGTAGTAGCCATGATAGGTGTTGATGACTGCAATTAATATTTTGGGAATAGAAGAGTGTTCATACTGATAGCAGAGAACTCCCATCTGGGCATGAGCATTTCCCATAGTCACATATCACTGTAAGGAGGATAATGTGTAAAATTAGGTAGATCGATAATTTGTTTATTAAATTGGAAGCTCAAAGGTTACGAAAGTTGTTCATTCTTAAGATATCCCTCATAACTATTTGTGATAGAGGATTTTGGATCTGCTTTTGACTTAAGTGTCGTACATGCCCATTTGGTGGATGTACTAGGTCTGTAGTTGTTTTTTTTGGTGATCGTTCCTTGCTATCTCTGTTTGAGCATTATTAAGCGGGTAAAAGTACAAAGCTGTGTCACACTTTTATAAAGGAACAGGTCAACAACACACAAAAATTTTAACTTTAATGACATAAAAATTTCATTGACATAAAAATTTCATTTATGTTTAAAATTTGGAGATGATGTAAACTAATGAAATGTGTAAAAGTGGATGAAGTTTATGGCTATAATTTTTTTAATTTTTTTTGAACAAGAATTCACATAGTTTTTAAATTTTTTAAGTCCATTTTTTACTTGCTGAAAAATGCTGAAAAATGAGGGTCTTGTCCGCACCAAAAAAGTATATGCAAATAATCTCTTTTTCCTTTGATTTCAAAATATGTCATAAATAAAATGTATAGTTAGTGCAGAAAAGAAGAAAAATTAGTTTTCAATGTATATTTTCTCTGTTATAACTACTCAAAGTCGAACATACCTGAAATCGACAGTTTTCATCTCGCGTGAAATTTCCCCTATCAAATCTACACCATTCAGAAAATAAATTACACACTCTTGAAGATAACTCTCTCCTCTAGTGTTAAATATAAATTTTCAATTTTTTTGATAAGCTTTACTATTTTTTTCTATTTTTGAAGCATCTTGTTCTCGAATGTTAAAATACCTACTTGTAGTATTTTGAAATTATAATATATTAGATCTAATTAAAATACTATAAAAATTATATGATGATAATCTTGACTCTGTGCTCTAAAAAAGGGTATTTTTATATTTGTAAAAAAATATCATTAAAAAGAGTAAGAATTATTGAAACGTCGCTTTTCTGAAATAATTTTATTTCTTTAGTAATTGTTATAAAACATGCATTTAATAGATATTTCCAATTGGAAAAGGTGAAGAACTTATCTAACTTAGCTAGAATGAATCTAGCTAGACCATATGTTTGACAAAAAATAATTTTAGTTAGAAATACTCAAATTTAGCTGTGCTGATAAGTTGTCCTGAAACGTGACACAACTTTGTGCTTTTACCCAAGCACTGTATATGTAATCAGATCTGAGCTTTCATGTGATACAGTTATTTGGCATTATCTAGAACATTTAAATATGATATAATCTACATACTAACCTCATATGTAAGTTCTAAAATGTAAACCAGTTAATAGAACATTGATTATATTATATCAACTAGATATAATCTCATATGTAAGGTTAACATCTTTTTGTTTTTATCACTTTGAGTAATCAACTCAAATTTAACTGTTAAACATTGTTCATATTATCTATTTATTAGATATTTCCCTCTTATCTTATTCTTTTTCCATATAATTTTTTTTTTTTCTGTTCATTTTCAATTGTAATTTTGTTTCATCATGTCTATGTCAATGCCGAAATTTAAATTCACTAGTTCTAATTATACTGTTTAGAGGCCACACATGTCTAATTTTCTAAAATCTCAACACCTTTTGGATATTGTGTCTTCACCAAATTTGAAACCGACATCCACCACTCCTCAGGCTGACCAGAATTCCTGGTAGTTGAAAGATGAGGAAGTGTTTGGTCTAATTGGATTCTCATTAAATCTAGATTTATATCATCTTATCTCAGATTGTACTGTGGCTCATCAGGCTTAGCATGTCTTGGAGAACACATTTCAAACTTACAAGAAACCTATTCCGCTTATTAATCAAGCAAATCAAAACTCTACACCGCACTGTGACATTATGTATCCTTTAAATGATTTTCCTATTTGGGATGACCCATGTGATGATGTTTTTTTGGGGGATGATCCCCTCGCTTCCTATTTTCCTCATAGAGATAACATGTTATAGGTTGGTGATGTTTCTTATACTTATTCTGCTTTAGAACAAGAAGATGCAATTATTAATACGTTTATCAATGTCACCTTGCCCTTATGTATTACAGGAGATTATGTTCCTATTTGCTCCAAAGTAGATCATGAATTTCATGACACTCAAATGGTTATTATGGAGGACCAACCTCCTTCCCTAAACTCTAATCTTCTTGATGATATTATTGATGGTGATTGTCCTATTTCTATTCTTTATTATGTATCTAGTAATGTATCCATTTGGTTTACAAAACCTCTTTATGATGAAATTACATTTGATGATTCACCTTCAGCTTCTACTGATTCAGTTTTAGGAGGAAATCCCAATAATGGGAGATCCCCTCATGGTTCTTGTTTTTTTGTAGATTTAGGTGATCTTTCTTGGACAAGTAACAACAAACAATCTCAAAGTTTACTTAAAGATTTGGGCCTATATCCACAAACACCTACACTCTTGCATTACAAAAATCAAAGTAATCCCATTTCAAGATCCAAGCATTTATCAATGCACCATCACCTCATATCAACACAAAGTGAAGAAAAACAAGTTTTCCTCCTCTACTACAAGAAGGATAAGCCAGTTGCAGATTTTTGTAATACCCCAAGTAAAGATTAAAGGGGGGTGTTATAATTTTAATCTTTCCTTGGTTAAATATGTAAGGATAAACCAAGGTATCCTATTGTATTTGTCCTCTAGTCCAAGTGGGAGGACATGTCATATTTGTAATTTCCTTTATTAAGAAAAATAGATATTCCTCCTTATGAAGAATCCTACACTTGTCTCACACACTAGTGAAATGTGGCATACATAGAAATGGGAGTTACAAGTAACTCCTTTCTAACATCTCTATTAAAAGAGATGACTCTCCTTCTCTCCATATGAGATTCTTCTTTTTCTTGAACATTGTATGAGCTAAGCTCTCACTCTATCTCTCTCTCTCATTCTTAGGCATTTTTTTCCACTTTCATTATATCATGGAGTTTTTTTATGCTTTTCCCCCTTCAAAATATTGTCTCCTTGTTGCTTCTTTCTTTGGTGAATGCTCCTAGAGTTGCGATTATTCATGGTAAATCTCCTTATTCCTAGCTCAAAGTGTTAAACAATTTCTTGTCTCTCATATTTTGGTTATTATTTTAACAATAAGTAACATTTACTTTTAGTAAAACATACACCAAGCAACAAGAATCCACACAAATTCAATCCATAACACAAGTATTTTTCACATGGAAACCCAAAAGTTAAAAACTATGGTGGGGATGATTCCCGTGGGTAATAAATTACTCTTCTAAAGTATGCTCAGTTAAGAGCTTATCCATTTTAGGAGCTTACAATAAATTCTAGTTAAGAATAGACCCTGTTAGGGGCCACCCAGTAAAAGGATTCACCTCTAGACCTGTTAGGAGCTCTACCCTATTAGGAGTAGCCTTGTGAGAGGAATTCAAACACTAGCTAAAGTGCCACCCTATTAAAAGATTTATAGACAATATATGTTATGATCTACCTAGTTAAGGGATTTAACCTATTACAACTATTAAGGAACAACAAGAAGGTTGGTAATAGAAAATAGAATCAATTCCTTTCTTATACAGATCAAATTAGGCTCACACTTCTTCCTCTCTTTTAGATTTACATCTCCTTTGAAATATGCCCCTTGATTTACTATCTATCTCTACCACATGCACAATCTCTACTGCTTATTTTTCCACACTCTCTAAAAAATACATTACAAAATGACATTAATACATTTTCAATAATTAGGGAATACAACCACCTAAATATTACATCTAAAATTTAAATTTATCTCCATAGAAGTTCACCAAATAAGTTGGCATCATTTTCTAGCTCGCACTAACATCAGGATCAAATCACACTTCAATTTGACACCAAAAGGTCAAACATATTACACTTCCCTAGGTTCATGCACCTATTCATGAATTATTGATCAAATAAACCAATAAGAATCATACCTAACATTTCATATAATCTTAGACACATCATCACATATTCTAGAATACTCAACCATCTTCACAAACTAATCTTTCTTCACCAATCAAGGATCTAACTGATTGTACTTCATTGTTCTTTCCTTCTTCACCGTCTGAACTTCAAAATCCTGTAACTCTTTCCACCAATCACCAATCTTGATGTGATTGCAACAAAAATCAAATAATATCATCAAGATCACACACCTCGAACTACAACACTTGATTCCATTCTTGTGGGACATACTAATCAAATCTTTCTTCTTTGTTACTTCACTACTGAACCAATTCTCCATCTTCACCAAACTAATTGTAACTTGTATAAAATTCATCATACACATATGAAAACATAGATATAGAATCATACACACCTCTAGAGCCTATGTGCCAAATAACACACCACAATTCATACCATAAATCACAATTCATCTTCTACATCATAACTTGGTACACCAAGAACATAGTCATCTACCTAAGAACACCTAAGTTGACATCAATGACAACAACATTACTAATAAAACACATCATCAAGCCATCAACATACTTACTCATCTCATTTGCACCACTTCTACCAACAAGTAGGAGCAAGACAAATTCCTCCCTATGAAGACCCCTCTAGGATTTTAGAAGTCAACTCTTCATCGGTGGTGTATGGGGAAAAGGAAGGGAACAACCTCTAACAAATAACCTAAGAAAAGGGGAGGAAAAATTCCATATACAATATTTTTTAGATAGGCTAAGCATTTTTTATATGGTATCTACATGGTTTTGACCATTCCTAGTCATAGATTCATGCCTTCATTCACTCATGACACGATGCACCACATACCCCTAATTGTTGTCTAGGAGAATAGGAAGCCAAATTTGTTGGACATAGGGAAAGACTTTCATAGCCCAGTTACAGGAAGCATCTAAAAGTATTTGAGTTAAGGCACAAATATCCTAAATAAAGTGCAATCATTTTCAACTAAGGACATGGTATAAGGTGATATTTATTAACTAACATAAATAGCTCTTATATAAGGTTGAAATAAAGGACCTCACTTCCTAAAATTTATTTTCCTGAGGAGAAATATCTAAAGGATACAAATCATCTTCTATCTTTGATGCATTTCAAGGAGATAAAAACTATCATGTTTACAAGTACAACCAAACAAACAAAAAACAATGACACCCACATAAACAAAGTGGATCAAAACTATAAAGATTCAGCACATGACACATTAATTAACCAAAAGGAAAAGGCATTGAATGCATAGCTCCCATATTTTTTAAGCACGAAAATGCCAAGGAAAGAGAGAATTTCCCATAAAATAAATGCTACAGTATGGACCCCTGGTCGATAAGCCATACAACCTTTTTCTTAGAAAATTAAAACCTCTACAAATAATATAGAGTATTTCTTCAAACTACTGAACATAAGTTCAATATTTCCACCCTCTTTTTTATAACCTATCCTCGAGGTTTTAAAGAAAAACCCTTGGAAAATACAATCAAAATAATAATTAAAATTAGTTACAATTGATCAACATTCCATAGAATCCAGCATGGATCCATTGATTTCCCATGGTACGAGAAAATGTATTTCTTTGATTGGATAATCATAATGCACTTTTCTGGTTGATCTAAAATAGAATAAATCATGGTGGCTTGATCAAAGATGACCATGATTGCATAGAAAAAATGAAATGTGTTCCTAAGACAACTATTAAAATATCCTTGGTTATGGGAGTTCACATGTGAGAGAATATTCCTTGAGTCTACACTAGTGGGTCCTCTGACTGTGGGTGTCCTTAGAGACATGTGGCTTATTGGAAGAACTTGGAGGGCATGTATCCTCAGTGGAGAAGCTTGAAACTCCAATTGGTTAACATATATCAACCCTCATTAGGAAACTTTGTTGTGACAAGGGTGCATCATGAGTGAAAGTAGCCAAAGTATAAACATGGGAGGTATTAAAGTTGAAGGTGTAGAAGGAATCTACATTTCTATAGATTTTTAGGGGATCTCGACATGTCAATAATGACCTTGTATCTCTAGTTGTCCAAACTAGAGCATTATCCATTAGGTTGGAGTGTACTCACTTCAATTTTCTTGGATCAGTTATCTTCAATAAGCTTTTGGTTAAGCAAGAAATACCTGCAAGAAAAAGTAAAATTATTGATTTCCTTAGGGATGAACAAAAAACATTGATCAAAAAGCATGGATCAAACCAGAGGGCACAAGGAATGAAAAGAAGCTTCAAGAAAGAGCTATCAAAGAGAGAACACAGAATAAAAGAATAATGGATGTTAGCCAAGAGTTTCCATTAATCCCATTCAAAATTAAAACAAACCAGATTGGAAAACCTGATAACCATAGAGGAAAGGGGTACACCAAGGTATGAGAGCATCTGAATGCATTTGATCTTAGTTTCATAATGTAACTTTATATTTTATAACTTGTAGTCGATAACAACATTAATAAAGCATTAGATTAACATGTCAAAAGATAAAATTAGGAAACCTATGGATTGTTTGTGTGTGCAAGGAGTTAACCATTCCCCTTACTAAATTAATGAAATGGTTTCCACATGTATGCTAGACTACATAGGTGAGATTTTTTCAATATTTGTTTGGATAGAACCTTGTTGCCAATCAAGAATCCATAGCCCCAACAATGTTATCATCTTGACAATTGCTAGTATTGCTCTACTACCAGTCAGGTGTCCATAGCCCTGGTAGAGTTGCTAGAAAATATTGTTGATCCCTAAGAGGATCATACCTAAATAAGGCAGTCAGGAAGTTTCATAGTAGTGGGATGGGGTGCACCCCGTGAAACAACCTCTAGGATTTTAGAATTTGGCTCTTCATGAGGGGTTTTTGAAGAAAATAAAGGGAACAATATTTAACAAAAAACATGAGCTAAAAGGAGATGAAATGTGGTGCAGGAGCACCTAGGGTCTTTAGGCTACCCTAGTCTAAGATTTTTGGCTTGTAGTGACCTTAGCCAAGTCTCTGATTAATAAGCATTATGAAGAGTCCCAAGTGTGTGTGTGTGAATTCTATCAAGTGATTAGGAAGGTTGGTTAAGTGTTTGTCTAGGCCTCCTCAAGACTTGTCTAGTTTTGGTTTTCTCTATGAAATTGCTACCTTAGTGTTCAAAGTGGTCAAAGGTTAGGTTGAATTCCCAAAATATGGGAATGAAGGAGGAAAATGGTCTAATAGGGTTATTTATACCATTGAGTTCATTTGGAACTCATTTGAGTGATTCAAGAAAGCTTGACAATAAAAGTTGTCAAAGTTGTCAATGACAACTTTGCAACTTTGAAAAGTTCTCATGACAAGAATCGACAAAATGCCTTAAGAAGGGTAGAATCAGTTAGGGATTCATTTGGGAAGTTTTTCTCGAACTTTCTAACCTATTTAAGTCATATTATAACCAAAGAAAAAGGTTGTTAACTTTTTTAATGTTTTTTTTGAAAAGTTAATTCACTAGTATTCTCTACAAATCCAGAGCAGTGTGAAGATCTCGATCATCCTATGTGCCATGGAGTGATATGAGACTAATCCTTGCATGTTAAGTTAGAATTGTGTCTCTAGTTTCATTTGGTGTGTGATTTTAGGATTTTGGTTTGTTTTTCTTTTCTTTCAACAAGTCTTTCCTCTGTGACTAGTCCATTGGTCTAAACAGGGTTGAGAGACCAAAAATGGCTTTAGCATCAAATCCACCAGTGGGTACTGTATGACCTTGTGGGAAATGCTAGAGAAATATGTATATAATGTAAATATGAAGTCTTGTGTCTATGTGTGCAGGGAAACCAATTTTTTTATTAAGCCCTAGGTGAGTCATAGTGAACCCAGCTAGGAAGCTTGACTGTTGCAAACAATATATGGAAGGATTTGGGGATTGGTAGACTCAATCCAATGATAAGGAAATGAAGAAAAGAGGTTAAAGACTCAGTGTTATGAAGGATAAGATTTGATCAAGCCTTTTGAGTGAGGAAGAACCAAATTCAACATAGTGATTAGAGAAAAGCCATTAACCCTTAAAAATAGGCTCGAAAATAGAAAGGTGTTGCACAGATGTAGTGATGTCTAGAAACCCTAAAAATCTTCAAGGTCTTCAAAAAGGGTGTCAGAATATCCAATTTTTTTAGGAACTTGTTTGGAGGGTTGCATATTTATAGCCCAAAAGTTGAGTTAGAAGATCTAATTAGGCCTAATTGGGGCTTGTAGCCCTTTTACCTAAGTTTGAAGAAATTGACTCTTGATCATAGAGGTTTGGAAGCTAGAACACCTCAAAACCATTAAAGATTAACCTTTAGAATTCCTTCCATCTAATTTGAAAATATTTTCAATTTGATGGTATTTGGTGATGGACTTAGGGAGATGAGTCCATGGAGATTACAAGGAGTTAGTGTTGATTTTACAACTTGGTAGTGAGGTCTTGGAGAGAGAGGAGATTGTGGGAAGAATCCCTCTAAGAGTAGGGTCATAGAAGAACCCTTAATAGGTCAGGAGAAGGACCTAGAGGAAGTCCTAGAGAAAGAGGACTAGGAACAAGAGACCTCCCTATCAAATTGGTATCAAAGCCTAACTAGTTTTGGGCTAGTATATGTCAGAATTAGTGGGTGAGTCAACCATGGTGACAAATTGAGAGTTGGATAGAGAATTAACAGAAAAAAAAGAATAGTATATAATTATTAGAGAAAAAATTGGAAGCCCTTAGAGATAAGCTAGGGGAAGTGGAAGAAAAGACCGAATTGGTAACTAAGAATTTGAAAGAAGATGGAGACAAGGGTAAGGCTATTTATGAAGATGATGAAATCCATGAACCAGATCCACCTATGCAAGAAGATCCTTTTATAAAATCCATCAAAGCCATTGGAGGAAAATCACTTGAAGGGGTTCCTTTTTTAGTGGGAAGATGGACCTTGAATTGGTGATAAAATGGATAGAGGGAATGAATAACCATTTTGAGTATGAAGGGGTTAGTAAGGCTCAAAAAGTGAAGGTGGCTAAATCTAGGAAAATTAAATGAATCCATTTTAAAAAACTATCTATGTAGTAAGGTACTACTGAGAAACATCTTTCCAATTATTATAATGTTAATATATATTAATTTTATTATGACTTTGTATTTTTAGTCTTACTAAATATAGATATTTCACCATATGTCTACCTCTATGTTTGACGCTTATGGAAAAATAGTAAATGAGAGAAAAAAAATTCTAAAAAATATCTATGCCCTAGGTATTGAAGTTATCTTTCTATCAAAAAAAATAAAAATGAAATTGGACAAATACACGACAAGTTATAAGCTATGTAGTCAAGGTATGTCAAAATTACAGTTTAGTCAACTTCAAATGTTAATAAAATATGAAATAATCATGATAATGTCATAAAACCAATTGCATGCCCTCCATATAGATGTTAAAAAACTAAATTCTAAAGAATCACATTGACATCTATTTTAGGAAAAAAGTTATGCTCTATGAAAATAATGTAACTCTTTGAAAATGACGTTTTCAGAAACATACCAGTTTTCATGGGAGAAAGAAAAAACAATTCAAATAAATTCAATAATAAAAATAAAAAATGTATTTAGAATCTAGAAGAAAAATCCTAAAAGACTCTAATTTACTTCATCTTTTGATTTCAAACGGTTTAACAACAATATGCATCCGAATCTGATTTTTTTTTTTTTAAATGTAGAGTTCAATGTCTATTTAGGCAAAAAAGTGTAGCCCACTATTGTGGGTTCACTGCTTAGATGGAGAATTCAAGAAGAAATGAGTCTTTTTAATTCCACTACTATTCATAGGTACTACCAATTGGCCATTAAAGTGGAGGAGAAAGGTAGAAAGAAGAAAGAATCTTCTTCTAGAGGTAGAGGAAGAGGAAGAGACTCAAGAGGGAGTCTCAAGGGAACCTACAGTGGTAGAGGAAATGAACCAAAGAATCAAGGTGAATCCAAGCTGATTGGACACTATAGTGAGCCTTGCAATAGAGGTACTTTCACTAGGGGAAGAGGCTTCCAAAGTGGTGGAAGAGGTAGATTTGGAGGATTGGGTAGAGGTTCACACTTTGCTAATATGATGTTGTTCATCATGTGATCCAAATGTATGCAATGTTTAATTTTTACTTTGAATGTATGTATGATTATGCAATATGGATGCCATAATGGATGTTATATGAATTATGAAAATACATTTCTTTATTATGGTTATGAATGTAAATGTATGTAATGCAATGGATAGATTGAATGATATATAAAATTGTAATGTTTATTATATATGTAAATGCACCGATACACATGATGTTTTTGCAGGTACATGAATTCAAGTGCTCAATTATTGTTAAAGGGATGTTTAACTCAAGATAGTGACTACTTGCATGTCAATTTGAAGAGACCTTCACATGACCCTTAGTCCTGTGATGTGTTAAGTTAAAGTTTTGAGAACATCAAGTGCTATGTTGAATTCAAATCATGAAAGACATGCAACTAGACTATATGAAAAATAGAAATGAAATGAAATCCTAGGACTTAGTCATTGATCATTTGTTGGTCTTTTTCATCATGAACATTTTTAGGTAACATTAGATGTCGATACAATGTTCACTGGTTAGGCAACCATGAACATATGAATATTGACTTTTAGTCAGATTTATCAAATTAGATATAAGCACCAAGGCACAAGAGCCATGATGACCTGAATATCATGTCTATTTTTATTTAGAAATTTGTATAAGCATCAGAACATAAACATTATGATGACCTAAATACACCTTGCATACAAACACACAAAGCAATTGAGAGGTCATTATTGTTCCCATGTGAGTTACACACAGTGACCCTATATTGTTCACATCCTTGGGTAACATCTCATTTCACAGTAGGAGTAGTAAATCACTCAAAATACAAAGTTAGATCTAACTTCCCTGAAGCATCTGGGTATCAAAGGTCTAGGTACACATGGTGATCCAATCGTGATGGAGACACTTATAGTGGACACCAATTCAATCAAAAGTTTTTAGAGTGATTAGATTTTCACTTAAACATAGAAAACAAATAAAATATTATGCCTCTAGTCATTGTCATTTTAGATCCATGAAAGACATCATTAATTAGATCAAGGGACATAATATGCAAAAATATTATGTGAAACAGTTAGCATACAAAAACATTTTAGAAAGTATAATAGATTGGTTTGTTTATAGTGTTGTAGTTTGGTTGTGTTTGTGTCAGTTGCAAAAATCTTTTTTTGGTAGGGAAATAGACAAATTGACTCAAATAAAGCACTAAAGGACATTGACTAGATATGACTCACCTGATGTATTGAGGACCATATGATATGAATAGGATTGCCCCCAAGTTGTAAACATTGATTAGGTTTTGACTCTGGTTGTTGTATACATAGACTGACTTTATTGGATTGCACGATATATAGACACTAAAACATGATAGAAAGCTGAGAAATTACCAAGATTTCTTTGATAGATGGAGTATTTTGTACAAGTGGCACCTGTTTGCTAGATTTTCACCATCTTGGCAAAGTTTTTTTTTTTGCTACCAAGGTGTTTGTTTACTAGGTTTTCACCAAGGCACTTTTTCTTTTTCTTTTTTTTTTGTACTTTTTACATTTTTTTTTAAAATAAATTTTTCCATTTTTTTTTTTTTGTTAGCCCATCAAGGAACCTATTGCTAGGTTTTCACCAAGATGATCATTTTTTCAAGACTTTTTTCTAATTTTTAGTTCATTTTTAGGACATTGTCCACATGATGAATGTCTACATGTAGAATTTCTTCAGATGAAGAACATTGATAAGTTTGCGTAGCTAATCTTTGTTAATTGTTGAGAGTTGATAGGCTCCTGAGCCAAAAGAAGCAGTAAAAAAAAAGGGACCCAACTAGTTGGGTTTAAACTTCCCCTTGCACTCTCGATGGGATTGATTTTTAGTGTTCTCTCTCAAGACTAGATCACTAACCTGAAATTTTTTGTGTCTGACCTTCTTGTTGTAGCCTCTAGACAACCATTTCTGATATACTCTGAGATGATCATACACAACTTGCCTATGCTCATCTTGTTGGAAATTTGGCCGAGTTGGTTACATAGATGTTGTCATTATGGTAACATATGATCTACATGAAGATCACATAGGTCAGAGAGCTAGTATGTCAGAGCGCAATGTAAAATTGTCTAAGTATGAGACAGTGTGTTTTTGCTAGTGAACCAATAGATAGTTTTATTTGGTGATGTTGATTGGAGTAAGATCAGTGCTTGTGCACTTGAACATAGACTCTATGGTGACTATTGAAGAGTCATTTTAGAATGCAAGTTAGTATGGCATGTACGGAAAGAGTTATGATAGTTTTATTGAAGACAGTGTCAGGCCGACAAGACAGAATATGAAGATAGAATTGATAAAGTGTTAAGGGATTATTTTGTTTATCAAAATAATGACTTAACAATATAAAGGGATGAGATCCTAGATGTTAACCCTTGGATAAAGTTATTTTGTAATATGGCAACCGACTAGAAAAGTTATTAGCCTTAATAAATTGTATAAATGTAATTGTAAATTGTAAAGAAGTACACAAATATAGCAATAGTGATATAGTGATATGATGCAAAATATGATGTACATGTAATTACAATAGTGAAATATCAACAAAGAGATATTGATGCAAGCAATATAAGGTTATGTACCTTGACCTCTTTTTGTAATCAGTGAACATTGTATATTACTTGTTTGGGCAGTGGGCTCATCTGGTAATCACATTTTGTACTGCCAACTCCTAACAGGGTTGAGGCTTCTAACAAGGCCTATAGTCCCTTAATCAGGACTGAGACACTATATGCTTGTAATAGACTCCTAATAGGGTCAACATCATTAACAGTATACTTTTGATTAGTGGATCTTTGTGGGTACCATCCCCACTGGGGTTTTCCCTTGGCTAGGGTTTCCTCGAGAATAAATAATGTGTTATGAGTTCTTTTGTTTTATTGCTATGCACATTGTTTAGCTTTCTATGTTAGGCATGTATTAAGATTATTTGTTATATCCATAATTGGGCAAAAGTAAAAGTTTGTGGAATACTGATTCACCCCCCCTCTTAGTATTCCCTATTTCTAACAATTGGTATCATAGCTGAGTTACTCAAAAAAGAATCATTCAAGGAAAGCCTAGTAGCTTGATTAAGATCTCTATGGATATGGATCAACTACAGAAGAATCTTGAAGAAGCTCTTGAACAGATTGATATGTTTACTGATGAAAGAGACACTCTGAAAGGGAAATACGATGATGTAAAGAACCTCATTGAGAAATTGAAAAACAAGTTGGAAGATCTGAAATCTGAAAAAGAATCCGAAGTTCTTATTGAAGATTGTGATGAAAATTTAGAAAAAGAAAATGAGATCCTTAAGCATGAACTAAAGATAGCAAATCTAAAGCTAAGTCTGAAAGATGGAAATAACAAGAATGAAGAAAATCTAAAATCTGAGAATGAAAAGTTGAAGATTGAAAATGAAGGACTAAAATCTAAACTTGGCAAAGTAACATCTGAATTTGAGAAAGTCAATTTGCAGTATGCTAAACTTGAGAAATACAATACAATTGTGAAAGGTGAACTGACTCAATCCAAACAAAAACTTGAAAGGCTATATTCAACTAGTGAGAAGATTGATGAACAAATATCTTTTCAGAAACCATTCTATGATAAAACTGGTCTTGGATTCAATACACTCAAAATAATTGAAGAAAGTAAGGAACCAGATCTGAAAATATCTGAAAGTATAGATGAGAAGAAGTCTGATGAGAGTAACAAATCTGAAGATACACCTAAGAAGGAAGAACCACCTAAGCAAGAGGAATCATCTAAAGGTATGCAAAAAGAATTCAAAGGAAGATTGGTCATATGAAGAGAGATTGCACAGGTAAGCAATTCAAACCCCTTAATGGTTATTGTTATAATTGTCATGGATTTGGAAATAGAGCTATTGAATGTAGAAAACCTAAATTTGTTGAGAATAACAATAATAGTAGAATGTTTAGGAATACTAACCATGCAGATAAGAAACCTATTGAAGATATGAACAGAAGAAATGGAGTAATATGTTATAGATGCAACAAAGTTGGACACATTGCTAGAAATTGTAGATCACAGATCAATCCACCTAGACCAAGATATGGAAACAATGGAATTGTTTGTCAGATATGCAACAAGATTGGACATACAACAAGGTTTTACAGAATGAACAATGGAGTTTTTCATCCTAATCCTAACCCTAGAAATCATGCAAGAAGAAATGAAGATGCAAGTAGTAGATAGAAAGGATGTTGTAATAATTTAGATGAAGTGAAGTTTGTTAAAAACATAGACCAAGGAGACATACTCAGCATTGAAGGTAATCAGAAAGGTGAAGTATCAAGTGGTAAGAATGAATCCTTACTTGACCTATCTCAAAGCACTTAATTTATGAAAATTACAGTAGATTAGGAACTTAGATTAGTGTAGAAGTAGATGTATGATGAATTGAGTCTTGCACAATTAATAAAAGGTTATAATCGGTATTGTTTGATCATCAAAGAGAATACAAGTGTTAAGGAGATCAAAGAGTAGTGATTGGAAACATTTTGCAATGATTTGGTGAAGGATTTGAGTGTCGAATCTACACAAGCCCTAAAATCATGAAATCGAGGTATTTTACTTGGCAGATCTTTGAATCGGTAAAAGGAATTAGAACTAATCATGGATGTTTCTTTGATTCATAATGTCAGAGACAAAAATAGACCTAAGATGAAAAGGGAACTAGTAGAACCCTTGGAAGATGATCCTAGGTTAGCTTTATCATCCGTACCAAATGGAGCTTTACATTTAGAGAATGTTAGAAGTTATCTCGGATGCAAACTAGAGAGTATTAGTGATAGTGATTTCAACAAGGAATATTAGAAGATTTACAACCAGGACATGTCATTAAGTAGGATTTGAACATTTTAAGGACAATGAGATCATTAAGTATGCATTACAGTATGAATTTGATAATGAAGAATGCACTAAGATAATCCTTAGTAGAATTCATAATGGGAAGTTTTGGTTAGAAGATAGAGTGATAGATATCATAGCAGATTTGATTCATGAAGTTACTTGACTATCTAAATCTAGAGCCATTCCTTTAAATGAGAAGAACATAAGGAAAATTGTCATAGAAAACACACATTCATCCTATAATGGTAGAGGAATTGTGATTAGTAAGATTCAACAATATGATGTCAGATACTTATGCAAGATCCTAACAACTAAGTTTTGTGCAAATTCAAGAGAGGATGACATGGCAGCTAGAATGATACATGTAGCTTATTTAATGTGTGTTGATAAAGTGCCAGTTGATATGTGTGAGATTTTGAGAATTCAACTATTTGAGAATTTGGAGAAGATTAAGAAGACAAAGTATGCACAATTTAGATTTTCATCTTTGATCACTTACATGTTTTTTCATCTATTAAGAAGATTTCCTTACACCATTGCAAATGACTAGAATGATGGACAAACTACAATGGAAAGGATTAATAAAGTGTATATGAGGCATGTTATTGATAAAGTAAATGAGAGTGCAATGTTGGTAATTAAGACATTTCAGAACTTGGTAACTAGTAGATCAAGGTTCCCACAGTCTCTTGTGGAGAAGTATAAGAATGAAGTATGTTTCATGGTTGATACTAACTTTACTTACATTGAAGCAGTAGAACCTAGAGTAGAGTTCATAAACCCTCTTGGCTATGAAATATTTGAAATTGAGATTGAAGAGTATGTGAGTAGGTTACGTAAATGCAAACTTGATACTCACAGTAACAGGTTTGGAACCTTTGAGGAGAACTTCAACTCCACAAAGACCTTACTTGAAGAGAAATAGTCTAAGAAAAGAGTTGAGAGTACTATTAAGAGAATTCTAAAAGATACAGGGATGACAGAGCAAGAATTCTTAGTAGCTAAGAACACAGTAGCAACAATTAGAGAAATCTAACATAAAGAATTTTTGTCTGTACCACCCTTATCTTCAATTGCAATATAGCAAGGAGTAACACAAGTCAAGGTAAAAGTAGAAGAAATAGAGAAGGAACAAGAAGCAAGTAAACCTACTAGGCCAACCTCCTCCACACCTAGCAAAAGAATAAAATAGATTGCTACTGGACCTGGTAAGAGGAAGAAAACTTTGGTGCCACCAGTTCCTAGGAAAGTTGCAAAGATTAAAGATGATGCCACTATTGTTAAGAAGAAAACCTGGAAACCTAGAATTGAAAGAGTAAATGAAGAGATTATACAAGATGGAGATTTCACAAAGATGATTAAGTATTATGACTTATATGATTATGTAGAAAGACTAAATCTAGAGAATGCACTAGTGAAGAATATGATTCTATTTGACAAGAAGTTTGATACAATTCAGGGTAAGATACATGATGACCTATACAAGAAATTTGTGAATAGGAAGAAGAGAGCATCTGAGGAAGATGAAACTATTAGAGAAAATCTTGTGAAGAAACTTTGTGAGGTGAGAAATGATAAACACCTTAAGTAGATCTTGAAGGCTCTAAAAACCCATTTGAGGACAAAAAGAAGAACTATTTAGATTATGGGAGGACATTATGAAGAAATCAATGCAGAGACAAAGAAAGCAATCATTAAGGTTATGGCAGAAAATTTTGGAGAACCATCAGTTGCAGCAAAGCAAGAAGAAGAAGCAGAACAAGAGGACATTCCCTCTCCACCAACTATAAACATTGAGGAAGAAGTTATGAATGTTGAAGGAACTAATATCACCTTGGATACTGATGATAATGTATTCAAGAATCTGGAGAACATTGTTGACAATTCACCTCTTGATGAACCAGATACATCTAAAGAAGTAGAGCAGACCCAAACCATTGTTGAAGAACCCAAAGTGATAGAGATTCAAGCATCCGCTCCCACTCAAGAAGAAATCAGTCTTACTCCTGAGACTGGAAAGAAGAATCAATTTGGATCTATGATTGAGAATTTGGGAAAGGAAGTAGATGATGATGATCAGATGGAATTGATCACATCCTTGAACAAGATCATTGGAAAGAACAAGAAAGTTAAAAGTCTTGAAGGATGTATGAAGGAGCTTACTGAGAAGTTACAAGGTGTTGTAACCACACAAATTGTAGAAGCCAACCCTCTGGAGAAAGCAAAGAAAGTAATGAGCACTTTTGATATTGAGTTCACAACTTTGTCTGATATAGAAAAAGTGAAAGCTCAGATAGCCTATGAGGCCAAAACACTCTTAAACATTAGTCAAAATATCAAGAATGATATCAACAATATTGATATCTGTATAAAGGACTTAAGGAAGAATTTGGAAAGAGGAAAATCTTTGTACATTCAGTGTACAAAATCAGAGACCCTTGTAGCAGTAGAAGATCATAAAATGAAGATGAAGGAAGAAAAATTTCAGAATCAAACCAACCTTCCTTCTAGCCCCACTGTAAAGGTATTTGATGTTGAGAAGAAGATTTGTAAGTTATTTGATGAAATCAGAGTTTGGCAAGATGAAAAGGACAGGAAAATGAAAAGATTCACTCTTTTAAGAGAGCACACTTCTATGAAGTTGAGCATTATTGAAGGGCAACTAGAAGAATGTCTTTCAGCTAAGACATCTTTTCAAAAGTTTAGTTTTTAGAATCTCCAAGCTTGTGAGATATCATCTTATGGATTCTGTGCACTACTCAGTGTGGCAGACTCTATTAAGAAATCATGGGAGAAAGAATTAGAGGCAATAAAGATTGACTTTGTAGATTGTGTTGCAAGCCTACTAGCTTTGAAATATTGAATCAAGGTATAAAGCTTTTTGAACATAGTTTTGTAACCCTCCTTACCTATATTTTTTCATTGTTGTCAAAGGGGGAGAGATATATAGCAGAAAATTGATAAGGATTGATACTCTTAGGAGGAGTACTGTATAAGAAAATAAATTTTTGAAGTTATAAGGATAGTGTGTGTGTGTGTGTGTGTGTGTGTGTGTGTGTGTATACTTTGGCCACAATTTTGAAGTTTTTGAGTTTAACACTTAGTCAATTGATGCAGCATAGTCAAGGAATCATTGCATATGAATCAGTACTTAAGGTACATTGGTATTCACCGGAAGTGTGTGTATTGTCTTTGGCATGTGTTGTCAAAGAGGGAGAGTTTGTTGTCATTTCAAGAAATTTCTAAGAAGGAGAATTTGAGAAGTTAAGAGGGAGAGTTTTTAGTCAGAGAGAGAAGTTTGAGGAAGATGAGAATCATAATGAAGCTAAGGATATGCTCCTTATTCTATGTTTTCTGTGAAATTTCATTGTGCTATGATAGGTTGTGTTGCCATCAATGCCAAAGAGGGAGATTGTTGGACATAATTATCTGAGGGAGATTTTTGGATACAATTGTCTAATTATGTGTTGTCTTTGATGCCACAAAAATGTCATATCAATAAGTAGTTTTGTGTGTCTATCGAGCTCAGTCGGTCAATAGATGGTTTTTCAGTGTCTACCGAGATATTTCAGATGTCAAAGGAAAGTATGGCAGAAAATAGTGTAAACCAAGCTTCCATGGTTATCGAAAAAAAGTTAGTGTTTATCGAGTTCACTCGGTCTCCAAAGGATGTTGCAGAATTCATAGTGTTTACCGAGTTCACTCGGTCACCAAAGGAAATCTTTTAGGATTAGTATTTACCGAGCAATGTCAGCCCTATAAAGGATTTTGTTAATTTGAGAAATAAAGTTTTTTTTATCCAAGCTGACTGTTGTAATGAGTGTTAATGATTATTAGTGCCGAAGTGACAATTTGAATGGTATATATATAGAAGGTCAAGTGGTGAATTTAAAGGTGTGAAGTGTAGAGTTAAAAGTGAAGGAAGGTGTGTACGAATTTTGAAGGATGGTTAGATATCCTTGAGGAGAAACAAAGATTTATTTGATCAAGAAGGATCTAGTGAAGAAAAATAGAGATCTGTAATCAGCAATTCAGTTGCATCATTATTCAGGTCATTTCATTGTTACGTTCTTACCATTGTAGCAGTGATTTCAAAATCTCTTAACCGAGTTGGTTTAACAGCCATTTTGTAAATCCTCTAACAAGGTGACAGTTCTATTGAATTGTTCAAAGACCTCTTACAAGGCCACTCCTAACAGGATGATTAAATCCTCTAACAAGGTCACACCTAACAGTGTGTTTTGTAACCTTTTACCGGGTTGGCTCCTAATAGGGCATCACTTCAAAAGAGTGAAAAATAGTAACTAGTTACATTGGTGGTTTTTCCCATATTGGGTTTCCATGTTAAATCTGGTGTCTCTTGTGTTCATGTTATTTTCTTTATGCATGCAAGTTAATCACTGATGAATGCTTAAGAACAGTTATAATTAATACTCACTGCAATAATCAAGTTACAACATTTCTCTGTATGTTTATCAAGTAACAACAACAAATGATTTAATAAGACATCTAAGGGATCTATGGTAAAATATTTGTGGTTAACTAATTCACCCCCCCCCCCTCTTAGTTACTCCATCTATATTTCCAACAATTGGTATCAAAGCTTTTGGTGCTTGCAGGAAGGGTTTCAAGGACCTAAGCTAAAGATCAGGATGTCTTACAAGAGAGAAATTCCAAGGCTTAATAGAGATAACTTTTCAACATGGCAAGGTCTCATGAGACTTCATTTGGCTTCCATTGGTGATTCAGGATGCAAATATCTTGATCAAGAATATACAGTTCCTACTGGCACATTATCTGTTGAAGACATTGCAGAGAAAAAGAACCATAACACCATGATGATAGACATTGCATCAGCTCTTAGCTATGAAGAATTTAATGAGATCAAAGACTGCACTACTGCTTATGCAATGTGGAACAAGCTGAAGAAAATTTATGGTGGTGATGAAAATGTGAAGAGAGCCAAAGCAGAAAGCCTAAGAGGACAGTTTGATCAGATGAAAATGAGAGAAGATGAAAACATTGCAAAATATGTTGAAAGGATCAAGGCAAGTGTTAGTGCAATCAAAGCTTTTGGAGGAACAATTGATGATGAAATAGTTATAAGTAAGGTTCTCAGAACATTACTCCCTATCTATGCAATAAGAGTGTCTGCTATTCAAGAAAGAAGATGTAAAGAAAATCACAATATAACTTTGGATGCCTTAGTTAGAAGATTGATAGCCTTTGAATTGGATAACTATGACAACTATGTCCCAACTTCTAAAAATATCAAATCAACATTTGAGGCCAAACTTTCACTTAAGAAGGGCAAGAAAATCCAGTCAGAAAGTGAAGATGAATCAGAGGAAAGTTTTGATAGTGATCTTGAAGTTATTGAAGCATTACTTGCAAAGAAATATTCTAGAGGTAGAGGTAAATACAAAGGTAAAACTCCCTTAATCTATTTTTCATGTGAAGAAATTGGTCATATTGCAGCTAGGTGCCCAAACAAGCAAAGCAAGGATGAGAAGAAAGGTCACAAGTACAATGGCAAGAAGAATTTAAAATCATTCAAGGATAAAGGTAAGAAAACACATTTTTTGGCTAAGGATTTTGATGATAGTGAAGAAGAAATTGTCTTCATTGCTGTAAAAGATGAATCTGATGATGATGAAGATGAGATGGCACTTATCTCTCATATAAGCAAAAATGATACATGGATCATAGATAGTGGTTGTTCACATCATATGACTGGTGATAAAAAAAAGTTTGAACATTTTGAAGACTATGATGGTGGTAGTGTAAGGTTTGGAAACAATGAACCTTGTTGTATAAAAGGAAGAGGATGAATTTCACTAACCAAAAAACTTATATGTGATAATGCATATTGGGTTGAAGGACTAAAACATAATCTTCTAAGTGTAGCACAACTAATCAACATTGGATTCAAAGTTGAATTCATGAATGGCAAAGCAAGACTGCTGGATGACAAGGGAAAACTGATTGGATCAGGAAAACAAACCAAAGGTAACCTATTTTATCTTGATCTTGGTGAATGCTCATGTTTTGTTGCTCAAATTGAAGAAAGTTGGTTATGGAACAAAAGGTTATGTCATGTAAATTTTGATAACATGGTGAAAATAAGAAAATTCAAGAAAGTAAGAGGCATTCCTACTTTGAAGAAACCTGATATTGGTCTATGCAAGAATTGTCAGATTGGAAAAACGGGAAAGACTAGCTTTAAAAGTAAAAACTATCAGTCTGAAGATATTTTTGAAATTGTGCATACTGATTTATGTGGACCTATTGGAATCGAAAGCTATACTAAAGAAAAACTCTTTATTCTCTTTGTTGATGATTACTCTAGAATGATGACTGTTATGTATTTAAGAGAAAAGTCAGAAGTATTTGAGAAGTTCAAATGGTATTTGGCAAGAGTAGAAAAGGAAACAAGGAAAAGAATGAAGTGCTTGAGATCAGACAGAGGTGGTGAATTCATCTCCCATGAATTCAATAATTTTTGCATTGAAAGAGGAATCAAAAGATAGGTATCAGCCCCGAGAACTCCTGAGCAGAATGGAATAGCTGAAAGGAGGAACAGATCCATCATGGATTGTGCAAGGACTTTAATGATTGAAAAGAACATTGCTATGAAATACTGGAAGGAAGCCATCAACACTACAGTTCATACCTTGAACCGAGTACAGTTGAGGAAAGACACATTCAAAACTCCTTATGAGTTATGGTATGGCTATAAACCCAATGTAAGTTACCTGAAAGTATTTGGTAGTAAATGTTACATCTTAAAAGAATCTAGAAAAGGCAAATTTGATGTAAAAAGTGATGAAGGAATATTTTTGGGATATTCTTGTAAAAGTAAGGCATATAGATGTCTGAACTTGTCTACTCACAAAATCATAGAAAGTGCACATGTGAAAGTTGATGAGTTTGCAGAAAAGACTAAAGAAGAAAGCAAAAAGGAACCAAAGGATTACAAAAGATTTGTTTACATTGAACCTGATACATTGCCAGACACATCTGTCAATAAGGAAACTGCATCTACCAAGCCCAGTACAGTAATTGAGTCACAAGAAGAAGTTCAAACCGAGTCACAAGGAACTGAGTCTTAGTCTGAAGCTACCGAGAAAATATCTACTGAGCCCAAGCAACTTGAACCTGAAGATGAAATTCAAGAAGATGACAATGTAACTCATTCAAGAGGCAAGGAACCTATATTGGCCAAGTATGTCAGGAGGCATCATACACCAGATCAGATTATTGGAAACAAATTAGATGGTACTATGACAAGAAGTAAACTAAAAGGTACATGTTTACTTGCTAATTTTGAACCTAGAAATGTCAAAGATGCATTGGAAAATGAAAGTTGGATTGAGGCTATGAATGATGAAATAGAACAAATAGAGAAGAATAAAACATAGACTCTTGTACCTAGGCCTAAAGATAAAAATGTAATTGGAACAAAATGGGTATTTACAAATAAGTTGAATGAAGATGGTCAAGTATCAAGAAACAAAGCTAGATTGGTATGTAAAGGATATTCTCAAGAAGGTATAGATTATGGAGAGACTTTTTCTCCTGTTGCAATTTTAGAAGGTGTAAGGACTCTACTTGCATATGCAGCACATAAAGGATTTAAGGTATATTAGATGGATATAAAATCTGAATTTCTCAATGGTATTCTTGATGAAGAAGTCTACATTGAGCAACCTAAAGGTTTTATTGATCCAGACAAAAAGGATATGATCTGCAAGTTACACAAAGCATTGTATGGTCTAAAACAAGCCCTAGAGCATGGTATGAAAGATTAAATAACTATCTTATTCAGATTGATTTCAAAAGAGCTAATGATAACAGTAATTTGTACATCAAAGAAGGACCAGATAACAAAATTGTTTTGGCAAAAATATTTGTGGATAATACTGTGTTTACAGGGAATGATGATCAGTGCAAAGAATTTTTAGAGAAAATGAACAAAGAATTTGAAATGTCTATGTTTGGTCAGATAAAGTTCTTTGTTGGTCTTCAAATTCAGCAGGACAAGAATGGTATCTACATTACTCAGTCTAAATACATCAAGGAAATACTTAAGAAGTTCAGTATGGAAGATTCAAAACCAGTTGGTATACCATGTGTACTGGACTAAAGCTTACCAAAGATGATGATTCAAAAGAAGTAGATCAGACTTTATACAGATCAATGATTGGAAAATTACAGTATGTAGTGCATACAAGCCTGATATTGCCTTAGCAGTTGGTATAGTAGCAAGATTCTCAACAAAACCTAGAGAAAATCATATGATGGCAATCAAAAGAATCTTGAGATACTTGAGAGGAACTGAAGATTATGGCTTGTGGTATAAATTTGGAGGCAATCCGGACTTAAAAGTGTTTACTGATGTTGATTGGGCAGGAAACATTGATGACAAAAAGAGTACAAGTGGTGGAGCATTCTTTCTTGGCAAGAGGTTGGTATCTTGGACTAGTAAAAAGAAAAATTGGACATCCCAATCCACAGAAGAAGCAGAATATGTTGTTGTAGCAGTAAACTGCTCTAATATTGTTTGGTTTAAATAGTTATTGGAAGGTATGAATGTTGAGATCAAAGAACCAGTTGTTATGTTTTGTGATAATACAAGTGCAATAAATATTTTAAAGAATCCAGTAATGCATTCCAAAACCAAGCACATTGCTATAAAATATCACTTTGTCAGAGAATTGGTGTAGGACAAGGAAATTAGATTGGAATATGTTCATACAAAAGAATAGATTGCAGATATATTCACCAAGCCACTACCTAAGGATGTATTCTTGTATCTAAGAGGTAAGTTAGGGGTCATTCCCCTATTTGAAGCTCAATAAATAAAGTTTTAGTGAAGCATCAACTAGAGCATGTTGAAGATTAGTCAGTTGATGCAGCATAGTCAAGGAATCATTGCATATGAATCAGTACTTAAGGTACATTGGTATTCACCGAAAGTGTGTGTATTGTCTTTGGCATGTGTTGTTAAAGAGGGAGAGTTTGTTCTCATTTCAAGAAATTTATAAGAAGAAGAATTTGAGAAGTTAAGAGGGAGAGTTTTCAGTCAGAGAGAGAAGTTTGAGGAAGATGAGAATTAGAATGAAGCTAAGGATATGTTCCTTATTCTATGTTTTCTGTGAAATTTCATTGTGCTATGACATGTTGTGTTGCCATCAATGCCAAAGAGGGAGATTGTTGGATACAATTGTTTGAGGGAGATTTTTGGATACAATTGTCTAATTATGTGATGTCTTTGATGCCACACAAATGTTATATCAATAAGCAGTTCTGTGTGTCCACTGAGCTCAGTCGGTCAGCAGACGGTTTTTCAAGGTCTACCGAGGTCTTTTGGGTGTCAAAGGAAAGTATGGCAGAAAATAGTGTAAACTGAGCTTCCGTGGTTATCGAAAAAAAGTTAGTGTTTATCGAGTTCACTCGGTCTCCAAAGGATGTTGTAGAATTCACAGTGTTTACCGAGTTCACTCAGTCACCGAAGGAAATCTTTTAGGATTAGTATTTACCGAGCAAGGTCGGCCCAATAAAGGATTTTGTTAATTTGAGAAATAAAGTTTGTTTAGCACAGCCAACTATTGTAATGAGTGTTAATGATTATTAGTGCTGACTTGACAATCTGAATGGTATATATATAGAAGGTCAAGTGGTGAATTTAAAGGTGTGAAGTGTAGAGTAAAAAGTGAAGGAAGGTGTGTGCGAATTTTGAAGGATGGTTAGATATCCTTGAGGAGCAGCAAAGATTTATTTGATCAAGAAGGATCTAGTGAAGCAGAACAGAGATCTGTAATCAGCAATTCAATTACATCATTATTCAGGTCATTTCATTGTTACTTTCTTACCATTGTAGCAGTGATTTCAAAATCTCTTAACCGAGTTGGTTTAACAGCCATTTTGTAAATCCTCTACCAAGGTGACAGTTCTATTGAATTGTTCAAAGACCTCTTACAAGGCCACTCCTAACAGGATGATTAAATCCTCTAACAAGGTCACACCTAACAGTGTGTTTTGTAACCTTTTACCGGGTTGGCTCCTAATGGGGCATCACTTCAAAAGAGTGAAAAATAGTAACTAGTTACATTGGTGGTTTTTCCCATATTGGGTTTCCATGTTAAATCTGGTGTCTCTTGTGTTCATGTTATTTTCTTTATGCATGCAAGTTAATCACTAATGAATGCTTAAGAATAGTTATAATTAATACTCACTGCAATAACTGAGTTACAACATTTCTCTGTATGTTTACCGAGTAACAGTAGCAAATGATTTAATAAGACATCTAAGGGATCTGTGGTAAAATATTTTTGGTTAACTGATTCACCCCCCCCCCCCCCTCAGTTACTCCATCTATATTTCCAACTTATGTGCACTACTCAGTGTGGCAGACTCTATTAAGAAATCATGGGAGAAAGAATTAGAGGCAATAAAGATTGACTTTGCAGATTGTGTTGTAAGCCTACTAGCTTTGCAATATTGAATCAAGGTATAAAGCTTTTTTAACATAGTTTTGTAACCCTCCTTACCTTTATTTTGTTCATTGTTGTCAAAGGGGGAGAGATATATAGCAGAAAATTGATAAGGATTGATACTCTTAGGGGGAGTACTGTATAAGAAATAAATTTTTGGAGTTATAGAGTATATATATGTATATATATGTATATATGTATATATATGTATATATGTATATATGTATATATATATGTATATATATACATATATATGTATATATATACATATATATGTATATATATACATATATATATATGTATATATATATATATGTATATATATATATATGTATATATATACATATATATATACATATATATATATATATGTATATATATACATATATATATATATGTATATATATATGTATATATATACATACATACATACATACATACATACATACATACATACATACATACATACATACATACATACATACATACATACATACATACATATATATATATATATATATATATATATACTTTGGCCACAATTTTGAAGTTTTTGAGTTTAACACTTAGCCAATTTTCTCATATGTTTCCACCAATGACAAAGGGGGAGATTGTTGGAAATTTGGCTAAGTTAGTTACATAGATGTTGTCATTATGGCAACATATGATCTACATGAAGATCGCACAAGTCAGAGAGCTAGTATGTCAGAGCATAATGTAAAATTGTCTAAGTATGAGATAGTGTGTTTTTGCCAGTGAACTAGCAGATAGTTTTATTTGGCGACGTTGATTGGAGTAAGTTTAGTGCTTGCGCACTTGAACATAGACTCTATGGTGACTATTGAAGAGTCATCTCAGATAACAATTCAATACGACATGTACGAAAAGAGTTATGATAGTTTTACTGAAGACAGTGTCAAGCCGACAAGATAGAATATGAAGACATAATTGATAAAGAGTTAGGGGATTATTTTGTTTATCAAAATAATGACTTAACAATATAAAGGGATGAAATCCTAGATGTTAACCCTTGGATAAAGTTATTTTGTAATATGGAAGCCGACCAGAAAAGTTATTAGCCTTAATAACTTGTATAAATGTAATTGTAAATTGTAAAGAAGTATATAGATATAGCAATAGTGATATAGTGATATGATGTGAAATATGATGTACATGTAATTGTGATAGTGAAAGATCAATGACGAGATATTGATGCAAGAAGTATAAGGTTATGTACCTTGACCTCTTTTTGTAATTAGTGAACATTGTATATTACTTGTTTGGGCAGTGGGCTCATCTAGTAATCACATTTTGTACTGCCAACTCCTAATAGGGTTGAGGCTTCTAACAAGGCCTATAGTCCCTTAATTAGGACTGAGACACTATATGCTTGTAATAGACTCCTAACAGGGTCAACATCCTTAACATGATACTTTTGATTAGTGGATCTTTGTGGGTACCATCCCCACCGGGGTTTTCCCTTGGCGAGGGTTTCCTCAAGAACTAATAATGTGTTATGAGTTCTTTTGTTTTATTTCTATGCACATTGTTTAGCTTTCTATGTTAGGCATGTATTAATATTATCTGTTATATCCATAATTGGGAAAAAGTAAAAGTTTGTGGAATACTGATTCACCCCCCCTCTTAGTATTCCCTATTTCTAACACATCTAGTAGTTCAAGTTCTTGTAACCTAGACACTTTGTAATCATCGTCAATTGCCATAATATGCATTTTGATTTTGAGATATGGGATTTCAACCTCTATAGGTATTACCTCTTTAGTCCCATATACTGAAGTGAAAGGACTAGCCCTAGTGGGCTTTCTCATACTTGCTATGTAAGCCTAGCGAGATGGATTTATTATCAGATACTAATCTCTCCCTATTTTGTTGACCATATGGTGCAAGATTTTTAGTAATTTTTTATTGGATTCTTTAGCTTGTCCATTTCCCTATGGATAGTAGACAGATGACCAATGTTGAGTGATCTTGAATTTGGAACAAAGGAAATCTAGATCCTTATTTTTGAATTGTCCTCCATTATCGATAATGATGGAGTGTGGTATACCATACTAGAAAATAATATAATTCAAGATGAACATAGAAATTTTTATACCAGTTGCCTATGTCAAAGGAACTGCTTCAACCCATTTTGTAAAGTAATCAGCTGGTATGATTATATGGGTGTGATCATTTAACAAATGTGGATATATGGCTCCTATGAGATCCAATGCCCATTGTAGAAAAGGCCATTGTGTTGTAAATGGAATAAGATCTCTACCTGGCACATGAATTAAGTTTCCATGGACCTTGCATTTCTTACAATTCTTAGCATATTTCATGACGACTTTCTCCATATCTAGCCAATAGTACCCCACCCTAATGATTTTTTGAGCTAGTGCCAAACCATTGGAATGTGACCCAAAAATACCTTCATGGACTTCCTCTAATGCATGTTGTGCCTTTTCTCATGTTAAACATCTAAGAAGTGTACCATATAGAATTTGTTTGTATAGATCATTACCAATGATGAGATACTGTGACGCATTTTAGATGAGGTAATATTTTTAATGATGGTTAAGGGTATCTGGAATGATTAGGTCTCGAACCTGTAGGAGTAGATATTCTTGTCATGTGAGGAATCATGAACAACTATAGTGTAGATCATATAGGTTTTTGAGAAATCATAGGCAAGGAATGATAGTGCTTCCACTAGGAGCTCATAGCATAGTTCATGTTCTAGTTGCTATAGTAAAGATGACAGTGTAGTCATAGCATCAAATGCTTTGTTTTCCATTCTTGGTATCTATTTGAACATGATATAAATGAAGTATTTCTTGAGATCATCTACCATCCATTTTTATGGAATCAGATTCTCATCCTTTGTTTGGTACACATCATTGACTTGGTGAATGACTAGTTGAGAGTCTCCATGAATGTGTAATTTTTTCACTCTTCATGCTAATGCCAATTTCATTAAATTTAATAAAGCTTAATCATCTACTATGTTATTGGTGCAAGGAAATTTAATTTTGAATGCTTTTGGAATGGACTAACCTTGTGGAGTGATAAACAAGATGCCAGCTCTAGATCTATTTTGTGTGTAGGACCCATCAAAGAATAATTGTCATGTTTTGGAGGATAGGTGCATGATAGAAGAAACAGGAAATTCCACTTGCATTAGTTAGTCATCAAACATTGGTGCTTTAGCTAGTTGGTCT
The DNA here is from genome assembly GCA_027943335.1 of Chamaecyparis obtusa. Classification (NCBI taxonomy): domain Eukaryota; kingdom Viridiplantae; phylum Streptophyta; class Pinopsida; order Cupressales; family Cupressaceae; genus Chamaecyparis; species Chamaecyparis obtusa. Next base: position 1,653,063 of record BSBK01007775.1, on the reverse strand, counting down.
GTGATGAATTTTCCTTTAATGGATTTTTGTTCAACATACTCAATGTTGAATTCACTCAGTAGCATTACCCATTGGTGCTTCAAACATTGGTGCTTTAGCTAGTTGGTCTTGATATGGTTGAAATTATTTTCACATTCCTTGCTCCATTTTTAGGTCACACCTTTATGCAATATTTTAGTGAAAGGTTGTGATATATCAGCTAATTGAGAGATGAAGTGTCTGATGGATTGTACCCTTCCTTGTAAAGTACGTATTTGACTAATGTTCTTAGGAGGTTGCATCTCCATGATTGCGTTGAATTTTGTTGGACCCACTTTGATAACTTTCTTTGAAACAATGTACCCTAGGAGCTTTCCTAAAGTGACACCAAATTGCACATTTCTTGGGATTTAGCTTGAGTCAAATTTTTTCCATTATGTCTAGTATTGTACCCAAGTCAGATAGGTGTTCAGATCTTTTCATTGATTTAGCTAGTGTGTCATCTACATAGTCCTCCATGTTTTTATGCATCATATCATGAAAGATAGATGTCATAGCTCTTTGATAAGTGGCCCCAACATTCTTAAGACCAAATGGTATTATGTTCTAGTAGAAAGTACCCCATGCACAGGTGAAATATGTCTTTTCTTGATCTTCAGGAGCTATCTTTATTTGGTTATATCCAGAGAAGTCATCCATTAGAGAGTGCATTTCAAATCCTGCAATCATATCCACTATCATATTGATGTTTGGTAATGGAAAGTCATCCTTTGGGCATTCTTTGTTTACATCTCTGAAATTCATGCATACTTGTATAGACTTATTTGGTTTTGATATGAGAACTATGTTTGATATCCATTCAACATAGTTTATTACTCTGATAAATCCTACCTTGAGTAGTTTTTCTAGCTCAGCTTTGACAAGAAGTGCAACATAAGGATGCATTTTCCGCAACTTCTATTTGATTGGTTTAACTCTTGGAGCTATAGAAAGATGATGTATAATCAGATTAGGATCTAACCTTGGTATGTCTAAATATTTCCAGGAAAATTTTATCTTTTTCTCCCTTAAGAATTTGGTAAATGTCTGCTTCTCCTCTTCTGATAGGGATTGTGTGACATGAATCATCTGAGGTTCCTCTGTTGTGCCCAAATTGATAGACGGAGTTGGTTCTATCAAAATTGTTGATCTATCCTATAGATGACTTAGAAGGACATCAAATATCTCATCCTTGGGTGCCTTAGAGAGGTTTTCACCCTCAAATACATTTTGTATTTTTACTATTTTTGGCTATGAGACTGCCACATAGTGGTTTTCACCCTTAGAGCTCTTTTTATTTTTGTTCTTATTATTTTGACTAAGATACTTGATATCCAACTTTTTCATGCTGACGCTAGGTTCATTGATGGAAGTTGTCATAGGTTCAACCGCATGCAGGTAGCATGCTAAAGCATAGTCTATTTGGAAAGTATGGATATCTTGGCTTGGATCTGTGGAAATTTGGTCAATAAGATCGGGATGTTTGATAGTAAGGGAAGGGAAGGATTGTCTGAGAGTGTTCATGCACATGGTGTTTTTATCATTGGTTCTAATCTGACTCTCAAATTTAAAGGTGATATTACTACTCAAGATATTTAGTCTATTAAGTATCTCAACGTCATCATTGGATCCTACGTTAGTAATAAGTGATTCAGTTTCATGAGGTCTGTCACGTAGTTCTAGACTCATTTCAATTGTAGGTGTGTATTGGTGGATAACATCAATATATTTTTCTGACATAATCTCCTCTTCTCCTAGTTCTGGAATGATTCCCCATTCATAGTAATTGGATTCCTCATTAGGATCTCTTGGAAAGTTAAGAATATGTGTGAAATCAAGACGAATCCCCCAGGTAGGGTTGCCTTCAGATTCTAAATGGAATTCATACACATGATAATCTATCTCTGAATCACTAGAGTGTCCTAAATGTTCAGCTATGATGAGAGATGTCTCTCCTTCTTTTGGACTATTATGTTTGTTTGTAGTAGTAGGTTCTTGTGTGTCTACCACATTGACTTGTTCTTTAGGTTTCTTTTCATCACTAAGAAGGTCTAAGATGTGTTGAGGTATACACTCATAGGGAAAAACATCATTTGTGTCTGAATCATCACTTTCCTAATGATGTGCTTCTTCTTCTTGTTGATTATCCATTCCTGGTTCTATTCATTATATGACATGAGTAGAGTTTCCACTAAGATGGAAAGATTTTTTTTGATAACCTATGCATGTTATATCTTTGTTTGTTCTCACATAGTTTTCAATGGGCTTGATGATACCCTTGCCTCTTGTTCCTAGAGGCCCTTTTCTAGTATATCCCATTTTGGAAATTATCTTGTGTCCTGGTCCATACAATTTTGAAGGAACCTTAAGTGATTTAGATTCACATTTTTGAAATGTTTGTTACTGAGAATCATCTTTATATAAAAAAGCTAGTACATCATCTTCCTCATCATATTCTTGTTTGGATACTTGTTCTGTGATGAAACTCTTGTTAAAGATAACACATGGTTCTTTAGTTGTAGGTTTCATTCTCTTTGAAGGTTATCCGTATGACTTTGGTGAAAGTGGGAGAGATGTAAGAGATATAACTAGTTCTATTGTGTATTCTCTCATACCTGTATCTTTGATTTTGACCTCTTTAGCTATGTATTATATTTTGGATATGGATGCTATGTCACTCTATTTGGTAGAAGACTCTCTTTTGTGTGGGACAAGCTTGTCTGCACTTTCCTTTAAAGCATTGCAAGAGGCTGACATGTTTGCTGGTATTGTCAACTCTACTCCATCATAGGGAAATTTGACACATTGATGATATGTTGAGGAAATACCTTGCATTTCATGAATCCAAGGCCTTCCTAAGAGGATGGTATAGGCTAGTAGGAGATCTAGTACTTGACAAGTGATATCTCTGATAACAAGTCATGTTTTGATAGGTATCATGATGATGCCTTTGGAAGATATTTCTTGCTCATTATATGTTTTTATGGCTATTTTATTTTTAGGATCAATAGCATTGTTTGACAATCCCAGTTGTGTAACTAGTTTATATGAACAAATGTTGAGACCATCTCCTCCATCTATTAAAACACACTTGACATGATGGTTTTCAATTAGGACTTCAGTATGCAATGGCTAGTTATGTGGATGACTCAGTGAATTGTCATCCTCCTCTAAAAAGGAAATGTATTGAGAAGTCAAATGACCCACCATGGTCTAAAATCAATCAAGATCAAGATCTTCTAGAATGTTGGAACTGATGAGAGCTTTGTCTATGACAACTTGATGAGCAAGAGAAATTTGAAGCAACTCAAATATAGAGATCTTTGCATTAGTGTATTGGAGTTGTTGAATAATGGTGTATCCCAGAGATGTTGTTTTGGACTCTTTAGAATTGGAAGATTTAGATGCAGTCCTTTGTTTGGTTGCCTATGCAAGATTGAATGGTACTTTCAGGGTGTTTTATGAACCGGAGTTTACTCTTGGAAGAGTTACCCGAGCTTCAGATCGAGTGACTGCATTAGCCGATTGCTTCTCTTTGTCCTTTTTTATAATGGTGATGGCATTGCAATGTTGAGATGCGCATGGATCTACCATATTGATGACATAATTATTACCGGAGTATGTGTAATTGACCTTAGCACCCACATTTGGTTTGGAAGATGATGATTCTCCTTGATTATGTTTTGAAAAAGGTTCTGTGAATGTCATATGATCATTATTGGATTTGTGATTATCAATCACAATTTCTCCAGCATCAATTTTGTGTTGAATAAGATGTTTTAGGTGCATGCAATTGTTGGTTTTATGACCCTTATTTTGGGAAAATCACATAAATCAGTCTCCGTCCACCACCTAGGTTTGACTTATGGGTCATATGGTTTTATCTCAAGTAATGTGATGATGTTATTTTCCAACAACGTTCTCATGGAAGATTCCAAGGACTCACCCAGAGGAGTGAACTCACATTTTGGTTTTATAATCCATGACTTGTATTCATTTGACTTTTTAGGAAGCTCAATTGTCTGCTTCTCAGAGGCTTTTATGGCTTGAGTACCAATTGTGAGGTTAAATGCTGGTACTTTGGGTGGAGCAATGATGTGATCAACAACACCATCTATGACAACATTTTCATTCTTGTCTTAGAATTTGACTTTATCTTTGTGGTTGGAACTAGAACTTGAATCATACTTGGTCTCTTTATGAAGTGAGATATCTCCCTTGTGAACAAGTACGTCCTCTATTTTCATGGCACTATCCACCATTTTGTCAAATAAGGTATGATTTTGCATTTGAAGATGATAGTTGATTCTCATAATCATATTATTGATGAAGATTTCCAGTGTCTCATTTTCCAAAATTTGTCGAGGATAAAGTTAGAATTTATTCCTCCAATGTTTGAGGAAATTTGGGAATGGTTCTCCTATTTTCTATTTCAAGTTGCAAATACCTATCATTGTAAGTAGATGTTGGATGTTGTAGGAGTATTGTTGATAGAATAACTTGATTAATTCCTTAAAATTTTTGATTGTTGGAGGTATTTTGGAGAGCTAGTTTATGGCTGCCCCTCCCAAAGATCATGGGAAGAGACGCATTAAATATGTTGGTTCATGCATGAACTCCATGGATAGAGTGCAAAATTATTTGACATGATCTTGAGGATTTAAATTTATGTCATACTTGTCATACTTTGGTAGTTCCATGCCTTTAGAGAATGGTGGAATATACATGCTTTGATCAAATGGAAATGGACATAGGGCATCCATAGATAAATCTTTGGGTTCTTTCTCTTTTTCCAGTTTGTTAAGTTTGACTTGCATAGAATGCATCTGTTTCATCATGGCAATGATAGGGGTCTCTTCCTCTTGTGTTACGATGTCATCAACATTAAATTTGTGAGGAATTTTAGCCCCTTCTTCGGACAATTCAAGGAAGTGTGTCTCTTTATCTTCTTGTAGGAAATGCTTCATGAGATTCTTAAAGAGATCATCATCTTGGTATTGTGCAATTTTAGAAGGTGTGGGCTCTTGAACCCTACTCTCATCAAAGTCTTGGCCTTGTGAACCATGGCTAGCTACTCTTTGAGACATGGCAGCGTGTTGATTGAGATCTTGAGTTGATTTAGGAGGGGTTGTGTGACCTCCTTTTAAGTGCAAATTGACTAGTTCATCTTCTTCGTAAAGATTAGGATCATATGGTTGGTGAAGAGACCAAACAATAAGAGAAGATGATGGTGATGTTTTTGGCTCTTCTCTTGGTTTTCTATGTGAGGAAACTCTTGTTTCCACCATTAACCTTTAGGTGAATCTTGGAGCAAGATAAGAAAATTGAATGATAATCTGATTTAGGAATAATCAAGTGATGCAACCTTGTCAAGATTGGATTGGATTCATGAAAAGGTAGATTGGACATAAGTGAAGGATATTGTGCCCAAGATGTATGGGTAGATGCCCAAAAGATGGTGGACATGAATTCATGACACTTAGCCTCTGATAGATTGAGATTATTTTGATAATGTTTTTGACACAGGATGAGACGTGTTCCAGATTAATCAACAGGATGACAAACCAAGCAAAATAGATCACTTTGGGAAAATGAGATGGATCATTGTTTCTCTACTCTACACCTAACATAATAGATTTTTTGGTAGAATTTTGACCAAAGCTAAGGGTTGCTTGCATTTCTGTCAAAATTAGGGTTTTTTCTAGAAATTTGCCCAAAATGTGATATGATAGTATACAAGCTCGTACGACACGGAATAGGTCCTAGCATGACACTCTAGGATCTCATACGATAATTGACACTAGGAATTGATTTTTTGCTTGGGATTTTTAACAAATCTCGTATGAAACTTTGTAGCTTCCCTTATGACACTTTGGGGGTTCTAGTATGACAGTTGGTTGTACTGAGCAATTATCATAAAGAAATTGCTAGGGTAGGATGACAGTTTACACTAGAAAAGGATTTTGCTTCAATTTTTTGGGATTTTGGTGTTTTTGGTCTCAATTTGCGTTTCAAGTTTACTTTCCAATTTTTTGGGTCTGTGTGTTTTGGATTGTTTGAGGATGTTTAGCATAGAAGTAGGATCACAATCATAGAAAACATGTGGGAACTAACTCAATGAATCAAACACACCTATTTGGAGAAGAGATGTATTACTTACTCGTTGACTTAGGAACACAATCAATGACTCCTCAGAAGATGGTGGTCCAACAACATGCAATGGATGTTGGAGCCCATATTAGCCGAGTTCAAATGTCAAAGAGGGCTTGATATGACAAGTTTCTTGGGTTGATTACTATTCACCTTGCACAAGCCTTAAAAATCCTTCAGAGGTAGATCGGTGGCAAACTGGCTTAAGCTTTTAATCAAGGCATCCATTCACAACTATCTCCCATAGTCCTATAAGAAGGATTGAGGTTGTTAACCCTATGAGTACTCAAACCTATGTAATCTTGCAAGCAAGATTGAAGCAACTCTGCTCTACACAAGATCCAAGCATGTTCATGGAATGAATCTAAGGAGCAAGCACAATTATGTCTTCTGAGGCTTTAACCTCAAGGAAGCATCAAATTTTATAGTAGGGTGGAAGAGTCAGATTAAGACTTGTCCCCACTTGGGTCATTCTTGGGAGATTTTTACCTAACTCGATAGACCCTCTAAAGGTTTAAATGAAATGTGAGGTTGGGAACCACATGATCTGGGTTTTTGATTCTCTGGAAAGAGAAGAGCATAATCCCCTAACCTTGTCCTTTTCCCTATCCATGCCACACCAACTAGAATTAATCTAGAGATAGTACACACATTGCCAAGGGGGAGATACCTTCTAGGTTTTTGATTCTCTAAAAAGAGAAGAGCACAATCCCCTCAATATCCACCACATGTAATATGATGCATGTAACTAATTATATATGTGCTTATGAAAAAGAGATTAACCAAGCACAATATTCGCTCGATGAAGATTTTGGCAACCTGCAAAACCACAAGTCTAAAATTTTTGATGATCGATATTTCTTTGGCCAGCGACTTCTGAAAGGGTTTCCTGTGAACAAGGGCTTAGAAGACAAGCCAAGAATAGGACAAAAAGATAGGTGTTAATGCTTAGGTCTTCATCTTACGTCCTGTAAAAAGCATTAGGCTGTCTCAAATAATCACGCACCAAAAAATAGTAGGGGTTAGGATTAGCAATCAATCAAATTTCATAGCAAAAACCTTAAAACTTGATTGCAAAAACCCATACGATAATTAAAATACTGGTGAGAAATGTCGTACAACAATATACCTCAATCCATATAACAATTATGCTCTAATATGACAATACATATGAACTGGTACAACACTTCAGGAATGTCATTTGTCATATGATAGATAGTGACTTCTAAAATGACATTCTGTAAACTGTCATATGAGATTGTACATAAAATTTTCAAAATATGAGAACTTGATGAAAATTATCAAAAAATTGACGAAATATGAAAATGTGAAACCCGATATTGGCCCCACGGTGTGCGCTAGAAATGTGTGTGTAAAAATTGTACCTATTCAAAAGACACAACACATCAATAAAACATTATAGATCAATGATAAATAAATAAGAAATGAATGAATATATCATCAATTAGGTGATTTACTATCTTCTAGAAGACATGAGTATGGTATTCTTAGATTTGACCGAGATAAGTGACAATGCAATGCCTAAATGAAGGATTTGAATACAAAATTCTATTGAAATGAATGCTAGATTAATCTATATTTTTTTATTTTCAATGCAATAACAATAAAAACTATATGAAATTGATCTAAAATTTGATATCAATGAAATGAAAATTAGCTATAATGAATGCAAAAACTAGAAAATTGATAACAATTGATCTCAAAAATGGATGCACAATCTCGCAAGAACTTGACAGTATAACTTTGTTGTTCTCAAAATTGCACATCTCTGATTGTGAAGGACTAAGGGTTGTTTATATAGAAATCCAAGTTTGAGAACTCATGGAAAAGCCAAAAATCACTCCTTGATTAACTCGAATTGATTAGCAAGCAATCAATGAATTATAAATAGTTATCTAGTGAAAATCATGCAAATTAGCTTTTTAACTCATAATTGGAAGTTGAGATCACTCTAATCTTCTTTTTAACTCACAATCACATGTTGAGTTTAGAAAGTTAACAAAATGAGTCCACGAGTTGATTTTGAGTTTAACTGATCTTCTAGTTTTTGCTTATATAATTATGAGTTTTATTTAATTTCCATGTGTTTTATTCTCAACTTAACTGATTTTATTTTAAAAATAACTGATTTATGGGTTAATCAATTACTTAATCAAACTTTATCCAAGATTAAATTATTAAATTTGACAATTTAATTTTTAATCAATTTTTTTTTAGAATTTTTTTATTTTTTGTCAAATGAACAATATTAATTAAGAATAATTTTAATTAAATTTAATTAAATTAATTAAGTAGCTAAATTAAGTTTAATTAATCAAATAGTTAACATATATAATTAATTGTACTTAGGATAAATAAAATAATATTATTTATCACCAAATAATATTTAATTAGAGACAAATAGGATAAATTAGGAATATTTAGGAATGTTTTCCGATGCAGATTTGTGATAGGATCAATTAGGGTTTCAATTACTTGATGTGCAGATGTGCCTTAGTTTAGGACTTTAGGGTCAATTTCGATCAATTTGTCGATGTGAGAGGTTAACTGTATTGAAGCCCATCTTTGGGATATTACAATACACACCTTTACCTGTTCCTAGTAGACCTTAGGAAGACATTAGCATGGATTCTTTTCTTGGCTTACCAAAGACACAAAGAGGTAATTATTCTATATTTTTTGTGGTAGATAGATTTTCAAAGATGTCTCGCATTTCATTCCTTGTAGGAAAACATTAGATGTTCTTCATATAGCTTATCTATAATTTTTAGCGAAGTTGTGAGATTGCATGGGTTGTCTAAGACTATTGTTTTTTACCGGGATAGTAAGTTTGTGGGATACTTTTTGAAGACACTTTGGAAGAAGATGGGTACTGATTTGAAGTTTATTTTTATATTTCATCCACAAACTAATGGATGAACAAAAGTTGTGAATAGGAGTTTGGGTAGTTTGTTACGATGTCTTATTAGAGATAAACCTAGTAAATGGGATTTGGTTTTGGCACAAACAAAGTTTTCATATAATGATTCAGTGAACCAAAGTACAAGTAAAACACTTTTTGAAATTATTACTTGCATGCATCCTAAAGGGATATTAGATTTGAAAGATCTTGGCATAGAGGAGAAGAGAAGTGTTAAAGAAGACTTGGATATGCTAAATTACTGAAGACTTTGCATGATGAGGTGGAGTATAATTTGGAACATAGTAATAAAAAATATAAGGATACAACTGAATGATCTAGGACACATAAGAATTTTGAAGTTGGTGATGAAGTGATGATTCATTTGAAGAAAGGAATATTTTGTATTGGAACCTACAATATGTTGAAGATGAATAAGTTTGGGTCTTGTAAGATACTGAAAATTTTTTATAGTAGTAATTCTTTTGAGGTTGAGTTATTGATTGACATAGATATATCACCTATATTCAACATTGCAAATTTGTATGAATACCATGAGTCAGATGGTGAGACATAAATGAAGCAAGAATATCTTAAGAAGTAGATAGAGGAAATTGAGAAGGTCATGATTAGCATAATTGGAAGGAGCACAAGAGAAAAATATTACATGGAGTACTTAGTTAAGTGGAAGAATAAATTGGTTGAGGATGCTATTTGGATATCCTAATCTGAGTTGGATCATTTGGATTCTTCTTAGGTTGGATAGATTATGTTGACCAATCATTCATTTGTTTGAGATAGTGTGTGTAGTTGTACAACCTTATTTGAGACCCATCTAGGATCATCTTCCTATGATCGCACCTCCTGATGTTTGTGGATGTTTGAGATTTGATCCATTTCCTATCCTTGGGTAACACGTTCACTTCTTGCTTGGACCTATTTGGAGATTCAATGTGCAGTTGTTGATCTTTGTTTTTTTACCATTACGATCATAGTGTATGGTTCGTGGATCTTCCGTGGATCATTTCCTATGATCGTGCTCCTTGTGGTTTCCTTTCTATGGATATTTAATTCCTTTTGGTTCAGACCTATTTTTTGTACATGTTTACTTTCTTGAGGAATGTAATTATTTCTTGGCTAACTTTGGAGGCGTTGCCTATATGCAATAACTTGATGTATCTTTAGAGGTAGTCAGAGGGAAGATTGGTATTTGGTCCATGGTACCTAGATCTGAGACTTTGATAGATTAGTATTTGGATTTGAAATTCATTTCTTTGTATGTGGCCAAAATCAGGAAGGCCTGACAGCTCGACATGTATGTTGTTTGATCTCTCAAAACTAATTTGGATCTTGCAACTTCTCTCTATTGTGTATTATCTCTTCCATGTGTTCTCTTATCTATGAGGTTGGACATCTCCTTTGGAGGTCTCACCAATCTTAACTGCATTAATTGAAATTAATTTAGAATCCCTTAATAGTCATACTGAAACCTTAAAATAGATAACTTATTAAACCACTAATCCCTAACATTGGAAATAAAATGTAAAACCCTTAACACTATAATGGAAACCCTAAAAATCATAAATTAAAATGAAATTTGAATCCCTTAATAGTCATATTGAAACCTTAAACTAATAACTTATTAATTTCCAAATATGGGATCATCTTTTGATTTGGGGTTGTCAACTCAACCAGTTAGGGTGATCAAAAAATAAATTGGGTGTGGAATCCATAAATAGACATATGGAAACCATTAAACAGATAAATTATTAAACCCTAAGTTCCTAACATTGGAAATGAAATTGAAAATCCTCAACACTAAAATTGAAAACCTATAACTGGAAAATTAAAAAGAAAGTGGAAACCATTAACAATCATATTGAGACCATAAAAAAAACAATTATTAAACCCTTAAGTCACAAGATTAGAAATAAAATTGAAAACCCTTAACAATAAAATTGAAACTTAAAAATAATAAATATAAATGAATTCAAAATCCCTTGCCATTCATATTGAAACCTTAAAATAGATGACTTATTAAACCCTTAATCCCTAACATACTAAATGAAATTAAAACCCTTAACACTAAAATTGAAACCCTAAAACTGATAAATGGAAATGAATTAAGAATCCCTTAATAGTCATATTGAAACCATAAAATATATAGCTTATTAAACCCTTAATCCCCAACATTGGAAATAAAATTGAAAACCTTAACACTAAAATGAAAACCTATAATAGAAAGTGAAAAGGAAGTGGAAACCATTAACAATCATATTGAAACCATTAAACAGACAAATTATTAAACCCTTTATCCCTAAGATTGTAAATGAAAGTGAAAACCCTTAACACTAAAAATGAGACCGTATAATAGGCAAATTGGAAAGAAAGTGGAAACTGTTAATAGTCATATTGAAACCTTAAAACAAATAACCTATTAAACCCTTAACCCATGAGATTAGAAATAGAATTGAAAACCCTTAACACTAAAATTGAAACCTTAAAACTGATAAATTGAAATAAATTCAAAACCCCTTAACAGTCATATTGAAACCTTAAAACATATAACTTATTAAACCCTTAACCCTAAATTTTGAAATCATAAAATAGATGACGTAATAAATAAACTCGAAACTTAAAAATAAATGTCATAGTTAAACACAAAAGCTAAACAACTCTACAATAGATAAATTAAAAATAAATAATGTATTTACACTTAAAATAAAACCTTGTAACAGATAAAATAAAATAATACAAAGATTTAAACAAACATTATAGTTAGCAAAACAAGCTCAAAAAATGAAATAATATAGATTTAATTGCCCCCAAAGGTGAAAGGTAGCCTTAGTTAGGATAGAATCATCACTTCAGTCGAACATGACATCATAAACCAGCTCACAAAACACCTCCTAGTGGCTGAGATCCCCCCTCCACATGCTCAAAATCTAAACGATCTTGGATGCAAACGAATTGGTTACCTGCAAAATACAAAGGCTAATGGAAGCAAACCAACACCTTTCAAAAGCATGTGAAACCAAAAAAACTAGTCGAAGAGAAAACACAAGTAGCTACCTAAAAAATCAAAGTGGAAAGTGGTCCAAAATGGAACAAGCTATGGTGGCATGATGAAGTTGCAGAGTCCCTCGCTGAATATGTTCTCACTCCAAAATGATCGAACACTCCGAAATGGGTAGGATAGAATGGAATGTCAGGCATCTTTATCCGTGAGGAGTCAAGTGTGTTGAATGGATTTGTAATGCTAAAATGTGTCCCCTTAGCCAAATGTAAGGTGAGTTGACATGTAGTAAATGCAGTTGCATGTTGCAGCGTAAGGTGGCTACGAGAAGTAATTATAATGGTGGCCAGGGTGGTGGATTGGGTGGCCATGTGGTGAAATTCCACATGACCACCCTTTCTTGTAATCATGGTAAAGAACTTACATTTTGGGTGGGCCACATGCACGTCCTGATCGATGCATTGAAATGCCACAATGGACACACCTTAGACCAATCGAACCCAAACACGTGGTAGTTAATTTCTAAATGGGCTCAAATTTTGATTTGGGTTGCTAACTCCACTAGTTAAGGTGGCGAAAAAAATTGGGTGTGGTGTCTACATGGTGACCCATGTGGACCCCCAAAGTTAGGGTGCATTATTCCTGGATCCTCTCCCCTAAAGAGTTTCTCATAGAACACCCATCATAATTATTTCTCAATTTATTACTTATGCATTTATTTTAACTATACAATTTAATGGAGCCATTGCTCCTAAGCAAAGTTACTTGAACAAAGAGAATTAAATATTTTATTTTTTTACAAAAAATTAGATAAATTTTAAATATTTTAAAATAATGGTGGGGTTCATGGAACACATAATTGATATCCGTTAGTAAAAACCATCAACAAAATATACCAAGTGTGTATTAATTATTTATCTCTATATTTATTATGTTAAAGTTTATTTATATTACTTTTCTAATATCATTTTACATTAAAGTAGCAAAATAATTGTAATTTGATTTGATTTTAATATGCTAGTATAAATCATAATTTTTTATTGGCATGAGATGTATCTTTCCAGTGGAACTCTAACCTATAATAGCCTATCCGGTAATGAAATAAGATACAATTATATTTTAATTATACATAATATTAAATTACAAGAACGAAATAAATCTTCCAAATTCAAGAAACATTTAATATCTCTACAATTTATAATGACATTTAAGATTGCTTTAAATATAACCATACATATTTTTTTCTTGTTATAAGTAAAGATAATAGAATGTGATCCAAAATATTATTACTAAAAACTACTTCACAATCATACCCAAAAATACTATAATCACCTTTGTAAAAATCATTTTTAAAAATCTAAACCAAATGAAAACCCCTAGCTAAAGAGTCTTCGATTCAAACTTCACTAGAGCCTCTAGTTCCAATTTGAAATTTGGAATTAAAATTACTCATAGAAATTGTAAATGAAAGTGAAAACCCTTAACACTAAAATTGAAACTGTATAATATACAAATTGGAAAGAAAGTAGAAACTGTTAGAAGTCATATTGAAACCTTAAACATATAACCTATTAAACCCTCAACACGTGAGATTAGAAATTGAATTGAAAACCCTTAACATGAAAATTGAAACCGTATAATAGACAAATTGGAAAGAAAGTGGAAATTGTTAATAGTCATATTGAAACCTTAAAACAAATATCCTATCAAACCCTTAACCTGTGAGATTAGAAATGGAATTGAAAACCATTAACACTAAAATTAAAACCTTAAAACTGATAAATTGAAATGAATTCAGAACCTTTTAACAGTCATATTGAAACCTTAAAACATATTACTTATTAAACCCTTAACCCTAAATTTTGAAACCATAAAATAGATGACATAATAAATAAACTTGAAACTTAAAAATAAATGTCATAGTTAAACACAAAAGCTAAACAACTCTACAATAGATAAATTAAAAATAAATAATGCATTCACACTTAAAATAAAACCTTGTAACATATAAAATTAAATAATACAAAGATTTAAACAAACAAATTCTGTTATGATTAGCAAACCAAGCTCAAAGAATGAAATTATACAAATTTAATTTCCCCCAAAGGTGAAAGGTAGCCTTAGTGAGGATAGAATCATCACTTTTGTCGAACATGACATCATAAACCAGCTCACACAACACCTCCCAGTGGCTGAGATCCCCCCTCCACATGCTCAAAATCCAAACCATCTTGGATGCAAACAAATTGGTTACCTGCAAAATACAAAGGCTAATGGAAGTAAACCAACACCTTTCAAAAGCATGTGACACCAAAAAAACTAGTAGAAGAGAAAACACAAGTAGCTACCTAAAAAATCAAAGTGGAAAGTGGTCCAAAATGGAACAAGATGTGGTGGCATGATGAAGTTGTAGAGTCCATCACCAAATATGTTCTCGCTCCAAAATGATCGAAGACTCCAAAATGGGTGGGATAGAATGGAATCTTAGGCATCTCGATCTGTGAGGGGTCAGGTGTGTTGAATGGATTTGTAATGCTAAAAGGTGTCCCCTTAGCCAAATGTAAGGTGAGTTGACATGTAGTAAATGCAGTTGCATGTTGCAGCGTAAGATGGTTGCGAGAAGTAATTATAATGGTGGCCAGGGTGGTGGATTGGGTGGCCATGTGGTGAAATGTCACATGACCACCCTTTCTTGTAATCATGGTAAAGAGCTTACATTTTGGGTGGGCCACATGCACATCCTAATTGATGCACTGAAATGCCACAATGGACACACCTTAGACCATTAGAACCCAAACACGTGGTAGTTAATTTCTAAATGGGCTCAAATTTTGATTTGGGGTTGCTAACTTGACTAGTTAAGGTGGTGAAAAAAATTGGGTGTGGTGTCTACATGGTGACCCATGTGGACCCCCAAAGGTAGGGTGCACAATTCATGGATCCTCTCCCCTAAAGAGTTTCTCATAGAACACCCATCATAATTATTTCTCAATTTATTACTTATGCATTTATTTTAACTATACAATTTAATGGAGCCATTACTCCTAAACAAAGTTACTTGAACAAAGAGAATTAAATATTTCATTTTTTACAAAAAATTAGATAAATTTTAAACATTTTAAAATAATGGTGGGGTTCATGGAACACACAATTGATATCCGTTAGTAAAAACCATCAACAAAATATACCAAGTGTGTATTAATTATTTATCTCTATATTTATTATGTTAAAGTTTATTTATATTACTTTTCTAATATTATTTTACATTAAAGTAGCAAAATAATTGTATAATTTGATTTGATTTTAATATGTTAGTATAAATCATAATTTTTTATTGGCATGAGACGTATCTTTCCAGTGGAACTCTAACCTATAATAGCCTATCCGATAATGAAATTAGATACAATTATATTTTAATTATACATAATATTAAATTACAAGAACGAAATACATCTTCCAAATTCAAGAAACATTTAATATCTCTACAATTTATAATGACATTTAAGATTGCTTTAAATATAACCATACATATTTTTTTCTTGTTATAAGTAAAGATAATAGAATGTGATCCAAAATATTATTTCTAAAAACTACTTCACAATCATACCCAAAAATACTATAATCACCTTTGTAAAATTCATTTTTTAAAATCTAAACCAAATGAAAACCCCTAGCTAAAGAGTATTCGATTCAAACTTCACTAGAGCCTCTAGTTCCAATTTGAAATTTGCGATTAAAATTACTCATAGAAATTGTAAATGAAAGTGAAAACCCTTAACACTAAAATTGAAACTGTATAATAGACAAATTGGAAAGAAAGTAGAAACTGTGAGAAGTCGTATTGAAAGCTTAAACATATAACCTATTAAACCCTGAAGCTGTGAGATTAGAAATGGAATTGAAAACCCTTAACACTAAAATTGAAACCTTAAAACTGATAAATTGAAATGAATTCAGAATCCCTTAGCAGTCATATTGACCTTAAAACATATAAGTTATTAAAGCTTTGTCCCTAACATTGGAAATGAAATTAAAAATCCTTAATACTAAAATTGAAAACCTATAAAAGACAGATTGAAAAGAAAGTGGAAACCATTAATAGTCATATTTAAACCATAAAACATATTACTTATTAAACCCTTAACCATAAAGTTTGAAACCATAAAATAGACGACGTAATAAATAAACTCAAAACTTAAAAATAAATGTCATAGTTATACACAAATGCTAAACAACTCTACAATAGATAAATTGAAAAGAAATAATGTGTTCACACTAAAATTGAAACCCTGTAATAGATAAAATAAAATAATACAAACATAAAAACAATCAGTTTTGGTTATTGTTAGCAAAATAAGCTCAAAAAATGAAATGATACAAATTTAATTGCTCTCAAAGGTGAAAGGTGGCCTTAGTGAGGATAGAATCCTCACTTCCATCGAACACGACATGATAAACCAGCTCACACAACTCCTCCCAATGGTCGAGGTCCTATCCCTCTACATGCTCAAAATCCCAACCATCTCGGATGCAAATGAATTCGTTACCTACAAAATGCAAAGGCTAATGGAAGTAAACCAACACCTTTAAAAAGTATGTGGCACCAAAAAAACTAGTGGAAGAGAAAACACAAGTGGCTACCTACAAAATCAAAGCAGAAAGTGGTCCAAAATGGAACAAGTTGTGGTGGCATGATGAAGTTGCAAAGTCCCTCGCTGAACACGTTCAAGCTCCAAAATGATCGAACACTCTAGAATGGGAGGGATAGAATGGAATGTTAAGTGTCTTGATCTGCGAGGAGTCATATGTGTTGAATGGATTTGTAATGCTAAAAGGTGTCCCCTTAGCCAAATGTAAGGTGATTTGACGCATAGTAAATGCAACTACATGTTGTAGCATACGGTGGCTGCGATAAGTAATGGTGGCTAGGGTGGTGGATTGGGTGACCATGTGGTGAAATGCCACGCAACCACCCCAATTTGTACTCACAGTAAACAACTTACATTCTGGATGGGCCTCACGCACGTCCTAATCGATGCGCCAAAATCCCATGATGGACACACCTTAGACCAATCGAACCTAAATGCGTGACCATTAATTTCCAAATGGGCTCAACTTTTGATTTGGGGTTTCCAACTCGACCAATTAGGGTGGCAAAATTTTTTTGGGTATGAAGTCTACGTGGCGACCCATGTGGACCCTCTAAGTTAGGGTGCACATGTTCTGGCTCCTCTCCCCTAAAGAGTTTCGCATAGAACACCCATCATAATTGTTTCTCAATTTATTACTTATGCATTTATTTTAACTATACAATTTAATGCAGCCACTGCTCCTAAACAAAGTCACTTAAACAAAGAGAATTAAATATTTTATTTTTTATAAATTTGGATAAATTTTAAACATTTTAAAATAATGGTGGGGTTCATGGAACACACAATTGACAACTATTAGTAAAAACCATCAACAAAATATACCAAGTGTGTATTAATTATTTATCTCTATACTTATTATGTTGAAATTTATTTATATATTTTTTCTAATATTGTTTTATATTAAAGTAGCAAAATGATTGTATAATTTGTGTTTATTTTAATATGTGGGTATAAATCATAAATTTTTATCGGTATGAGACATATGTTTCCTAGTGGAACTCTAACCTATAATAGCCTATCAGCTAATAGAATTATATACAATTATATTTTAATTATATATAATATTAAATTACAAGAACAAAATACATCTTCTAAATTTAAGAAACATTTAATATCTCTATAATTTATAATGACAATTAAGATTGCTTTAAATATAACCATACACAATTTTTTCTTATTATGATGAAAGATAATAGAATGTGATCTAAAATATTATTACTAAAAACTACTGAACACAATCATACCCAAAAATACTATAATCATCTTGATAAATTTCATTTTTAAAAATCTAAATCAAATGAAAACCCCTAGCTAAAGAGTCTTTGATTCAAACTTCACAAGAGACTTCTAGTTCCAATTTGAAATTTGCAATTAAAATTACTCATAGAAATTGACAATAGTGGACACTATCAAGTCCAATCCAAATTTTAGAAACATTTAATATTTCTACAATTTTTAATAACAATTGAAATTACTTTTAATATAATTCTCTAACAATTTTTCCTATTTATTATAATAATAGATAATAGAATGTGCTCCAAAATATGAATACCAAAAACTACTCCACAATCATATCCAAAAACCTGTAAATTTCATTTCTAAAAATCTAAATCAACTAAAAACACGTAGCCAAAGAGTTATGGATTCAGATTTGCTAAAACCTCCACCTCCAGTATCAAAAAGTTGCAATAAGATTTACTCACAGGAATTGACAAATTAAAGTTAAAAACTCAGTGCCAGTGGTCATCAGATCGATCCTCCAAGGACAAGGACCTAAAAACCATGCATGCCATTACCACAAGGCTCACGTTGACTTGATAAATAACTGGCACGGCACCTGTGATGGATCACCCATATCCACACCAGCCGGACTGAAGCAAGCTTGTGATGAGATCCTGCTCAAAATATGACCTTGACGAGCATTCCCACCACCATACAAAACCTTCAGCCCAGAACTCTGCAATTTGGAATCAATACATATTTGATTCATCTCAAATCATTTCCCTCTGTAATTGTTTCAAGCTTGGTCTTTGATGCATTTTCTGACAACCCAATTCACTGAGACCCTCCAAAATCACACAACTTTTCCTCTGCAACTTCACAGGGATTCATATTTCATTCATCTCAAAGAAATTTCCTCTCTGATTGTTTCAAGCTTGGTTTTTTACGCATTCTCTGGCAACCCAGTTACCTGAGATCCTCCTAAATCACACAACTTTTCCTCTGCAACCTCACAATGATTCATTCTTGATTCATCACAAAGCAATGTCCTCTCTTTGTTTCAAGCTTGGTCTTTGATGCATTCCCTGACAAGCCAATTTTCGGAAATCCTCCTAAATCACACAGCGTTTCCTCTGCAACCTCACAATGATTCTACTTGATTCATCTCAATTCAATTCCCTCTCTAATTGTTTCAAGTTTGGTCTTTGATGCATTTTCTGACAACCCAATTCCCTGAGATCCTCCTAAATTACACGAACTTTTCCTCTGCAACCTCACACTGATTCATATCTAACTCATCATAAAGCAATTCCCTCTCTATTTTTTTCAAGTGGTCTTTGATGCATTCCCTAACAATCCAATTTCAGGAAATCCTCCTAAATTACACAACTTTTCCTCTAATGGTCCATTCTTGATTCATCACAAAGCAATTCCCTCTCTGATTGTCCCAAACTTGGTCTTTGATGCATTCTCTGGCAACCCAATTCTCTGAGACGCTTATAAATCACACAAGTTTTCCTCTGCAACTTTTTCTGACAAGGAATCCTTCATTCATCACAAAGCAATACCCTCTCAGATTGTTTCAAGCTTGGTTTTCTATGCATTCCCTGACAATCCAATTCACTGAGATCCTCCTAAATCACACAACTTTTCCTCTGCAAGCTCACAATGATTCATATTTCATTCATCATAAAACAATTTCCTCTCTGATTGTTTCAAGTTTGGTCTTTGATGCATCCCCTGACAACCCAATTCCCAAATCACCCACCTTTTCCTCTGCAACTTTTCTTTCCTCTGCCTCTCTGTCCTGAGGCAGGACTTTGCAGAGCACACCATCTTTGCTCTTCATTGCAGAATTGGCAGTGAAGAGCATGGCAGCCATGTCTGTCCTGGAAACAGCATACTGCAATTTCCTGAGAGGAAGCATAAAATAAACTTCCCCCAATTCCAATTCGGCCTCTGCATCAACAGGGGCCATGAATTTCCCAACGTCCACACAATCGGAATGGCAAATGAAATGGCCCGGATGCTGCACCAGAATCTCCCTTGCTCTGATGAGCTCATTGAATTCCTTCAATTTCCCATCTGGCTCTATCACTTTGACTGTTTGGGTGAAATGGGTAATGGAAGAAGACATGCAAATGCAGTTTCCCATTGAAACATTTCCCAAATTTGCTACTGTATGACCTGTTTTTTTCGGTTACGGTTATGTTATCCTTCTGGTTTTAGTTTAAATGATGAGGAAAATGTATCCGTTGACTTTGCTCATTCATTTGGTCTCACATGTCAGGAAAATAACTACTACCTTATAGTGGGTCCGCCATTTTTTTTCTTTATGAAAGATTGACCGAGCTCTGGTTTTTTTTATGTGAAGGAAACCGACCAGATGTCGTGTGCCCAAGTACTAATTTCTTAAGATTCGTACGCCCAGATTCTTAAAATACAATTATATTAATCAGAGAGAACCCCTTAAACATTTATTGAGAATTGTCAATGAATTCTGTGGAGAGAGATTTTTTCACATTAAAATTTTAGAGTATAATTAGGTATATTCTGATTTTTAATTTGACTATTAAATGTAAGAAAATGTTTTCTTAACGGTTCTTAGAATCTTTTTCATCATAAGGAAATATGGTGCATGTCAACTCCATTATTTTAAAGAGTAGGATCCTGCATTGCTTAAGCAATTAGTTTTTATGAAATAGATTTATATTATATTCTGGTGTTTAATTTAATTATTAAATGGAAGAAAATGTCTTGTCAACAATTCTTGCAATCTTTTTCACCATAAGAAAATATGGTGTAGGTCAACTTGATTATTTTAAAGAGAATACAATTCTTCATTGCTTAAAAAATTAGTTTTTATGAAATAGATTTTTATATATGTGAGCTAAAAATAACTGTGGTCTATGTTGAAAAATATAGATGGAATGGAATTATGTTTTGAAGATAATGTAAGTTTTGGAGGATTTGGAAAATAAATTAGTATGGGTCTCCATAAAGATATAATTGTTCACAAGATCATAAAATTAGATAAGAATAAAGTCAACTTAAAAAAAATTAATTATACTCATTTGATGAATTTTGTTCGTCAAACTCTATATGGTTAGTAAGCATGTTAATTGTAGTGGATTTTGAAATGTTGCTTGTAACTTCTGAGCTCTTGATTGATGGCTTCTCAAATTAGTACATGTTTATTTCACTATGGTTTTTTAATGCAATTGCTTAACTTTGTAGATATGGTTTAATTAATTTTCTTTGTGGACGTGAATTAAGTAGGATAGATTGAGTTGTCCTATGTAGTGGGTGTTAAGTCAAATGTTGTTTTGTTAAAATATTAGGGCAAAGATTCATCCTATATGGTGGGTGTTAGTGCTATTTTTTTATGATATATATATATATATATATATATATATATATATATATATATATATATATATATATATATAGTCTATCTTAAAAATAATGGATGGAATGGAATAATGTCTTAGAGTTGTGTATATTTTGTAGGATTTGGAGAATAAATTAGCATGCATCCCCCAAAAGGTATATAGTTGTTTACAAGATCATAAGAATAAAGTCAATGATGAAAAATCTATTTTCTAGCCATTTGATGACCTTTGTTCATTGCACTCTATATGCTTTGTAAGGATGTTAGCTCTAGTGGATATTGAAATGTTGCTTGTAACTTCCTAACTCTTGATTTATGGGTTCTTATTTTAGTATAGGTTTCTTCTACTATGACTTATTATTCAATTGCTTAACTTAGAAGGTATGGTTTAATTAATTTTCCTTGTGGATGTGAATCAAGTTGGATAGGTTGATTTGTCCTATGTGGTGGGCATTAAGTCAAAAGCTATTTTGTTAAAATATTAGGGCAATGAATTGTCCTCTACAATGAGGGTTGAGTCAAGTGTTATTTTTTTATGAAAGATGTGTCACACACACACACACACACACACACACACACACACACACACACACAGAGAGAGAGAGAGAGAGAGAGAGAGAGAGAGAGAGAGAGAGAGAGAGAGAGGTATGTATGTGAAAAATAGATATAGTCTATTTTTAAAAATATGGATGGAATGGAATTATATTTTAGAGATGTAAATTTTGTAGAATATGGAAAATAAATTAGCATTCCTTCTAAAAAAAAGATATAGTTGTTCATAAGATCACAACATTATGTAATTATAAAATCAATAATAAAATAGTGTAATGCAAACAACTTCATGGTTTTGTTTGTTACACTCTATATGTACTTAGTAGCCATATTAATTCTAATAGATTTTGAAATGTTGCTTGTAACTTCCCAACTCTTGATTCATGGGTTCTCATATTAGTATATGTTTCTTCTACTGTGATTTATTATGCAATTGCTTAACTGAGTGGATAAGGTTTACTTAATTTTCTTTCAGAACGTGAATTAAGTTGGATAGGGTGATTTGTCTTGTGTAAAGGTCTTAAGTCAACTACTATTTTGTTGCAATATTAGGACAAATATTTGTAGAATATTATATTTTAACCAATTGTATATATTATGACAATAGAATTCCCAAAATCTTATGAGTAATTGGTCCTTGATTCATTCATGATTTTTCCTAGTTATGTTTGAGATTACTCAAATGAATATATTATTGTTAACATGATTCATCTTATGATACTTAGGTAGCACCATTTATTATCTTTCAAATACTTTTATTATGTTACTTGAATTTGTTTATATCCACATATATGCATACACATATAGATCTTTAGCTTAAAAAATATATGTATGTGGAATTTCATTTGAATGTACCGAAGTATGAAAACTCATGCTCAATGCAGACTTGGCAGGCCAAAATAGGACTCGAACTTGGGACTCAACAAAAAACTCGACGAGGACTCAACAAAGAAGAAATTCATAGTTTTACAAACAAAATCATTTGTAGAATATAAGAGCTATAATTCAAACATTACACATGTCATATGATAATTCATACTCATATTTTCAAACTTCCAAATGTATAACAACTCAGCAAGCCACCAGACTCGCGAGTCCTAACCTAGTTTTCCAACTTTGGAATATGTTATTAAAAAATAAACTATATGAATAAAAATTTAGACAAAAGAATTTGTTAATCCATAAATACTCAAATGTAATTTAAGTGTAAAAATTATTTTTTCAAATATGATTTTTACATTTAACTTAGTTTATAATAAAATATTTAAGGGTAAAAGTACAAAGTTGTGTCGTAGTAGAGGACAATCGACAGGTTCCAACCAAAGGTACTTTTAGCCGAACACAGTTCAACCAAAAAAATGTATGGCTGAATGTGTGTGGCACATACACCATGTCAAGTGGCATCATCATGGCAGACATGTTTCGACCGAAATAGGTCCAACCGAACAAGAAAAATGAGTAATTATATAAGCAAAATATGTTAGATCAATGATGAATTAGTGCATATATATGCAGAGGGGTTCGGCCGAACCTATTTTGGTCAAACCTGGTCCTGCTGAAATTGCCTATGTGGCATCCCATGTGGAAGCCAAACAAGCAAAAATTGGAAATTTACAAAACTTCTCACTTTTGTAGCTCATTTCTCCATCAAAACTCAACTTTCTTCAAAAAATAAAAATACCCTTTTGTAGATCTCGGAGTCAAGATTATCGTCATATAAGTTTTATAATATTTTGATTAGAGATAATATATTATAATTTTAAAATACTGTAAGTAGCTATTTTAAAATTCGAGAAGACACTACTTCAAAAAAAGAAAAAAAATAGTAAATCATAAAAAAAAATTGAAATTTATATTTAACACTAGAGGAGAGAGTCCTCTTCAAGAACATTTAATTTGTTTTCTAAATGGTGTAGATTTGATAGGAAAAATTTGGCGGGAGATAAAAATTATCAATTTCGGATAAGTTCGACTTTGAGTAGTCATAACGGAAAAAATATACATAAAAAACCAATCTTTCTTTTTTTATACACTAGCTATACATTTCATCTATAACATATTTTGAAATCAAAGGAAAAAAAAATTATTTGCATATACTTTTTTGGTGGGAACTAGACTTCAAATTTTCAGTATTTTTCAAAAATTAAAAAAAATGTATCAATTATTGTTCAATTTTTTAAAAAAAATTATAGACATAAACTTGATCAAGTTTTACACATTTCATCAGTTTAAATCATCTTCAAATTCTAAACAAAAATGCCACTTTTATGTCGTTAAAGTTGAACACTTTGCATGTTGTTGACCTTTTCCTTTATAAAAGTGTGACATAGGTTTATACTTTTAACCTTAAATATAAACAAATTATATAATATGGGAAGAAAACACATAAATGAGCAATCAAATCTTTATCACAATGAAATTATTTTTAATTCAAAAAACTTGAAGAATCACACACACATGTGCACCACTATTAAGTGAGGTGAAACCACCTCATAGAGAGGTGGCTCCTTGTAATGGGGTGACCCCTTCAATAATTTGAAACCCTTCCATGAGAACTACCTAACATGGATCAACAACTCTTATGTCGGGAGAGTGTACCATCCAAAAAAGTAAGCACCCTTATTAGGTTCTCATTTTTAGCCCCATTTTAGCATCTACGGGTTCCCACATTAATTTCACATCCTTCAAGCCCTTTTACATCCTTCAAATCAACATTATTTATTCAAAAATTGATAATGGCTCTAATTTCTATGCATGATTTCCTATTTTCTATTCATTTACATAATTAATTTCACACTTAGGTCCTTCACATACCTTTTAGGATCTTGGAATTTACCCTAAACTCCCAATGGTTTACAACCTCCAATACCCTTGCTAGCACCTAGTCCTGAAGCCATTTCAAAATTGGCCTCTTAGGGACTAGGTTGAATTCGACCCAGTCTTGGACTAGGCTAGGTTAATTCGGCCTAGTCCTTGGAGGTTGATATTTGTTGGCTTCGGGCCCAATGTAAGGATATTTCCTTTGGGGGTTTAATCCACGTTGTCTTTGTGAATCTAAGCCCCGAAATATGTATAAAAGGAGACCTCTTCCTCTCATTTTCACATCCATTACATACCTACATCTCATCTTCATTAAAACAGTATCAAGCAAGCTATTGTGCATTCTTTTGGTACTCTCAAATTTTGAGATTACCATATTGAAAATTTTGCCAACTCTCAGAAATCTTCCTTTATGCATTTGTTTTGGAAGACCTTGTTTAAACATTGAATAACTTTTATATCCTATGAATTTCATGTGTTGCAGCTTGATAGGTATGTTTTACCCTTTACATTCAGCTCAATAATTTCATTTATAGCCTCATACTTGCAGGATTGATGGTTTAGGGAAGTCTCATTTTGAAGAGGTTTGTCAATCTCCATTTTGTGTAAGTACAAAAATAATTGAGTAGGCTTACTTTGAGAGTGTGAATTTTGTGCCCTATAGATTTTTAGGAGTTATTGACTTGTGGATGTGTTCAATGTATATCAAATAGCATATTTTTCAGTTTTGGGACCTCCACAATTGGTTTTGTATGTTTTGCATGTGTCTAGTTTAAGGTGTTTGCACTTATTTTCACATTGCACTTTTTCAAAAAATTCAAATGCCCTACTTTGGTGGTCTCTATGTTTTGACTAGATAGGGGTTATGATGAGATTTTTTACCCCTATGTTGTAGACATGAGAGAGATGCCTTGTGTCAGTTTTAAGTCCCTGATAACTTTGTGTGCCTAGTTTTCTCAACCAATTCCAAATCCAATTTATATTGTTTTCTTGATTATCAAATGCAAAAATCGCGTAGGGTCTATGGTTGTTGTGAGATGACAGGGTGGGCTTTTATCCCACATTAGTGGTGTATGGTTTCTTATAATCATTTTTATATGCCAACACTTGGATAGTAATGTGACAAACCTGAAAGGTTGTCATCATGCACACCCACGGAGGAGCACATATGGGGCTAGTTAATGGTAACTTGATGTGGCGACTTGGACGGACATGTGGACAATGTTTTGGTGGGCCCGACTAATTTAGTAGGTTAATATGGTAGTTGACTAGATGAGACACTAAGAAAATTGACCAATGAATCACATGGTTCCATGTGGCATACAAGCATGGCTTCGCAAGTGCTAGCAATTAGGGTCATAAAACCATGCACGGTTATTAGAGATGCTTAGGCATGAGTTTAGGAGTTTTCCAGGTGTTTAGCAGAAAATGTTGTGAACCTGCAAGTAGTGGTTATCGTGACTTTTCCATTTAAGTGAACAATTAGTTAGATAATGTTGTGAGCATGCACACAAAGGATTTTCATGACTTCGCAGGTTAGGCAGGCAATTAGCACATAATGTTGTGAGCTTGTAGGTGGCTACAAAAAATGCTATGTCATGAGTTCACAGGTTTCCTAGGTAGTTGGTGGGAATGTTGCAGAGGTGCCCTCGGGTTAGGCGCGAGGTCACAGGATTATTCGTTGGTTAGTGGAAAATGTTGTGAACCTACACCTGGTTATAGGAAATGATAGTCATAACTTCATCAGTTATCTTGGTGGTTAGGGTCTAGAGCTATGAGGTTGTAGGGCGAATCCGAGGAAGCTACATGTCAAGACTATAGAAGTGATCCTTGGGGTCAAGTATAAGCAAGAATGGAAATAATTGCACATATTTCAAGGTGAAATTGAATTAAAATGTTATTTCCTCATTCAATTAAACTCATGGGAATGTTATAGGAATTAAATATTAAGGACAGGTGAGAAATAAATAAATATTCCCTGGAGACTAAAATGTTAATTATGCATAAATAAAATACACAAAAAACAAGCACGAGTAATGAAAATGTGTGCACAATGGTTTTCATTTTTCACCTGGTATATTGATGAAGGGTGCTCCCCTTAATACCACAAACACATAACAGAAACAGAGAAACACCAACAATTTGCAAAAATAGAAAATGGGCTTCTTATTATCTCCACAAATGTGGAATTACAAATTTTAGAATTACAATATGAAAAGCCACATGGGCATTTCCTTACAATATTATGTAGGACAAAGCCTCAAATTATTACCCAGAACTACTCTAAACTGCTCTGAACTACCCAAGACAAAACTACGGGCCTTCCTTATATAGGCAATTTTCCACCGCCTGGCAAGGTTCCATAAATTTAGCCATTAAGGCCGACCAAACTTAGAATTATTTTATTTTTCATTTTATTACATCATAGTTGGCTCAAAACAACTTTTGAAACCCAAACATAAATTTTGAAAGAAATTTATTTTCTGCCATTCCAGGTGGCCCAACTTCTGGAGACCATAAGTCATCACCCATTGACTTGATTGACTATTATGACCCCATTTTGGAAAGGGCATGAAGTGCTCTACAAAACTTAACTAAAACAAGCTTCATTTAGCGGAAGTTTCGACCTCATCTGGAGCCTCTAAAGCCTTCAAAACTGAGTTCAAAGTTTCTGTACCCTGCTACCAATATCAAAAAATTTCAATATCTTCAAAACTAAACTTGATCTGGCAATGAAACTTTACTGGCAAGCTGATATGACCAAAATGAACCTCTAGGGAAGAAAATAGACCATTCTAAGCTAGAACAGAAAACTTACTAAAAATAGTAAATTTTCAAAAATAGCATCTCTGCACAAGATAGCCCTTATTGAAAAGAAACTATAATTATTTTTGGGTGATGCAAGATTGCTCTTACACCTAGGATGCTCCTACATCAGACACCCGGGGTAATTTTAGAAGTGACCCGTCATGACTCAGGTGTGAAGAGGAAAACCAAGGTGGTTAACCTCCTCCCTTGTCAGCCATGATGAATCTTCAATAGGTCATCCTTTCCATTTGACCAGATATTCTTCATAGGTCCTATTCCTTGTGCTTCTGCCAACACGACTATCCAGTATGTCCTTAATCTCCTTGGCAGCTAAAATAGTTGCTGGAATACTCCACTGTGTTGCTGTGAGCTCATCCTCAACACCTCCCTCATGATATTTTGTTAAATCTAAAATGTTAAATACTGGTGAAATATTCAGCTCAGTAGGCAATTCTATCTCATATGCATTTCTTGAATCATGCTTCTTTAGTATCTTACATGGCCCAAACTTCTTCATTTTTAGCTTGTTATACATACCAACTAGAAATTGCTCCTTCCGCAAATGAACCATGACTTCATCTCCAACCTGAAATTCCTTATGCCTTCTGTTCTCATTTGCCTTAGCCTTATATTGCGCATTTATCTTAGTAATATACTTCCTCACCTCCTCATGGATGTTCTTCAAATGTTATGCAAAATCATCAGCTTTAGCACTAATTATTTCCCCTTTGTCTATCTTTCTCAACTCAGATGCATTTCTAGGAATATTTCCATATACAATCTGGAATGGTGATTTACCAGTGCTCCTGTTAACATAATTATTGTATGCAAATTATACCTATGGTAAAATCAAATCCCATCCTTTTGGCTTATCTCCAACCAAACATCTCAGCAAATTCCCCAAATTCCTATTCACCACCTCTGTCGATACATCAGTCTATGGATGATGTGATGAACTGAACTTCAAATATGTCTTTAACTTCTTCCACAATATACACCAAAAATATCTGACAAACTTAGTGTCCCAATCTGAAACTACTCTTTGGCAAACCATGTGGTCTCACCACTTCTTTGAAAAACAATTTTGCTACATGAACAATATCATTAGTCTTCTTGCAGGGAATGAAATGTGTCATCTTTGAAAATCTGTCAACTACCACAAAAACTGAATCATGTCCCTGCTGAGTCCTCAGTGAACCAAGAACAAAATCCATACTGATATCCTCCCATGGCTTCTCTGGTACAGGTAATGGATGATACTCTGCTTCACTCCTTTCACCATTTGACATACTTTGCAACTCTATACAAAATTCTTGATATCTTGCTACAACTATGGCCAATAATAATTCTCACTAACCAAAGCAAGGGTTTTATCATGACCAAAATGTCCAGCCAATCCTTCGCTATGCTTCTCCTTGATGAGATTCTCTCTCATAGAACTTTGTGGAATGCACAATTGACTCCCTTTGAATAGCATATTATCCTAGATGATGAAATCCAACCACTTCATTCTATCTAGAGTAATAGGTTCTATACAAGCTTCTCCAAAATCAGGATCCTCTAGATACAAATTCTTGAGTTCCTTGAACCCAACCACCTCAATATGCATCTCTATCAGCAATAGTTTCCTTCTGCTAAGCGCATCTACAACCCTATTAGACTTTCCACTCTTGTGTTTCAAAACAAATGTATAACTCTGCAAAAACTCAACCCATTTCAAATGCCTTCGATTCAACTTTCATTGACTATTGAAATATTGCAAAGCTTGATGATCAGTATACAAAACAAACTCCTTAGGAAGAAGATAATGTCTCCACTTCTTTAATGCCTGAGCTATAGTATAAAATTTATGATCATAAATAAAATATTTTCTCTTGGCATCATTTAACTTCTCACTAAAATAAGCAACAGGTTTACCTTCTTGGCTCATAACAGCTCCTATTGCAGTACCACTAGCATCACTGTCTACTTGAAACACCTTATTAAAATATGAAAGAGCTAAAATAGGTTGTCTTGTAACTTTCTGTTTCAACAGTTTAAAACTCTTATCTACCCCATTAGCCCACTTGAACTCTTTTCTATCCTCTCTCATTGTTTCAGTCAAGGGTCCACAAATACTGCTAAAATTTATGATAAACTTTCTGTAAAAGCTGGCCAAACCATGAAAAGATGCTACCTCAATAGCACTCCTTGGGGTAGGCCATTCAAGGATAGTCTGCACTTTCTCTGGGTCCATTTTTAGACCTACTAAAACTACAAATCCCAGATACACTAACTCCTTCACAAAATTGCACTTCTTCAAATTAATCAAAAATTTCTCTTCCTTTACATTTTTAAACACCATACGAATATGCATCATATGCTCCTCCAATGTCTTACTGAAGCTCAAAATATCATTTCAGTAAACAATGATAAACTTACCCAGAAATTCTTTTAGAACCTCATTCATGAGCCGCATGAAAGTGCTCGGTACATTGGTTAGCCCAAAAGGCATGACTAACCACTCATATAGTCCTTCCTTTGTCTTGAAAGTAGTCTTCCATTCATATCCTTCTTTGATTTGAATCTGGTGATATCCACTCTTCAGATCTATCTTTGAAAAATACACAGCTCCACTCAAACAGTCCATAATATCATCCATTCATGGCAATGGAAACCTGTACTTGATTGTGATCTTGTTTATTGCTTTGAAATCTGTACACATCCTCCATTCTCCATTCTTCTTTGGTGCTAATACTGCTGGTACAGTACATGGACTCAGGCTCTCCCAAATCAACCCTTTCTATAATAATTCATGTACTTGTCTATTCAACTCTTCACTTTCTCCTGGTGTCATTCTATGTGCTACCTTATTTGGAAAACTAGCTCCTGGAATCAAGTCCATCTAATGACTGATCTTCCTTACTGGTGGTAATCCATCCAAAAAAATTTCAGATATAATATCTTGAAATTCATTCAACAAATCTGCAACTTCTACAGGTACATCTTCTACTTCCTCTTTACCAAATTTTGGAATTAAAGAAAAACACATATGCTCATGCCTCATACCCTCTAGAAATTTTTTTCCATAAAAAAAAGTTATTCTTGCATTACCACATACCTTTTCTTCAGTCTCCTTCAATGGCTTTAGTATTTGTCACACTCCATCCTTTGTTAGGGAATAGGTATTCACATGACTATTATGTACATCATGCCTGTCAAATTTCCATGGTCTACCCAACAACATATGACAAGGCATCCATAGGTATGATATCACATAGTACCTCATCATGGTCCGCCAATCTTGAACTTTCCTAGGCAATGCTCACTGACCATGACCTTGTGGTCATCCTGTACCTAGGAAATCTGATATGGATGTGGGTGTTTCTACCTCTTGAGCTTCAAATTTTTGACCATCTCTTCTGACACCAAATTTTTAGTGCTTCCACTATCAATAATCACATCACAACACCTATCTTCACACTTGCACTTGGTGCGAAATAGGCTCCTCCTTTTCTTAGGTTCATTCTCACCACTCAGCAGGACTCTTCTATTAATTAGCATTTCTCCTCTTTCAGCATCTTCAGAATGTGATGATTTGGCATTTTCATCGACATGTGCAACTCTAGCCTGGTCTTCATTTCTCCTATTTGTCCTTCCTTGGTGTTGAGGACATTCAAATTCCCTATGACCTTCTTCTCTGCAATGAAAACATGTTCCATAAAAGCCTCCTCTTCCAGATCCTCTTCCTCTTCCTCTTCCTCTCTGATCTCTATTATTCTAATCATGGAAACAATTGGAATTGTTTCCTCTTTGATTCTGACTACTACTGGCCTCATCCTTCTTTTTTGGATCTTCATTTTGGCCTCCATATGACCGTCCACTAAATCTTCCACCATGACCTCTTCCATTTGTCTGCTCTCAAACTCCTTGTTTATCTTTTCCTCTACTTTTAGGGGAAACTGGTATGCCTCTTCAATACTGCTCATTTGAACCAAATTCAACTCCTCTTGAATGCTCGGCCTTGACCCATTAAGGTAACAGGCAACTTTCTCCTTATCAACTTCCGCATGGCCTGTTTTGATGAGGATTCGATAGAAATTTTCTATATACTTCTAAATAGATCTTCTTGGTTGCTTCAAACTTTGCATTTTATTTAGTAGGTCAAGCTCATAATCAATAGGAATGAACTGTCACTTCAATTTATCCACCATCCGATCCCATCTTGTGATTTTATCCCTTCCTCTTCTATTTCGCTCCAATTGAATCTCTTGCCACTAGATCTTTGCATGACCCTTCAGTTTGTCCTTCGCAAACTTGACCCAATCATGATTCTTGATGTCTTCATACTCAAAATATTCTTCTAATTCATTGATCCATTTGATCAACTCCTCTGGGTTAATATTTCTTGAAAATTCAGGAACGTCAATCTTAGGTCTTTTCCCAATCTTAGAAATGGCCCCAAAAAGCCTTTCTTCCTCTTGGTTCATAATTTTGCCTTCTCCTTCTTGATCAAAATTTCCTTCTTCAGCTTCATCCTCGCTTTCATCTCTGACATTAAGATTAATTCCTCTATGGATCTCTTCTTGCAATGCTCACACTTGTCTCTGGAGTGCTCTAACCTTAGGTGTCACACCACCAGCTCTTCCGCCACGTTCCCTTCATGGAGGCATTTTCACACTGCTCGTTGAAACCCTAAACCATAGTCTTGGTGCAAATTGTGTCACAGTCGACAATCTATCTACACACTCAAGAACTCTCGCTCTAATACCACTTGATGAAGGGTGCTCCCCTTAATACCACAAACATATAACAAAAACATAGAAACAACAATAATTTGAAAAGAATAGAAAATGGGCTTCTTATTATCTCCACAAATGTGGAATTAAAAATTTCAGAATTACAATATGCAAAGCCACATGGGCATTTCCTTACAATATTCTGTAGGACAAAGCCTCGAATTATTACCCAGAACTACTCTGAACTGCTCCGAATTTCCCTAGACAAAACTATGTGCCTTCCTTATATAGGCAATTTTCCACCGCCTGGGAAGGTTCCATAAATTTAGCCATTAAGGCCGACCAAACTTAGAATTATTTTATTTTTTATTTTATTACATCATAGTCAGCTCAAAACAACTTTTGAAACCCAAACATAAATTTTGAAGGAAAATTATTTTCTTCCATTCTAGGTGGCCCAACTTCCAGAGACCATAAGTCATCACCCATTGACCTGATTGACTATTATGATCTCATTTCGAAAAGGGCGTGAAGTTCTCTACAACATCTAAATAAGAAAGCTTCATTCAACCAAAGTTTTGACCTCATCTGGGGCATCTAAAGTCTTCAAAACTGAGTTCAAAGTTTATGTACCCTGCTACCAATACTGAAAATTTTTAATATCTTCAAAACTAAACTTGATCTGGCAATGAAACTTTACTGGTAGCTGATATGACCAAAATGAACCTCCAGGGAAGAAAATAGACCATTCTAAGCTCGAATGGAAACCTTACTAAAAATAGTAAATTTCCAAAAATAGCAGCTCTGCACAAGATAGCCCTTATTGAAAAGAAACTATAATCATTTTTTGGGTGATGCAAGATTGCTCTTACACCCAGGATGCTCCTGCATCATATATTATTTTACTTCTACAGGGAGGTTTATGTGTTTGTTGAAGGGGCAAACAATGATATTGTCATGCAGTTGTATTTTCCAAATGGGTCTTCTTAGTGGTTCTATAGGAATTTTTAAGGATGAATATGACACAACCAGTTTTTTGTGTATTTGATGGGAAGTTTTTTTTGCAAGATGGAGTATCTTTTCTATTTGTAACAAGATCAAGAAGGGAAAAAAAATATAAATATCTTTCAGTTAGGGAGATTAGATATCTCTTAGATCAAAGAATAGGCAAAATATTTTCAATTGGGGGAAAGAAGTGACTATGCAAAATAGATTGAGGAAGGAGAGATGGGTGTCATCTATAGATCAATCAAAATCTCCTCTCTCTTCTATATATTCTCCTCTTTTCTCTATGGAGTTCCAATCTTTATGGTTCCAGTAGTAAGATTATCTAGGGATGAGTAGCTTTTGTAAATCCATTTTTAGAGCATTATAGATAAATCTGTGTTAAGTTTTTTTACAGGTTTCGAGTGATTAAGTCTTGTAGTTATTGTATATCAGGGGTAGAAAATAATTTTTATAAAAATAAAAATTAGATTCAAATCTCTCAAGTGTACAAATTCAGTCAAGTTTTAAATGGATTGAAACAAAGAGTTATTCGCATTTAGAGTCTTGTTGTGAGATATGTGATTTTCTATTCATGCTTTGATCTAAGGATTCAATTAAATGCTTAAATAGAGTTGCATATTCTCTAAGTTTGTGCAGGGATTCTAATAAGTAGGTTGGATTAGAGTTAATGTTGATAAATATTGTAAGGCAATGTTTCTTAGATCTTATGTTATCATTCAAAAGTCTATCATACATGGTCATTTTTATTATGAACTCAAATGCCCAATGGAATAAGGCATCAATCTTATTTATGGCTGATTTTTCATTTTATTTTTTGTTTAGATCTGTTCTTTTCTTGCTATCAAATGATTAAATCATGAATATCTTTACTTTCTATGTAAGTTATTTGAGTTATTTTATCTCATGATCCATAACAATTAAGAATCAATGAGTAATTAGCCATTACTTAGTATTTTGTTGTTATTGTTGAGCCTCTTATGAGACTTATTGTTTGTGTTAATTCCATTTGTGTGTATAAGTGAATGTATTGAAGGGCATTAAGGTCTACTTGCCTTGGTTTTGCAGAACCTAAAGTGTAGAGGGAATCAATATCCCTATGAGTTGGTCCAGTCCTCTTAGGAAGTTTAATAATTAGAGTTGGATTCTCTATAGAATTTTTCAAAGAGTGTATTGGTAGCTTCTTATAGCGTAAAACCATTTTTGGAACCAACACATTCAAGGATTTCAAGAAAACACTCAATCCCACCAAGCATTCAAGTGAAAGGAATCCATTCAAGCATTTCAAGCCTTCTTCTTCTTCTTCTTCTTCTTCTTCTTCTTCTTCTCCTTCTTCTTCTTTAATCCAACATTGTGACAATCTACAACATTCATCATTCAAGGGTTTGGTTTCATGATTTCCTATTAGGTTTTTTTTGAGTCCAATCTATTGCATCAACACTTATGATCATCTTCAAAGAGGCATTACATCATTAAGGTATAAGGTAATTTATGTTTCAGATCTAGATTAAATTTCCCCATGCAATTTCAATCACATTTCAAGGTTAATTCCTATACAAAGGTTTGACCAAGGAAATCCCCTCCCCACAAAAATTTCACATTCTTTCTTGTGTGTAGGAATAGGTGGCACAATTCTAGATCCATATTTTTAGGGTTTCAGAACTAGGGTTTGATCCTCTATAGATTTTATCATTTTTTACCCTTCTAGGACTAGGCCAACTTTTTGGGACTATGCCAAATTCTTGGGACTAGGCCAAATTTTGTGACATATTCCTAAGAATCTAAAAATAGCATGATTAGAATTTACGGGTCTCATAGTCCAAGATTCTGGACGGTTTCTGATTTTGATAGGTTTTCTTCAGTCAATTGTAAATCTGAAGTTCACTTTTCCTCTTCTAGTTTTCAAAGTGAGTTCATTCTTCTTCTTTTTCTCTTGTGCTTACCTTGATACATCATATTTAATATGATATCTTGTTAGTAATCATTTCCTTATTCATAGCATAAGCATCTTTCTTGCAGTTACATATCATAATTAGGCTTTCTATCCATATAGGGGATACCTAAATCCCCCTTTATCTAGATCTTACATTTGCACCCCTTTATCCTTTTGGGTTGTGCAAATAAGATTTCATTTAAGGGTGGGTTTAGTATTTTAATGTATATAGAAAGTGGGGTTCTATCATTGATCACCATTTTCTATATCACAGATAGTAACCATGTAGTCCAAGATCTTGTGAATTCCCTCAAACAATTTGATTATTTATATCCCTTGATTTAAGCTAGACCCTTTATTCATGTAATGATCACCATTATTCCATATTTTTATTGATTTACATTTATGAAGCTTGGTTTATTTCTTTATACATAACCATTTTACTCCATGATAAATGCCACATGGAAAATGCTTTCTTTGCAAACAAGAAGTAGACTGAAAGGATTTTAATGGTTCAAGTGTTTATTTGTTTTGGAAATAAAATGGCTATGTATCTTATCAAATTTTATGTATATCATAAGAATTTTTATTTATTTTAATCTGGTTTTGAGTTTTCTAAGATACATATTGCTTATGTAAGTGTACTAATATAATATAAGGAATAATTTTAAGGGCTTTAGGGCTTTAAATATAACTCACCCCGAAATTAACAAAAAAATAGCTAACAAAACTATGTTAGAAAGTAAAGTCCACCAAGATAACGGAGAAGCGGGGGGGGTGAATCAGTTATCAGATAAATAAAACTTTTATCAACCTCAATGGATTTTAACCATGTAAGAAATGTAATAAAAAACCATAGAAAGATATACATGCACAATAACACAAGATATGTTGACTAGGGAACCTCTTGATCAAAGAGTAAACCTCAGTGGGAATGATGCCCATAAAAGATGCACTATTATGAAAGTTCCTTGTGAGAGGATGGAATCTATTAGGAGTTTTATGAAATACATTCAATACATATGAGTCCCTGCTAGGAGACTTTGAATCCCTGCTAAAAGATTCTAACTCTGTTAGGAGTTATGGAAGACAGAAGGACCCACTGCCCAAATAGCTTCAGGGTAAGATCACTGAACTCACTATCCAACTGATCTTTGTATTACTCAACAAAATAATACCAAAATATTACCAATATAAAAAATTCAATACTCCTTCTCTGACTATGCCAAACCACACCAAATGCTTCTTCAGATCTCAATACTAGATCTCTAAACTTCACATATCCTCTTTCAACAAGTATTGCACAATTCTGCAATTCACTTTCAAATACAATTCACAACTTCTCTCAACAACACATTACAACAAGGAAAAAATTCCTTCCTTTATACCACACTAAAGTAATTACAAATAAGCTGGCATACAAATTACAAAATAAAAGTTTCCATACGTTACATAAAAATTACACAAAACTGTTGGCTTCCAATTAAGATAATTCTTCACTCGTGTGACCTCAGATCTTGCACTCATGTCCACATTAATAATTTGATGTCTTCAAATGCCTCATAATTGTGCATGATCAGATTCAATCCCAATTAGGAGATATCATCCAATTTCCACAAACCACTACTCAGGAACACTGCTCGAATACTGCTTCCACTGATTTCCTCATAACTGTCATGAACAAATGAATTTCTATCTGTGCTCTTAACCATGATCTTATAGAACATCATAGAGTAAGTCCTCAACTCCACATAGCTTCATCTTCAATATCCCAATTGTGCTAACTCAAACATTGTCTGCTTCTCTATTAATCTCCAGTAGCTCACTGTGTTGGCATCAATGACAATCATAGTCATGAATGCAACAAAAACTGCTACAAAATGCTTGTGAATAATCCCCCATAGGATATATTCAGCATTCATTCCTAACAATCTCCCCCATTGGCATCGATGGCAACATAGATGAAAAAAAATCCAAGTTCCATGAATACCAACACTGCAACACTGTTTCTTTGAAAATGCTTTCAAATCCTCTTCATAAATCAAATCTTGCTTCATTTTCCTATTCAATTCTCTCCAATAGATGATTTTTCATCAATACTTCTCCCCCATTGACATCAATGATAGAGAATCAGAAGACTATCATTGATGAGGATAAGATTAAAGAATGTACTAATGAGGAAAGATATATGTTCATGTGTAACATACTTTCCAGAGAAGTACTCTTATCAACCCTTCTGAAAAATGAGTATAGTCAGGTAAAATATCTAAAAACATCTCATGAAATTTGGTTAGCTTTACTCATTTTCTAGAAGGGTTGACAAGAGTGCTTCTTTGGCAAGTATGTTACACATGAACATATTCTTCATCTTCATTTAGGACCAGGTTATTGGTTAATCACAAAGAATCAGTAGACTATCACCAATAACTTGGTCCTAAACAAAGTAAATGTGTCTTCATCTTTTCTTTCTAGCTATCAAAATTTACTCCATCAAACTTAGGGATTTCTTTCCTGAAATGATTTTCCATGGATCTCCTTAAGTTATTAAAATTTTCCTTCAAGGACCTGCTACTCTGATACCAATTGTTAGAAATTAAAGTCCACCAAGATAACTGAGAGGGGGGTGAATCAGTTATCCTTGTGGACTTTACTTTCTAACAAACTACTAGATGGCTAAAGTAGTAGTTGTTGGAGGAGGAAAAGGGTAAAAAACATCTAGCTTATCCCATACATCAATGGATTCTAGAGTGACACCATAAATATCCCAACCCTCATCTTCATCACCATTGTTATCTTTCTTTAATATGTCTAGGAGAGATCACTTGAGTAATCTCCATAAACTATTTGGAGGGAGAAAGATTTGACCACCAAAGATACCACTTATTGGTGGCCCCATCCCCATACAAATTCACTCTAAAGTGGAACCCCTAGGGGAAGGTGAATAAAATCACTATTGAATAGGATGTGACAAACCACTTTGGCCACCAAAATGACAACAATGAGCTTGACACCTAGGATACAAGGAGCAATGAGTTTAGAAGCTTCACCCTCTACATAGGTCATGTGTATGAGAGTAACCATAAAAGGAGGACATAGTCAGAGGAAATATAGAAATAATACATAGGGTGTTTCCCCAATGTTCAAGAATCTCCCAAAAGACATGAGAATCCTCTAGGGTAAATGTACAATCTTTAACCAAAATTTATACAATATATTAACATAAAGTGAAACATTGTAATCAATAGTATAATGATAAAATCATGTATAATTTCTATCTTTCCATATGATAAATATAATTTACACTACAAAATCATGTCATGTTTGGGTATACTTGAAGGGATCCCACAAAAGATCCATGTGCTAAGATAAAGGCCCTATCCTTAAAGGGAGAAACAAGTTATGAATTCAATTCCAAAGTTATAAAGATATTCAATAAAAACAGGAGATGCTTAAAATATTTCACATGATCACAAAATGGGTAGTGAGGATCTCAAATACCATATATTAAAAAAAAGACACCATAAGTAAACCTTGGAAAATAATACAACAAGAAAAATGGGCAATCTTAGGCTCAACAATAGTCAGCTAGATGTTAAAAGAATTGTATTTCCAAACCAAGGTAGGTGTGTTAGAAAGAAATTATCAACGGATTTAAATACATTTTATATGAAAATATATGACCTTAACCCAAGGAATCCTAACCAAAGGAAGATCTTGATAGTATGGAAGATGATACCACCATAGTTTATGTTAGTTGAAGGAAGTTTCATCCCTAAAACCAAGGTCAATCCAATAAATCTAAGCCTTAAGTGCTTCCCAAGCATGGTAAATGATTTTAGAAACAAAAGGGCCCTTGATGTGAACAACTTCTTTCATAACCATCCGTTGAAGGTGAAACCATCACCTCTTCTAACAAAGTAGAAATAAAATCACTTTTCATAGAATTACTATTACATTCAACTATTCAATTAATTTTCATAACATCAACCAAATATATTCCAAGGAACTAAGATTAGTTTTAGTCAGATTTAGAGTCTTGCCATTGGGGTGACAACTACACTCTTCTCAGAAGACTATACATAGTCTATGCTATGCCAAAATTTTCCACCTCAACTCCAAGGAAATACAAATGGTGAGTAACTTAAAGAGACAACACAATCCCTTTGCATTACAACCACCGCACCAAGGCAAAAAAGGGTGGGCTTCTAGCTAAGTTGTCTAATGGAATTTGAGAGTGTTGTCACCTTACGAGTATCCTGCAAGCCACTTAAGGCTTTGACCAATCCTAATATGAGTTTAAAATACTCAAGGTACACCTCCTTTCAAATTGGCATTGTATGGTAAGCACTAATACTGATCAACCTGAGGCTTTTGACATGTCACATTTATATAGTGAGTCAAATCAAGAATATTGCTTGAGGTTGTTTCCTTGGGGTGAGCACCTTCTTTCCTACCAAGGAAAGCCTTTCTAGAGCAAAAGAAAGACATAATTTCTCTTACACACAAGATCCATTGGAAGGAAAGGGGATAGGATATGTATTTTCTATATTTTCTGTTAGGATTAGGTAATACTAAGAGGGGGGATGAATCAATATTATTGAACTTAGATTTAAACTTTAACCAATTATAAATAAACCATAACAATGCTGAAATGAAAAGAACAATAAAACATAACACATAACTCATGACACCATGATTTGTTCTCAAGGAAACCCTGGCCAAGGGAAAACCCCGGTGAGGATGGTACCCACAACTATGCACTAAATTATTGTATCCCTGTTAGGAGATCTAGCCCTATTAGGAGTTGATGATTACATAGTACATTTCCTTGTTAAAGGATTATGAAACCCTGTTAGGGGTATACAAAACACCTGGTTAAAGGTGGTGAGCAAACAACTATTACAATAAAAAATGATTACAAAGAGTTCTCCAAAATGTGAACAATACAAGAACTTATCTTTCTTAGATAGTTTCAGTTATAGCTCTATCTCTTAATGATCTCACATTTGATCTCTGCTCTCAGATTTGTAACCTTACTTCATCATCATAACCACAACACTTATCGCTTTCATAAAAGCACTCTATACTTATGCAAAAATTGCCATCCAATCGGCTTCACAAATATCATACAAAACATATTAAATAATTATGTAAAGGATAAGTATGAAGTCAATGATCATATATTAACCAAGTGTTAGAAATATACTCCATTCACCTGACTTATCATGTTATCATATCCGCTAACCTTGTCTTAATATTCACAACTACTCATATGCCCTGTTATACTGAATCTTTATCTTCGCATACCTTCAGATTACTGAATCTCACTAATCTGAACACCAAAACTCATGCACTCTTAACTAAAGCACATAAATATCCCAAAATACCTTCTACTAACTTTGTGGTCCATAATACCTCATATATTTCCATCGCTAACCAAAATTGTAACACTGTACCCTGTTACCCTGATTCTAGACTTAGTCATTTTCATGACTATGACTCCTGTACTAAACTTCTTATCATGCGATCACTCCTACATAAGTGTTTCCATGAATGAAAACCCTTAAGTGATTCCTAGTACTCCACAACATCACTTGCTAACAATATCTCCCTCTGGCATTGATGGCAACACTTAGAAAAATGACTAAGTACCAAAATACAACTCTCTTCTTTTCATTTTCTCTTTTCTACTTTTTGTTTTACACATATTTTTCTCCTTCTTACTATTTACATTTTTCCTCTTTCTCTTCCTCTCCCTTTGACATCAATGGCAAAGGTTCATTCCAAAATTTCAAAAACTTAAGCACAAAAAGATTTAGTGCTTACTCACTAGTTTTAAGACATCTTGGAAGGAGTTTTCCAAGTTCTTTACTTCCTCAGCCCATGACTTTATCAATAGCTTGTTGACATGGATTAGTCCATTCAGTGCATATGAAGTGGTCTTTGTTTCCTTAAGCTCAGTAGGTGTAGACAAATTCATTGACCTCTCAACCTTTTCCATCTCTAAAAGATGAGTCTCAAGCATTGAAAGCTTAGGGGTCAATAGGCTTCTTAAAAAGCCAAATCTGTCTGCAACTCTCCCTTTCTCTGTTTCCAGTACACTGATCTTGTCTAACAACCTAGATGTCTCTTTATGTATTTTCCTATAGTTAGTGAAGATGATTCACAACTTTCCATCATATTATTAAGAGTAGCCTTATCCTTGGCTATAATCTCCTCAATTTTATTTACATTCCTACAAGGATTTATGCAGTAGTTGTACATTTTCCTACCTTGTGCTACACAACTCTTGGCCTTAAGAGTAGTAGCCTTGAGAATGTCTAAGTCCCATGAAATGGATTGACAGACTTCTCTCAACTTCTTCTCTAGAAATTTTTTCTCTACCTTGTCTTCTGCAGTCTTTAGCAATGAGTCAAAGTGACTAGCAAAGCTATCCAATACTGTACCAATATTTTCAACTTCATCCTTTTCTCTAAAGGTAATCGGTGAAGGAAGTAGCTTGTTTACTATTTCAATGGCTCTATCCATTACCTTTATTCTTTTATCCCCTTTTTGTACCTACCTTTCTTTAGACTTGGTGAAGGCCATGAAGGATAGCTTCATAAACTCATCCTCATCCATACTGTCTACATCAGGACTTGTTGGTTTGGCCATACTTGTCAACAATAAAGAGGTGCCCAATTTAACCTCATCAAATTTTTTTATTCTGGTCTCTTCTTCCTTCTTTTCTTCCTATTGTATATCCTTCTCCTATACTTTCTCCTCTATTTTCTCTTCCTCTATCTATTCTTGTTCTCCAAATTTCATCGCACTATCTAAATTATCCATAAATGGATCACTTACATCATGCAAAGTATCAAGGGTCACATGCACACTAGAGACAAAGAAATTTGGTTGCATGTTGTCTTGTAAACTTTCATCCACTGCTTTGGAACTTTCTCCCAAACCCAAAGATGTAGGCTTGGTGACCTTGGGAGGTGATATCTTCTTTGGCATATCAATCATTAGGATCTAATATAATGCCTTCTGAGTGTCCTCAATTACCTCATCATAGTTCCTAGCCATTATTTTTACTAGTCTGGCCTTTGTCCTCAGCAAGGGTTTTAATGCATTTATAATCCTCTCCCTTTCTTGTATTGAGACAATAGGTAACATGTCCTCAATAGATTTATTCCTTATGTATTCATCCTCTGATTGTGCCAACTGCTTCCTGATTTCCAGTTTTTTGTATAGTTCTTTAGGGATACTCCCTTAAATTTCTAACAAGTTTTTCTTGAAAACTAAGAGATACTCAATAATAGTGTCTTCAATGAGTGACTAATTCTCAGAATCATATCTCTCATAATACCTATCCACTATTTATAGGTTACCATCTTTGATCACTCTATTCTGTAGTGACTTAAGGTCAGGTTTCCACAAGGTTTCTAGATCCTTTGGTGCTACTTTTTCTTCTTCTTTCTTAGGAACCTTTTCCTCTTTCTTCTTCCTCTTTACTTCTACCTCTTTCTCCTTAGGACTATCCTTCTTGTTAAATCTTTTAGATCTTCTGGGAATGATCTCGAGCA
This sequence comes from Chamaecyparis obtusa, assembly GCA_027943335.1. Lineage (NCBI taxonomy): Eukaryota > Viridiplantae > Streptophyta > Pinopsida > Cupressales > Cupressaceae > Chamaecyparis > Chamaecyparis obtusa. Next base: position 1,610,294 of record BSBK01007775.1, on the reverse strand, counting down.
CAACTTCTTGCATTGCCTCCTCTTGTGAAGCTGATAAGTCAACAATATCAATAGTAGAAGTTACAGTCTTTTCTACTTCTGAAGGAACATAAGTGTCAATGGTCATGGTTGAAGATGCTTCCATCTTATTTCTCATGTCTATCAACTTCTTTTTAGTGATTCCTACTTTAGCAGTGATATCCTTCACAATTTTACTAATTTTCCTTTTTCTTGTTACTTTTTCTTGCTCTTCTTTGACCTTTTCATATTTCTCTTTGTATGTTCCCCATATTTCTTGTGTGGGGTATATTTATGCTACTAGTATATGCTATACTTGCATGGTTAGAACCTCAACACTTCGTATCCCATGGGGTAACACCATTTCATCCTTGGTTCCACTACCTCAAAACAAATATAATTAGTTTCAACCATGAAATAGATAGTGTCCTTTGTTAGAATAACTGAGAGGGGGGTGAATCAATTAGATCAATTATCCTATAGTCTCAAATACAAAGATGTACCTTAAAAACAATTCCAACAAATTATGCAGCTCAGTAACATAAAATTTCAATTTCTCTATTCAGTATACCGATTACCAATAATTATTCAATAGTGATTACTGACTAAATCAACTATGTAGTATGTAAAGTATGATAGAAAAATAATCATAACAAGTAACACATAACACAATGATTTAACATGGAAACCCTACTAAGGGAAAAACCACCTAGGACCGGTAGCCCAAAATAATTCACTCTTCTGAAGTGAGCTCGATAAAGAGACAACCCTGTTAAAGGTTAGAATGCACACTGTTAGGTGTGACTTGGTTAGAGGATTTATCACTAACAGTTAACTTTTGACCATCATTCACTATGGGGTCAACAAGATAACACTTTACATTCAATGAATGTCATAGGGTAGTACATAAGATTGTTAAGTCCACTCGGTTAAGAGATTTTTTGAATCAATGGTTAAATTGATACAATACTGATCTAATTCAAATACAACTCACTTGCAAATATTCAGATCTATGCTAAGCCCTTAAAATCAAATTCACTTCCTCAATATTTCTCAACTTACTTTCTCTTGGTAAATAGTTCTCTGATGCTCAATAATGTCTGCAGTTCAGATCTTTCAATAACCAATCTAATCAGGCATGCATGAATATAGTCTTCATGTGAAATCTCTGCAATCTCCTTCTTTACAACATATTTCAATAATAAAACCCATATCTCTTATATAGACAAGTAAAACATTTTCATATCAGTCATTAGATTTTGCCTCTTAATCTCCTTTGTCCATTTTGCCTCTTAAACCTTCCTCGACAGATGTGTCATAAACACATTTCAATCTCATCCTTTAGATCTTCTCTAAATTTTTTCAGCTGTGGATCTCATAACAAACTTAATCCTTAACCTCAAAATCATAACAATTTCTAGCTCATCAAATTCAGTCAGTTGTTCTTAGCATTTAATGTTTTCATCCATACTCGGTTAATATAGAAATGTGTTGGTGATAACTAGCTAACTATCTCAGTTAATACTGTCATTCGACACACACTGCACTGGCTCGATGTCTACATAAATCTTCAATTACTGGCCACATTGACTTGTTCAATTTCAAATCTCTTCTTCATAATAGATTAATGTAACATGCTCAAGTCAACAATATAAAGTCATAGACTCATCAATAAGTTACCCAATGTTTGCCTTATCCTAATCTATCATATCCATCTTTTCCTCATGTAGATATCTATGTTCTTCATCTTTTCTTCCTTCAACAGATGTTCAAATGTTTGTAACTAACATGATAAGTACTGTCAAAATTAGTTGACATCAATGACAACATATTGACTGATTTAATCATCTTACATATCATTTTAGTAGCTTGATGATCTCTAATCATTTTTTCTTCAGTTCATTCAGATGTTCAATCAGTTGTAGTTCACCAATCTCTCCCTTTGCCATTGATGGCAACACAAGCAATATGAAAATATGTCATACACATACCAAACATGTATTCTACAACTATGTAAGTAAATGTTGTAGCTCAGTATGCTCTCCCTAGCTTGATATTTAATATGTTTAATCACTTTAAAACATAACATCATTACATGCAGACTCTCCCTACAGATTTAATCTTTTCAGTTCTCAGATTCCCTTTGTTCTTAGCAACAAATATTCAAGTCTCTCTCTTTCTGAAATCTCTCTCCCTATTCATGTTCTTGCTAACTAATTTTCCATATTCATTCTCTAATCTTCTTTCCCTTTGACAACAATGCCAAATAAAATATACAAATAACTCTTTAGCAGCCAAGTAATTCTCTATTGTTCAGTTCATATCAAGTACCTTTAGTGTATAGATAAACAAATTTCTATTCCAACCTCTACAATCTTTCACAACCTTAGAAAAAGATCCAAAGTGTGAGATGTGTGCATCAACATGAATGATCTTATGAGAAGTATAGGTTGATGCAACCTCTAGATCACCTCAGTGATTGATAGATAGGGGACGGACCCCAAGTCTAGTCCTCAAATATTCAAATGTGTCCTTCGATAAGGGTTTGGTAAAGATATTAGCAAGTTGTTCCTTAGATGTTACAACTTCCAGTTTCACCTGCTTCTCTTGAACTTGTTCCCTCAAGTAGTGATACTTAATAGATAGATGTTTTGTCTTCAAATGCATCACATGATTCTTAGAAATATTTATAGCGCTAGTGTTGTCACAATATATAATCACCGGGTCAATGATTACCTCATTCATTCCTTCCAATACTTGTCTAATCCAAGCAACATTTGAACAATTTACAGCAGCAACAACATACTATGCTTTAGTAGTAGACTAAGAAATGCATGCTTGTTTCTTGCTAATCCAAGTCACAAGCCTTTCCCCTAAAAATAATGCTCCATCAGTTGTGCTCTTCCAATCATCTATGTTTCTAGCCCAATCTACATCGGTGTAAACTCTAAGTTCAAATTTGCCTTCCAATGTGTACCATAAACCATAGTCCTTTGTCTTCTTCAAGTATCTCAAAATTATTTTCACTGCAACCATATGTGAATCTTTAGGATTGGCAAAAAATCTAGCCACAATCCCCACTGCATGTGCAATATCAGGCCTAATGTGTACAACATACATTAGTCTTCCAATAATAGATCGGTACAGTGTCTGATTTACCTCTGTATATTCATCATCCTTTGTCAACTTACATCTAGTTACCATCGGTGTTCCTACTAGTTTAGCATCTTCCATGCCAAAAGTTTTCAATACTTCTCTAATGTATTTTGATTGAGTGATGAAAATCCCATCATTTTTTTGTATAATCTACAAACCTAGAAAGAATTTAATCTCTCCAAACATTGACATCTCAAATTCCTTTCTCATTTCATCAGAAAAATATTTTCAAATCAGATCATGTTAACCAAATATTATATCATAAACAAATATCTTAGCAATCAAAATATTATCATTAGATTCTCCTTTCATGTACAAATTATTATTTTCACTAGTTCTTACAAAACCAATACTGATAAGATAAGCATGTAGTCTTTCATACCATGCCCTCAGTGCTTGCTTCAATCCATATAAAGCTTTGTGCAATCTACATACCATGTTCTTCTATTTCTGATCAACAAAACCTTTTGGTTGTTCTATGTAGACCTCCTCTTCAAGAATTCCATTCAGAAAAGTTGATTTCACATCCATTTGATATATGTTGAATCCCTTATGTGTAGCATATGCAAGTTATATGTGGACTCCTTCAAGTCTAGCAACAGGTGCAAAGGTTTCACCATAATCAATACCTTCTTCTTGTGCATGTCCCTTGCAAACAAGTCTTGATTTATTCCTAGTGACCTCTCCATTTTCATTTAACTTGTTTCTGAATATCCATTTAGTACTAATAACATTTTTATCTTTTGGTCTAGGTACCAATGCCCATGTCTTGTTCTTCTCAATCTATTTAATTTACTCTTTCATAGCATTGATCCATTCCTCATTTTCAAGTGCATTCTTAACATTCTTAGGTTCAAAATCACAAATTAAGCATGTGTTTTGTCTTAACTTACTTCAGGTTAGCATGCCAGCTTTCTTATCTCCAATGATTTGATTCTTAGGATGATGTTTTCTAACAAATATTGCTAGCACTTGATCTCTTCTCTACTCATCATTCAGTTCAGATTCATCTTCCTACTTGGTAGCTTCTTCTTGGTTCTTAGTTTGCATTTGCTGATTCTCGGTAGCATTTTCCTGATGCTCAGTAGACTCAGCCTATGGCTTCGGTAGATATTATGGATCTTCAACATAATTAAACCTACCATAGTCTTCTAGTTCCTTCATGCTTTCTTCATCATTCTTTTTAGAAAACTTGTCAACTTTTACATTAGTACTTTCTATCATCTTATTAGTAACCTTGTTCAAACATTTATAAGCTTTACTCTTAGTAGAATATCCCAAGAATATTCCTTCATCACCTTTAGAGTCAAATTTACCATTTCTATCATCTTTTTGAATATAAAACTTACTACCAAAGATTCTAAAATAACTTAAACTCAATGTGTATCCAAACCATAACTCGTAAGGTGTCTTGTTTGTGTCTTTGTTCAATTGAACTCGGTTCAACAGATATACTATTGTGCTAACTACCTCTCTCCAGTACATATGTGCAACATTTTTCTCAATCATCAATGTTCTAGCACAAGCAACAATAGATCAGTTCCTCTTTTCAGCAATTTCATTTTGCTGCAGTGTTCTAGGTGTAGAAACCAGCCTTTTGATTCCATGCTCATTACAGAAGTTAGTGAATTCATCAAAAAAAAAACTCACCTCCTCTATCAGGCCTTAAGCATTTCAATTATTTTCTGGTTTCTTTTTCAACTTTAGCCTTATACCATTTAAATAGTTTGAATGCCTCATATGTTTCTTTCAAAAACATAACAGTCATTAATCTAGTATAGTCATAAAAAAAAGTATCTATCACCATAGTAGCTTTGAGTTCTCATAGGACCACATAATTCAGTGTGAACCAACTCCAAAATTCCTTTAGATGAATATTCCTTACTTTTAAAACTAAATTTGGTCATGTTTCCTTTTTGACATTGATGGCACATAACATGATCAAGTTTGGTTAGACTCAACAATCCTCTAACTTTTCTCTTTCTATTGATCTTAATCATGTTATCAAAATTTACATGACATAACCTATTTTTCCATAACCAAGCATCTTCATTTTTCACTAGTAAATAAGAAGATTCAGCATTGTCAAGATAAAAATAAATTACCTTTTGATTGTCCTCCAGTTTTGACAAGCTTTCCATTTTCATCATAGATTTTCACCTTCTTGCTTTCAAATGCAACTTGGTGACCTAATTTATTTAGTTGTCCTACACTCAACAAATTATAATTAAGTCCTTTTACCCAGTATGCATTATCACATCTAATTTTATCATTCAAAAAAATAGATCCTTTTCCTTTTACCATACAAGGTGTGTCATTTCCCATTTTCAATGATCCTCCATTATAATTCTCAAGATGATCAAACTTATCTTCATCACCAGTCATGTGATGTGTACAACCACTATCAATGATCCAAGTATTATTCTTACTAACTTTAGAAATAAGTGTTGTTTCTACATACATTTCCTCTTCTTTTGAATCATCTTTCATTCCAACAAATATTGCTTCAATATCATCATTAGTGTTGGTGTCAGTGTCATCTTCTCTAATAAGGTAATACGCCTTTTTGCCCTTATCTTTGTAATCTCGGTTGTCTTTGTTGTACTGTCGATTTCCTCTGTTATTCCTTCTGCCAAACTTTCTATCACTAGATTGGTCATTATCTTTATCTTCCTCTTTCATGTTAGGACATCTAACAACAATATGGCCAACCTCTTTACAGTTAAAACAAGCTAAAGGTAACTTACCCTTCTATCTTCCTTCACCTTTTTGCAGTCTCCGAGTCATAAGTGCTTCAAGCTCATCAAGCTCATCATCAATATTACTATCACTTTCATTCCTTATATTATGCTTACTACTAGATTTACCAATCTTAAGAGATGACATAAAAGTACACTCAACACTTGGTACAACACTATTGTCATAATTAATCAGCTCAAAAGTTGTTAACTTTCCAATCAAACTATCAAGAGTAAGAGTGCTATTAGATGCAGACCTCATTTCATGAATAGAATTGACTACCTCTTTGATTCAGTTTGTGTATTGTGTAATGTTCTCTCCTTTATTCATCTTCATGTCATCAAATCTATCTCTCAAGCTTTTAGCTCTAGCTCTCATCACATTCGCATCACCACCAAAAACTAGAGCAAGTTTATCCCACATTTTCTTTGTTGTAGAGTAATCTTTGACATCCTTAAATTAAGCATTAGATAGAGCATCAACAATCTCTATCATAGTAATATTGTGTTCATATCAGTCTCTCAACTGATCAAGAGTCAAAGGTCCAACATTCGGTTGTAAGTAGCCATTGTCAAGTAAATGTATAGAAGATTCTACAATTCCAGATATGTGAAGTCTAATCTAGCTTTTCCATGTGGTAAAGTTGTCTTTGTTCAGCTTCAACACTTCCCTCTTATACATCTTGTAATCTTTCCGCTCAAGTCCTTAAAAATTTATTCCAAGCAACCAATTTTCTCTGATACCAATTGTTAGAAAAAGTAAGAGGGGGGTGAATCAGTTAGATCGATTATCCTACAGTCCCAAATACAAAGATGTACCTTAAAAACAATTCCATCAAATTATGTAGCTCGGGAACATAAAATTTCAATCTGTCTGTTCAGTTTACCGATTACCAATAATTATTCAACTGTGATTACCAACTAAATCGACTATGTAGTATGTAAAGTATGATAGAAAAATAATCATAACAATTAACACATAACACAATGATTTAACATGGAAACCCTGCTAAGGGAAAAAACACCTAGCACCGGTAACCCAAAATAATTTACTCTCCTGAAGTGAGCTTAGTGAAGAGCCAACCCTGATAAAGGTTACAATGCACACTGTTAGGTGTGACCTGGTTAGAGGATTTATCACTAACAATTAACTTTTGATCAGCTTTCACTATGGGGTCAACAAGATAACACTTTACATTCAATGAATGTCATAGGGTAGTACATAAGACTATTAAGTCCACTTAGTTAAGAGATTTTTTGAATCAATGGTTAAACTGATATAGTACTAATCTGATTCAAATACAACTCACTTGCAAATATTTAGATCTATGCTAAGCCCTTAAAATTCTCTGATCATTAATCAAATTCACTTCCTCAATATTTCTTAACTTACTTTCTCTCGGTAAATAGTTCTCTGATGCTTGGTAATGTCTTTAGTTAAGTTCTTTCAATAACTAGTTTGATCAGGCATGCATGAATATAGTCTTCATGTGAAATCTCTCTAGTCTCCTTCTTTCTGAAATATTTCAATAATGAAACTCATATCTCTTATATAGTTAAGTAAAACATTTTCATATGAGACATTATATTTTGCCTCTTAATCTCCTTCATCCATTTTGCCTCTTAAACCTTTCTCGGTAGATGTGTCATAAACACATTTCAATCTCATGCTTTAGATCTTCTCTAAATTTTTTTAGCCATGGATCTCATAACAAACTTTATCCTTATCCTCAAAATCATAACAATTTCCAGCTCATCAAATTTAGTCAGTTTTTCTTAGCATTTAATATTTTCATCTTTACTCGGTTAATATAGAAATGCGTCGGTGATAACTAGCTAACTATCTTGGTTAATATTGTCACTCGATATACACTACACTAGTTTGGTGTACACAAAAATCTTCAATTATCGACCACATTGACTTGTTCAATTTCAAATCTCTTCTTCATAATAGATTAATGTAACATGCTCAAGTCAACAATATAAATTCATAGACTCATCAATAAGTTACCCAATGTTTACCTTATCCTTATCTGTCATATCCATCTTTTCCTCATGTAGATATCTTTGTTCTTCATCTTTTCTTCCTTCAACAGATGTTCAGATGTTTGTAACTAACATGATAAGTACTGTCAAAACTAGTTGACATCAATGACAACATATTGACTGATTTAATCATCTTACATATCATTTTAGTAGCTCATTGATCTCTAATCACTATTTCTTCAGTTAACTCAAATGTTCAATCAGTTGTAGTTCATCGTCCTCATACTTCTCAACAATATTTTTTTGGTATTCTATACCTTTCCTTCATTTTCCTTTGTAAGATTTTAGTCATGGAAAATAGCTTACCATCAACCCAATTTTTTCTTGTCTCCTATAGCTCTATAAAATCTGAATCCCAGTAGGTACATCTTCTTTCCATGCCCTAGGGTGCATGGGAGGAAACTTGTGAATGATGTGAATGTACATATGGACTAACAAGGACCCAAACCTAAATGTTTTAGTCATATCTTTCTTTGTCACTTTTACATTTTCAAGGAACTGTTGTGCAAATATTTCGTAGAGGTTATATTTTTTGTTTTCCTTCACCATTTTGTATGCCATCATAACAACTCCATCTGATACAGAGTTTGGTCTGCAACTATAAAACAACTTGTAACCTAACAACATTGCTACCAACCTAACATCTTATTGAAAGATGTCATTGACTGTCATCCCCCTCTTATCCCACTTGGAATGGGTTAGGGTTTCTGCATGTTTCCTCAAATTCTTTTCTGATACAGGTAGGGCTCCTTCATTATCAAGGTTTGTAATCTCATGAATCATTTGTGCACAAATATTTATTGGTTGTTCTCCAATCCAAACAAATTGATCGTGGACTCTACTAAGGATGATCTTAAACCATTCAACTTCTATGAATTGTGTGTGTAGGGTTAACTTAATGATGGATTGATTTTGTAGGTGTTTTAATTCTTCAACCATGGATCCATCTACTTCTATCATGCTATCTAATTTATTGTAAATGTTTACATCTCCAATGATTTCATACTTGCAGTGTATGTATTCCCTAATATCTTCTACGTGCAATACACCTACGAGGGTTTGTGAAAACACTCCCTCTAGATCATCCTCACAAGACTTGAAAGGGTGTCTCTTAAATTTATACCTAGGTCTATCCACGACATCATATACCACTGGTGCATCCATAACTTCTCTATGTTATTAGGTCTAAATAGCATAAACACTCTTGAATTCAGCACTGTGCTTCACACGATCATAAAATCTCTCGGCTAGATCATTGCAATACTTCACAACTCTGCTCTCCTTAGTCACTGATAATCAAACAGTGTAGAAATAATATCTTCCAATCCATTTTATCCTTTGAAAGTTGAGTGAGTGCATTAAAAGCAAGTAGCTCAACTTTGCATCTTGTCCAGTCAACATAAAACTTGTGAACATGCAAAATGAATCTCCAAGTGTTGCGCTCTCATACACAGACTCCAAAGTGTCTACACACACCATACCTAAGCTCGCATGAGCCTACTCCACATATATAGGGGCTGGATATATTTTGTTCTCTACATCCAATGCTCCCCTTAAGGTCATGCGACCTTCTAGGTCGATGCCTCAAAAAGATCATCATGCGAAGACACAGTATCATCAACTGTCTCTCCCCGAACTAATGCCTTGTTTAAAACTTTCACCTTCCATATCTTGTCATCCTCTTTTCTCTCTGATTTCTTGAATTGATTCTCAAATTCACTCATGTATTCATTAAGACTCTTATCATAGTCACCAACATTCTTTCTTATAACCAAAGGAGGTGGTCCTCTTGGTTCACTAGATCTTCTTGGTCCTCTTCTATTGTCCTCTCCATTGTATCTACAAAACTTCACAATGTGTCCAAGGTTGTTGCATTTGTAACATGTAGGAGGTCTCCTTCTATCCTGATTTACTTGTAGTTTATGATACCTTGCAATGTGTCTGAAGTTGTTGCATTTTTTACATGTGATCTTGGCTTTTGATTCTTCTCTGACATAATCTTCCTTGTACCTAGACTGATTTGTTGGAATTAGGAGAGATAAGTACTAAGAGGGGAGGGGTGATTTAGTGCCTTCTAAACTTTCACTTGTAAAGCCTTTCAGATCTATATCTATAAACTGTGATGACCAACCAAAATAACTTGAATAAAGTTGCATGAATCAATGATCTAGTAAAATTATGAAAGTAAACAACATGAAATCAAACATGACAAACACATAACACAAGTATTTTGTTAATGCAGAAACCCCTGTAAGAAGGTAACAACTATGGTGGGGATGACACCCACAAATTCTTCACTACTGAAGATAGAAAAGATTTGCCTGTTAGGGCTACAAGTTTTGATCACTTCTGGTGATCTTACTCTATTAGGAGTAACATATTAGATCAGCTAGATCTACCTAGTTATAGGATTTTAACAACACTAATGAAGTGTGTACTCGGTTAAGAGATTTACATAAGACTGTTAAGTGTACTCTATTAAGAGATTTTTAAAAAAACTCTATTACAATTGTCAGAAGGTAATAGGAAAATATCTACTAATTGACAACTCAATTGTCTGCAATAGATCTATATGTGCTCATAAATATCACCTTGACTGTGATGAATTTCTGCTTTGAATCTGCTTGGTAGCCCTTTCTGATTCTGCTTAATCTGATAACTTTTGTACTCTGTTCTGCTTTGATAACCAATTGACTTGAAGTTAGGCAATGGCTTCAAGTGCTCCGTGATTCATATATTCCAGTTCACTAACCCAAAAATGATGTGAACATATAGAATATATAGTGTTCTATTTTACCGCTTAGACAAAAATTAGGCTACAAAAATAATCTTAACCCTAAGATCTACAGTGCAAAATTAACCTAGATCAACTATTACAATAAGATAAACATTACATTTAATGAGTATCTTTTACAATAAATACTCCTCGATCTTGGTAAACTATTTTATGATCTGTTGTAACCATTTACATAGAAGAATGTGTCATTTAGATTACTATGCCGTTTCCTATGATCCTTGGTAAACACTACATAAATTGCTTGGTGTAAACTGTGATGCTCAGTGTTTACCATCCATCGGTGTCAGTGTTTACTGTTGCTCAATAAACTATATAATTCTCGATATAAAGGCTTTACCGACTGTTCTATCTTGCTTCAGGTTACCGACCAACTCAATGTAAGTGACTGACTGATTTGATTAATATCCTTTGATACTAATGACAACCTTGAATGCTCAAATAGAGATCAACAATCTCCCCCTTTGGCATTAGTATCAAAAATTCAAATGTATATAGACAAAATACATATATTCCTTATATCTTCGCCATATGCATATACATGTCAAAGAGATTTCTAAGTACTCAAAAGTACACAAAAGTACTCCCCCTTGGTGCATGCTCCCGATAGTATGTAGTATACATAGTAAAAATGTACTTATTTGGCATATACATGTTTTCCCCCTTTTTGATAATAATGCCAAATGCAAAAAAAAAATATACTGTATACTTATATCTTATCAAAAATGTCCTGGTGGGTTTTCTCCAAAGACTTCAAGAGGTTATCCCAATCCTCTTTCAAGTTGGTAAGAGCAATATGCTCAAGATCAACTTGGGCATGCATGTCAAAGATATTGTCTAACACTGAAATCTCAGGTGTTGTAACGAATTGCTCAACTTTGACAATGTGTGCTTCAAAAATGTTTAGGTATGGAGTGAGTTCTTTCTGTAACTCTATAACTTGATCGGTGATGGTCTCTTCTTGTCTCCTTAGATCTACTATCAACTGCCAGAGTTCCTAAACTCAATGAATGTGCTTTAAGAAAGCATGCGGCTCGGTTATAGCTACTGTTGTACTCAACTTTATGTCTACTTCTAAACCTTTTATCTTTTCACTGACTTCTACAGTGTAGGTGTCTGAAGTACAAAGCTTTATTAGCAGTTGATAGATTATCTGGGTGATAGATTTTACCTCGGTAATGACCTCAGATAATTTGACCTTTTTTAGTGCCACTTCTTTGCTAATCTTTTCTACATATTTATTCTGAATCTTTGATTCTGCCCTCTCTTCTATTATTTTGTCTGCATTTGTATGAGGGGCATTGATTTTGTCGGCTAATGTTGCAAGTTGATCTATAATAGGAGTATTCTCATCAATGTTTGTCTTCGGTACTATCTGTTGGAGAATATCCCGCACATCAGTTAATACTTCCTTTCATTTATGCTCTTTCTTTAGCTTCTCTTGTGCCACTTTCTTGGAACATAATTCCCCATATTTCATTAACTCCTTGGGGCTTAGGGTTCTCAGGTCACATTTTGGAATAATGATTATTTCGTCAGTGGTGACCGGCCCTTTTCCTTTCTTCTTCTTCTTTGATACAAGAGGTGACTTTGTAATAACAATAGATTTTTCTTCACTCTTCGGAGTATCCTTCCCAATTGTGATGCATGAGCATCTTGGGTGTAAGAGCAATCTTGCATCACCCAAAAATATTTCTATTTTTGTATTCAATAAGGGCTATCTTGTGCAGAGCTACTATTTATGGGAACTTGCTATTATTAGTAAGTTGGTCATATGATCTCAGAATGTTCTGATTTTACATGTGGAGGTTCATCTCAATCATATCAGCCTGCCAGTAAAGTTTCATGGCTAGGTCAGGTCTAGTTTTGAAGATATTGAAGATTTTCGGTATTGGTAGCAGGGTACAGAAACTTTGAACTCATTTTTGAAGGCTTTAGAGGCCTCAGATGAGGTCAAAAATTTGGGTGATAGGTGCTTGCATGAGTCAAGCCTATAGAGCACTTTGTGGCCTTTCTGAAATGGGGTTATAATAGTCCATCGGGTAAACTGGTGATGACTTATGGTCTTCAGAAGTCGGGTCACCTGAAATGGAAAAAAATAATTTTCCTTCAAAATTTCTGTTCAGGTTTCAAAATTTATTTTGAGCTGACTTTGATGTAATAAATTGAAAAATAAAATAATTCTAAGTTTGGTTGGCCCTAAGGGCTAAATTTCTAGAACCTTCTCAGGTGGTGGAAAATGCCTATATAAAGAAGGCTCGTAGTGTTGTCTAAGGTAGTTCTGGGTAGTAGATCTGGGTATTGATTCGAGGCTTTGTCCTATAGAATATTGTAAGGGAATGCCCATGTGGCTTTGCATATTGTAATTCTGAAAGTTTGTAATTCTACATTTGTGGAGATAATAAGAAGCTAATTTTCTGTTCTTACATATTGTTGTTGTTGTTTCTCTATTTTTGTTATGTGTTTGTGGTATTAAGGGGAGCACCCTTCATCAAGTGGTATCAGAGCAGGAGTTCTTGAGTGTGTAAATAGATCATCGACTATGAGGCAGTTTGCACGAGGACCATGGTTAGGGTTTCAATGCACATCACAAAACTACCTCCACAAAGGGAATATGGTGGAAGAGCTGGTGTTGTAACACCTAAGGTTAGAGCGCTCCAGAGACAAGTGTGAGCATTGCAAGAAGAGATTCACAGAGGAATAAATCTTAATGTTAGAGATGAAAGTGAGGATGAAGTTGAAGAAGGAAATGATGATCAAGAAGAAGAAGAAGGCAAAATTTTAATCGAGAAGAATAAAGGCTTTTCTGAGCCATTTCCAAGATCGAAAAAAGACCTAAGATCAAGGTTCCTGCATTTTCAGGAAATCTTAACCCAGAAGAATTGATCGACTAGATCAATGAGTGTGAAGAATATTTTGAGTATGAAGATATTGAGGATCTTGATAGGGTCAAATTCACAAAGGCCAGACTGAAAGGTCATGCGAAGATCTGGTGGCAAGAGATTCAATTGGAGAAAAATAGAAGAGGGAAAGATAAAATCACAAGATGGGATCAGATGGTGGATAAATTGAAGTGATAGTTAATTCTTGTTGATTATGAGCTTGACCTACTGAAGAAGATGCAAAGTTTGAAGCAAGCAGGAAGATCTATTCAGGAGTATACAGAGGAGTTCCATCGAATCCTCATCAGAACAGGCCATGTGAAAGCTGATAAGGAGAAAGTCTCTTGTTACCTTAATGGGTTGAGGCCAAGCATTTAGGAGGAGCTGAATCTGGTTTGCATTAACAGTATTGAAGAGGCATACCAATTTTCCCTAAAAGTAGAGGAAAAGTTGAACAAGAAGTTTGAAAGAAAACAAAATGGAAGAGGTCGTAGTGGATGATCTGGTGGATGGTCATATGGAGGCCGAAATGAAGATCCAAAAAAGAAGGATGAGGCTAGTAGCAGTCAAAATTAGAGAGGAAACAATTCCAATCATTTCCAAGATCAAAATAATAGAGATCAGAGAGGAAGAGGAAGAGGACAAGGTTCAGGAAGAGGAGACTTTCGTGGAACATGTTTTCACTATGGAGAAGAAGGTCATAGGGCATTTGAATGTCCTCATTGCCAAGGAAGGATGGATAGGAGGAATGAAGGCTAGGCTAGAGTGGCACATGTAGATGAAGATGCCAGATCCTCAAATTCTAAAGATGTTGAAAGAGGAGAAATGTTGATCAACACAAGAGTCCTACTAAGTGGTGAGAATGAACTTGAACAAAGGAGGAGCCTGTTTCGCACTCGATGCAAGTGTGAGGGTAAATGTTGTGATGTGATTATTGATAGTGGAAGCACTGACAATTTGGTGTCAGAAGAGATGGTGACAAAGTTGAAGCTCAAGAGATAGAAACACCCACATCCATATTGGATTTCTTGGGTGCAGGATGACCACAAGGTCATGGTCAGTGAATAGTGCCTAGTAAAGTTCAAGATTGGTAGGTACCAAGATGAGGTACTATGTGATATCATATCTATGGATGCATGTCATATGTTGTTGGGTAGACCCTGGTAGTTTGACAAATGTGCTGTACATGATGGTCGTGTGAATACCTATTCCTTGACAAAGGATGGAGTGCGACATAAGCTAAAGCCATTGAAAGAGACCAAAGAAAAGGTATGTGGTAATGCGAGAATAACTTTTGTTGATGGAAGAAAATTCTTAGATGGTATGAGGCATGAGCATGTGTGTTTTGCTTTAATTCCAAAAGCTGGTAAAGAGGAAGTAGAGGATGTACCTGTAAAGGTTGTGGATTTGTTGAATGAGTTTTAGGATATTGTATCTGATAATGTACCTGATGGATTACCATCGGTAAGGAAGATCAATCATCAGATGGATTTGATTCTAGGAGCTAGTTTGCCAAACAAGGTAGCACATAGAATGACACCAGCAGAAAGTGAAGAGTTGAACAGACAAGTACATGAGTTGTTACAAAAGGGATTGATTCAGGAGAGCCTGAGTCCATTTTCTATACCAGTAGTATTAGCACCAAAGAAGAATGGAGAATGGAGGATGTGTACAAATTCTAGAGCAATAAACAAGATCACAATCAAGTACAGGTTTCCATTGCCGTGAATGAATGATATTATAGAATGTTTGAGTGAAGCTGTGTATTTCTCAAAGATAGATTTGAAGAGTGGATATCACCAAATTTGGATCAAAGAAGGAGATGAATGGAAGAATGCCTTCAAGACAAAGGAAGGAATGTATGAGTGGTTAGTCATGCCTTTTGGGCTAACCAATGCACCGAGCACTTTAATGCGGCTCATGAATGAGGTTCTGAAAGAATTTCTGGGTAATTTTGTCACAACACAACTCATTTCAAAATCATAGCGAAGATGATATTAACAAAGGATGGAGTACAACATAAGCTAAAGCCCCCCCCCCCCCCCCCCTCTCTATTGTTCTAAATCATATTAACAAAAGTGCAGGTGACAAAGTGCTAATGGAAGCACTAATCTGAACCTATGAGAAACTCTTACAACAAAAAATATTGTAACAAACAAATTAGACAAAGTTGAGAAACACCAATTTCACTGCACAACAAAAAAGTTTAAATCTGGAGGATGTAGATGTCTATTCATAGCGGAGATGACATTGCATAAAAAAGATGTTTCACAACCTATACCTACAACTTTCAAGAAAAATCAAAAAACATTATTAGTATCAAAGGGACATGGGTCCTACCAAGTGTGCTAAAATGTATATGACAAAAATATGATAATTAGTAATGCAAATAAATTAAAAACAATGCAAAGACAACCATATTACCTCATACATATGTTTGAGACAAAATAGAGGCACCCGTCTCCATTTTATTTTCTCTTTTGATTTAATATGTGGGATGCTCTCCTTTCAACACAACAATGAAGTTTATGTGATGGATCCTAATTATAAATGAATACTAAATTTGATTATAAGACATGAAGCTAAATTGAAATGGATTCTAAATGATATGTTGTGATATAACCAAGCTAATGGGGATGATATTATGATAGCAATGGATTACTAAATGCAAAATATAGTATGATTAGCTACAAGATTCTAAGATGCAAGATCACAAAATAATAGCACTATAATAGAAAATGAACTCTAAAATCAAACTAGAATGATAGCAATGCAATAGAATTGGATGAAATGAATGGGGAGAAGGCTCCAATTAGTATATTTATTGGAGGGAAATGAATAGTTAAATTTAAATGGAATTGGTGGGCTGAGATTTCCTAGACAGGATAAGGTGGATTCCAAGTGCCAAGGGAGTTCACCATGCAAGAGATGATGTGTTGCTCACACAATCTTGGAAAGAAGAGAAATAAATGTAAAGGGACAAGGTGTAAGAATAGAGTGGCTCAAGGTGGCTAGTAAGGTGGCCATTTATGGGGAAGGTGGCTAGAAGGAGACAAAATGAAAGA
The DNA here is from genome assembly GCA_027943335.1 of Chamaecyparis obtusa. Classification (NCBI taxonomy): domain Eukaryota; kingdom Viridiplantae; phylum Streptophyta; class Pinopsida; order Cupressales; family Cupressaceae; genus Chamaecyparis; species Chamaecyparis obtusa. The sequence continues at coordinate 1,593,616 of BSBK01007775.1, read as the reverse complement.
GATAGGATGACTATTTATGAAGGTATAAGAGGTGAAGACAATTTAAAATTAGATAAATGTGCTCACATGTGAGAGACAATTTTAAATTATAGAAAAATAGCTAAAGAGGTTAGGAATCAGAAAATTAGACTAATATTTAAAAGGGAATAAAGATATTAAGATATAGGTTGGTTTAATTAATTAAGTTTTAGGACAAGTTTATCAAAAATATTTAATTAATTTAAATTAATCAAACATTACGCAAAAAGAAGAATAATATAATTAAGTAATTATATTAATTATATTAATGGATAAACAAAAATAATTAAATTAATTAAATTAATTTTAGGCATCTATAATGTCAATATGATGAAATTCTTTTTACTATTATCAATGTTGTCATATGAATATTTGAAATTTTTTAATTTTGATTCTAGATTCGATTGTGTAAGAATTTTTACATCAAAATTTCAGATCACACTCTAATCCATCATTAGGATGAAAGAGAGAGCATGATGCATCAAACTCTATGATTCATCCTGATGATGGATCACAGAGTATTATCTGAAATATTGATGTAAAAATACTCACACAATCAAATCCAAAAGCAACATTCAAAAATTCTCATGCATTGTGGAAATCTACTCACTACTTATTTAAAATTTCACAATGTTTTGGACATTTTCCATATCTTTTATGTATTCATCCACTTTATCATCTTTGTCATTCCCAAAAGTGGCCTTAAATGTGTTAGAAAGTAAAGTCCAACAACTCAACTAAGAAGAGGGGTGAATCAGTTGTGAGCTTAATTAAATTAAATTCAACTCTATCAAATCTTAAACTTGTAATCAATAACAACAATAACCACAATATAATAAATGTAAGAATTTGCCTAAGGCAAAGAGTAGAAACCAAGATCTAGAAGCTCAAGAGATAGCACAAACAAGAGAGACAAGATAATATGATCAAATGAAGAATTCAATAATGATGAGATGATATTTTTGGATTCGATTGTGTTTATTTTTAGCATCAACGTTTCAGATCACACTCTGTGATCCATCATCAGGATAGAGAAAATGCCAAGAAGAATAGTAAAAATCCATTCTTCTTGGCATTTTCTCTATCCTGATGATGGATCACAGAGTGTGATCCGAAACGTTGATGCTAAAAATAAACACAATCAAATCCAAAAATATCATCTCATTACTAATGGATTGTGGAAATCTCATGCTGTTAATTCAATAATGATCAAATGATGGATAATAGATTGATTACATACAATGTAGAAATGCCTCAATATATAGGCAATGCATGATAACTAGAAGTTATGCAAGAGATAAGCTATCAACTAGACATAGTGGAATCACATGTCCACCAAAGGTGGATCATCCTCCATTGTACATGAAAGTATGTTCAACATGAGAGGATGATAATGTGATAAGAGCACTAAAGGTGGATCTCACACATAAAGAGGTATGTGATGACAACTATCACACCTAAAGTGGAGATTCTCCTAACCATGTGCTAAAAAGAAATGCAAACTCTTAGGTGTCTCAAAGACAACTAACTATGCAAATGCATTATCCTAAGTAAACTTACGTAAAGTGTAATTAGTGAATATTTAATTACACCAACACCCCCCCTTAAGTGCAACTTAGGGGAATGCACTTAAGCTCACAATGCAAGATGGGTCCCGGCTACTAGGCCATGTTAGGTACCCATGTACAATATGCAAGAACAATACAATCTCTCATAAAGCGGAGAAAGAGGGAAAACCTCATGGGAAAAACCCTCCCCCAAAAAGAGAGATGAAAATAATAATAGAATATGAGAGAGAAGACCTCATATGAGGAAAATATCCCCCCCATAAGATAGAATAGAGAATTCATGTGACCCCCCCTAATGGAATAGCCCGCACCCCCAAGAGAGCTCGCAATTGAAGAAACTTGCTCTCAGTGAAGGGTTTGGTGAAGATGTCTACAACCTGCTTTGCTGTAGGACAATACTACATCTCAATGACCTGCTCCTGTATCAAATCTCTAATGAAGTGCATATGAACCTCAATGTGTTTGGTCCGCTGATGTTGGACCGGATGTTTGGAGATCTCTATAGCACCCTGATTATCACAATGAATGACTGTAGGTCATGGAATACTGAAACCAAACTCCTTTAGGATATGCTAAAGCCAAATAGCCTCTATAGCTATAGTAATAGCCCCTCAATACTCAACCTCAGTCAAAGAAAGAGCAATAGCATGCTACTTCTTACTCTACCAACAAATGGGGCTTGAACCAAGGTGAAATATGTAACCTGAAGTAGACTTGTGACCATCAAGATCACCTGCCCAATTTGAGTCTGTATATCCAACCAACTAAAGTCCTGTACCTACTGCATAGTGAATCCATTGTGTATGTGTACCCTGTATGTAGTGTAATATGCGCTTGGTTGCCTTCCAATGAAGCTCATGTGGCTCTTGCATGAAGCGAGAAACCATGCCAACTAAATGATATGTTAGGGCATGTATGTGTCAAGTAGATGAGACTTCCAACAAGCTATCTATACAAGGTATCATCAACAAGTGGTGTAGAACACTTAGCCTCTAACTTGACACCTAAGAGAAATGGAGTGGGTGTAGCCTTGCAATCACTCATGTGAAATCGAGCAAGTAGATCAAGAGCATACTTGGGCTGAGAAAGTGTGATCCCTACTGAGGACTATGTGATCTCAATACCAAGAAAATAGTGAAGTAAACCCAAGTCTGTCATAGCAAATCTATCCTGCAAAGAAGACTTGACACTAGCAATGATGGATGAAGTACTTCCTGTAATGATCAAGTCATCAACATAAAGTACAAGTATCAAGTGTGAGTCATCCTACTAAAGAATGTAGACATTTGAATCTAAATGACACCTAGTGAATCCTGCTAAGAGAAGGAAGGAATCAATCTTGGCATACCAAGCCCTAGGAGCCTATTTGAGGCCATAGATAGACTTTCTTAACTTGCAAACCATAATAGTATCTTGGATGAATCCCTATGGATGCTCCATATAAATCTCCTCATGAAGATCCTCATGTAGAAATGCACTCTTAACATCCATCTGATGTACAACCCAACCATGAGCTGTAGCAATAGCAAGTGTCAAATGAATGGAGTTCATCTTGGCTACAGGTGCAAAGGTCTTGGTGTAGTCAATGCCAGGAACCTAAGAGAAACTTTTTGCAACAAGTCTTGCCTTATACTTATCCACATTTCCATCCACTGCAAACTTGGTCTGATAGATCCACTTACATCGAACCAATTTTCTTCCCTTAGGAAGAGGAACTAAGTCCCAAGTGTTATTTCTCATCAAAGAGTTATACTCTTCCTCCATAGCTTTGTCCCACTTAGGAACCCCTAAAGCTTCCTTGAAAGATTGTGGATAAGAAGCAATTGCAATATAAGCATGTGGAAATGAGTTGTGTTGTGACCTTGTCCTCCTAGTGTCTAAAGGATTCCCCACAAGTGAACCTACTGAATCAAGTGTTTGTTGTGCCCAATGAGGTCTAGTGGAGGAAGAAGATGATGAAGGAATGTCCTCAACTATGTCTTGACCCTGCGAAGGTGGAAGCCTATGAGTCGAGGTTGAAGGAGTTTCATCTTCCAAGTCACTATCATCACTATCATTATCCAAAATGGAGGAAGTAGGAGGAGTTAAAGAACCCAAGATAGGACAATTCTCTTCAAAGTGAACACTCCTCTCAAAGAAGATCTCATGTGTCTCAGGATCCATAAGCTTGTATGCCTTAAGAGTCTCAGGATAACCAAAAAATATGCAAGGTTTGCTTTATGGTTCTAATGCCTTGCATTTCTATGGAGGTATGCATGCCCAAGCTGGAAAACCAAAGACTCTAAAGTGTTTCACAACTAGTTTTCTTCCACACCAAGCTTCAAAAGGAGTAACTCCATCCAAAGCCTTATGAGGAGTTCTATTTTGTATGTGAGTGGCACAACATATAGCTTCAGCCCAAAAGGCTTGATCAAGAGACTTGGCATGAATCATACAAGTGGCCATCTCCTTAAGGGTCCTATTCTTCCTTTCTACAACACCATTCTGCTATGGAGTGTAGGCAACTGAATGTTGAAGATCAATACCCTCAAGTGTGAAAAAGGCTATAAGCCTTGAGCTCGCATATTCCCTTCCATTGTCTATTCAAAGAATCTTGATGGCTTTACTTGATTGCTTCTCAACATGAGCCTTGAAGGTGAGAAATTTATCAAACACTTCACTCTTGTGACCAAGAAAGTAGACCCAAGTGTAGCATGAAAAGTCATCAATGAAGGTGAGTATATAATGAGCCTTGCCAAATGATGGAACTGGAAATGGGCCCATTACATCACTATGAACCAACTCAAAAAAAAATGTTGCTCTCCAAGACTTCCCCTTATCAAACTTCTCTTTGGGATGCTTTCCCATTTCACAACCTGAACATACACCCTCTAAATACTTGATTTGAGTTAGACCTTTGACCATATCCTTGCTGCTAAGCTATTGAAAATATATATAGTTGAGATGTCCAAATATTTCATGCCAAAGTTTACTTTGTGAATTTGAGTGTGTCAACAAGGCATGTGAAGGAGTCTTAGGTACAAAATTAGAAAATGAGTAAAGCCTTGTGTCATGATTTTCTTTTCCTATTGCCACCATAGAATCATCCTTAAGATTTTTGACTACAACAGAATCAGGTAGGAATTCAACTTTCTTTCCACCCCCATGGTGAGTGATTTGGTAAATTGAAAGGAGGTTTGTGCTAAGGTTTGGAACATAGAGAACATCTTTGAAAGCTCCATTTTCCATCTCAACTTCCCCTTTTCCTTCAACTTCCACTTGAGTATCATCTCCTACATAGATGTGAGGTACCATAGATGGTTTCAAGGAAGAAAATTGCTCCTTGGTTGCACCCATATGATGTGTGGCTCCTAAATCAAAGATCCATTTCTCTGAATTAGTTGTACTTGCCACAAATGCTTTCCCTTTACCCTTTGAAGTGGAAGGTGATGAATCCTTTCCCTTGTAGGCATTTGGCAAATCAATGTGATGCTTCTTGATTATGTTTGTCAACTCATCAATTTGTTTCTTGTGGCATTGATGCTCATCATGATTTGGCTTCTTGCAATATGCACAAATTTTCTTCTCCTTCTTAGAACTATCCCCCTTGTTTTTTGTTGTTGTTGTTGAGAGAAGACTTTCCTTGTTGTGAGGAGGAAGATTGTTGAGTGTCTGATTGTGATGTGGCCTTCCACTTCTTTTGCTTCTTGATGGAACCTTTACCATCTTGATTCCCTTGATTCCCATTATTAGCCACCAATGCCTTAGACTTTGAAGACTTGAGAATGCCCATACTCACCAATTTTGTTTGTTCTAAGACCAACATTTTTGAAAATGACTCAAATGAAGGCTTAGTGAAGGCACTACCCATGGTTAACTTGTGAGTATTGTAACTTGAAACAAAAGCGGCATATTCAGGAGGAAGATGATTCAATAAGTGACTAACCAACTTCGCATCCTTCATGGGATTACCAAAATCATCAAGTTGTGCTCTATAGTCATTGACTTTGTTGAGATAATCTTGAATTATGTCAAAGTTCCTGGGATCTAATTTGAAGAGATCAGTCTCAATTTTGAATCCCATGTCTTCATCCACTTTACCAAACAAATCTTCAAGTTTATCCCAAGCATCTTTACCATCTTTTATGGTTTTGATGTGATACATGACAGCTTGAGACATATTCTCTCTTAAGACTCCTAATTCTTTATAATTTTTGCTTGACCAAATTTGTATTGCAGCAGTATCATCATCAATGGGTTTTTTAATTATACCATCCACATAAGGATTTAAACCTCTAACCATTAACTTGCTCCATACATTATCTTTCCATGTAGCATAGTTATGTGGAGTTAATTTTGCAATAGAACCCATGATGCAAAATGAAAAGAGCACAAGAAAAAGAGACACCAACACACAAGACACCCCCCCAATTCACTCAATCAAAGAACCCCCCCAAAATGGTGATTTTGGCACTTTATAGCTAGTGCATGTACAATTTCCACTTGACAAAATTGATCAAAGTGGACTTCTCATTTTGATGTTTACAACTACAAATGTGAAGCTATAGCAGACTCCAGAAGATAGGACAGAAGATCTTTTAAGGATCTAATCAATTACAAGTGCCACAATAGGCCAAAATAGACCACTTTCTGAAAGTACTATGTCCACTTAGAATTTCTCCAAACTGATATCAGATCTGGAAAGTAGATGAAAAATTATGCACTTTCAAAAAAAATTTCACTTGAAAATGTGTCCGTATGAGCCTGTACGAAGCCTCTGAAGTTGCAAAAATAGGGATAAGATAGGTACAGTCACTAAAAACTATAATTTTTTCAAAATCCATTATCCAAAACCAGAAAAGAACACCACCACTAAAAAGTTCATGAAATTCTAGCCAAAATAAAAAAAAATTGCACTTAATTTGGAGTCTGTATGACCAAGTTATGGCCTCCCAAAGTCGGACTATCAAATCCAAACTGCAAATGGTGAGGGCTTGAAATTTTGAAAATATGCTGATGTCACATATTTCATGATGTTAAATTTGATGTTCAAATGACCATCATCATAGTGCAAAATCACCTAGTTTTGATGGTCAAATGGCCATCAAAATTAACCTACAGAAATTGTGACGCGATCATGATCTTAAATTTAACGTCTTGGTGACGGTCACTACCAAGCAAAACCACCCCAAATGACGTCCAGACGGGCGTCAAATTAAACATACTAAAACTTTCCAAAAATGCAATTTTTTTTTTGAAAAATACCATTTTCTCCCTGGCTGCCACTTGTTAGCCTCAGATTGGTGCACGTCGCAGAGGTTTGACCGAGCGGAGGGTGTTTATCTACGGTGGCATGGAACTTTGACTGGCGGTGGTGAGCTCATGGCACTAGTCTGTCAGTGGTAGCAAAGGGCCGTAGAGGCTTGTTGTGAGAGCCTGCATTGGGAGTGGAGTGGTGGCTCCCAATTTGGTGACGACATAGCAGCCTGAGGTGCACGGTTGTCTGATGGCGCGAAGGTCTATTGTCGAGTGGAGGAGCAAAGGAGTAGAGGCACTACGGAGGGTTTGGCTGAGTGGCGTGATCTGGTGGCTACATGAGTGGAAGACCCTTTGAAGGGGAGTGGCTGGTGTCAAGGCCGCACTGGCAGTGGAGGAAGGTTTAGAATAACAGAGCGGAGGCTGCAGCACAGGTGCTAAGGTGAAGCGGCAGTGTGGGATCAATTATCCCACATTGCCTGCGAGAGTATACCTTCGGTGCTTTATAAATAAAGTTTCCCCCCAATCGATTCAAACTAGGAAGTGGGCTTTGTTCATAGACTTAGTCACGTCACGTGCTTGGCTAGTTTGACCTTGCTCGGGTTTGGATGCGCTTTACGCTTGCTCCAAATTTTCCAAGTTGCAGATCGGGCCTAAAAGGTCCGATTTGCAAAAAATTTTTTCCTCAGATTTGACTTTTGCCCAAGGTAGGAAAATTTATAGTCAAAATTTATGGAAATAGCCACCCGGATGCAATGGTGAGGTCTGATCTTTCTCAAAACACTCCCACAAAATGCTGATCCCGAATTTGGTTCATGGCCCTCCAAAAGTTGAAGCAATGAATCACTCTCTAATGGCTATGCAATGAAGACTCCTTTGGCTTTGATACCATGTAAGAATTTGCCTAAGGCAAAGAGTAGAAACCAAGATCTAGAAGCTCAAGAGATAGCACAAACAAGAGAGACAAGATAATATGATCAAATGAAGAATTCAATAATGATCAAATGATGGATAATAGATTGATTACATACAATGTAGAAATGCCTCAATATATAAGCAATGCATGATAACTACAAGTTATGCAAGAGATAAGCTATCAACTAGACATGGTGGAATCACATGTCCACCAAAGGTGGATCATCCTCCATTGTACATGAAAGTATGTGCAACATGAGAGGATGATAATGTGATAAGAGCACTAAAGGTGGATCTCACACACAAAGAGGTATGTGATGACAACTATCACACCTAAAGTGGAGATTCTCCTAACCATGTGCTAAAATGAAATGCAAACTCCTAGGTGTCTCAAAGAAAACTAACTATGCAAATGCATTATCCTAAGTAAACTTAAGTAAAGTGTAATTAGTGAATATTTAATTACACCAACAATAAACATACACAATAACTCCAAATTTTTTAACTAGGGAAACCCTTGATTAGAGGGAAAAACCTAGTGGGAATGATGCCTACAAGATGATGTACTAATATTAAAGTTCATTGTGAAATGATAGACCTTGTTAGAAGTCTTTTACAATGTAATTAGTACATATGAGTCCCTATGAGGAGACTTTGGATCCTTGCTAAACGATCCCAACCTTGTGAGGAGTTGATGAGAAATAGAACAAAGACAACTGAATCCACTGTCCAGCTTGCTTCAAGATTGTCTTCACTAAAAAATCTTTGGGATAACACATCCAAGGGTGAACTAACTAAAATAGCAACTCTCTTTTCTTGTACAATTCCTTTGAAGTCCTCAATATACCAACAACATCATCTTTTATTGTGATCATAAATATTTTGCATTCAAAGCTCACACAATATATCATGATCGCATGATACCTTCATGATACCCTTTCCTTTATACCAAGTCCTAATCATTATTGAGTTGGCCAAAAGGATTTCTCAATTTACAATTAATAATATAGGATATCCATAAGAATTTACAATACATGTTTCATTACATCTAAACACTTCCATAAGAATATTAATTTGTACTCGGCTCGTAAAGAAGTAACATGTTTCACATCATCCACAAGTCTTCAAAAAATGCAAAGTAGATTTTGTGGTGTTTATCCAAGCATCCTAAACATGTCTTCAACAACATTCCAGCCTCGTTGAACTAGCTTCAACCTTTTTGAAATAATAAATCTCTAATAACTGTCACCAGGTCCTAGAAACTCTCACTGTGAACAGTCTTCAGTAAACTTCACATAACTCAAACATATCTTCATATATTTTTTTGCGCTTGCAACCACATCATCAAAACACATTCTTGAATTCTAATAAATCTTTGAAAAACTTAATTCATTAGTATAAAACCTCATCAAATGAATCTGTGCATGCAACTCTGTTAAAACTATCCACAAAGCATATATGTTGACATCAATGACAAACCCAGTCATTAATGTAACATATAAGACCTCAATCATCTCTAATCAACATCCAATTTTTCCTGCAAACAACATTCATGCTAACAATTTCCCCCTTTGTCATTGATGGAAACATAGATGAAAAACCATCAAGTCATATCTTGTCATTATAGTTCAGTAAACTCTCCCATTGATATTTATCAATATATTTCTTCATCATCTACCTATACTCACTCTCATACTCATGTCTCCCCCATTCAATCTTCTCTTAAGGTCTAGTGCTCAATATTTTTCATGTACATCTCTCCCCCATTGACATTAATGACAAAGGTGTCAATACATCAATTCTCAAAGTTCAATCATCTCCAATACAATCTGCAAAAGTGCCTAAGTATCAAAAGATACTGTAGAAAAATCATGTCGAAGATTCTTTAATTGCTCAACTCAAGAAAAGATACTCCCCCATAGGAGAAGCATAAAGTATCGAGTCCATAAAAGTATAGTGCTTTAATCATATTGGACGGATGCATTGTTGCATCCATTACTCTGAAGAGGGTTGGGGAATGACATACCTCTCAGATACTCAAAAGTATCCTTAACTAAAGGTTTTGTGAATATATCTTCTATCTCTTCCTTTGTGCTAATGTACTCTAATCTAATTTCTTTTTCTACAACCTTCTCTCTCACAACATGATACTTTATTGTAATATGTTTGGTCTTTGAATGTAATACTAGATTCTTTGACATGTTGACTGTACTTGTATTATCACAATATATGATAATAGGCTTAGTAAATTCAATTTCCAATATCCATCAACATTATTCATCCAAAGTGATTTGATTACAATTATTTGTTGTTGCAACATACTATTCTTCTATTGTACTCTATGATATACAATTATGTTTCTTTCTCAACAAGGAAACCAACCTTCCTCCTAAGAAGAAAGCTCCACCACTTATACTCTTTTTATCATCAAAATTTCCTCTTTAATCTACATCAATGCATGCACATAATGTGAAATTATGTGATCTGTCATACCATAACCCAAAATTTGATGTACCCTTTAAATATCCAAAAATCCTCTTTACTACTGCAACATGTGTCTCTTTAGGTTCTTCTTGAAATCTAGCTACAATCCCAATTGCATTAGGTATATCAGGTCATGTGTGTGTCAATAATTGTACTCCTCTAATCATAGATTTGTATCTTGTATGTGCTACACTTGGTGATTCATCCTTTCTTGACAATTTACATCCAGTTACCAAAGAGGTTTCAACTGGTTTACAATTCTCCATTCCAAACTTTGTCAATAAGTCCTTAAGATATTTTGTTTGTGATATGAAAATTCCATCCTTGTCCTATGTAATCTACAATCCCAAAAATTATTTCATCTCACCAATCATGCTCATTTCAAATTCATCTTTCATTTCATTTGAAAATTTCTTACTTGCTTCATCATTGCCTCCAAAGATAATATCATCAACAAATACTTCAACAATTAGTAATCCATCGTCATTTTTTCTTAAGTACATATTACTTTCTGCATTACCTTTCTTGAATCCCAAACTGATCAAGTGTTTGTCTAACCTTGCATACCAAGCTTTATGTGTCTACTTCAATCCATACAATGTCTTCATTAATTTGCAAACCATATCCTTATATTCTATTAAAGAAAAGTCATTAGGCTTTTCAATGTATACTTCCTCCTCAAGTTCTCCATTAAGAAAATCCAATTTTACATCCATCTGATATACCTTGATTTTTTTACTATAAGCATATGTCAAAAACATTTTAACTACCTCAAGTCTAGCTAGAGGTGCAAACATTTCTTCAAAGTCAATACCTTCTTGTTGTGTGTATCTTTACATACCAATCTTCCTTTGTTTCTTACCACTTCACATTTCTCATTCATCTTGTTCCTGAAAACCCATTTTGTGCCAATAACATTCTTGTCTTTAGGTCTAGGGACTAATTCCCAAGTCTTGTTCTTTTCAATCTACTCAAGTTCCTTTTTCATTTCTTTTATCCAATGTTTATTTTTGCATACTTCATCTACAATCTTTCATTCAACTTGGGATAGTAAACATGGTTCTTCATTTACCATGTTCCTTTTCATGAATCCTTTGTTTGTGCTTCCAATGATTTAATTTGTAGGGTGATTTCTTGCAACATATTTAGGTTCCTAGTTCATATCTGACTTATTCTCTAGGTGTCAATTTAGGTTCAACTCTCAGTTCCAATATAACTTCTTCAATCTACAAATCATTATTGGTTTCATAAAATAATTCTTTCTCATCATTCTGATTAATGTTAGTCCTTTTTATTTTATCTTCATTAGAATCATAATCAAGAATCCTCTCCTAATTTTGAACTTTTCATCAACCTTCACATTATTAATCCCAACAATAGTCCTCAATCTTTGATTAAAACATCTATATGTTTTACTTTTCAATGAATAACCAAGATAAATTCCTTCATCACTTCTAGCATCAAACTTTCCAATATCATCATCTCTTTTGATATAACAAAAGATTCTAAAGTATTTCACAGTAGGTGTATGCCCAAACCAAAGTTCATAAGATGTCTTACCAGTACCTTGTCTAATATGAACTCTATTCATTGTGTAAATTGTTTTGTTCACTACTTCTATCCAAAATATATGTAATACATTACCTTCAAGCATCATACCTCTAGCTACCTCATGAGCTGATATGTTCCTCCTTTTTTCTATACTATTTTGTTGCGGTGTCCTAGGTGTTGAAAGTTGTCTCTTAATTCTATTGTCTTCACAAAAGATGTTAAACTCATTTGAAGTAAACTCTCCTCCTCTATCAGATCTCAAACATTTAATCTTCAAGCTAGATTCATTGTCAACTCTATTCTTCAATAACTTAAACTTCTCAAATTCTTTAGGTTTTTCTTCAAGAAATGCTACCCACATCATTCTTGTAAAATCATCAATAAAAAGCATGAAATTCCTTTCACCATAGAATCCTCTTGTCCTTGTAGGTCCATATAAGTCTTTATGCACAATCTCTAACTTGACTGATGTTGTAAACATTTTTCTTGGAAATGAATTCTTTTTATGTTTAGCCATAACACATTCCTTGCAAACCATGTTAGTAGGATTCACAATCTTAGGCAAGTCACTAACTACATTAGATGAGTTTATCTTCACAATGTTATCAAAGTTGATATGACAAAATCTCTTATGCCATAGCCAACTGTCATCCACTTTAACAACCAAACATGTCATTTTAGTAGGTGTTAGCTGAAATACATTACCTTTTGTCTTTATTCCTATTCCAATCAGTTTGACATCACTATCTTTAATAACACAAGTCTTCTCCATGAAATATAACATGTATTCTTTGTCCATAAGTTGTCATTCACTCAAAAGATTATGTTTCAATCCATCAATAAAGTAAACATCTTCAGTGTTACTCTTTCCATCAAGTGTAATAGATCATTTTCCCTTAATCTGACATGGTGCATTATTTCCAACTTTAACTATTCCTCCATCATATCTATTAAGTTCAAAAAATTTATCTACATCTCCAATCATATGATGAGAACATTCACTATCAATAATACAATCAAACTTTTTATGTTCTACATGTGAAACTAAATCTTTTTCTTCTTTTACCTCTTCTTCATCATAATTTTCAGCTTTAATAGCAACAAATCCTATTTCATCTTCATCTTCATCATCACTTTCTAAAAAATGTACATCCTTAAATGCAATTTCTCCTTCTTCATCAACATGACAACAATTCTTTGTCTTAGATTTATAAGGTTTTCTATATCTAATCTTATTTTTTCTCTTAGGACATTTAGATGAAAAATGATGAAATTATTTACATATCCAACAAGAAAAAGCTTTCTTACCTTTAGATTCTCTCATTGCAATCAGTGTCATTGAACCATCAAACTTCCTCTCTTCTTCTTGTTTAGCTACCCAATCTCTAGCATAATCTCCACTGGTACTTGCACTTCTTGTTAACCTAGGTTTGTCCTTTTGTACACTAAAAGTTATTTCCCCTCTAGGTGATCCTTCCTTCTATTTTAGCCATTGCTCATGTGCCTGCAACTTTCCAAGTAGAAACTCTTTGGTAAAATTAGGTGAAATCATTTCTTCAATGATCTATGCTTTGTGTTCATAGGTTGGTGGTAGAGATTTCACTATCTTCCATATGACTTTATTATCTATTTTCCTTCCGCCACAATTCTTAATTCATGCAACAATATCAGTAATCCTGCTAAAGTAACCTCTTATAGTTTCATCTTCTTACATCTTAGCACTTTCAAACATACTAATATAATTCTACAATTTATCATTCTTCAAAGTTTCATCTCCAAAAATATTTTCCAATTTAGTCCAAATCTCAATAGCAAGTCTTAGATCTTTTACCTCAGTAGATTATGTATCTAGAAGAGTTGATAGAATAGCCTCTCTAGAAAGCATATTGTACATGTATAGGTTATTTTCTTCATCTGTACATGAATCAAGTTTGTCTTCTTCTACAACTATCTTCTTCATTTTGATACCCATCCAATAGTCAATTCCCATGCATAGAAAATGTGCCTTCATTCTTTCCTTCCAATTGTCAAAATTAACTCCATCAAAACAATATTGTAAGGAGAAGATCTATAATCTTCATACAGTGCAAGCTGAAGGATCAGGTACTGAGACATTCTAACAAGTGTATCAAAGTAAATCTCTTAACTAAGTGGTCCTAATAGACCTATTGTAATCTCTTAATTGAGTGCTTATTTTGTTATAAGTTTAAAATCCTTTAGCAAGGTAGACTGTATAAGTCTTTGAGTTATTAACAAGGCAAACCCCTCACAGGGTAGATCATATTTTGATCAAAATTTGTAAGCCCTGATAGGAAAAATTATTACTATAGTAGTGAAGATTTGTGGGTGTCATCCCCACCCCAGTTTTACCTTTCAAGGGTTTCTGGGTAACCAAAATTATTGAGTTATGAGTACTTTCCTGAATGCTACTTAGTATCTTAGCTACTTTGTTTTGATGAAGTTTTGTTGATGCTATGCAATAGTTTTATACATTGTTAAAATGGTTTAGTAGGTGATATCTGATTCAACCCCCCTCTCAATATCACATTTCCCAACTATATTTCCAACAATTGGTATCAGAGCTACAAGGTTTCTCATAGAAAGTCTAACCACTTGAAAAAAAAGATCTTGAGTGTTGGACTATAACTGATTTGGAATCTGATTGAAGAATCTGTGATTAAAGATCACTGAGGAGTTGCTGATTAGATATGTAATATGATTAAATCAGTATTATGTTGTCATTGATGTCAACTAGTTTGAAAACCCTTATCTTGTAAGTTACTATACGAAGACATCTGAAGAAAGGTGAAAGAAATGAAGAATAGAGAAATCTACATGAGGAAGATGTACTTGACAGATGAGGATAAGGAATTCATTCAGTAACTTGTTGATGAGTCTATGACCGTATGGTATTAACTTTATTATGTTGCATTCATTTATGATGAAGAATAGAGCTGAATGACACAAAGCAGTGTTGTCGGTCAATGAAGCATTTTGCAGTATACACTGATGGAGTGTAGTGTATACCAGGCGCAGTATTAACTGAGCAATGTTCACCAATGCATTTCTTTGTTAACTGAGCAAAATAGAAAGAACTAAATGATTAGTTTAGCCGATAAGATTGATGATCTATAGAGTACCTCGATTTCAGTGATAACAGATAATGTTTGTTATGAAGATCAATGGCTAACATAATTAGAGGAAGATCTAATGGAACAGATTGAAACATGTTATTGACACATCAACCGAGGAAGCCTGAAGTGGCAAAATCTATGAATGTGATTAAGCAAAAAAATTTGATGGAGGAGAAGAAAATGATTTACTCGTCTATATAAGAGACTAGGGTTTCTTTATGAAGTAGGTCAGAAGAAGAAGATACTGTAGGATTATCATGTGAACAAGATTTTCATGCATTCTGATCATACTGGTTAGTAAGAACCGAGCTGCAGAATAGTTACCGAGCTACAGAGAGTAATTATCGATGGACAGTAAGTTGATATATTGTTGCATTTGAAGTGAAATATTGACCAGAAAGATTTGTATGAACTGAATATTGATCTGTAATCTACAATTGAAGTTGTGTTAAGGTAGAACATCTACTGTTACATATTCAACCATTTTACATAGTCAAAATCTCTTAATCAAGTGGACTAAGAAAGTGTTATGATGTATCATTTATAGAATGAACATTGTTATCCTGTCAACCCCATAGTGAATGCTAGTTGGATGATAACTTCTAGTCTAAAATCCTCTAACAAGGTCACACTTGACAATGTGTTTGTAAAACTTTAACAGGGTTGGGTCTTAACTGACCTCACTTCAGAAGAGTGAATATTTTTTGGGTTTCCAGTCCCAAGTGGTTTTTCCCTTTACAGGGTTTCCACATTAAATCTCTTGTGTTATGTGTTAATTGTGATATTTTTTTGTTATCATACTTTGCATGTTACATGTTAGATTTGATCAGTAGCTGTTATAAGTTTCAAACTGGTAATCTGTAAAAGCAAAAATAGTGAAAGTATTTTTGTTTACCACATTGTAGAAAGAGAAGAATTTGTTTTTAATTATACATTTTTTTTTGGGACACTAGATAACTAATTCACCCCCCTCTTAGTTATTCTAAGAATTGATATTAGAGTGTTGGTTTCTTAGAACAGAGTTTTAAGGACTTAAGCACAAAGGTCTCAAGATGTATAAGAGGGAAGTATTGAAACTAAACATAAAGAACTTCATAGTATGGCAAAGCTAGATGAAGTTGCACGTATCCAGAATCGGGAATTCTGCACTAGATCTGATGGAGAATGGCTAGATATAACTGACCATTGGTCCCCTGACCATTGATCAATTGAGAGACAGGCATGAACACAATATCACTATGATGGAACTTGTTGCTACTTGTACTGACACTGAATTTGAAGACATCAGGGCATGCACTATAGCCAAAGCCATGTGGGACAAGTTAAATCTGACATACAGTGGAGATTTGAATGTTAAAAGAGCTTGAGCTAAAAGTCTGAGGGGAAGATTTGATGCTATGAGGATGAAAGAAGGTGAGAACATTGTGCAGTACTCAAATAGACTAAAAGAAGTGGTACATGCTATTAGAGCATCTGATGGAGTGATTGATGATGAAATAGTGATAAGTAAGATTCTCTAAACTTTACTTCCAGTTTATGCAATCAGGATCTCTACAATTCATGAAACAAGGGCCGTATCCAATCTTACCCTTGACACACTGATCAATAAGCTTACAAATTTTGAATTAAATAAATTTGATAACAATGTTGTTCCTTCTATTGAGTCCGCTTTCATGTCTTCTTTGAAGATTGGCAAGTCTAGCAGGAATAAAAAAAATAATGATAGTGACAGCACTACCGATGATGAACTTGATGAGCTAGAAGCTCTTATGGCCAGAAGACTACCCAAAGGGAAAGGAAGGTATAGAGGTAAGCTACCTTTGGCATGTTTTAATTGTAAAGAAGTTGGTCACATCACTACTAGATGTCCACAAAAGAAAGATGATGATAGATCCAAAGACCGATCTGAAGGAAGCTATGGGAGAAGAGTCAACAAAGGCTATCGACACAACAATACAGACAACCAAGATGATAAAGGCAAAAAGGTATGTTACATAGCCAAAGATATTGAAACTAAATCTGATTCTGATGATGATATAAAAGTTGCATTTGTTGCTATGAAAGATGACTCAGAAGAAGAAGAGAAACATGAAGAGACAACACTAATCTCTAAAGTAAGCAAAAATGATACATGGATCATAAACAGTGGCTGTACACATCATATGATCGGTGATGTAGAGAAATTTGATCATCTTGTTGAATACAATGGAGGATCTATAAGAATGGGAAATGATGCACCTTGTATGGTAAGAGGTAAAGGTTCACTTATATCAATGACATAATAAAATGTGAAAATGCATACTGGGTAGATGGATTGAACTATAATTTGTTAAGTGTGGCTCAACTGAACAATTCAGGCCACTAACTAGCTTTTGAGAGCAAAAAGGTGAAGATTTATGATGATAAAAGTAGACTTGTTAGAACTGGTACACAATCTAGAGGTAACCTATTTTATCTTGATATTGATCAGTCTTCTTGTTTGTTAATAAAGGATGAAGATGCATGGTTGTGGCACAAAAAGTTATGCCATGTGAACTTTGACAACATGATCAAGATTAGTAAAAAGAAAAGAGTTAGAGGATTGCCTAACTTGTCAAAACCTGATCATGCCATGTGCCATGAATGTTAGAAAGGTAAGATGACTAAGTCTAGTTTCAAAAGCAAAGACTACTCAACAAAGAAGATACTTGAGTTGGTTCATACTGACCTATGTGGTCCTATGAGAACTCAAAGTTGTTCTGGTGATAAATACTTTATTCTCTTTGTTGATGACTATACTAGATTGATGACTGTTATGTTCTTGAAAGAGAAATCTAAGATGTTTAAGTGGTATAAAGCTAAGGTAGAGAAAGAGACTGGTAAGGAAATAAAATGCTTAAGATTTGATAGAGGAGGTGAATTTATCTCTGATGAATTTACTAATTTTTGTAATGAGCATGGAATTAAAAGACAGGTCTCTACACCAAGGACACCTTAGCAAAATGGCATTGCTGAAAGGAGGAACAAGTCAATAACTGACTATGCTAGAACATTGATGATACAAAAGAATGTTGCTCAGACATCTTGGAGAAAAGCTATCAGTACAACTGTATATGTTCTTAACCAAGTACAATTGAAGAAAGACACCAACCGAACACCTTATGAGCTATGGTTTGGACACAAACTTATTGTAAGTTATTTCAAGATTTTTGGAAGTAAATGCTTTATTTTGAAAGATGAGAGAAATGGAAAATTTGATTCAAAAGGAGATGAAGGGATATTTTTGGGATATTCCTCTACAAGTAAAGCATATAAATGTCTGAATAAGGTTACAAATAAGATAATTGAAAGTACTAATGTTCGTGTTGATGAGTTTGATGAAAAGAACATAGAGGAAACTACAAAGGAACCAAAAGACTATGGTAGATTATCTTACATTGAAAAACTAGAGTATCTACCAATGTCGCAATCTATGATAACCGGTCAGTAGGAAAATAATGCAGAACATCAGGAAAGACAAACCGACAAAAAAGATGGAGCCACCAAGCTAGCTAATGACCCTGAACAGGATGAACAAGAAAGAAGAGACTGAGTAATGGCTAGATTTGTCAAGAGACACCATCCTGAGACACAAATTATTGGAGACAGACAAGCTGGAATGCAAACTAGGAGCAAAACAAGACAAGGTACATGTCTAGTTTGTGAATTTGAACCAAAAAATGTGAAAATTGCATTAGAGAATGAAGAATGGGTTAATGCAATGAAAAAGGAAATAGAGTAGATAGAAAAGAACAAAACTTGGTCCTTAGTACCCTGACCAAAAGATAAAAATGTTATTGGTACTAAATGGATATTCAGGAACAAGCTAAATGAGAATGATGAAGTTACAAGAAATAAAGCTAGATTGGTATGCAAGGGATATGCATAGGAAGAAGGTGTTAGTGCCTATAAAATTTTTGTGGCTATACCAATTTTCCTCTGGTCTCTGCAACCTTTTTCCATGTCCCTAGCTTGAAACCCTTGTTCAAAATTCATATTTTATAGCCGTTGGGAGGAAAAACCCTAGTTTTCCATGGCCTTGTTCTATTCTTGCATTACCTTTTTCGGGCCACTTATGTCTTTTTTAATGCACATGCACTTTATCTTTCTCAGTCTGTCACCAGTTTGCATTGTCTTCCAGTGGTTAGCATTTCTTTTCAGCATTTATGCGACTACAGTGGTCGCGTATTCTCATGTTCCCAGTGGCTTAGCTCTTAACTATTTGCAACCTGGCATGGTGGTTTATTTTCCTTTGGTCGTGTATTCACGTGGTCTGTGGGCCCAGCATCATGTTACTTTCAATCTAATATGGGTGCATGATATCATGGAATCTGTCAGAGCCATGAGATCATGCGACAACCACCTGATCTTTCAATGAATTTCTTTGTGGCTCCGTTGCCATGTAGTGCTGACATGCTCTTCCTGATTGGATGAGTCGTTGATGATTTGGAAGGTGTCAGTGGGACCTGGTTTCCAACATGTCCTTGAGGGTCCTGACATCCACAAAAGATCTATGGTTGGCGTAAGTTCTCATGGGTTTTGTCAGAGCCATGCGATCTTATGCCGACCGTTTGATTAAAGGCTTATATTCAATGGGTCCAAAGTGCTACGTGATGCTGACATGCTCAATTTTTATTGGCTAAAAAGAATGATGATGTGGTAGGGTTGTTAGCACGTTTTGAGGTCAAAAGGATTCAATGATTTGGCGATGGAGAAATAGCAGTATTCTCTAAATTTGGCAACTCTGATGTTTTCCCTTTGTTCACTTATTCTCATAATAAAATAGTGATGCTCTAGATGTTTTGGTGAATTAGCGATTGAAGTGGTCGCTGAGCCTCTATATAAATTGGTGGTAGCATGAAACATTTGGTGAATGGGAGATAGCTTTCAGTCGCTAGTTCTCCAAATGGTCGATGGGGTTAGTTGTTTTGCTTGTTCATTTGTTCACTGAGTAAAGCTTGGGTTAACGGTTTCATTTTGTGAATGGAGAAGGTCTTTGGTCATGTGTTCACCAAATGTAAACTAGGATTCTTGTTGGGTTAAGTCACGGTGCCTGAGAAAGTGAGAGGATTTGACAGTCGCGATATAAAGTTGATCCAGATTTGAATGCTGACCGTTGATTCATTGCTGGCAACATGAAAGTGGCCGTTGCATTTCAAATTCAATTTTTCAAAGGGTTTCCAGTGACAGGAAGGACTGAAATTAAATGTCTAAGCAGCTAGGTTTGGTAGGAATGATCTCACCAATTGTTGCAGAGTGGTCCAGGGTGTCTGTTGATTGATTGCAGGGGTTTTTGTACTGTGATGGAGTTTCTTGAGGCATGTTGTAGGTGGATAATCTGCCTATTCAACATGGTAAAATTCATGATTTTATGATCTTCAGTACATAGGTCAAAGGAATTACCATGATTACAGATCTTTCTGGGATCTATTTTCTCGAGGTTGCTTGGTTTTCCCTCAAACGAAGTAAATTGTGACTGTATTTTGGTTGGTTTGGTGGGTTAAACCCTAACCCTAGTCATTTGTAGCTTGTTGCATCCTGTTTTGGGATTCCAAGATGACTAGGGGGTATATATGGTTGAATTTTGAATTTTGTAGTGGTGGTTGATGTTTATTGGAAGTCAATATAAAGACTGAACAAGGAGAGCTTGGATTTTGGGTCTTTCTCCTAACATTTTGTTGTCTGGTAATGTATTGATTCTACAAATTTCAATGAGAATACACTTGGATTCCAATCTTATATTTGTGTATGTCATCTTATTTTATTCTTGGGCTCATATATGTTAATGTCACAAAGTGAGTTAGCATATGGTAAACAAATATTATTGTGGAGTTATCTTTGAGTTCCTAACAAAGTTAGGATTAAAGTCTTTAAGGTGATTTTAGTGAGTTCATGGCTAGATAAGAATCTGATGTCCAGGTATATGAGGGAGAAGAATAATAGGCAAAGCACTTATTCTGAGTCCAAGAGTAGGGATAACTTTAAGGAACCACCCCCTCCCGAAAAGTATAAAATTGTGGTGAATCACATGTGATTTGGGTGAAAAAAATTTAATAGTGTTGGCGAATTATGCGTCAATCTATGGATATTTGGTGGAAAATTTTTTAATAGTTTACATAATTTTTATAAAAAAATGGTGATTAAATTTTTTTTATAAATAAATTTATTAATATTGATGGTGAATTATGTTTTGAAATATGGGTATTGGTTGGCGAATATTTTAATAACCGATACCATTTTTATAAAAAAATGGCAAAATTATTTTCCAAATAGTTGAATTAATTTATTTGTTAATTTATTTGTTATTGGAAATTTGAATACTGACACATTGCATCGGGTCCCACAGTCCCAGTCCCATCACCCATGACTATGATAATGACGTCAGACTCAAACGAAAAACATCCGTTGGATTTAATACGTATCAATGGCCAAAGATGAATTTCGGGCATATTGCTGGTCCTTATAAGATTTACTAAAAACTATCAAACAAGATCTATGCAACTAGAAGGCTATAGGCAAATTAGTTTTGATGGTATACCTGGCTACCCGAATGCTTTTCCAACTGATATAAGAGATAAGGTACCTAACTTTTCTAGTAATAATGCTATTAGTTGTGAAGAACATCTTAGGTTATTTGTTGATATGCTTAATGATTATGAAGTAGAACATGAGAATGTAGTCATAAAATTATTTGTTCAATCTTTGGTGGAGGATGCTAGAGATTGGTTTAAGAGACTCCCTGACAAATGTATTGACACTTGGGATTCTTTTGAGAGATGTTTCAAAGAACAATATGGTGATAGGCCTAATGCTAGTTTCATGTTAAATGAATTCAATGCCATAAGGAAAAATCAAATTGAATCTGCAGCTGAATTTAATATGAGATTTCAGAAGGGTATGCATAAGTTGTTTCAAGTTATGCGGTTAGATGACAATGTTTGTCTAACTACATACTTCAATGTATTTGATGGAAAAATGGGATACTTGTTGAGGGACAAGGAACCAAGAAATCTAAGGGATGCTTTTAGGATTGCTGTCAACATTGAAAAAAACATGAAAATATCAGGAAAATTGGGTGGAAAAAGAGATGATCCAAAGTTGTTTGGGGATAAAAAATGCAAGAGGGATAATGAAAGGAATGTTGGAAATAAGAAACAAGAGGAAGATAAATTGGATAAGGTTTTGAATGCATTGAAGGATTTAAAAGCACTTGTTATTAAGAACAATGGTGTTCCTAACAATGAAAAGGATCAATTCAACAATAATTTCAGTAGGCAGAATAGATTGTAGAATTATCCCTACAACACCCAATGGAAGGATGGCAAGCCCGTTGTCCCTACTACAAGAGGAAATAATGATAGAATTGTCCCTGATCCTTTACAAAGATCCTTTGTAAATGTTATAGAGGATACACCATGGTGTGTTGCATGCCAATCTCCTCATTCTACAGAGCATTGTGTGGTTGCACAATCCATGGCTGCAGATCAAAATGATAATGATGAGGGATTGGAATAGGAAGAAAGTCATGATGATATTGGATGCAATATGGAAACTTCATATTTAGGATATGACAATGATTCTAAGTTTGATGAAGAAGCAGATGTATGTTTGAAGAGACACATTCATGCACTTTTCCATCGGGAGGTTTTTTCTGATAATGAAGACATTGATAAGAAAATATGTAACATGATTTCTTCTTCTGAGCTAGTAAATTTAAGAAGACCTTCGAGAGAAGAGATGGTAGAATTACTATAGAAATGATAGCCCAAGTGCAAACTAGAGGCATGGTGGCAAGGAATACAAATGGGAAAGCTGCAGGAATGTTTATAAGGAACACCAACTCTGGGGAACTTAATGAGAATAAGTCAAAAAATGATCACTTGGCAAGATTCAAAAATGTAAAAGGTAAGAAGTGGGAACCTAAGGGAGTTGGAGTTGAAAAAATTTCCAATGAGATAGAGAAGCTAGTTAACACAATGGCTAAGAATGAAAAGATGAAAGTCACCAATACATCTAATGTATCAGATAAACAAAAAGACACTAAAGCAGTGCAGATTGAGGCCCCTCCCTCTGCTCCTATTGATATGTTAGCTGTATTGTCTTAGATAATAGTTAAGGTTCCATTGTCATAATTATTGAGGATCCCTGAACATAAGGATAGGACTATTGCATGGGTAGATAATGTTCATCATAATGATGTTGCATGCAATGAATCTCAAGCTAAGGTTTTGAAAAAGGTAGAAACTCAGGGAATGGTGTCTCAAATTCCACCTATTTATTTGGATAGTTCTATCAATGCTAGCTTTGAGAACATAGATCCATTTTTCTTGAGTGTCCTTGCAAATGGGATGAAGTTAAGAAATTGTATGATTGATTCCAGTGCCTCTAATACTGTTATGCCTTTTAAGACCATGGAAAGGTTGGGCCTTAAAGTTGATACAGTTCAAGGCAGATGTTGTGCAATGGATCAGAGGGAGGTACTAGTCATTGGGACTATAAATTCTATTCCCTATAGGTTGGCATCCTATCCAAAGAAAAAATTGACCATGAGTGTTTTGGTGGTGGATATTCCTCCTCATTATGGGATGCTATTATCTAGAAGATGGAGTGCTACCATGGGTGGAAGTTTACAATTTGATTTGTCTTATGCAACCTTCAAGATTGATGATCAGTTTGTTAGGATTGAAAGAGAACCAAGGGTAACTTATATGATTGAAGATAATATTGATAATGAGGTTACCTGCTTTATAGATACTGATGTCAATGCTTTTAGAGCTGAGGTCATTATGCTTGAAAAGGAGCCCATATTGCCATGTATTGCTGATGAGGCTAGTTCTAGGTTTGTGAAGGATGATTTGTGGGTGATGTATTTTGATGGTGAAAATTGCAAAGATGGTGCAGGAGCAGGTATTTTACTCATTTCTCCTAAGGGGAGCACTTACAAGTTCTCTTTCACATTGAATTTCTTTTGTACCAATAATATAGCAGAGTATGAAGCATTATTGCTAGGATTGAGATTGGCACATAAGCATGGAATTAAATGTATAAAAAGTTATTGAGGATCCTAAATTGGTTGTCTCAGGTTAGGTTAGTGTATGCTTCCAAGAACAAAAGGTTGAAACAATATAGGAATGTTGTGTGGGATTTGATTGAGTGTTTTGATGCCTTCAATATTGAGTGGAAGGATAGAAGTAATAATAAGATGGCTGATTTGTTAGCCAATATTGCAATCAATCCTAGTGATATTACTTTTGCTGGCCTCTCCAAAGTTGAAATTCAGAATAGGCCTAGTATACCAGATAATGTTGAAAATTGGGAGGTTTTTGAGGATGACCAGGATATCTTGAAGTTTTTGAATTGTGAAGATCAGTATCATGGTTAGCAGTTTGATTGTTCAGCCTTGGTTGAGACTATAGAAGGAAAGGAGGTTGTCTTTGGCAATGAAGTTATTCAACTTAGAACTAACAAGGTTCCTAAGGGACTTGTTGTTCTAGAAATTGTATTTGACAATCAAGATAGAGTTCAAAAGGATATTAAAAGGGAAGATCATATAAACTTGGAAGAAATAAATCTTGGAACACAAGAAGCACCTAAGAAGGTTTACATTGGTAAGGATATGTCTCACAAAGTAAGGAAGTCCTTGATTGAATTATTGAGAAAATTCAGGCATGTTTTTGCATGGTCATATGATGACCTAAAGGTTTATAGAGAAGACCTGTTTCAACATGTTATTCCTTTGAAAAGAGATGCTAAACCTTTTAGGCAGAAACAAAGGCCAATTAATCCTACTTTGGCACCCAAGATGCAAGAAGAATTAATGAAGTTAAGAGATGCTAGAATTATCAAGCCCATTAGGAACTCTTCTTGGGTTTCAAAATTAGTCCCTATTAGAAAGAGGAATGGTGACATTAGACTTTATGTGGATTTCAAAAATTTGAACATCAGCTCATTGAAGGATAACTATTGTTTTCCCAATATGGAGGCTATGTTGCAAAGAGTGACTGGATCTGAATTAATGTCTATGATGGATGGTTTCTCTAGTTATAATCAAGTAATTGTAAAAGAATCATAACAATTTAAGACAGCTTTCACTACACCTTGGGGGACATATATTTATGTGAGAATGCCTTTTGGTCTCACAAATACTGGTGCAACTTTTCAGAGGGCAATGGATGTTGCCTTTTCAGATTTTATCAATGATTTCCTTGTTGTTTATCAAGATGATTTAACAGCTTCTTCCAAGAAGGAAGAAGACCGCTGTACTCATTTAGAGAAAATATTTATGAGGGCTTTGGAATATGTCATTTCATTAAATCCAAGGAAATGTGCATTTGGTGTCACTGAGGGTAAGTTGCTTGGCCATTTGGTTGGAAAGCAAGGAGTTAGAATTGATCCTAAAAGAGTGGCAGCCATTGACAAGATTCAAAGGCCAAAAAATGTTAAAGGAATTCAGTCTTTCTTTGGTCAGGTCAATTTCTTGAGAAGATTTGTAACAAACTTTGTTGAAGTCACCAGGCCAATATCAAAGATGTTGAAGAAGGGATCTGCTATCAAATGGGAAGGTGAGCTTGATGAAGCTTTCAAGAATATCAAGCAGGCTATTAAAGATGCACCTGTGCTTAAGGCACCCGATTACAATGCCCCATTGCATATCTTTTCTTTTGCATCTTTTCATACTATTGCCGCAATTTTGTTGTAGAAAAATAAGGAGGGTTATGAGCATCCTATTGCATTCTTTAGTAAATCTTTGTAGGCTGCTGAATTGAAATATGATATTAATGAGAAACAAGCATATGCACTTGTGAAGGTTGTCAAGGCTTTCAGATGTTATCTGATGGGAGCAGTTGTGATTTCTTTTGTGCCAAGTGTAGCAGTAAAAGATATTTTCTCATAGCAAGAGGTGTCTGGGAGAAGATGTAGATGGATTAATAGGATCCAAGAATTCAATATTGATATCTAGATTACCAAATTGGTTAGAGGACAAGGATTGGCAAAATTGATGGCTCAATCCAATCTTGATGCAAATCAGATAAACCAAAATGAGATTGATTACACTTGTGATATGGATGATTGTATTTGGTATCAAGATGTTATATTTTACTTAAGGAACATGAAATGTCCAGTAGAAATGAATGATAATCAGAAGAGGACATTGAAATTACAAGCCATCAAGTATGTGATTGTAAGATGCAAATTGTATAGAAAAAATTTGGATTGCATACTTTTGAAGTGTGTTGATGAAAGGCAAGCTGACAAGTTGTTGAAAGAAATGCTTGAGGTGTTAGGAATGAATGCTGAAGCCTTTGGTAGTCATTCTGTAGCAGTGGTTGTTGCATTCATGACTATGATTGTCATTGATATCAACACAGTGTTATTCTGGAGTTTAGCAGAGAAGTAGGCACAGTTTTGTTTTGCAAAAATGTTATATTACAAATTGAGTTATGCACAGTTGATGATATGTTCTTTGGTGTGTTATTAGCCTATGGTTAATAGTGCAAAAAGAAATTCATTTATTCATGAAAGTTATAAGCATTTTGGTGGAAGCAGTATTCTGGCAGTGTTCCTAAGTAGTAGTTTTTGGTAATTGGAGGATATCTCCTAACCGAGATGGAATCTAATTCTATGTAGTTAAAGGGAAGTTTGATACTCATTGGTGGTGATGTGGTTCATAGCACAAACTTTGAGGTCACATGATTGGAAAGTTATTATATCTAGAAGTTGACAGTTTTTATGTAATTTTGATGTAGCGTGTTGAAATTATTATTTTGTATTTGGATGCCGACTCATTTGTAATTATTTGAGTGTGGTATAAAGGAAGGAATGTTTTCCTTGTTGTTATGGGATTGTAATAGTTGTGATATGAAATTGTGAAAGTTGTGATGTTAATGTATGCATGAAGTGAAGAAAAGAGCTAATTTAGTGATGAAGGAAGACTTGTGAAGTACAGAGATCTGGATTTGTGATCTTGTGTAGCAGAGAGTGTGGTTTTGGAATAGTGTGAAGGAGGTAACATATTTCATATTATTCTATTGAATAATCCTAAGATCTATTGGACAGTGAGTTCAGAGATCTTGCCTTGAAGTTGTTTGGGTAGTGGGTCCTTCTATCTTCCATAACTCCTAACAAGGTTAGAATCTTTTAACAGGGATTCAAAATCTCCTAATAGAGATTCATATGTACTGAATGTATTTCATAAGACTCCTAACAGGGTCCATCCTTTCACAAGGAACTTTCATATTAGTACATCATTTTGTGGGCATCATTCCCACCGGGGTTTACTCTTCGATCCAAAGGTTCCCTAGTTAACATATCTTGTGTTATTGTGTCATTGTCTTTGATTATCTTTCTATGGTTGGTTACTACATTGATTATATGGTTTAAAGCTATTGAAGTTGATAAATGGTTTAATTATTAGATAACTGATTAACCCCCCCCCCCTCTCAGTTATCTTGGTGGTCTTTACTTTTTAACAATTGGTATCAGAGTGGCAAGTCCTTGAAAGAGAAGTTTAACAACTTAAGGAGATCCATGGAAAATTTTAGGAAAGAAAGCCCTAAGTTTGATGGAGTAAATTTTGACAACTGGAAAGAAAAGATGAAGACACATCTCTTGTGTTTAGGACTAGGTTATTGGTTGATTACAAAGAATGAAAGGACTATAATTGAAGAAGACAATCTTGAGAACAGACAATCTTGAGAACAGACAATAATAATGTCTTGTGGAGGTGAAAAGATAGAGAATGAAGTAATATGGAAGATTTTGAGAACATTGACACTGGTATTCAAGTAGACTACACAAATGATTGAACAAGTGATACCTTGTACAATAAAATTTTCAAGAGAGACTCTTCTTGGAAGATTGGAAGCAGCAGAGATGAATTTGAGATTATCACGAGAAATACCTGTTGGGTATATTCTTAATTTTTTGAGGTGTGTGTCCAAATTTTGGGTTAAATCTCCTTAAAGGTGTTTTGCTTGGTCTAGGGTTTGGAAAATTCACAAAAAATTGTCATAGCCGAGTTCAAATATCCTTACCCTAGGTTTTGTTTTTGAAAATGTCGAATTCATGAAAAAACCCTCATGTTAGCACTTATCCTTCTATTTCATTGTTACCTTTTAGTCACTTAAGCAGATTAATCATTCACATGCTTAATTATCCCAAGTGTTTTCTGAATCAAAAAATGTCATAGCATGTCTCATATAGTATTCGGTGAATTAGTGAACAAGTCAATCTTATGCTAAGTGTCATTTTAGTCTCGTGGTCTCTAAGTCTCCTGGTGGATACCTCAACCATTCAGCGAATTGGCGAATGTGTTTGAAACTTGTTATATGTTTTTCCTTGTCACTGAGTCTCCAAATGTTTTGGTGGTTATTTTAACCTTTGTGAGAACTAGCAAACAAAGGCTATCTCTAGTTCGCTTAGTCCTTGGCAGTCATGTGTTAACACTCAGTGACCTAGCGAAAGCAGTATTCACTCATTCTCTGAATCCGGCGGTCAAGGGTTATATCAAATGGAGAACTAGAAAATACCATGGATTGGTTTCAAGATCAATGACTCTATTTTAATCTCAAGTATCTTTTGGGTCCTCCACCGAAATTGACCTGGTGAATAAGCGAGTGAGTACTTGTAGTAGGAGTCTCCAAATGTTCTGGTGGTTCTGATAGTTTGACCAAATAACTTTAGCGAAGGTAAGAGTTCTTGTGTTCACTTATTCTCGGAGTAAGTTAGTGATGTGCTAATTGATCTAGCGATTTAGTGAATCATGTGGTCGCGTGTTCTCTAAAAAGAAGGTAAAGGCTAGAAGTATTTGGTGAATGGGTGAATCAAAGGATTAGCAAAGTTTTAAGTCTTTAGTCACTTAATCACGTAGTGAAATATTCAATGTTTGAAGTATTGCGAGATACAGTGAACCCTTTCTTCACCGAGTCTCGTAATCAAATGACTAAGGATCATATGTTTCAGTGAAATGGTCAACTAACCACATTCACCAAGTCACATGATGCTGGCGGTCAAAGCTATATGATCCATGATTCAGAGATAAACCATTCACCAAGTTGCTAGGTATCTGGGTAGTTAGCACTAACATCTAGCAAATGAGTGAAGCATTCAATTGCTAAGTCTCAGAATGAAGGTAATGGCTAAGGAAAGATTCAACAATTCAGAGAGAAAAAGTTTTGCCAGTTCTCTAAATAATTAGGTGGTTAAGTATTTCATTAAGCGAATGTGTGAAAGCTTTGTTCGCTAAATCTCCAAGAAGATAGACAGTTAGCTGGGACATTAAGAGAATGGGAGATGGCCTTATTTGCTAGTTCTCCAAATGATAACTGCAAGTCAAGTGCTCGAAGGTGATCATTTCAGTCACTAATTCGCTAAGTAGATGAAGGATTAAGAATTGCATTGCGAGATCCCATGAAGGCTTTGGTCACCAGTTCTCTAAATATGAGCTAGGGTTAACATTGTATTAAGCGATCATGAGAGGCTTTCGGTCGCTGATTCACTAAATGGGATCAGTTGGAAAAGGTAATAAAAGAAAAGAAAAAGATCATTGCCTACATGGATAAAGTACAGTACCAAGCTGGAGAATAAACTAATAAGCCATCTAGTCAGTTGTAAAAGGAAGATTGCATGATGTAAATAGGTTTAAAGTGCAGAATCATAATCATTTGCCTCTTTGCCTTGTTTTCAAGTTGTTTAATTTATCTGTCAACATCCAAACATGGCTAGCTTGAAATTTGAAATCTGATGGTATATGAAATTGAATGTGGAAATAATTAAGGAGATTTGTAGTAATTGTGGTAGAAGTACACATTTGATCTGTGTTTATAAATAAGCTAAGTTCATTGTTTCCTGTGTCCAAAATTAGTCACAGGGAATTGTGTCTTTCTGAAGCAATTTTTGAGGGCCAAGTAAATCTAGTTTGCAGAAATTGAAGGTAATTTTATAGCAAGATGAGTCAACTTGAGAGGAGCATGACATCTTCTAGCAGTGAAACCAAATCTAAAAATGGTGAAGACAAAGGCAAGCCTAACAATTTAGATGAATTCATGAAATTGCTACCGGGGTCTAGCCAGAACAAAAGAGCTCCCGATGATGTTTTTGAAGATGTGCTGGGGCTTTGCAGGGATCCTATCATACCAAATAGTATAGGTTATACTATTTTCAACTTCTTTTATGGAAATAGTGATAGGCATGTTCCTATGTGTAATGGTTGGAATTTGGGTTTAGGAAAATTAGTTGTTCCTGATGTATTTTTAGATGTGGATCTAATTGTTGCACTAGCTAAGCATTATGACCCTATTTCCAAAATAATTAGAAAAGAGGACCAGTCACCTTTGGTTACTCTAGATAGGGGTTCATTCATGAAAGCTTTTAATTTCTATACGTCTTCCTCCACCGAAATTGACCTGAGCAAAGAAAGGGAGAGGTACAAGAATAACATAGGGACAATAAAGGACCAAATGATGAAACACATTCCAAAGGAGGATAAATATATAGCTCCCCTTCTTGCTCACATGAATGCCCCTTACCAATTTAAATCCCTCCAGCATTATATGAGGCAGACTTGTTATGGGTTGTGTAGGGTTTTGGGAATTGATGGAGATGCAGAGTTCTTGCCAGCTGATTTGTTGCTTATAATCTTGGACATCCAGAATTCCTTGGTAAATACTGACTATGATTACATTCAGTACATAATTGATAGAATGCATGAGGGTTTGATTTCTATCAAAGAAAGTAAGAATCCAATTAAGTTCATGCATTATTCATTGTTAATGCACTTGATTTTGTTCTTCAACATCAATAGCTTTGATTGGAACATGCTGAAACCAAGGTTTAACTTCGAAGGCCAGTATAATCTAGTACAGTTATGGGTGAGGTTATGGAATTCTACTTCCAATGAAGGGGATTTTTGTGTTTTTCAAAATTTCATTGTCTTTCCAATTATAAAGATGTTAGGCATCAATGTCATGAGGCTATCCCCAAGGGTCCTTAGGCTCCTAAAACCATTGCAGTTTGTGGATAAGTGGGAGGGAGACCATAATTGGGGTGATTTTTACTTAAGGGAGAATTCTACAATTATCAAGGTTTATGGTTGTCCCCAACCACCACATCTGTTACCAAAATTTGTGCCTCCAAGAGTTGCCTGTTTGGAATTTGTTTGGTAGTTGATGTGCATAGATAGAGAACTTCTAGCCCCTCACAGGAAGGGTACATTCACACCTAGGCAATTCAAGATAGGTGACTTCTTGGTGGGAAATAGGGCATTTCCTCAAATCACTACATGGTTAAATCAATTCAAGATGGTTACTGGTGCTTGTAGACATGTAGATCCTGAGGACTTTATCAAAACTGCCAGGATGGTCTATATTCCAAACATTGGTGTGATTAAGGAACATGAAGGTTTAGATGAGGAAGATGTAATCAGAAATATTATAGAAGATGATGAGGTTAAAAGGAGCTAGAATGGGTACTTTGATTTGATAGATTTATCAAAACAAGTGATGGCAGCCCAACTTCCTTTTGAGGGTTTCTTCCCTGACCTTCCTTATTTGAAAAGAATTGACAAAATGATAGAGATGCATGACACTCTATCAAATCAGTTGGAGAAATTGATTTTCTAGAAATAGCCAAAGAAAAAGAAGGATTATTCACCTTCTGATCAAGAGGAGTCTTTTGATGAGTCCCCAGAAGGGAATAGCCCACCACAAGTTGGGTATGTACAAATTGCTGAGCCTATTGAGGACCAACAAGAAATAGAGAATGCCCAAGAGCCACCTTTGAAGAAGCAGAGGCTTGAGGAAGGAGAGCCTTCAGGGTAAGGAAAACAAAAGAGAATAATTAACAGAGCATCCGCTCTAGTGCCAGGTGATAGGGCTTACCATCACCAATTGAGAAAAACAATAAGAGCAGCCAAGAAGGTGGCCACTGATGAAACAGATAAGGATATCAAAGAAGTCTATCAAGAGGAATTTTTGAGTGATGACTAATTTATTAAAACTGATGAATTCAAGAGTTTTCTTATTTGGAACAAGCAACAAGAGGTGAAGAAAGCTATGCCCGAAGGTGTGGAGCCAAGTGAAGAAACATTGAGAGCTTTAGCTTCTTATGATCCTAGCCTGGATCCTATAACACTAGATGAAGCTAGACAATTGGTTAAGGCAAGTGGAATGCTATTAACTCTAGGATGGGATCTGACTTCTGCATTCATCATAGATCAAATAAGGAAACAACCATAGGGTAGCCTATCATATGAGGTTCACATTGGTGACATGATAAGAGGAAGTGGCTATGACCCTAAGTCTCCAGATGTTGCAATGTGGTCTATGGGCCCTAGGACCCAAAGGCCATCCCTATTAAGTATAGAGGATAAGGTGGAGGGGAACAAAATCATATGGACTATGCAAAATATAACTGACCTTGAATTTTCCAAGGCAGTGACTCATTGGGCTAATTTGAATGAGGCCAATATAGGTCAGTTGTATGAGAGGTATTCAAAGTTGTTTGAAAGTGCAAATCTGGTGGCCATGGATAGAGATTTGAAAATGATGAAGATCAAACAATTAGAGGATGAGTTGGTAGAGGTAAGAGTCAAGCTTGAAGAAGCTTCAAAGGTAGTTCCTTCTCCTTCTTTGCAAATTGAGGCCCCTGTGTAGATAGGTGTGGAAGTGCCTGAGAGACCCACTAAGGACTTGTAAAAGATAAGGACAGAGGCATCTTTGGATACTATGTCAAAGATTGTGCAATATAGGTAGGGTAAGATAAAGGACAAAATGGAATTAGTCCATAAATCATTCAGCTTATTGCATCAGACTAATGAAAAGGTGAATGAGCATTTAATCACCTTGGAGCCACTTTTCAGCACATGGTCAGGAAGGAGTATATTACTTGATAAACTTGATGATTTGCAAGAATACAAGGTAGATGTTCCTAAAGTAGTAAGTGAAGTTTTTGAGAAGATTGGCTTAATAAGTGCTGCTTCAAAGTTTTTCAAAGGAAAGTCAAACAAAATAAAGGCCAAGCTGGCCATGTTTGATAAATATTATAGAAAATATTTGCCTCTGATTTATGATGACAATGGAAATGTGGTCAATTTGGAAGAATGGAAGCTGTCAATGGATCAGTTGGTAATTAAATAGGATGCCTTCCTAAAGGATGATAATGCTTTAGACCTGGATAGATGTAATAATATCATTGATAGTCTTTTCAAGATTGAAAATGATTGCATACAGTTTGTGGTTGAAGCCAAAAATATAACTAATTCTAGATGGTAGCAGTAGATCAAATCACTTCTAGAGCTACAGAGCTACAACTAGCCATTTGATGATGATGAGGTAGCTTGGGAGAAGTTAACAGTAAAGAAGAACAAGAAGCCAGTTGGCCAAATTGTGGAGGAAGAAGAAGAATAGAATGCACTTGGCACCTGATCCAGATTTTGAGGGAGAGCATGTCCAAACAAAGGATGATGTAGGTTAGCCTGTAATGGTGGTCATCATTCATGCAACAAATTTAGCAACTTCTTTGAAATATCCTTAGACAAAGGTGCCACCTGTAAAATTGTTGGAAGTAGATATTTGTAATCTGTTGTTGCAAGTAATTTTTGTCAGTTTGTAATATTGTTTTTAGTGCAAGATCTTTTAACAGCCATCTAAAGCTTGTTGCATCCTTTCGAGGATTCCAAGATGGCCAATTAGTATATATAGCAAGTTTTTCTCATTTTAAAAGGGTGGTTGAAAATACTCTGTAAGAAAGGTTCTGAATACAAAACCTTATTTTTCTAAAAGTGAGAGGATACTGTATCAATGCATTTTGACCGTTAATACAAAATATCAGAGCTCTGTTACTACTATTTTGTTGTCTTTATGTATGGAATGTTTTGGTTTTCTTATGTATTTAAATTGCAAGGCTTCTTAAATGCATTATTCACAAGGTGAATATAGGGGTTGAGATTAAGTTTCTTTCAAGGAAAGAGTAAAATCTTAGGGGAGATCTCTGGGAACAAATAATCCATGTATGAATTTGATGACAGTAGTAGGAATTAAAAGGATGGTATGTTAGGCACGTCATTTGAGTTTCAGTGTACTTGTTTGATAGTTATATGCAAAGGTAGGGTTTGACTCTATCACCTAAGTGGATAAGGCACTGGTTTTGGATCCATTTATACTGATTTGCCACCCAAAATATAAATAACTGTTTCATTTTACTTTACTTGTACAATCATAATCTGAATCATTCTATGACAAGTTCATAGATGTGTTTTGTAATGCTTTTTAGAAGCACTGAATGAGATTAGCCTTCCTTGAGTTCAACTCTAAAAAAAAGAAGGATGAATATCCTTAAACCATTGTTTCATGTTGCTGCTTTCATGATTTCTATCATAATATTGTGTATCAGGATAATTTGGGCCATACTTAGAGTTCTCTCATCTTATTAAATTGAGTTTGGAAGCAAGGATAGAGCAGTGAAGGAGCTAGTTCACAATTTAGAGCTCAATCAAATAGTGAATTGATATAGGTACACCCACTTGAGTATTCATACTCAAAGTGAAGAAGGTTTCCTAACCTTAATACCTTAGTGTTTGCATTTTGCTAGATTATGTCCATTGGGATTATATGAGTATTTGATAATCTGCAGATTTGAGCACTAACAAAATTGGTGACTCTGCTGGGGATTTTTGAATATCTTGCAATAGGTTAGTGTAAATCCTATCTATTGTGCGTTTGTATACCAGCATAAAATAATTTGATTCCTACTTAATAGTGGGTGGAAACCTTAAAATTTGTGTTACCAGTTGCTAATAGTTACAAAATTTTGCTAAAATTGTCATGATATACCATAAGTCAACCAAGATACACTAGGTCTTACTACAAGGATCACCCAGAAGATAATGCAAGTGATGAGCTTCACACACCAAGTAGAAAGCAATGGTCTAGGAGAGGTCATAATAATTCTAGTTCCCAAGGCCATTCTCAAGAAAGATCTTGTGTCCCACTTCCTCATGAATCTTCCTCCTCTTCTGATGATCCAAAACATGTCAAGAGGGTCATGCCAAGTGTGCATATGCAGAAAGAAGTAATCACAGAGGTCATAGAAGCAGGTTATTTCCCTGTGAGAGAAACCCTAGAACAACCAGAAGAAACCTCTGCTACTAAGACTACTTCCTATGATTCTGAGAAGTTGAGAGAAGAGGTGATTACTTTGAGAAAGAAAGAGAGTGAACAACTTGCTAAGATTGCAAATAGGGTAAAAGTGAGGGAACAACAAATTTGTGATTTTCTCATAGAGAGGCAGGAACTTCTCAAGAGAACCAAGAAAAATGAGACCCAGGTTAGTGATTTAAACCAAGATGTTCAAGGTTTAAATAAGGACTTGTTTGGTAATATGGAAGATTTGAGAAAGTAGGCTTAGGATACTAAACCTAAACAAGGTGAATTTGAGGGAACAAGCCATGTCCTAAGGCAATTGAATCCCTCTGAAATCCAGAGAAACAAGGAGATTAAAATTGCTCCCAAAGAAATCCCTGATAAGCGAAAACAAAAATTGGTGGGTGTAAATATTAATGAGCCCAATAAAATTATGGCTCCTCCTAATGTACCTTCTCAAACAAGTATAGACTTGGAGAAGGCTAGAAAAGCAAAGGAAGATTTGGCTATTCAACTGGAGAAACTTGAGTTGGAGGCTGCTGCTAATGAAATGAAGAGGAAGATTGCCTTCCTACATGCTAACATGAACACATCCACTAGTAGCTCTGTCCCTATTACCATAGGAACAAATCCACCCAGTCAGCCCAATACTTCACTTCCAAATGCTCAAGCCTTTCACCCTGGACAAATTTTACTTGGACCAGTTCCTAATCAAGTTCCCCTTATAGCTAGTGGTATAGTGGGAGCTGTACCCTATCAAAATGTTGTAGCTACCCCTCTCAATCAACCAAATATCCAAAGAAGACCAGTTCATTTGGATAGATATAGGCCTCTATTTTTTGATGGTATTCCTGGTCAACCTAATGCTGTCCCCAATGAAATTAGAAAGAAGATCCCATTATTCACTGGGAATAATGTTATCACCTGTGAAGAGCATCTGAAGTTTTTCATAGATAAGGTCAATGATTATGAGATTGAACATGAAGATATCAAAATGAAGCTCTTTGTTCAATCATTGATTGAGGATGCTCGGGATTGGTACAAGGGTCTACCTGAGAACAATATTGCATCTTGGGAAGAATTTGTCAGATGTTTTAAAGAGCAATATGCAGAACATGTGAACTCTAACTACATGCTCAATGAGTTCAATAATATCAAGAAACACTATAATGAGAGCATGTCAGAGTTTAATAGTCGATTCCAAAAGGCTATGTATAAACTATTCCAAGTATTGAGGCTAGATGATGCAGTCTGCATGACAACTTATTTCAACTCTATGGATGGTAAGATGTCTTACCTTTTGAGAGATAAGAATCCTTGTACCCTTAGGGATGATTTTAAGTTGGCCATAAATATTGAGAGTAACCGAAAGGGATCTGGCCAAATGTAAAAAAGGGATGAAGGTAGACTGTGGAAAGAAACCAGGCCACAACCTGTAAGGCCATCCAAAGAAGAGGATAGAATGGACAAAGGACCTAGTACTAACAAAGATTTCCCAGTAAGGTTTGATAAAGGTGGTAGAAATTTTCAAGATACAAGGTTGCCTTATCAAAGGTAGGACAAAGCCCCTAACTTAAGAGATATTCCTTATAAAACAAACTGGAAAGATGGGAGGCCTGTTCCTGATAATAATGAACCCCAAAAGGGAAGAGATACACTAGATCCTTTGAAGAAAAATATAGCACATAATGTGGAAAGTACCCCTTGGTGTGTGGCTTGTAATATGCCCCACTCACCATTCCAATGTGTTGTTGCTCAGGCCTTGGGAGAAGAGGCCAATGACTCATATGCAGGAGATTATGAGGATCTGAAAAGCCTGCTATTAACATGTTCACTACTAAACTAATGGGGGACCTAGTGTCCTCAGATGATGAATTTATTTGTCCTGATGTTGATCATAAGAGGAAGATCTTCTCTGATTATGAACAACAAATATTTACTCAATCTGATCAAGAAGAGTTTGATAATAATTATTGTAAGACTCATATGGTAGAATCTGGATCAGATGAAAAACAATGGAGAAAGCCAAGTGAAGAAGAAATCAGAAACCTGTGGCTGCCATAACACAAGCAAGATCCTCATACAATTTGAGGAATAGAAAGGTGGATAATGAGTAGGGAGTCCCTAGATCAGTGTTTGTCAAGAGCAATTCTCAAGATAAGGATTTCCCAAAGCCTAATGTTGTAAATAGTAAGGATCAAGGGCTTGTGAGTAAAAAAAAAAAGGAAGTTATTATTGACAAGGTGAAGAAGAGAACTCATAAGTCAAAGGATCACTCTAATTTTTTTACTGATTCCTCTACTTTTGATATGAGACATGCCTTGTCCCAAATGAAGGTCTCTATCCCTTTGCTTGAGATGCTTAAAATAGAGGAGCATAAGGCAGTAGCCTTGGCTCTTATAAATGAGCAGAGAACCACTCCTATTCTACAAGAGGAAGGGAAGTCCATGGATAAGACAATTGCAATTAATGACATCTCTGATGTATGTGTTGGGACTATTGTGACACAAGAGCCTTCTTCTATCAATCCTTTCTACGTTACTTTGCTTGTAAATAATTATTTGCTAAAAAATTGTATGATTGATTCTGGCACTGTTACAACTGTAATGCCTTATCAAGTGATGAAGGAGTTAGGGTTGCAAGTTGATACATCTAGTGGAAGGTGGTATGCCATGGATAATAGGGCAGTACCTATTGTAGGGACCCTGATTGGAATTGAAGTGAAGATTGTTGCATTCCCAGAAGCCACATATAAAATGGATGTGGTTGTTGTTGATACAAAACCTCATTATGGTATGTTACTATCAAGACAATGGGCTGCAGTAGTGGGTGGAAAGTTACAACTAGATTTGTCATATGCTATCATCCCAATAAATGGAACTGAGGTAAAGTTGTACAGGGAGCCCCATTCATCAGTCATGATTGAAGTGGTTGCTTCGGAGGATCTAAATTGTTTTGTAGATATTGACATGAGCAATTTTGTGATTGAAGAGGTAGTACCTCAAATAAAAAACATAGATCCAATTGTGGATGAGCTGATTTTGTAGCAAGATGGGCTCTGGAAAATGTTCTTTGATGGTGGATGCTCCAAGGAAGGATCAGGAGCTGGTGTTGTATTCATTTCCCCATCAGGTATTACATTTAAATACTCATTCTTGCTGACTTTTCAATGTACCAATAATACTGCTGAGTATGAGGCTTTAATATTGGGACTATATGTAGCCATAAAGCATGGTATTAAATTTTTAAAAAGTCCATGGTGATTCCCAACTCATTATAGCCCAAGTAAGATCTCAGTATGCTTCCAAGGATGAAAAATTGAAACTGTATAAACATGTTGTTTGGGATAGACTAGAGTTTTTTGATGCTTTCAATCTACTTTGGGTAGAGAGATCCAAGAATATCATGGTAGATTTTCTTGCAAATGTTGCCCTTAAGAGTGAAGACATAACCCTCATTGGTGTGTCTATGTTAGAGGTCAAAACTAGGCCTGTTGTGCTTGATAATGTATAAAATTGGCAATTTTTTGAGGATGACCTTGATATCCTTAGGTTCATTCAAGGCCTTGATCAATATGATGGTCACCAAATAGATTTCAATGAGATACTGTAGTGTGTTGAAGGAAAAGAATGCATCATGGGGAATGAGATAGTGCAATTACCATCCAACCACATACCTAAAGGGTTAGTAGAATTGGAGGGGATGTTTAAAATAAATGATGGTTTTTTGTCCCAAAAGTCTAACACCAAAATGGAAGACTTAGAGGAAATAAACCTAGGATCTGAAAATTTCCCCCAGATGGTATACATTGGCAAGAAACTGAGTAGAGAGATCAGAGGAAATCTGATCAGGCTTTTGAAAAGATACAAGCATGTATTTTCTTGGTCCTATGATGATCTTAAGGCATATAGGGCTGATCTATTTCAGCATGAAATTCCTTTAAAAGAAGAAGCTAAGCCTTTTAGACAAAAGCAAAGACCCATTAACCCTTTACTGGCCACTAAGATGCAAGTTGAGTTGACAAAATTGAGGGATGCTGGTATCATTGAGCCAATCAGGCATTCTACATGGGTTTCTAATCTTGTGCTAGTGAGGAAAAAGAATGGTGACATACAGCTCTATGTTGATTTTAGGAACCTGAATGTGGCTTCACTCAAGGATAATTATGGATTGCCAAATATGGAGGCCATGCTGCATAGGGTGACTGGATGTGAACTCTTGTCAATGATGGATGGTTTCTCAGGGTATAATCAAGTGTTGGTCAAAGAATCAGAACAATTTAAGATAGCCTTTACAACCCCATGGGGAACATATGTATATGTTTGCATGCCCTTTGGTCTAAAAAATGCTGGAGCAACTTTTCAGAGAGCAATGGATGTTGCATTTGAGGAGTTGATCAATGTTTTAATGGTTTTTTATCAGGATGATCTCACTACTTATTCCAAGAAAGCTAATGATCATTGTTCCCATTTGGAAAAGGTCATTCTTAAGGCCTTAGAATTTAGTGTGTCGTTGAATCCCAGAAAATGTCAATTTGTAGTGACAGAAGGGAAGTTACTTGGACACATAGTATCAAAAGAAGGAGTCAAGATTGATCCTAAAAGAGTAGAGGCAATTAACAAGGTCCCTCCACCAAAGAACATAAAGGGTGTGCAATCATTCTTGGGACAGATTAATTTTGTAAGGAGGTTTATTGCTAACTTTGCAAAATTGGTCAAACCCATAGTGAAGTTCCTTAAGAAGGAAGTGAAGTTTGATTGGAACCTTGAAGCTCAACAAGCTTTTGAAAGAATCAAACAAGCAATTCAAGAGGCCCCGGTTTTGGTGTCACCTGATTATTTGAAACCATTTTCTCTATTTTCTTTTGCATCTTTTCATACTATTGCAGCTATCCTTTTACAAAAGGATCAAGAAGGATATGAGCATCCTATAGCCTTTTTCAGAAAATCATTACAATCTGTTGAATTAAATTATGAACTAATGGAAAAGAAAGCCTATGCCCTTGTAAAGGTAGTCAAAGCTTTCAGACCATTTTTGGTCTGTGCAAAGGTTAGTGCTTATGTGCCTCATGCTGTAGTAAAGGATATCCTAACACAGAGTGAAGTCATAGGAAAGAGGTGTAAATGGATAAATAGGATTCAAGAGTTTGACTTTGAAATTCACATTACCAAATTGGTAAGAGGATTGGGACTTTCTAAGTTAATGACTAAGGAAAATATGGACCTTGTCTAGGTAAATAATGTTGCTACTAATATTGATATGATTACTAGAATTGAAATGCAACCCTAGTACAAGGATGTTATTTATTTTATTAAAAATGCTAAGTGCCCACTTGTATTGAATGATAATCAAAGGAGTATGAGATTGCAAGCTCAGAGATATGTGCTGATCCAGGGTGATTTGTACTAGAAAGATAATGATAGCATTCTACTCTTTTGTCTAGATAAGCACCAATCAGAAAAGATGTTGAAGGAAATGCACTCTGGAATGTGTGGAGGACATCATTCTGCTCGGTCAGTAGCTCAGAAAATCTTAAGGGTAGGATAATATTGGCTTGTATTGTTCAAAGACACTCATTCTTATGTAAGAAAATGTGAACCTTGTCAAAGGTTTTCTAAAAAATTGAAGTTTTCAGGTGCACTCTTATTGAACCCTGTTGTTGTAGAAGCTCCTTTTGCAATGTGGGGTATGGATTTTATTGGAGAGTTATTTGAGAAGTCCAGTGGGGGACATAGTCACATTTTGGTGGCTACTGATTATTTCACCAAGTGGATTGAAGCCATTCCAACAAAAAGGGCAACTAGTGCTGTTGTGATTGAGTTTCTAATGAACAATATAATCACTAGATTTGGTGTCCCTATTAAATTGGTTGTTGACAATGCTATGAGCTTTAGGTCATAGGAGATTAGTGATTTTTGTTCAAAAATGGGCATAGTAT
Organism: Chamaecyparis obtusa; assembly: GCA_027943335.1. NCBI lineage: Eukaryota > Viridiplantae > Streptophyta > Pinopsida > Cupressales > Cupressaceae > Chamaecyparis > Chamaecyparis obtusa. The sequence continues at coordinate 1,552,617 of BSBK01007775.1, read as the reverse complement.
TGTCTTACTCATCTCCTTATCATCCACAGGCCAATGGACAGGCTGAATCTAGCAATAAGAGTATTTTGCAGATTCTGAAGAAAACCCTAGAAAAGAATAAGAGAAGTTGGCATGTGAAACAAAAGCTAGCCCTATGGGCTGATAGAATTTTTGAGAAGAGAGCTACAGGCAAGTCCCCTTTTGAGATAGTATATGGAGCAAAATCAAGATTGCCAATTAATAATTTCCTTCCAATCTATAAATTTATGCAAGAAGAGGACATGGAAATCAGTGACCCACTGCAAGATAGAATGGTTCAGTGGATTGAATTAGATGAGATTAGGAGGGAAGGACAAAGAGAAAATGTGAAGTTGCAGCAAAAAATGAAATATCTTTTTGACAAGAGAGCAACTGTGAGAAAATTCCAGTCTGGTGATATGGTTCTCCAATGGAATGCCAGAGCTAAAGATAAAGGGAAGCACAAAAAATTTGAGTCTTTGTGGATGGGACCTTACATTGTTCATCAAACCCATGGTAAGGACTCATATTTTCTGAAAAATTTGGATGGTGAAGAGCAGGAATTGCCAGTGCATGGACAATTCCTAAAAAGTTTATTCAGTTAATTTCTTTTTCCATGCACAGTAGGCTAGTATATATGTATAGGTGTGTTTACTTCTGTTGTGTGTTTGTTTACTATTTTAGGTTAAGGTTTTGTGGTTTGCCTCCCAGAGATTCATAAATTCTTACTATGATCTTGTAATCAAGCATCCTCAGATAGAGCCACTGTTGGGTATATTCTTAATTTTTTGAGGTGTGTGTCCAAATTTTGGGTTAAATCTCCTTACAGGTGTTTTGCTTGGTCTAGGGTTTGGAAAATTCACAAAAAATTGTCATAGCTGAGTTCAAAAATCCTTACCCTAGGTTTTGTTTTTGAAAATGTCAAATTCATGAAAAAACCCTCATGTTAGCCCTTATTCTTCTATTTCATTATTACCTTTTAGTCACTTAAGAGGATTAATCATGCACATGCTTAATTATCCCAAGTGTTTGCTGAATCAAAAAATGTCATAGCATGTCTCATATAGTATTCAGCGAATCAATGAACAAGTCAATCTTATGCTAAGTGTCATTTTAGTCTCGTGGTCTCTAAGTCTCTCGGTGGATACCTCAACCATTCAGTGAATTGGTGAATGTGTTTGAAACTTGTTATATGCTTTTCCTTGTCACTGAGTCTCCAAATGTTTTGGCAGTTATTTTACCCTTTGCGAGAACTAGCAAACAAAGGCTATCTCCAGTTCACTTAGTCCTTGGCAGTCATGTGTTAACACTCAGTGACCAAGCGAAAGTAGTATTTGCTCATTCTCTGAATCCAGCGGTCAAGGGTTATATCAAATGGAGAACTGGTGAATACTATGGATTGGTTTCAAGATCAACGGCTTTGTTTTAATCTCAAGTATCTTTTGGGTCCTCCACCAAAATTGACCTGGTGAATAAGCGACTGAGTACTTGTAATAGGAGTCTCCAAATGTTCTGGTGGTTCTGACAGTTTGACCAAATAACTTTAGCAAAGGTAAGAGTTCTTATGTTCACTTATTCTCAGAGTAAGTTAGTGATGTGCTAATTGATCTAGTGATTCAGCAAATCATGTGGTCACGTGTTCTCTAAAAAGAAGGTAAAGGCTAGAAGTATTTAGAGAATGGGAAAATCAAAGGATTAGCAAAGTTTTAAGTCTTCAATCACTTAATCACGTAGTGAAATATTCAATGTTTGAGGTATTGCGAGATTCAGCAAACGCTTTGTTTGCTGAGTCTCGTAATCAAATGACTAAGGATCATATGTTTCAGCGAAATGGTCAACTAACTGCATTCACCAAGTCATGTGATGTTGGTGATCAAAGCCATATGATTCTGTGATTAAGAGATAAACCATTCACCAAGTCACCAGGTATCCGAGCAGTTAGCACTAACATCTAGCGAATGAGTGAAGCACTCAATCGCTAAGTCTTACAATGAAGGTAAGGGTTAAGGAAAGATTTAGTGATTCAGAGAGTAAAAGCTTCACCAGTTCTCTAAATAATCAGGCTGTTAAGTATTTCATTAAGTGAATGTGTGAACCCTTTGTTTGCTAAATCTCCAAGAAGATAGATAGTTAGCTGGGACATTAAGAGAATGGGAGATGGCCTTATTTGCTAGTTCTCCAAATGATAACTACAAGTCAAGTGCTTGAAGGTGATCATTTCAGTCGTTGATTCACTAAGTGGATGAAGGATTAAGAATTGCATTGCGAGAACCCGTGAAGGCTTTGGTTGCTAGTTCTTTGAATATGAGCTAGGGTTAACATTGTATTAAGTGATCATGAGAGGCTTTCAGTCACTGATTCGCTGAATGGGCTCAATTGGAAAAGGTAATAAAAGAAAAGTAAAAGACTATTGCCTGCATGGATAAAGTATAGTACCAAGCTGGAGAATAAGCTAATAAGCCATCTAGTTAGTTGTAAAAGGAAGATTGCATGATGTAAATAGGTTTAAAGTGCAGAATCGTAATCATTTGCCTCTTTGCCTTGTTTTCGAGTTGTTTAATTTATCTATCAACATCCAAACATGGCTAGCTTGAAATTTGAAATCTGATGGTATATGAAATTGAATGTGGAAATAATTAAGGAGATTTGCAGTAATTGTGGTAGAAGTACACATTTGATCTGTGTTTATAAATAAGCTAAGTTCATTGTTTCCTGTGTCCAAAATCAATCGAAGGGAATTGTGTCTTTCTGAAGTAGTTTTTGAGTGCCAAGTAAATCCAGTTTGTAGAAATTGAAGGTAATTTTATAGCAAGATGAGTCAACTTGAGAGGAGCACGACATCTTCTAGCAGTGAAACCAAATCTAAAAGTGGTGAAGACAAAGGCAAGCCTAACAATTTAGATGAATTCATGAAATTGCTACCGGGGTCCAGCCAAAACAAAAGAGCTCCTGATGATGTTTTTGAAGATGTGCTGGGGCTTTGCAGGGATCCTATCATACCAAATAGTATAGGTTATACTATTTTCAACTTATTTTATGGAAATGGTGATAGGCATGTTCCTATGTGTAATGGTTGGAATTTGGGTTTAGGAAAATTAGTTGTTCCTGATGTATTTTTAGATGTGGATCTAATTGTTGCACTAGCTAAGCATTATGACCCTATTTCCAAAATAATTAGAAAAGAGGACCAGTCACCTTTGGTTACTCTAGATAGGGGTTCATTCATGAAAGCTTTTAATTTCTATACGTCTTCCTCCACCGAAATTGACCTGAGCAAAGAAAGGGAGAGGTACAAGAATAACATAGGGACAATAAAGGACCAAATGATGAAACACATTCCAAATTAGGATAAATATATAGCTCCCCTCCCTGCTCACATGAATGCCCTTTACCAATTTAAATCCCTCCAGCATTATATGAGGCAGACTTGTTATGGGTTGTGTAGGGTTTTGGGAATTGATGGAGATGCAGAGTTCTTGCCAGTTGATTTGTTGATGATAATCTTGGACATCTAGAATTCCTTGGTAAATAGTCACTATGATTACATTTAGTACATAATTGATAGAATGCATGAGGGTATGATTTCTATCAAAGAAAGTAAGAATCCAATTAAGTTCATGCATTATTCATTGTTAATGCACTTGATTTTGTTCTTCAACATCAATAGCTTTGATTGAAACATGCTGAAACCAAGGTTTAACTTTGAAGGCTAGTATAATCTAGTACAGTTATGGGTGAGGTTATGGAATTCTACTTCCAATGAAGGGGATTTTTGTGTTTTTTAGAATTTCATTATCTTTCCAATTATAAAGATGTAAGGCATCAATGTCATGAGGCTATCCCCAAGGGTCCTTAGGCTCCTAAGACCATTGCAGTTTGTGGATAAGTGGGAGGGAGACCATAATTGGGGTGATTTTTACTTAGGGGAGAATTATACAATTATCAGGGTTTATGGTTGTCCCCAACCCCCACATATGTTACCAAAATTTATGCCTCCAAGAGTTGCCTATTTGGAATTTGTTTGGCAGTTGATGTGCATAGATAGAGAACTTCTAGCCCCTCATAGGAAGGGTACATTCACACCTAGGAAATTCAAGATAGGTGACTTCTTGGTGGGAAGGGGGTATTTCCTCAAATCACTACATGGTTAAATCAATTCAAGATGGTTACTGGTGCTTGTAGACATGTAGATCCTGAGGACTTTATCAAAATTGCCAGGATGGTCTATATTCCAAACATTGGTGTGATTAAGGAACATGAAGGTTTAGATGAGGAAGATGTAATCAGAAATATTATAGAAGATGATGAGGTTAAAAGGAGATGAAACAGGTACTTTGATTTGATAGATTTATCAAAACAAGTGATGGCAGCCCAACTTCCTTTTGAGGGTTTCTTCCCTGACCTTCCTTATCTGAAAAGAATTGACAAGATGATAGAGATGCATGACACTCTATCAAATCAGTTGGAGAAATTGATTGACTAGAAGTAGCCAAAGAAAATGAAGGATTATTCATCTTCTGATCAAGAGGAGTCTTTTGATGATTCCCTGAAAGGTAATAGCCCACCACAAGTTGGTTATGTACAAATTGTTGAGCCTATTGAAGACCAGACAGAAACAGAGAATGTCCAAGAGCCACCTTTGAAGAAGAAGAGGCTTGAGGAAGGAGAGCCTTCAGGGTAGGGAAAACAAAAGAGAATAATTGACAGAGCATCTACTCTAGTGCCAGGTGATAGGGCTTATCATCACCAATTGAGAAAAATAATAAGAGCAGGCAAGAAGGTGGCCACTAATGAAATAGATAAGGAACAATCCTTGTGGTTAGAAAAGGATATCAGAGAAGTCTATCAGGAGGAATTTTTGAGTGATGACCAATTTATTAAAATTGATGAATTCAAGAGTTTTCTTATTTGGAACAAGCAACAAGAGGTGAAGAAAGCTATGCCCAAAGGTATGTAGCCAAGTGAAGAAACATTGAGAGCTTTAGCTTCTTATGATCCTAGCCTAGATCCTATAACAACAGATGAAGCTAGACAATTGGTTAAGGAAAGTGGAATGCTATTAACTCTAGGATGGGATCTGACTTCTGCATTCATCATAGATCAAATAAGGAAACAACCACAGGGTAGCCAATCATATGAGGTTCACATTGGTGACATGATAAGGGGAAGTGGCTATGACCCTAAGTCTCAAGTTGTTGCAATGTGGTCTATGGCCCCTAGGACTCAAAAGCCATCCCTATTAAGTATAGAGGATAAGATGGAGGGGAAAAAAATCATATGGACTATGCAAAATACAACAGACCTTGAAGTTTCCAAGGGAGTGAATCATTGGGCCAATTTGAATGAGGCCAAGACAGCTCAGTTGTTTGAGAGGTATTCAAAGTTGTTTGAAAGCACAAACCTAGTGGCCAAGGATAGAGATTTGAAAATGATGAAGATCAAACAATTAGAGGATGAGTTGGTAGAGGTAAGAGTCAAGCTTGAAGAAGCTTCAAAGGTAGTTCCTTATCCTTTGCAAATTGAGGCCCTTGTGCAAATAGGTGTGGAAGTGCCTGATAGACCCACTGAGGACTTGTAAAAGATAAGGATAGAGGCATCTTTGGATACTATGTCAAAGATTGTGCAATATAGGTAGGCTAAGATAAAGGACAGAATGGAATCAGTCCATAAATCATTTAGCTTATTCGATCAGACTAATGAAAAGGTGAATGAGCATTTAATCACCTTGGAGCCACTTTTCAGCACATGGTCAGGAAGGAGTATATTATTTGATAAACTTGATGATTTGCAAGAATACAGGGCAGATGTTCCTAAAGTAGTAAGTGAAGTTTTTGAGAAGATTGGCTTAATAAGTGCTGCTTCAAAGTTTTTCAAAGGAAATTCAAACCAAATAAAGGCCAAGCTAGCCACGTTTGATAAGATTATAGCAAATATTTGCCTCTGATTTATGATGATAATGGAAATGTGGTCAAGTTAGAAGAATGGAAGCTATCAATGGATCAATTGGTAATTAAACAGGATGCCTTCCTAAAGGATGATAATGCTTTAGAGCTGGATAGATGTAATAATATCATTGATAGTCTTTTCAAGATTGAAAATGATTGCATACGGTTTGTGGTTGAAGCCAAAAATATAACTGATTCTACATGGGAGCAGCAGATCAAATCACTTGAGGAGCTGCAAAGCTACAACTAGGAATCTAATGATGATGTGGTAGCTTGGGAGAAGTTAACAGTAAAGAAGAAGAAGAAGCCAATTGTCCAACTTGTGGAGGAAGAAGAAGAATAGAATGCACTTGGCACCTGATCCATAGTTCGAGGGAGAGCATGTCCAAACAAAGGATGATGTAGGTTAGCTTGTAATGGTGGTCATCATTCATGCAACAAATTTAGCAACTGCTCTGAAATATCCTTAGACAAAGGTGCCACCTGCAAAATTGTTGGAAGTAGATATTTGTAATCTGTTGTTGCAAGCAATTTTTGTCAGTTTGTAATCTTGTTTTTAGTGCAAGATCTTTTAACAGCCATCTGAAGCTTGTTGCATCCTTTCGAGGATTCCAAGATGGCTGATTAGTATATATAGAAATTTTTTCTCATTTTAAAAGGGTGGTTGAAAATACTCTGTAAGAAAGGTTTTGAATACAAAACCTTATTTTTTTAAAAGTGAGAGGATACTGTATCAATGCATTTTGACCATTAATACAAAATATTGGAGCTCTGTTACTGCTATTTTGTTGTCTTTATGTATGGAATGTTTTGGTTTTCTTATGTATTTAAATTGCAAGGCTTCTTAAATTCATTATTCACAAGGTGAATATAGGGGTTGAGCTTAAGTTTCTTTCAAGGAAAGAGTAAAATCTTAGGAGAGATCTCTGGGAACAAATATTCCATGTATGAATTTGATGATAGTAGTAGGAATTAAAAGGATGGTATGTTAGGCACGTCATTTGAGTTTCAGTGTACTTGTTTGATAGTTATATGAAAAGGTAGGGTTTGACTCTATCACCCAAGTGGATAAGGCACTGGTTTTGGATCCATTTACACTGATTTGCCACCCAAAACATAAATAATTGTTTCATTTTACTTTACTTGTACAATCATAATCTGAATAATTCTATGACATGTTCATAGATGTGTTTTGTAATGCTTTGTAGAAGCACTGAATGAGATTAGCCTTCCTTGAGTTCAATTGTAAGAAGAAGGATGAATATCCTTAAACCATTGTTTCATGTTGTTGCTTTCATGATTTCTATCATAATATTGTGTATTAGGATAATTTGGGCCATACTTAGAGTTCTCTCATCTTATTAAATTGAGTTTGGAAGCAAGGATAGAGGCTCAAGCTATTAAAATGTTGAAACTATCAACAGTAACCCACCGCATCATCACCGAGTCCTCTACAGTGGAGATCTTGAAAATACCCCAACACAAGATTACAAAATATTACTAACCCAACACATATTCACTCAGTCTTCTATGATGAAAACCTTCAACATACATCAACACAAAATTACAAAACATAAACAATCACAAAACCCTACCGTCAGTTTCAGAAAAAAATAAATAGCAGATGGTAGGGTTTCACTAAATCTTCCTTGTATAGTGATAAAACAGAATGAATCAACGATACCCAGTCCACAACTCAATCAAAAAGATGAGGAAATGAAATTGGCATTGCATATTAGCAAGGAAATATTTTCTACTTACCTTTTTCGAGCTGAACATTGTAGAGTGGGAGTGGTCGAACGTTGCAGAGTAGGAGCTGAATGTTGCAGAGCGGGAGCGGTCAAACAATGTAGAGCGGGAGTCGAACATTGCAGAGTGGGAGCGGTCGACTGTTGTAGAGCGAGTTGCGGAGGTGAGAATTGGAAGATGCAAAACCCCTTTTTTGAAACCCCATTCGTTATCCTGGAAGATGCGGACCCGACGATTTTATTAAATTTGACGTGATTTTTAACAAATTTTGATTTTGATTTTGAATTCCACCTCTCAGGTGGGAAGATGCTGCCGCCCATTTTTGGGCCTAAACTGGGTTTTGGGCTTTAAAACCCAAATTGCAAATAAGCAAAACAAATAATGAATTTGAAGAAAAATGGGAAGCACTGCCGCCAATTTTGGTCGTATTCCCACAAACAAACGGGGCCTAAAGCTTTACCTAGAGAAGCTCATGAGTATTTGAGAAGTTAATTAGGGTTTCTTCCCCTAATTGAAGCTACCTAGACAAGCTAGGAGTACTGCATCAAATGTGCTACAGCAGAATATTTGACAAATTGATGCAGAAGATTGTCACACTTTAGGGAGCTGGCCTAGAGTTGTGAGAATGAGCAAAGACAAGGAATCAGTCATAAGCAAGATGAAAAAGGGAGAAAACACTGAGCTGCATAGATATTATCTACATCTGATGGATGTTTGTTTTAGTTGCTGCTTTGGCATTTTTGTCAAAGAGGGAGATGAACTGATATCACAACACATGACACTAAAAAGTAAGGGTGATGAACTGAAATGAAGGATCAGGATAGAGGGAGATCTGAATACTTCTGATGGTCACAAAAGTGAGGCTTATAGGATTCTAAATCAAAATGAAGCTAAGGATATTATAAATAATTCTCTGATGAACATATAAGTTTTTGGATTGGTTGGTAATCCATGTGTTATTCAGATGATATCATATGGTGTTACCATTAATGCCAAAGATGGATATTGTTGGAAACTAAAGTTGAAACAATTGTTGTATTGTCATTGATGTCAAACCTTAACTGGTAAGATTGTTGCTACTTAGGAAAGTACTATATCTATTTGAGTGTTGCTAAGGGGCTAGGCAAGGTTGGTAACAACAGCAGCTAAGAAAAAGTTGAGTTATCTTGATACTACAAAGTGTACTTGACTATATTGTACAATGATGAGACATGTATTGTTTATCTTAGTAAGACTGAAGACTAAACTGGTAGGCTTGACCGAGCAAAGAATGGATAAATCATGTTTAAGCCGAGTAATGTTAGTGTTGACCGAGTTAGTATATGCTGAGCAAAGTTCTAGTGTCGACCGAACAACAGTTAATTTCTGAGGAAGACAGTGTAAGCCGAGGAGACATTTTTAGTAATGACTGAGCTTTCTACATGAAGACCGAGTAGTTGATCACAGTATTGACCGAGTATCAGCAATTTTATATTTGAAGAGAATTTAATTTTGGAGCTGACATTGTTGAATTCTTGGATTATGTAAAACGTGTTGACTTTATTTATTGATTGTTTAAAAGCATTAAATTCATTGTAAAACATTTTATTGGAAATCTTTAAGAGATTTGAGATGATTCTAGAAAAGGAGCTGAAGAACATAAAGTGGGTAGATTCAATGAATCTGACCTAACCCTAAGATCTATGAATGAGATTGAGTGGCATAAGATGAGTTAACCTAATTAAGGAAAGTATTTAGGGAACTTGAGCATTTGGATATGCAAGTGCATGGGTGAACAGAAAATGCTAGAAGATTAGTAAAGTTTTATTGACTGTATAAGAAGAAAAGGTTGAAGGAGAAGTGTGGTGATTTCTTGAAGAAAAGTTCTGAGCAGATCAGAGATGGAGATGACAAAGTTTCAAAGTTAATAAACTAGCATTAGTGTATGGAATCGGATCTAATATTTGCAAAGTGAGTTGTATATTTTTTAGATAAATATTGCTGCTACTTTCTAACCATTGTAACAATCAAAATCCTTTTAACAGAGGTTGACCTAACAGTCATATGTTAAATCCTTTGAACAAGGTTGCATTCTAATGGATTGTATGTAAGTCCTATGACAAGGCTCACTTTTAACAGGGTGATTGAAATCTTTTAACCAGGTCACACCTAACAGTGTGTATTGTAACCTTTGACAAGGTTGGCTTTTAACTGAGCTCACTTCTTGTTAGAGGATATTAGACTAGAAGTTATCGTCCAACTAGCATTCACTATGGGGTTGATAGGATAACAATGTTCATTCTATGAATGATACATCATAAGACTTTCAGAGTCCACTTGGTTAAGAGATTTAGACTGTATACAATGGTTAAATATGTAACAGTAAAATGACCTGCCTTAATACAACTTCAATTGCAGATTACAGATCAATATTTAGTCCATACAAATCCTTCTGATAAATATTTCACTTCAGATTCAATACTATATCAACTTACTATCCATCGGTAATAGCTCTTTGTAGCTCGGTAATTATTCTGTAGCTCAGTTCTCACTAACCAGTATGATCAGAATGCATGAAAGCTTGTTCACGCGATACTCCTGTAACTTCTTCTTCCCGTTCTCTTTTCATAAATAAATTATGTTCTCTTATATAGACGAGTAAATCATTTCCTTCTTCTCCATCAGATTTTGCCACTTGATCACATTCATAGATTTTTCTACTTAAAACTTTCTTGGTACTTGTGTCAATAACACATTTCAATTTGCTCCGTTAGATCTTCCTTGAATTTTGTCAACCATTGATCTTTGTAACAAACTTTATCTGTTACCTTGATGTTATACTCTTGCCAGCTCATCAATCTTATCGACTAAACTAATCATTTAATTCATTTTGTTCTGCTCGGTTAACAAAGAAATGCATCGGTGAACACTGCTCAGTTAATATTGTGGTCGGTATACACTACACTCCGTCGGTGTATACTAGAAATGCTTCATTTACCGAAAATACTACTTTATGTCTTTCAACTCTATACTTCATTATAGATGAATGCAACATAATAAAGTCAATATCATCAAGTCATAGAGTCATCAACAAGTTACTCAATGTGTTCCTTATCCTCATCTATCATGTACATCTTTCCTCATGTAGATTTCTCTATTCTTCATCTCTTTCACCTTTCTTCAGATGTCTCAGTATAGTAACTTACAAGATAAGTACTGTCAAGCTAGTTGACATCAATGACAACATAATACTAATTTAATCATATTCCATATCTAATCAGCAACTTCTCAGTGATCTTGCAATCATAGATCCTTTAATCAGATTCCAAATCAATTGTAGTCCAACAATCTCTCCCTTTGGCATTGATGGCAACTCAAGTAATATGAAATGTACCATACACATACCAAACATACATTCTACAACTTTGTGAACAAATGTTGTAAGTCAAATAGACTTAATATGTTTAATCACTACGTTACTAAACCAACATTAAGTAATATAGCTTTACCATTCTGTAGATGTAATCCTTTTTAGTTCTTCTGTTCCATTCAGATTTTCTCTCCCTTAGATGGTAACTCATCAGTGCTTTTATTTTCAAACCTTTCAACCTCTATCATATTATTCATCTCTCCCTTTTTCATTTCATATTGTTTATCTCTCCCTTTGACAAAAATGCCAAAGAAACAAACAAACAATCAACTCTGTAGTAGCCAAATAACTCTGTAATAGCTCTGTGGTCTTCAGTACTTCCTCTGTATCTCTTGTATACTGATATCTCATCGGTTCAAGTGCTCAAACTTAATCACAACCTTGAACATGATTCAAAGTGTGAACTATGCTGCATCAACATGAATGATCTTCTGATAAAAGTAGGTTGATGCAACAACCAGATCACCTTAGTGACCGATAGATAGGGGACAGACCCCAAGTCTAGTCCTCAAGTATTCAAATGTGTCCTTCGGTAGGGGCTTTGTAAAAATATCAGCAAGTTGTTCTTTAGATGTAACAAATTCTAACTTTACTTGCTTCTCTTGAACTTGTTCTCTTAAGTAATGATACTTAATAGATATATGCTTTGTCTTAGAGTGCAGCATAGAATTCTTTGAAATATTAATAGCACTAGTGTTGTCATAGTATATAATCACCGGGTCAGTGATTACCTCATTCATTCCTTCCAACACTTGTTTGATATATGCAATGTTTTAATAGTTAGTAGCAACAACAACATACTTTGCTTCAGCTGTAGACTGAGAGATACAAGCCTGCTTTTTACTTGTCTAGGTTACAAGTCTTTCACCAAAGAAAAATGCTCCTCCGATGGTGCTTTTTCTATCATCCACATTTCTAGCCCAATCAACATCGGTGTAAACTTTCAGTTCAAACTTCCCTTCCTTAGGATACCATAATCCATAATTCTCTATTTTCTTCAAGTATCTTAAGATCCTTTTTGTAGCTATCATGTGTGATTCTCTAGGATTAGCAAAAAATCTTGCAACAATTCCCACAACATGTGCTATATCTGGCCTACTATGAATTATGTACATTAACTTACCAATCACGGATTGGTAAAGTGTTTGATTTACCTCAGTAGTTTCATCCTCCTTTATCAATTTGCATCTAGTAGCCATCGGTGTTCCCATAGGTTTAGCATCTTCCATGCTAAATGTTTTTAGTACTTCCTTTATGTATTTAGATTGTGTGATGAATATGCCATCACTCTGCTGAATCACTTGTAGTCCAAGAAAGAACTTAATCTCTCTGAACATAGACATTTCAAATTCCTTTTACATTTCATCAGCAAATGCCTTGCAGACAAGATCTAAGCCCCCAAAAATAATGTCATCAAAAAATATTTCAGCAATGATAATAGTATCATCAGTATCACCTTTCACATAAAAATTGTTGTTTTCACTTGTTCTAACAAATCCAATACTTAACAAATAAGTATGCAGTCTTTCATACCATGCTCTTGGTGCTTGCTTCAATCCATATAAAGCTTTATGTAATCTACATACCATGTCTTTATTATCAAGATCAACAAATCCTTCAGGTTGTTCAATGTAGACCTCTTCTTCAAGTATACCATTTAAAAATGTTGACTTCACATCCATTTGATAGACTTTGAATTTCTTATGTGCAACATATGCAAGAAGCATTCTAACTCCTCCTAATCTAACAATAGGTGCAAATATTTCGCCATAGTCAATGCCTTCTTCTTGTGCATATCCCTTGCATACTAATTTAGCTTTATTTCTTGTGACTTCACCATTTTCATTCAATTTATTCCTGTATATCCACTTAGTACCGATAACATTCTTATCTTTTGGTCAGAGTACTAAGGACTAGGTTTTGTTCTTTTCTATTTGCTCTATTTCCTCCTTCATTGCATTAACCCATTCTTCATTCTCTAATGCAAATTTCATAGTTTTAGGTTCAAATTCACAAATTAAACATGTACCTTGTCTTGTTTTGCTTCTGGTTTGCATTCTAGCATGTCTGTCTCCAATGATTTGTTTTTCAGGATGATGTCTTTTGACAAAACTAGCCAAAACTTGATTTCTCCTTTCTTGTTCATCCTGTTCAGGGTCATTTCCTTGCTCGGAAGCTTCTTCATGTTCATCGATTTGTGGTGCATGTTGTACTGCATTGTTTCCCTACTGACCAGTTGTCACTGCTTGCGGTGTCAGTAGATACAATGGATATTCAATGTAAGTGAATCTACCATAGTCTTTTGATTCCTTTGTACTTTCCTCTATGTACTTGTCATCAAACTCATCAACACAAACATTAGTACTTTCAACAATCTTATTTGTAACCTTATTCAAATATTTGTATGCTTTACTTGTAGTGGAATATCCCAGAATTTCCCTTCATCTCCTTTAGAATCAAATTTTCCATTTCTTTCATCTTTCAAGATAAAGTATTTACTTCCAAAATTTTTGAAATAACTTACAGTAGGTTTTTGTCCAAACCATAGTTCATAAGGTGTTTGGTTTGAGTCCTTCTTCAGTTGTACTCGGTTAAGAACATACACAGCTGTACTGACAACTTCCCTCCAATATGTCTAAGCAACATTCTTTTGTATCATCAATGTTCTAGCATAGTCAATTATAGACCTGTTCCTTCTTTTAGCAATGCCATTTTGCTGAGGTGTCCTTGATGTGGATACCTGCCTTTTGATTCCATGCTCATTACAAAAATTAGTAAATTCATCAGAGATAAATTCACCTCCTCTATCAGATCTTAAATATTTTATTTCTTTTCTGGTTTCTTTCTCTACCTTAGCTTTATACCACTTAAACATTTTGAAAGCTTTAGATTTCTCTTTCAAGAACATAATAGTCATCAGTCTAGTGTAATCATCAACAAAAAGAATAAAATATCTATCACCATAATAGCTCTGAGTTCTCATAGGACCACACAGATCGGTATGAACCAACTCAAGTATCTTCTTTGTTGAGTAGTCTTTGCTTTTAAAACTAGACTTAGTCATCTTACCTCTCTAACATTCATGACACATAGCATGATCAAGTTTTGTTAAGTTAGGCAATCCTCTAACTCTTCTCTTTCTACTAATCTTGATCATGTTGTCAAATTTCACATGGCATAACCTTCGGTGCCACAACCAAGCATCTTCATCCTTTATTAACAAACAAGAAGACTGATCCATATCAAAATAGAATAGATTACCTCTGGATTGTGTACGAGTTCTGGCAAGTCTTCCTCCATCATTATAAATCTTCACCTTTTTGCTCTCAAAAGCCAGTCGATGGCCTGAATTGTTCAGCTGAGCCACACTTATCAGATTATAGTTCAGTTCATCTACCCAATATGCATTTTCACATTGTAATCTATCATTGATCATTAGTGAGCCTTTACCTCTTACCATACAAGGTCCATCATTTCCCATTCTCACAAATCCCCCATTATATTCAACAAGATGATCAAACTTCTCTACATCACCGATCATATGATGTGTGCAGCCACTGTCTATGATCCATGTATCATTTCTGCTTACTTTAGAGATCAGGGTTATCTCTTCATGTTTCTCTTCCTCTTCTGAGTCATCTTTCATAGCAACAAATACAACTTCTATATCATCATCAAAATCAGATTCAGTTTCAATATCTTAGGCTATGTAACATACCTTTTTGCCTTTTTCATCTCGGTTGTCTTTGTTGTTGTGTTAGTAACCTCTATTGACTCTTCTTCCATAGCTTCCTTCAAATCGGTCTTTGGATCTATCATCATCTTTCTTCTGTGGACATCTAGCAGTGATGTGACTGACTTCTTTACAATTAAAGCATGCTAAAGGTAGGTTACCCCTATAGCTTCCTTTTCCTTTGGGCAATCTTTTGGCCATAAGTGCTTCAAGCTCATCAAGTTCATCATCGGTATTGTCATCACTATCACAATTCTTACCATTCCTACTAGACTTTCCAATCTTCAAAGAAGACATGAAAGTAGATTCAATAGAAGGAACAACACTATTATCAAAATTGTTTAATTCAAAGGTTGTAAGTTTACCAATCAGAGTGTCAAGAGTAAGGTTGGATGTAGCTCTTGTTTCATGAATTGCAGAAATCCTGATTGCATAAACTGGTAGAAAAGTTATGAGAATCTTGCTTATGACTGTTTCATCATCAATCACTCCATCAGATGCTCTAATACCATGTACCACCTCTTTGAGTCTATTTGAATATTGGACGATGTTCTCACCTTCTTTCATTCTCATATCATCAAATATGCCTCTCAAAATTTCAGCTCAGGCTCTTTTGACATTCAGATCTCCACTATAGATTTGTGCTAATTTATCCCACATTCCTTTGGCAGTTGTGCATGTCTTGATATCTTCAAATTCAGCATCGGTATAGACAGCAGCAAGTTACATCATAGTAACATTGTGTTCATGCTTATCCTTCAGTTGATCAACAGTTAGGGGACCAGTGGGTGGTTGCATGTAACCATTTTCCATCAGATCTAGTGTTGAGTTCCCAATTCTAGATATGTGCAACTTCATTTTGCTTTGCCATACTGTGAAGTTCTCTTTATTCATTTTCGGTACTTCCCTCTTATACATCTTGAGACCTTTATGCTTAAGTCCTTAAAACTCTGTTACAAGCAACCAATGCTCTGATACCAATTGTTAGAATAACTGAGAGGGGGGGGGGGGGTGAATCAGTTATCCAGTGTCCCAATACAAAATGTATAATTCAAAACTATTTCTTTAATTTCTGCTCATTAGTAAGCAATATTAACTCTCACTGTCTGTGCTTTTACCGATTACCAGTCTAATGCTAAAATAGTTTACCGATCAAATCTAACATGTAACATGTAAAGTATGATAACAAACAAATATGACAATCAACACATAACACAAGAGATTTAACGTGGAAGCCCTGTAAAGGGAAAAACCACCTAGGACCGGCAACCCAAAATTGTTCACTCTTCTGAAGTGAGGTCGGTTAAGACCCAACCTTGTTAAAGGTTACAAACATATTGTCAGGTGTGACCTTGTTAGAGGATTTTAGACTAGAAGTTATCATCCAACCAGCATTCACTATGGGGTTGACATGATAACAATGTTCATTCTATGAATGATACATCATAATGTTAGGAATGAATGCAAAGTGTTTTGGCAGTCATTCTGTAGTAGTTGTTGTTGCATTCATGACTTGGATTGTCATTGATGTCAACACAGTGATATTTTGGATATTAGCAGGAAAGCAAGTATAGTTTTGTTTTTCACACATGTTGTATTGCAAATTGGCTTTTTCACAGTTGATGGTATGTTCTTTGGTGTTTTATTAACCTATGGTTAACAGCAAAAAAAGAAATTCATTCATTTGTAAGAGTTATGAGCATTTTGGTGAAAGAAGTGTTTAGATAGTGTTTCTATGTAGGGATGTTCAGAAATCGGAGGATATCTCTTAGCTGGGATGGAATCTAATTTTGTGAAATTAAAGGGATGTTGGAGACTCATTAATGATGATGTGGTTCATAGTGCAAACTTTGAGGATATGTTTGGAGAAAGTTACAGTAACTGGAAGCTAACAGTTTTATGTGAATTCTGTGTATAGCATGTAGAATTTATTATTTTGTAATTGAGGACCGACTCATTTGTAATTATTTGAGTTTGGTATATAAGAAGGAATGTTTTACTTATTGTAATGTGTACTATGAAGAGTGAGATGTGAATATATGCATGAAGTGAAGAAAAGAGCTAATTCAGTGATGAAGGAAGACTTGTGAGTACAAAGATCTGGAATTGTGATCTTGTGTAGCAGAGAGTGCAGTTTTGGCATAGTGTGAAGGATGTAATATATTTCATATTATTCTGTTGAATAATTCTAAGATCTTTTGGACAGTGGGTTCAGAGATCTTGCCTTGAAGCTGTTTGGGCAGTGGGTCCTTCTGTCTTCCATAAACTCTTAACCGGGTTAGAATCTTTTAACAGGGATTCAAAATCTCCTAATAGGGATTTATATGTACTGAATGTATTTCATAAGATTCCTAATAGGGTCCATCCTCTAACAAGGAACTTTCATATTAGTACATCATTTTATGGGCATCATTCCTACCGGGGTTTACTCTTTTCAAGAGGTTCCCTAGTTAACATATCTTGTGTTATTGTGCAATTGTGTATGATTATCTTTCTATGGTTGATCAGTACATTGATTATATTGTTTAAAGCTATTGAATGGATAAATTATCTGATAACTGATTCACCCCCCCCCCCCCTCTTAGTTATCTTGGGGATCTTTACTTTCTAACACGTAAGACTTTCAAAGTCCACTCGGTTAAGAGATTTAGACTGTATACAATGGTTAAATATGTAACAGTAAAATGACCTACCTTAATACAACTTCAATTGCAGATTATAGATCAATATTTAGTCCATACAAATCCTTCTGATAAATATTTCACTTCAGATTTTATACTATATCAACTTACTATCTGTCGGTAATAGCTCTTTGTAGCTCGGTAATTGTTTTGTAGCTCGATTCTCACTAACCAGTATGATCAGAATGCATGAAAGCTTGTTCACGCAATACTCCTGCAGCTTCTTCTTCTTCCCGTTCTCTTTTCATAAATAAATTATGTTCTCTTATATAGATGAGTAAATCATTTTCTTCTTCTCCATCAGATTTTTCCGCTTAATCACATTCATAGATTTTGCCGCTTAAAACTTTCTCGGTACTTGTGTCAATAACATGTTTCAATTTGCTCTGTTAGATCTTCCTTGAATTTTGTCAGCCGTTGATCTTTGTAACAAACTTTATCTATTACCTTGATGTTATACTCTTGCCAGCTCATCAATGTTATTGGCTAAACTAATCATTTAATTCATTCTATTTTGATCGGTTAACAAAGAAATGCATCGGTGAACACTGCTCGATTAATACTGCAATCGGTATACACTACACTTTGTCAGTGTATACTAGAAATGCTTCATTTACCGACAACACTGCTTTGTGTCTTTCATCTCTATACTTTATTATAGATGAATGGAACATAATAAAATCAATATCATCAAGTCATAGACTCATCAACAAGTTACTCAATGTGTTCCTTATCCTCATCTATCATGTACATCTTTCCTTGTGTAGATTTCTTTGTTCTTCATCTCTTTCACCTTTCTTCGGATGTCTCGGTATAGTAACTTACAAGATAAGTACTGTCAAGCTAGTTGACATTAATGACAACATAATACTAATTTAATCATATTCCATATCTAATCAGCAACTTCTCAGTGATCTTGCAATCACAGATCCTTCAATCAGATTCCAAATCAGTTGTAGTCCAACACCATAATTGTCTTTGAGTGATGCTACATTTAAGTTCCTAAAGTCAACATAGAGTCTAATGTCACCATTCTTTTTCCTTACTGGCACAAGGTTAGAGACCCAAGAAGAATGCCTAATAGGCTCAATGATACCAGCATCTCTCAATTTTGTCAATTCAGCCTGCATCTTTGTAGCTAGTAAAGGGTTGATAGGCCTCTATTTCTGTCTAAATGGATTGGTTTCCTCCTTTAAAGGGATCTCATGTTGGAACAAATCAGCTCTATATGCTTTGAGATCATCATAAGACCAAGAAAATACATGCTTGTATCTCTTCAACAGTCTTATTAGATTTCCTCTAACTTCTCTGCTCAATTTCTTCCCAATGTAAATCATCTGAGGGGAGGTTTCAGATCTTAGGTTAATTTCCTCTAAGTCTTCCATTTTTGTGTTAGACTTTTGAGACAAGTAACCATAATTTACCTTGAACATTCCTTCTAACTCTACTAACCCCTTTGGTATGTGATTGGAAGTTAACCGTACTATCTCATTTCCCATAATGCACTCTTTTCCCTCAACATGTTGTTGTGCTTCACTGAAATGTCTTTTTTGTCCATCATACTGATCTAGGCCTTGAAGAAATCTAAGGATATCAAAATCATCCTCAAAAACTTGCCAATTATATAAATTATTAGGCACTACAAGCCTACTCTTGATTTCTAACATGGACACACCAGTGAGGGTAATGTCATTATTTTTGAGAGCAACATTAGCAAGAAAATCTTCCATGATATTTTTGGACCTTTCTACCCAAAGGAGATTGAAAGTATCAAATAACTCTAGCCTATCCCAAACAACATGTTTGTATAATTTCAATCTCTCATCCTTAGCAGCATATTTAGATCTCACTTGAGCTACAATTAGTTGGGAATCACCATGGACCTTTAAAAATTTTATACCATGTTTTATAGCAACATCTAATCCCAATATTAGAGCCTCATACTCAGCAGTGTTATTGGTGCATTCAAAGGTTAACAAGAAAGAGTATTTAAATGTAATACTTGATGGGGAAATGAACACAACACTAGCTCCTGATCCTTCCTTGGAGCATCCACCATCAAAAATCATTTACCAAAGCCCAATTTGCTGCAACATTAATTCATCCACTATGGGATCTATGTTCTTCATCTGAGGCATTATCTCTTCAACCATGAAATTATTCATGTCAATGTCCACAAAATAATTCAAGTCTTTTGGTGCAACCTTCTCAACCATGATATTAGAATGGGGCTCCCTATACAACTTTACCTCAATCCCATTGATTGGAATAGTAGCATATGATAGGTCCAATTACAACTTTCCACCCACTGCAGCAGCCCACTGCCTTGATAGCTATTACTAAAAAATACAACATACAATACAATAAGCATAAGTAGGAAAAGGTTGCATTTGTTTGTCTAATTAACACTACCTTGCAAGTTTTGTTAGTTTACATGTCATTATTGCATTCATTCTAGATGTCATCATTGTACTCTAAGTATTGATTATTATTCCAAAGATTCCAAAATTCATAAATAATCATTACATTGTGCATTCAAATTGAATGTAATATACAAATGTCCTTTCTTATTTCATATTTCATATCAATAAGTAGAGTACATTGCAGAATTGAAAGAAGGATTGAAGTATGGAATAGGGGTCCCATGCATTGCCTTGTGTTGTCTTTGAAGTCAACTAGTTGTCTGCTAGGTCTCTGCATTTAGGTCTTCATAGTCTGAGTCTCCATCTACGTCTAGGTCTTTAGGGTTTGATATCTGCATAAGAGAGAAATATGGTTAGATCCTATTGGATCTAAGCAATACATGAGAAACAAATAACATACTATAGCAATCAAATTTTTAATACTACATATCAATCTGGAAAAATAAATGTAATAAGGAAATGCACACTAACACTCACTGCAAGGTAGTGTTAAAGGGATTTGTTTCTGACATGAAACCTTTTACTACTTATGATCATTATGGTGCATGTTGTCCTTTTTATTAACCAGGTGTTTGAATTAAAGGGACTTAGTATGTTTTAGACTGAAAAACCTTTTTTAGATAATGCATTTCATAATGATGTTATTTGAGAGCTTAACAAATTATTTTTTAGATAACAGTTGACTAGTTTTCACATTCAGTCATTATCAAATATATGATGCAGATCAAGCTGGATTTCCATGGTAAAAGTGCTACATAAATTGTCAATGTTTGCCAATTTTCAAAGTTCAAGTTGCAAATGATGCTGCAAAAATATTGGTATAACATGTCCTTGTTGTTTCAAAGATACATTTTTAATCTATAACATTATTGTTGCTGAATACAGAAAGAATGCTTCAAGATTGAGCCATAAAATTATAAAATGTTTATAGTTTGGTGTTTTTGAGTGTCACGAACCTATGTTCAAACCTCATTAATAAACATTCTAGTGTTTTTGAGTGTCACGAGCCCATGCTCGAACTTCATTAACAGTGAAGAAACATTTTCATCTTGTCATACTTCTCATATACTAAGTGCAGATTCAACATTAATGAGAATTATATACAGTTAATAATGCTGCAGGAGCTATATTGCTAAAAGCTGAAATTTCAAGTTACAAAATCCAACAAGATGCAAGATGAATAGAAAGTATAAATTATGTATAAAATGGAACAAAGTATGTACAACTAACAGAGGAATATCATAAAAGAGAAATCTACTTATCTTCTCTGGAATAAATGATGATTATTCTTGAGCATCTCTCAGTCAAAATCACCTTCTAAGGTTTGCGAAGGTTATGACTGAAAGATGTTATAGTTTTGTTTATAACTGAATATATCTTTTAACATTTTTCAGTCTTAACCTTGCAACTTTAGTAAGCCATTAAAGGTTTTTCATGGTTTCCTGGAGCAACTGTCTGTCATTTTTGAGCTCATAGTATATGATTTTGTTTTCTGATTTCAAGAACGAGTTCCACCAGTTCATCAAGTTTACTACTGTTGATTACACAAATTCATTTATGTCAGCAAAATGAAACAGTTTGGATCTTATTTTCTATAAACACAGTTTATGTACAAACTGTAGAAAGATTTTCAAAATCAATTTCTATTAACTATTTTTTTATACAGAGTGCTTTCATGAAGCTAATTAGAAGAGAGCATTTATCTATTATGTCAAAATTCCTTGTCAAAGTATTCTGGTTTTCATTAATGTCACAGTTGTATGCTAAAGAAAAGAGACATGATTTAATGAAGTCACTACTGACAGTAAATTTCAAATGTCCATGCAAGTGTGGAATGAATGGATAAATGTGAAAAGCAAGCTTCATGTTATAGCAGAGGGTATTATATGTCTACCAGTCAAAGGCTTGAACAAGGTTAAGATGAGTTCTCAATTGAGCCGAACTCTTAGTTGAGTCGACTTCATTTTTAGTTGAACTGAGTTCATTTTCAGTCAAGATGTGAAGTTGAGCTTCACATATAAGCACATGGGAGAAGGGCAAAATTTGTTAAAAATTTCAAGAGTCCATGACTTAATAACAGTCATGACTTTATGTTCAAAATAAAGAAAATCAACAGTTTAAAAAGCTGTGACTGTTAGTAGGTCATGAGGTGAAGACTCACAGTCCTGTGCCAGTCACAAATGGTCGTAGATCATGTAATGTATTCATAGTTGTTAATGAAAGGTAAGCATCAGTCTCAGTTTGGTATACCTAGATTTCTTCATACAAAGTCATGACTGCTATTTAAAAGTGGATTGAGTTTCGGGTTCATAAGCTTCGAACCCATAACAAAGAGTAGTTACATAGCATAAATAGTGAATCAAATATATGGTGCAAAGTTCAGTCATAGCTCATGATTTATAAATAGAAATAAACTACAAGAAAGCACCAGTTGTATGACTGTCATTACAAAATCAACTTGGAGCTCACGGTTTGACTCATTAATGGAGGATAACATTCGAAGCCGAGTTCTTATTTGCTGAGAACAAAAGATATATACCAATCATGATTATCGCATTATTTCAAAATGATTTGTGTACTCACAGTTTGAAATAAAAGTTCCAAAGAAGAAGTCAAGCTATGACTTATGATGCTGGGTATAATCATTCACTGTTACCAAAGAGAAATAGAGAGGAACTGTTAGTTTGAAGATATAGTTAAGAGTTTATGCATGAGAATGAACTTGAGTTTTAAAATAAACATGAAAACTTACCAGTCTTGACCATTCTGTGGAGAAAATAGACAAGCAAATGATAGAATTCTGCAGTAGCAGTGAAGCTCAAGTTGGACAGAGAAGGGAAAATTCAACAAAAGGATATATTCATAGTCAACATGCCGAGCTTCTTCATCAGAAGTTTTCGAAGACTTTCCTATAAGTTAGGGTTTCTTTTTCCTTAGAATTTCTTTGTGAAGAATGAGTGAAGCACAACTGCCGATACCAAAATGAGCATAAAAAAGTTTGGACTCTGTGAGATAGGTGGTATTCAATGCCATCAATGCACATGCCTGATCCCTATAGAGTCTTGAAAACCATAACATGCCACCTCACTTATTCATCTCCTCAGTTATTGCATTGTATTGCAAGTGGATGAAACAATCATGTCGACTTTCTCCACCTTGCATATTTTTTTTACTTAGAGATTTTCATCTAGGTTAGGAATTGAATAGAGGTTATTTGATATTAGATTTTATCTAATATTTAGTTAATATTAATATTGTAAAATTGTAAAAGGATTAAAATTCCTTATTATAAGCCAGTATTAAGGGCATTTAGACTCAAGTTTTCATAGGCTTAGTTATTGGCATAATTTTAGGGCCAAATGGGAATTTAGATTTTTAGATTTGAAGCTTAGGCAGGCTATAAAATTGATTTTTTGATTATCGATTAGATGTGGCAGATTTTGGAGAGAGGGCATATAGTGAACTCATTGTTCCTAGGTGATTTGAAGGCATTTTTGTAATCATTTTTGTCAGATTTTAGAGGGAATGAACCATAGATTTTGATTCATATTTGTGAAGTTGTTTTGATATTGGATCCTATTTTCATCTTTTCTAACAAGTGTTAAATTATTTGTTATCCAAAAGAAGTGAGTAGATTTCTATTCCTTCTCAAGATAATCAATTGCTTCAAGACCTTGTATGAGATATGTATGTTTGTTGGCTATTCAAGCTATTCATGGTAAAACCTTGATAGTAAGTTTTCTTAACCTATATGTTGAGTAGAGATTCAGAGTGTTGAGATCTTCATTTATGAGTTAGGATTGATGTTTCATCTTTTCTGCAAGGTTTGAACTATTCTTGGTGTATCACCCTAATCTAGTTTAGTTATAAGTTTCCTTTTCCCTTTTACCAACAAGTTGCAGATCAAGAAGTGATATTCCATATTTTATAGGAACCCACCTAGAATCTAGAGATTCCTCCTTATTTAGAGTCTACCCACAGCTCGAGGAGGTTTCCATTGTCAGGATAGAATTGTTGTCTAGCCCTAATGCCTAATTTAGGGTGACAATTCTAAACTTGAACAACAACAACATACCATAATGAGGCTTTGTGTCAACCACAACCACATCCATTTTGTACATGGCCTCTAGAAATGCAGCAATCTTCACCTCAATTCCAACTAGAGTCCCTACAATAGGCACTGCCCTGTTATCCATAGCATAGCATCTACCATTAGACGTGTCTACTTGTAATCCAAGCTCTTTCATTACATGATAGGGCATTATAGTTGTAGTAGCACAAGAGTCAATCATATAATTCTTTAGCAAAAAATTGTTAACTATCAGTGTAACATAGAAATGGTCAATAGAAGAAGGTTCTTGTGTCACAATGCTTCCAACACATACATTATAAATTTCATCTATTGAAATAGGCCCTTCTACTGCACTTCCCTTCTCTTGCACAATAGGGACCACTCCTTGTTCACTTATGAGAGCCAAGGCTATAGTCTTATGCTTGTTGATCTTCAACATTTCAAGTAAAGGGATAGAAACCTTCATTTGAGACAAAGCATGTCTCATATCAAAGGTAGGAGGATCAGTAGAGACATCGGGAGAATCTTTTGGTCTACCAGCCCTCCTCTTAACCTTGTTAGCAACAATTTCCTCATTCTTTTTCTTTTCAATTACAAGCCCTTCCTTCTTATTATTTACAACATTGGGCTTTGTGGGATCCTTATTCTGAGGGCTATCCTTGACAAATACTGACCTCGAGACTCCTTGATCAGTATCCACCCTTCTATTCCTCAAATTGTATGAGGACTTGGCTTGTGTTATAGAAACCACAATTAGATTTCTAATCTCATCTTCACTAGGCTTTCTCCATTGTTTCTCATCTGATCCTGACCCTACGATATTGGCTACACATGTGTCATTATCAGACTCATCATGATCAGAGTGAGTGAATACTTGCTGCTCATAATCAGAGAGAATCTTCCTCTTATGATCTACATCAGAACAAATCTCTTCATCATCTAAGGATAAGAGATCCCCCATCACTTCAGTGGTAAACATATTAACAATAGGTTTTTTAGATCCTTCATAATCTTCTGCATATGGGTTATCAACATCTTCTCCCAAGGCCTGAGCCACAACACATTGGAAAGGTGAATGAGGCATGTTACAAGCCACACACCAAAGAGTATTTTCCACATTGTGTGTTGTACTTTTCTTCAAAGGGTCAGGTGTATCTATCCCATTTTGAGGCTCATTATTATCAAGAATAGACCTCCCATCCTTCCAATTTGTCTTATAGGGCATATCTAGTAAATTAGGGAGTCTATCCTACCTTTGATAAGGTGGTCTTGCATCTTGGAAATTTCTGCCACCCTTTTCAAACTTTGTTGGGAAGTCTTTGGTGACATTTTCTGATTTATCCATTTTATCATCATCCTTGGAAGGCCTTTCAGGTTGTGGCCTAGTCTCCTTCCACAATCTACCCTCATCCCTTTTATACATTTGACTAGATGCCTTCCAGTTGCTTTCAATAGTTATGGCCAATTTAAAGGCATCCCTTAGGGTGCGAGGATTCTTATCTCTTAGAAGATATGACATTTTACCATCCATAGAATTGAAATATGTGGTTAGACAAATTGCATCATCTAATCTCAATACTTGGGAACAATTTGTACATGGCCTTTTGAAATCTACCATTAAATTCTAACATGCTCTCATTATAGTGCTTCTTGATATTGTTAAACTCATTGAGCATGTAACTTGAATTTACATGTTCTGCATACTGTTCCTTGAAACATCTAACAAATTCATCCCATGATGCAATATTGTTCTTAGGAAGACCTCTATATCAATCCCTGGCATCTTCAACCAATGACTGAACAAAGAGCTTCATTACAACTTCTTCATGCTCAATTTCATAATCACTAAGTTTGTCTGTGAAGAACTTTAGATGCTCTTCACAAGTGATCACATTGTTACCGGTGAATAATGGGATATTCTCCCTGATCTCATTAGGGACAACATAAGGCAGACCAGGAATACAATAAAAAAATAAGGGCTTATACCTATCTAGGTGAGCTAGTCTTCTTTGGACATTTTGTGAGATCTGGGCTATTACTCCAACATTTTGACCAGGTATTGTGGCATTTTGGTTACCAATTACAGGGACTGCAGTACCAGTGTTTGGAACATATCCAAGTACATTTTTCTTGGGAATTGAGGCTTGGGCTTTAAGGATAGTATTACAAGGTTGACCAGAGGGCATTATTCTTGAATTCATAGGAAAAGAACTGCTGGTAGACATATTCATATTTGCATGTAGGAAGGCAATCTTTCTTTTCATATCGTCAGTAGCAGCCTCTAATTCCAACTTCTCAAGTTGGAGGGCCAAATCTTCCTTGGCCTTTCTTGCCTTTTCCAATTCTAAGCCTTCTTGGGAGATAATGTTAGGAGGAACAAAAATTTTCTTAGGCTCATTAATGCTTATGCCAACCACTTTTTTCTTTCCTTTATCAGAAACATCTTTAGGGGCATATCTAAGGTCCTTGTTCCTTTTAATCTCTGAGGGTTGTAATTGCCTAATGACAAGACCTTCCTCTGCAAACTCATCCCTCTATGGGTTGGGTTTACTAGCATTTGCTTGGTTCCTCAGAGTTCCTATATCTCCAAACAATTCTTTGTTTAAACCATGAACATTTTGATTCAAGCTTTTAGCCTGGATCTCTTTATTTTTTGTTTTTCTTAGGAGATCCCATCTTTCCATCAACAAATCATAGATTTTCTATTCCCGTACCTTCATTCTTTTAGTAATTTTTGCTAATTATTCTTGTTCTTTCCTCTTCAAGGCTACTACTTCCTCTCTTAACTTGTTAGAGTCATAGGAAGCAGTTTCTGCAGCAGATGTTTCCCCTAACTATTCTAAAGTTTCTTTTGCAGGAAAGAAACCCACATCAGTGAGTTCATCTTCTTGAATGGGATTAATTGTGCTAGGCCTACTCTTCCTGTTAACTTCAAATCCATTAGAAGAGGAGGAATCTTCATGAGGAACGGGTGTAGGGATTCTATCCCTAATGGGTCTAGGAGAACTAGGGTTGAAAATACCTCTTCTAGACCATTGTCTCCTACTAGGAATTCATAGTTCATCTACATTACTCTCTGGATGATCTTTGTAATATGACCTAGTATATCTTTTCCGACTCATGGCGTTTCACAACAAAATATGACAAGTTTTACAAATACCCGCAACTAGTAAACACAGATTCTTCAGAGTCACCACCCATAGATAAATGGGAATGAAATGTTAATAATGGTCTAAAATAAAGACAATGGATAGTACTGTATGAATAAATCAAATCCATTGTGTCCCTAGTAGAGTCGCCTATTTTGTTAGCACTTAAATCTATAGATGATTAAAATATTTAGGAAATTCACTGAACACAAGACTCATATACTCCCAATAGCTACATCCAACATAATTTAAATGCTAAGGTACTAAGGCTTTGAGCCTTCTTCACTTTGAGTAAAACTTAGGTGGGTTTACCTATAATAACTCACTATTTTCAAGTAAGTTTCAAATTATGAGCCAAATCCCTCACAGCTATACTATCTTCTTCTTAAAATCAACTCAATAAAACACCACTACTTTGAGGACTGCCCAGATTATCCTGATACAGAGCACCATAATAAGAATTACAACTGAAATAGCATGGAATAATGGCATAAGGATATTCATCCTTCTTCTTTTTCTGAGTTAAACTCAAGGAAGGATAACCTCTCTCAAGTGCTTCTTCAAAGCCTTATAAAATTGATCTATGCATTTGACATAGTCAAATGCACTTCAGAAACATACAAATGAAAGTAAATTGAAATGGTTTTTTGATATTTTGGTAGTGAAAAGATGCAAATCAACGCAAAACTAGTGCCTTATTCATTGGGTCTGAGTCAAAACTTAACATCTACAGAATCCTATTAATCACAAAGATACTGGAACTCAATTGAAATGCCTAACAGTTCATTATCCCAATTCCCAGCCCTGCCATAAAATTTATGTATAGATCTTTAATTCCTAGAGACCTCCCTAAAGATTTACTCTCTCCTTGAGAGAAACTTTGAGTTCAACCCCTATATTCACCTTATGAACAATACATTAAAAAGCCTTACTAATTAATGCATAAGAAAAACAAAGAATCCATACATAAAGACAACCAGAGATAGCAACGAAGTCCCAATGTACTTGTATTAATTTTCAACTGTATCCATACAAATTTCAACAAAAACTTCAAAGAAGTCAGATTCTATTTTCAATCTTTTCTTTACAAAAACTTTCACCACCCTTCAAAAAGAGCAAAAACTTTCTATTTATACTTCTAGCCATCTTGGAATCCTTGAAAGGATGCAACAAACTTCAGATGGATAGGAAAATGACTTGCACTATAGATAAAAAGTACAAACCATAATGACAATGATTGGAAAAATAGAAAGTAGTTCAAAACTACTAGGACCTTTACAAGTGGCACCTTTGTCTGAAGATATTTCAGAGCAGTTACTTGATTTGTAGCATGAATAATGACCACCATTACAGGCTAGCTTACATCATCCTTTGTTTGGTACATGCTGTCCCTGGAATTTTGGATCAGGTGCCATGTGTACTTTATTCTTTTTCTTCAACACAAGGACAACAGGCTTTTTCTTTTTTTTTTTGTCATTTTGTCCCATGCTACCACATCATCATCAGATGGCCAATTGTAGGCCTAGAGTTCCTATAATGACTTGATCTATAGGTCCCACATGGAATCAGTTATACCTTTAACCTCTGCCATAAACTGTATGCAATCACCTTAAACCTTAAATAAACTCTCAATTATACCATTGCATCCCTCCAAGTCTAAGGCATTGTCACTATTAAGGAAAGCTTCTTGTTTTATTATCAACTAATCTATGGATGTCTTCCATTCATCTACATTG
Source organism: Chamaecyparis obtusa (assembly GCA_027943335.1). NCBI lineage: Eukaryota > Viridiplantae > Streptophyta > Pinopsida > Cupressales > Cupressaceae > Chamaecyparis > Chamaecyparis obtusa. Next base: position 1,523,723 of record BSBK01007775.1, on the reverse strand, counting down.
ATTACACTCCCATCATCACCATACACTGAAGGTAGGTACTTACTATAATCTTTATCAAACATAGCCAATTTGGCCTTTATCTAGTTAGAATTTCCTTTAAAAAACTTTGAGATAGCACTCACCAAACCAATCTTTTCATATACATTTGTCACTTCTTAGGGATATCGGGCCTATGCTCCTGCAAAGCATCAAGCTTCTCAAACAACAAACTCTTCCCTGACCATACACTTAATAGTGGCTCAAAATTGGCTAGCGACTCATTCACCTTTTCACTGGCCTTGTGCAATAGACAAACTGATTAATGGACTAATTCCATCTTCTCTTTTATTATGTTCTACCTATATTGCACAATCTTCGTTATGGTATCTAGGGATGCATCCAATTTTATTTTCTCTTAGTCTTTAGTAGGCTTATCAAGAATTTTTGCATCTGCTTGAGGAGGACCATCAATTTGCAAAGAAGGGGGAGGGACTACCTTTGAAGCTTCTTCAAGCTTGGCCTTCAAATCTTCAAGTTCATCATCCATCTTTTTAATCATCATAAGTTTTAGATCCCTGTCTTTTGCCACTTTCATTGAATTCTCAAATAATTTGTCATACCTCTCTAACAATTGGATGGTTTTGGCCTCATTGAGGTGAGCAAAGTGTATGACCACCTTTGATACCTCAAGATCGGTAGTGTTTTACATAGTCCAGATAATCTTATCTCCCTCCATTTTATCTTCAATGCTTACCAAGGCTAGCTTCTGAGTTCTAGGGGCCATAGACCAAAGTGCAACAGCTTGTGATTTGGGGTCGTAACCACTCCCTCTGATGATGTCATCAATTTTCACTTCATAAGACAAGCTCCCTTCTAGCTACTTTCTAATTTGATCAATGATGAAGGTAGAGATTAAGTCCCATCCAGGAGTTAGAAGCATGCCACTTGATTCAATCATCTCTCTTGCTTCTTCCATAGTAATCCTCTCAAGACTAGGATCATAGGATGTCAGGGCCCTCATAGTTTCTTCACTTGGTTGCATTCCCTTAGGTAGGGACCTTCTCACTTCATCTTGCTTCCTCCAAATGAGGAAATCCTTAAATTCTTTTCTTTTGATGAACTGGTAATCATTGAGAAACTCTTCTTGATAAAACCCTCTTTCATCTGTTCCCATCAATAAGGGTAAATCCCCTTCCTCTTTTGTTACAATTTTCTTGCCATCCCTGATGGCCTTTCTCAATTGATGGTGATAAGCCCTATTACCAGGCACAAGAGCTAAAGCAATGTCAATTACCTTCTTTTCTTTCTCACCTTTGAAGAGTCGCTAGTCTCAAGCCTCTATTTTTCAAAGGCGGCTCTAAAGTAGCCTCCTTCTCCTATTGTTCTTGAGTCAAGTCAATTATCGGTGCATCCTCTCCTTGAGGTGGGCTACTGCTCTCTTGAGATCCATTGGTGAATTCCTTAGGCTTAGAGGTTGAATAATCCCTTGGCACATCCAGTTTCTCCTCAAGCAACCCCTCCAATTGGTTAGATAGGGTGCTATGCATCTCTATCATCTTTTCCATTATTTGTAGATATGGGAGCTCAGGGAAATCATCACCAAAGGGAATTCCTACTGCCTTTAGCTTGGCCTTAATGTATAGTAGATCAAAGTATTTGGTCCATCTTCTACCTGCTTCAGTTATGTCCAACATAATTCTTATTACATCCTCCTCATCTAGGCCTTCATGCTCTCTGATAGTTCCAATGTTAGGAATCAAAGTCATCCTGGCAACCTTGATGAAACCCTCAGAATCAACATACCGCCAAGTGCTTGTAGCCATTTTGAAATGATTGAGCTAGCTACTAACTTAGTCTAGTGCTCTTTTTCCAATCAAGAAGCTACCAATTCTGAATTGCCTTGGTGTGAAGGTACCCTTCCTATGAGGTGGAAGGTGCTCTTTGTCAGTCCATATTAATTGCTAGATGAATTCCATCATAGCAACCCTAGGAGGTGAAAACTTAGGAAGAAAGTGTGGAGGTTGGGGGAAACCATAAACTTTGATGATAGTGAAGGTGTTCCCTAGGTAGAAATCTCCCCAATTGTGGTTTCCTAGCCATTTATCCTCAAATTGCATTGACCTCAATACCCTCAAAACCTTGGTGGACAACCTCACGAAATTTTTTCCCAATATCTAAAGAATAGGATGGACAAAATAATTCTAAAAAATAGAGAAGTTACACTCATTGGATGTATAATTCCAGGCTCTTAACCAATATTACACTGGGTTTGGAATAGCTTCAAAATAAGTCCATATTTTCAACATTCTTGCATCAAGCTTGTCAACATGGTGGTACAAAATTAAATGCATAAGGAGGGAATAATGCATGAACCTAATAGGTCTTTTATTCTCTTTAACAGACACAAACCCCTCATGCATCCTATCAAATACATACTAGATGTAATCATAATCAATATTGGTGAGAGAGTTCTGGATATCTGGGATCATCATTAAAAGTTCAGCAGACATTTTTTCTTCATCACCATCTATCCCTAAAACCTGACACAACCCATGACACAAGAACTTCATGTAATGATAGAAGGATGAAAACCAATAAGGAACATTCATACTTGCTAGGAGAGGGGAAATGTATTTACCCTGCTTGGGCATATGTCTAACTATTTGGTTCTTTACCAACCTAATATTACTGGCATACTTTTGCTTCTCATTTTTCAAATTTATTTTAGTGGATGAATAAGCATAGAAATCAAATGCCTTTATGAAAGACCCCCTATCCAAGGAATTAAATATAGACTGTTCTTCACACCTAATGGTTTTAGATATTGGGTCATATAGCCTAGCTAGCTCAATAATTAGATCAACATCTAAAAACACATCAGGTACAATTATCTTTTCCATTCCCAACACCCAAGCATTACAAATAGGTATAGCCTTATGCCTATTTTTATAGAAGTATGAGAATATAGTAAAACCTGAGCCATAAGGTGTGATAGGGTCTCTACATTTGTCCATAAGGTCCTCAAATGTCATATCAATAGCCTTCTTATTTTGATTTGTACTAGGAAGTAGCTTCACAAACTCATCTGAATAATTTGGCTTCCCTTTTTGTTTTCTATTCTACTCCTTTGCAGCTCCACTGGATGATGCTACACTCACCTCTGGATGACTCATTTTGATGGAATAGAAATTCATATCACTACAACCTTTTGCACTTCTTACTCTCTACTTCAGCACCAACAATCACAATTGCCTTTAGAATAATTAAGCACAGAAAGAAATGAAGTCCTATCTATATAGCCTCAAGCATTGAATGTGTACAATTGCTAAATCACAACGAATCCTGGCAGAGTCACTTCTGCATTCAATTCTACATACTACCAACTTTTGAATCAGACTAGCCGTGGCATGGATGTTGATAGGATGATTTAAAAAATCAAGAAAAAGTGAGAGAGAAATGATCATGGCTTTTGCATTCAAACCCTAATTAATGACAAAAGCCCTCGTTAAAACTTGATTGGATGACTTTTCTCTTTTTTCCAGCTTGGAAAAGTACTTTGTCCATGTTGCAATGGCTTAAAACATTAACTGGCATGAGAACTTAACCAAACATGATTTAGAGAAGCAGTGAACAAAGGAACTCATGTTCTCGAAAAGAAATGCTAATCTAGTGTTAAGATTGGAGATCCAATGACAAGGCCATTTGCAGAATCTCAAAAATATTTCTTAACTCATGAATTCATCTGGAGATTCAGTGACCACCATTGATCCCAGAGATGATCAACGGTCCTTAGACTATCCTTGACAACACACCAAGACCCTGCTACAATCATAGATTTAGCGACTAAAGACAGTCTCACATTCTCAGAACACTTTTGATAACCATGGTTATACTCAGAGAACAAGCAACCAAATACTTTGCCAATTCTCGCAATCATTTCCTTAACTCAATAGTTATCTGGAGAATCAGCAAACAAAGGATTTTGTAAACCCATGAAACATAGCACTTTGACCATAGTCACATCTGGAGAACTAGTGAACAACTAAGTCTCTGATTCTCAGAAAGCCAAACTTAACTCTTGGTTTATCTCATGATTCAGCAAACAAGGAAATCTCACATTCTCAAAAAGAAATGCTTAACTCCAGTCAGACTTTGAGATTGAGAGAATAACCTATATCTCCAATTCGCTGAATGATTTTCATACCCTAGGTTATATGTTGAGATTAAGCATTGACCGGAGATCCCAGGAGCAATCGACGACTATCACTAATTCGCTGAATCCATTAAACCTTTACCTTTTAATTACAAGAATCAACAACCAAAGGATTCACTTAATCTCCCAAAGTCATCAAACTTAACCCTTTTATTATGAGAATGTGCGACTAAAGAAGTCACATCCCAACTTTACTTGATTTGCCAAGTCACGGAAAGATTTGGAGTATCACTATCTAATTTTGAGATCCCGCAAACACTTCACTTGCATAGTCACCAAATAATTTAGAACATTGCCACTTCTTCTCAAGATCAAGAGACTAGAGAAAACTTTATCCCTTGCCAAATTTCTTTGTCAAAGCTGCTAGACTTAGAGATTATGAAAACATGACTCAATCGCTAGATCGCCAAATGTTTTTGCATAGGACCCAATCTTTGCGAGATTAAAACATGACCGTCGATTGCAGAGAAGATCAATGACATTTAGTGGATTGCTGAAAGATCTTGAACTTAGCCACTTGATTAAGAGAACATGAGATAACCATCATGCCAAGTCGCTAGATGTTTGAAAGAAATCGCCAAGAATCAAGCGAATAGTAGATTGCACAATCGCTGAATTGCTGGATGTTAACACTAATCATGACATAACTGGGAGATTTAGCAACTAAGGGAAAATTAACAAAGGACTCATCACTATCGCCAATTCGCTAGAGGATTTAAAGACAAGGAAAAACATTGAGCGACTCAGCGAATAAGGGAAAAATGACCACATGCAAAAAGGAAAACTTAAGTGACCCAAAAAGTAATGCACGAATAGATAGAACTAGGGCACACTCAAAATTGACCAAAGAGTTAACCAATTCAGGGCAAAAAATCTAAGGCAAGGGTTTAAAATACAAAAAGACAAGTTTTGATAGGCTCTAAAAACCATAAACCAGATGAAGACATGAGCAAGGACACTTAAAAAAAGACCTGGAGCATAAACCTCAGAAAACCTAAAATATACTCAACAGGGTGTACCTATTCAAATCTAATTCTTCAAAGTATTACAACATTAGTCTATATCCTTGATACAAACCTAATCTTCTCAGCTCTTCAACATACATGAAAGTAAATAGTCATTGATTTTGATTTGATGATGAAAGATGCAAAAAAAAAGAGTGACCAATGCCTTATTAATTGGGCAATAGATTCATATGAAAGTAAATCCCCATAACTCTTATGATTTCAAAAGAAATAAAACCTGAATGAAATGCCTTACAAATCATTCTCTCACTCCCCTACCCAGACATTATATTCATACACACTGTTAAACTCTTAGAATTGTGCCAAAGATTTATTCACTCCTTGAGAGAAACTAAGACCACAAATTCACAGTCACCTTGTAACTAGCATATTAGAGTGCCTTACAAACTAATACACAAGAATTTAAAACAACATACATGAAGACATCACCAATATAGGATTGGGATTCCACTTTTTTTCATTCAAAAATCTCTGGTTCATTACAATCAAAAACTATGAAAACCTCAAAAAATAAGGGGCCCCTAAGCCAAAATACTGCCTCTTTACCGATTATTCGATCCTCTTTGAAAACCAAGGAGAGAAAGGAAAGATAAAGGAAAACATTAGAGAAAGTCCTCACTAACAGCTGCCAATTTTCCAAAATATCTTCTTTTCCCTCCAATTCTGATCCTCTTTCACTTGGTCATCTGCATTTTCCTTAGCAACCACTTCTACCTCCAAGTGATTTTATTTTGAAAATGCCAATCCATACTGCTCTTTCCCACTACTTTGAAACTGAAAATAAACATCACCACTGGATTCCTCATTCTCTGCCATTTTCATAAACATACTATATGCCTATATTTGATTAAAAAATGAATCTCCAGGGATTAAATCTCTGAACAGGGCCATCATTTAAATTTTTGAAATTAATCCTAAGTGCATACTTTATCATTCAAACTGATTTTATATTTCACCTTTATATCTTCCCTTTTTTACTCATTTTCCTCATTTTACCATAGAGGCCACCAGGATGTGCCACTTGTCACCGGGTGATTGGCACTCAAACTTAACCCAAGCCTTGACCTTTGAATTTGGAGATTGGGTGAATGCCCTCATTCTCCATATCTCTAGATGAATTGCTTAACCCTGGGTTTACCTGGCAATCCAATGAATACACTAATCTTTGAATCTCCAGATGAGATCTTAACCACAGTTAACATTTGGAGAATGGGTGACTGAACCCATTCTCCTAATCTCTGAATATTTCTTCTAACTGCTAGGATATCCAATGATTCAGTGACTGCTTATTCTCTGAATTGTGTAATGTTAGCACTAACCACCAACTTATCTGGTGAACTGGTGACCATGTAGTCTCGTGATTGCAAAATGAAATCTCCTTAACCATCAGCATTCAGTGAACTGACGACCACTGTTAACTAATCATGTTCACTGGATCTCCAGATTTATCTTGTAACCACCAGTTCCTTCCATGAATGCGTGACCAAGCACCACATGTCACCTTGAGTCCTTGTCATCTCGCTACCTGCCTACAAAATTACTTTGTCTCTGGCCCACTGGCATGGATCCCAAGGTGGCCTCCATGCGCACACATGCAAAGCCTCCTACTCTTTCTTTAATCTCTTATGTGTGCATTTGGGTATATAAACCTTCAGAGTTTCCTTCTCCTAGCCAATGTGGGACTAAGTTTTTAAGAGCTTTTAAATGTTTACACTAAAAATTTCTCTTAAGTGCCCAGTCAACACACAAATCCAGGTGGGCCCACAGGGTAGAGGCAACCACTAGCCTCTCTTCCTTCTTTATTTACCTCTAACCTAGACGCTGGTGTTTATAAACATCATAAAACACCAAAATGGTGTGCATGTGAGATAAATCCACATGCACACTATTTGCATTTTTCCTCCTACTGGTTGTGCACACCTTTCTTTTACTTTTACTTTGGCCTTGGCCCCAAACCCTGGCTTTGTCAAATGTTGTTGCCAAGCTTCCAATCCTTCCTTTGGCTTTTTGCTAGTTAAAAGAAAAAAATCCAAATTGGCATGCACATCCATCCAGCATTCACGCCATTGAAGACAATGCCCTGCAAACTTACGTGAACCACTCCTCTCATTGCCTCACACAAGTTCTTTAGTGGTTCACGTGCTAGCCATGTTTTGTTTGATGGCTGCACACTTTCATTTTGCATGAGTTCCCCCAATGGTATTTTCTCCTTTGTTTCTTTTAAACCCCTGCAAAAACAATGCATAAGCCTCCTTTTGACTTGGCATCTCCCTCAAATGCGAGCGACATTTTATTTACTTACCACTGGCTATGTTTAAATCAAATGCTACTGGCCTTTGTATTGCCTCACACAGGGTAGGAAATCTCTTAAACCTTATGCACAATGCTATGTGCTAGCCATTTGTTTTTCCCATTGACCTCTCCTACCTCATGCAAGGCACCAGCCTGCTCCCACTTTGCAAATGCAGGTCTATGCGTGTTATGTGCTGGATCATCATTCACATTTTCCTGTTCTTAATGGCAACCTGCCCTCATTGCGTGGACTTGTGCTCTCCCTTGTGCAAGACTTGGTTTTTTAAAACACTGGCCTCCCATCTTTACATCATGCAAGGCTCCTTTTGTGCCTTGTAAACACCTCAATTTCATTGTGTAGGGTAGCTACTAGGTTCTTCTTGAGATCAAAATAAAAAAGCTTGTGTTCCACTTGAAGTGGAAGCTCCGTGCCTAAATTATCCATACCCAAAAATGCATAGCCCTTTTAAAACTCCACACATCATGTTCCCCTCTTAATGCTTATGCTTCCTTGTGTTTTACCTACTCACGCAATCCTCATTATTGATGCGTGACCTGGAAATTGAATTTTGATGTCAACATTATATTCTGACGCATAGAAAAAAGGATAGTATAGATCATGTCCAACTGTCACTTGCCAATGGGATACAAATATATAAATTCAAGAATACAATCTTCAAACATTGCTTTCATTTCTGTAGAATATGTGCAACACCTTGAAAAAAATTTGACTCGGCTGACCTCTCATGATCCAAAACGTCGAATAGGATCTCTTCAAACAAGAAGGCATGTTTTTAATTTCTCTTGTAAAAGGAAGCCACCATTTTCTTTAGTGAGTTCCAGTCAGCCCCATAAATTTTTGAAATACTTGTTCATAATAATGTTGTTGCACTTTAGACACAGAAGGCACAACTCTCTTGAACACTTTCTCAAAGTGTAATATATTATCCACCAAAGCATGCTTCCTAACATCTAAATCAACCTCCACTATTCATGAGATTCTCTCTTGCAACGCGCACATGAAAGCTTCATTAACAAGAGTAGCAAGATCAACATCACTGAAGTTCTCACAAGACTGATTATCACCAATAAAATTAAGGTCAAACTTAGAAGAAAGAAGTTGCTTTTGAGAAAGGGTCTTTAATATTGAAATTCTTCCCTTTGCATCTAGTATCGAGACATAAAGTAATTTTTCAAATCGTCCTGGCTGTAAAACTGTCGGATCCATTACTTCTAGATGATTTTTTGCTCCAATTACAAAAATATCCTTGTGCTTTTCTGATCCATCCATCTCTATGAGAAGCTCTACTTGTCCAAAATGTAGCCTTCAAGTGGAAACAAACCATGTCATGCATAAAAATTTAATCGGACAGTTCACTTTTCACACTTCCACAAAGCTGACTAGATAACATCAATTGGCCTTTGGGAGCAGCTTCAAAAACTGACCAAATGGCCTCACAAGAAAATGCCACTAGGAAGACAAATTCATTTCCACCTCTATAGTATGATCGCCAAAAAATAAATCATGATGAGACCTGAGCCAAAATATTTTAACAATCAAACTTGGCCTTTCAAAAACATTAGTTCAATCTGCACTGCCAAAATCACACAAGTCACCTCCAAAACTGGCTTTTAAAACTCACCCAATGAGATCTTCAGGAATTGGCAACTTGGGCACTGATTCACCTCCACATAGTGAAAATGAATCCATCATTTTCTCTCTCTGAAGATAAAGTGGTGAAAAACAATTAAATGCCAAAGTCATCCCGTCAGATATATTTAGGATAAAAATAGTGAAATATGCATAAATTGGGTTTAGAATAGGCCTGGGAAAGTGATCAAATGGATTGGTAGAGACCTCAAAATCCTTAGGAAAGTACACTTCTAGGTCTACAATATGGAACAACTTTCAATTATGCGTGACCCTGAATTGGGTGCAAATTAGGAGACCTCAAAGTAGGTCATTCAGAAAACTAAACAAGGCAGCCACATAGAAACTTAACAATCTGCAAATGAAATGGCTCTGAAAAATAGGTCAAACGGGCACATGGGAGGCATAAAAATAGAATGAAAACTCCTTCTCATGCCTAAAACATGATGCAATAACCCACATGTTATGACAATCAGCAGGGAAAAAGATTCACACCTCCAAAGTGGACCACTTGGTACAATTTTGGAAACATAGAATACAAATTTTTAGGAACACCTATAAACAACCACTTCAAAAAAATGTCAAAACTGAAATCCAAGACCTAAAACTATTAAAATAATAACAAAATATAGAGATAAGAAATTGTTTAATCAATGAGCAAATTTACCATGAATAATCACAAAACTAGGAGCATTCACCAAAGAGCAAAGCAACAAAGGAGACAATATTTTGAAGGGGGAAAAGCATTAAAAAACCCCCATGATATAATGAAAGTGGCAAAAATGCCTAAGAATGAGAGAGAGAGAGAGAGATAGAGTGAGAGCTTAGCTCATACAATGTTCTGTTAGAAATAGGGAATACTAAGAGGGGGGGGGGAGTGAATCAGTATTCTACAAACTTTATCTTTTGCCCAATTATGGATATAATAGATTATCTTTATACATGCATAACATAAGAAGCTAAACAACATGCATAACAATAAAGAACTCACACCACATTATTTGTTCTCAAGGAAACCTTGGAAAAGGGAAAACCCTGGTGGGGATGGTACCCACAAAGATCCACTAATCAAAAGTATCTTGTTAAGGATGTTGACCTTGTTAGGAGTCTATTACAAGAATAGAGTGTATCAGTCCTGATTAAGGGACTATAGGCCTTGTTAGGAGCCTCAACCTTGTTAGGATCTGTAGTACAAAATGTGATTACCAGATGAGCCCACTGCCCAAACAAGTAATGTACAATATACACTGATTACAAAATAGGTTAAGGTACATAACCTTATACTGCTTGCATCAATATCACTTCACTACTCTTTTACTATCGCTATTACGTATGCTTCATATACTTCGCATCATATCACTTGTCCACACATATTGTGTTCTTTCTCAATAATATTGCAATTACAATTACAATTATATTTACATTTATACCAATAGCTTTATCCAAGAGTTAACATCTAGGATGTCATCCCTTTATATTGTTAAGTTATTATTTTGATAAACAAAATAATCCCTTAACTCTTTACTAATTCTGTCTTCATATTCTATCCTGTCAGCTTCACACTGTCTTCGGTAAAATTGTCACAACTTCTTCCGTACATGTCGTACTAACTTGTGCTCTAAGATGGGTGATCAATAGACATCATAGAGTCTATGTTCAAGTGTGCAAGCACTGAACTTATTCTAGTCAATGTCACAAATAAAAACTGTGTCCAGGTTCACTGGTAAAACATTGTCTCACACTTAGACAAATTTGCAATGCGCTCTGTCATACTTGCTCTCTGACTTGTGCAATCTTCATGTGGATCATATGTTTCCATAATGACAATATCTATGTAATCAACTTAGCTAAATTTCTAACAATCTCCCCCTTTGTCATTGGTGGTAACATATGAGAAAATTGGCTAAGTGTACAACTCAAAATCTCAAAATTGTTCAAAACTATGGCCATAGTATAAAATACATACTATCCATATAACTCCTCAAAAAAATTATTGCCTCTAATATAGTACTCCCCCTAAGAGTAATAACCCTTATCATATACTATCAATTTTCTTCTATATATATCTCCCCCTTTGACAACAATGACAAAATAAGGTAGGGAGGATCACAAAATTGTATCACAAAAAGTTATACCTCAATTCATTTATTGCAAAGCCGGTAGGCTTGCAAGAAAATCTATCTTCATGGCTTCTATCTCCTTCTCCCATGATTTCTTAATGGAATCTACCACATTAAGTAGTGCGCTCAGTCCTTAAGAAGCTATTTCACATGCTTGGAGGTTTTCAAAGTTAAATTTCTAAAAAGATGTCTTACTTGAAAGATATTCTTCCAACTGTTCTTCAATGATGCTCAACTTCATAGAAGCATGCTCTCTCAAAAGAGTGTATCTTCTCAATTTCTTGACTTTCTCATCTTATACTACTCTGATTTCATCATAAAATTTCCTAACTTTCTTCTCAACATCACATACCTTCACATTGGGGCTAGATAGAAGGTTTGTTTCATTTAGAATTTCTGCTTCCTTCAACTTTATCTTCTGATCTTCCTCTACTGTCAAAGTCTCTGATTTTGTACACTGTATGTACAAAGATTTGCTTGTTTCCAAATGCTTCCTCAAATCCTTGATATAGATATCAAGAGTGTTGATATCATTTTTGATATTCTGACTGATGTTCAAAAGCATTTTAGCCTCATAGGCTGTTTGTGCTTTCACTTTTGCAATATCAGCTAGGTTTGAGAATTTAGTATCAAAGGTTCTCATTACCTTCTTTTCTTTCTCCATAGGGTCTGCTTCTGAAATTTGTGTAGTTACAATACTTTGTAACTTCTTAGTTAGTTCCTTTAGACACCCTTCAAGACTCTTTACTTTCTTATTCTTACCAATTATTTTGTTCAAGGATGTAATCAGTTCCAACTGATCATCATCATCTACTTCTTTTCCCAAATTCTCAATCATAGATCCAATTTGAGTCTTCTTTCCAGTCTCAGGAGTAAGACTGATATCTTCTTTGGTGGGAATGGGAACTTGTTCCTTTGTAACCGGTGGTTCTACAACTGTGGTCTCTGTCATCTCTTCTTCTTTTGTAGCTTCCCATTCTTCAAAGGCTGAATTGTCAATAATGCTCTCCAAATTCTTGAATACATTTTCATCAGTATCCAAGGTGATTTTTGTACCTTCTACATTTATTTTTTCATCTTCAATATTAATAGCTAGAGAAGAGGGAATTTCCTCTTGCACTTTCTCACCTGCTTTCTTTGCTGCAACTGATGATTCTCCAACATATTCTGCCATAACCTTGTAATAGCTTGTTTTGTCTTAGAATTTACTTTTTCATATCCACCTCCCATAATCTGAATTGTTCTCCTTTTGGTTCTTAGATGGGTGCTTAGGGATTTCATGATATGATTGAAATGAGTTTCATCTCTTACTTCATAAAGCTTCCTCATAAAATTTTCTCTGATAGCTGTCTCTTCCTCTGATGCTCTCTTCTTCCTATTAAGAAGTTTGTTATATAGATCATCAAGTATCTATCCTTGAATAGTATCAAACTTTTTGCCAGTCAAAATCATATGTTTCACAAATGCATTCTCCAGATTAAGTCTGTCAGTATAATCATAAAGATCATAATATTTGTTCATTCTTGCAAAGTCACCATTCTCAATAATTTGCTCATTAAGCTTTTCAAATTTTGGTTTCCAAGCTTTCTTCTTAGTAGTGACATCATCTTTTACTTCTACAATCTTTCTTGGAATTGGTTGCACTAGAGTTTTATGTCTCTTTCCTAGTCCAGTGGCACTTTCCTTAACTCTTTTGCTAGGTGTGGAGGAAGTGGATCTAGTAGACATCTTTTCTTCTATGTCCTTCTTAGGTACTTCCACTTTCACCTTTACTTGTGGTTCTTCCTGTTGTACTACAATTGATGATAAAGGATGGATAGACAAAAATTCCTTTTGTCCACTCTTTCTAATTGCTGCTACTGTCTGCTTTGATACCAACAACTCTCTTTGTGTCATTCTTGTATCTTTTAGGATTTTCTTAATAGTGCTCTCAACTCTAATCTTAGACTGCTTCTCTTCAATTAGAATCTTTGCGGAGTTGAATTTCTCCTCAAAGGTTCCAAACCTATTATACTGAGAGTCCAAATTACACTTCAGTAGTCTACTAACATACTCTTCAGTCTCTACCTTAGATATTTCATAGCCAAGAGGGTCTATGAACTCTTTTCTAGGCTCTACTGCTTCAATATAGGCAAGGTTAGTATCTACCATAAAACATATATCATCTTTATATTTTTCAACAAGAGACTTAGGGATCCTTGATCTGCTAGACACAATATTCTGAAATGTCTTAATAATAAGTAATGCACTCTCATTAACACTATCAATAGCATGTCTTCTGTATACTATGTTAATCCTTTCCATTGTAGTTTGTCCATAATTCTAGTCATTTCCTATGGTGTAAGGAAATCTCCTTAAAAGATGAAAGAACATATATGTGATTAGGGATGAGAACCTAAACTATGTATACTTAGTTTTCTTGATCTTCTCCAAGTTCTCAAACAATTGAATTCTAAGAATTTCACACATATCAACTGGTACCCTATCAACACACATTAGATAGGCTGCATGTACCATTCTAGCTGCCATGTCATCCTCTCTTGAATTTGCACAAAACTTAGTAGTTAGGATCTTGCATAAGTATCTCACATCATCTTGTTTGATCTTACTAATCATAATTCCTCTACCATTATAGGATGAGTTAGTGTTGTCAATGACTATTTTCCTGATGTTTTTCTCACTAAAAGAAATAGCTCCAGTTTTAGATAATCCAGTGACTTCATGAATCAAGTTTGCTGTAATATTTATCACTCTATCTTCTAGCCGAAATTTTCCATTATGAATTCTGCTCAAGATAATCTTAGTGCATTCTTCATTATCAAATTCATACTGTAATCCATATTTAACAATTTCATTATGTTCCAAATATTCAAAACCTTGTTTTAGTGTCATATCCTAATTGTAAATCTTCTGATATTCATCTGTGAAATCACTATCACTCACTATTTCTAGTTTGCATCCAAGATAACTTCTGACATTTTCTAAGTGTAAAACTCCATCTCGTACGGATGATAATGCAAACCTAGGGTCTTCTTCCAAGGGTTCTACTAGTTCCCTTTTCAATTTAGGTCTATTCTTATCTTTGAGATTGTGTATTAAGGAAACATCCATGATTTCTTCAAATTCCTTTACTGATTCAAAGATTTGTCAAGTAAAATACCTCAATTTCATGATTTTAGGGCTTACGTAGATTCGGCACAAACATTCTTCTCCAAATCCTTGCAAAATGCTTTCAATCACTGCTCTTTGATCTCCTTGACACTTGAATTCACTTTGACGATCAAATAATATTGATCATAACCTTTTATTAATTCAATCTCACTTAGATTTGACATTGCATTCAATTCTTTTGCCGCTTCTTTCCAAAAAGCTATCTCTGCTAACCTGCAAAACTTAAAACTTCTTGCGATCTCACAAAACATAATATTTTTCTTTACGCTCTTAACCATAGCATTAGAACATCATAAACTACCTTGCATTAACTGCACAAGACTCAGTTCATCATATATCTACTTCTACACTAAATCTAAGTTCCTATTCTACTGTAATTTACATAAATTAGGTACTTTGAGATAGGTCAGGTAAAGATTCATTCTTACCTTTCAATACTTCACCTTCCTGATTACCTTCAATGTTGAATATATCTCCTTGATCTGTCCTTTTGATAAACTTCACTTCATCTGAATTACTATAGCATCCTTTCTGACTGTTACTAGCATCTTCATTTCTTCTTGCATGATTTATGGGGTTAGGATTAGGATGAAAAAATCTATTGTTCATTCTGCAAAACCTTGTTGTATGTCCAATCTTGTTGCATATCTGACAAACAATTCCATTGTTTCCATATCTTGGTCCAAGTTGATTGATTTGTGATCTGTAGTTTCTAGCAATGTGTCCAACCTTGTTGCATCTATAACATACTACTCCATTTCTTCTGTTCATATCTTCAATAGGCTTTTTATCTGCATTTTTAGTATTCCTAAACATTCTACTACCATCATTATTCTCAATAAATTTAGGTTTCCTACAATTAATAGCTCTATGTCCAAAGCCATGACAATTGTAACAATAACCATTAAGAGGTTTAAATTGTTTACCTGTGCAATCTCTCTTCATATGACCAATAGTATTACAAGAAAACATCTATCTTTTAATTCTCTTTGCATACCTTTGGGTGATTCCTCTTGCTTCGGTGATTCTTCTTCTTTAGGTGTATCTTCATATTTGTTGATCTCATCAGGCTTCTTCTCATCTATTCTTTCAGATATCTTCAAATCTGGTTCCTTGCCTTCATCATTTGCTTTAAAAGTGTTGAATCCAAGACCAGTCTTAACATAGAATGGTTTTTGATAAGATATTTGTTCACCAATCTCCTCATTAGTTAAATAGAGCCTTTCAAGTTGTTGTTTGGATTGAGTCAGTTCACCTTTCACAATCTTATTGTATTTCTCAAGCTCATCATATTGCAAATTGACTTTCTCAAGTTCAGATGTTACTTTACAAAGTTTAGATTTTAGTCCTTCATTTTTAGTTTTGACTTTCATTCTCAGATTTCATATTTTCTTCATTCTTGCCATTTCCATCTTTCAAACTAAGCTTCAGATTTGCTATCTTCAGTTCATGTTTAAGGATCTCATTTTCTTTTTCTAAATTGTCATCACAATCTTCAATAAAAACTTCAGATTCCTCTTCAGATCTTAGATCTTCCAATTTGTTTTTCAGTTTCTCAATGAGGTTCTTCGCATCATCATACTTTCTTTTCAAAGTATCTTTTTCAATAGTCAGCAAGTCAATATGTTCTTGAGCTTCTTCAAGATTCTTCTATAGTTGATCTATATCCATAGAGATCTTACTCAAGCTGCTAGGCTTTCCTTGAATGATTATTTTCCGAGTAACTAAGCTCTGATACCAATTGTTAGAAATAGGGAATACTGAGAGGGGGGGTGAATCAGTATTCTAAAAACTTTATCTTTTTCCCAATTATGGATATAACAGATTATCTTTATACATGCATAACATAAGAAGCTAAACAACATGCATAACAATAAAGAACTCATAACACATTATTTATTCTCGAGGAAACCCTAGCCAAGGGAAAACCCCGGTGGGGATGGTACCCACAAAGATCCACTAATCAAAAGTATCTTGTTAAGGATGTTGACCCTGTTAGGAGTCTATTACAAGCATATAGTGTATCAATCTTGATTAAGGGACTATAGGCCTTGTTAGAAGCCTCAACCCTGTTAGGAGTTGTAGTACAAAATGTGATTACCAGATCAGCCCACTGCCGAAACAAGTAATTTAAAATATACACTGATTACAAAATAGGTTAAGGTACATAACCTTATACTACTTGCATCAATATCACTTTGCTACTCTTTTACTATCGCTATTACATATGCTTCATATACCTCGCATCATATCACTTGTCCACAATTATTGTGTTCTTTCTCAATAATACTGCAATTACAATTACAATTACATTTACATCTATACCAATAGCTTTATCCAAGAGTTAACATCTATGATTTCATCCCTTTATATTGTTAAGTCATTATTTTGATAAACAAAATAATCTTTTAACTCTTTACTAGTTCTATCTTCATATTTTGTGCTATCAGCTTCACATTGTCTTCGGTAAAACTGTCATAACTTCTTCCGTACATGTTGTACTAACTTGCACTCTAAGATGGGTGATCAATAGACATCATAGAGTCTATGTTCAAGTACACAAGCACTGAACTTACTCCAGTCAACATCGCAAACAAACACTGTGTCCAGGTTCACTGGTAAAACACTGTCTCACACTTGGACAAATTTGCAATGCACTCTGTCATACTTGCTCTCTGACCTTTGTGATCTTCATGTGGATCATATGTTTCCATAATGACATCTATGTAATCAACTTAGCCAAATTGCCAACATGTTCAAGAAGAAGAAGAATCTCATATGAAGAGAGAAGGAGAGCCATCTCTTTTAATAGAAATGTGAGAAAGGAGTTACATTGTAACTCCCATTTCTATGTGTGCAACATTTCACTAGTGTGTGAGACAAGTGTAGGATTTCTCATAAGGAGGAATATCTATTTTCCTTGATAAAAAAAATTACAAATATGACATGTCCTCCCACATGGACTAGAGGACAAATACAATAGGATACCTTGGTTTATCCTTACATATTTACCAAGGAAAGATTAAATTCTAACACCCCCCATAAATCTTTACTTGAGGGTTTACAATCAAAGGGTTTTAAACCCAAATTTGTACAATGAATCTAGAATTTCTCTCTAGAGAGAGGCTTTGTCAAGATATTTGCAACTTGATCTTCTCCTTTGTAGAAGATGAGGGACACTTGTCTATCTTGAATGTGTTATCTAATGAAGTGATGATGGAGAGCAATGTGCTTAGATCTTGCATGGTAAACTGGATTCTTTTCTAAGGCAATTGCACTTTGATTATCACAGTATAAAGGTGTGGGTTCTTGTTGAGGTAGACCCAAATCTTCAAGAATTATTCTAAGCCATAGAGCTTCTTTAGAGGCAGTAGTACATCCTTTATATTCAACCTCAGTAGAACATAATGAAACTGATTGTTGCTTTTTACTTTTCCAAGAAATTGCACCTAAACCAAGGAAAAAATAGTAACCACTAGTGGATCTCCCATCATTGGGGTCACCTCCTAGATCTGAATCAGAATAACCTTTAAGAGTAAAATCAACATTAGCATCATAAAATAAAGCATAATTTAGAGTACCTTTAATATACCTTAGGATTCTTTTAGAAACTTTTAAGTGAGATTGTTGAGGTTTAGACATGTATCTAGAAACTAAGCCTACACTATAAGATAAATCAGGTCTAGTGAGGGTTAGAAAAATTAAACTACCTACAAGTTCTCTATAAGAAGTAGCATCTATGAAAGGATATTACATATCTATCATTAATTTAGTTCCTAATTCACAAGGAATAGAGACATCATTAGCATTAGTCATATCAAATCTTTGTAAGAGATCTTGAGCATACTTAGATTGAGAAACAAATATACCATTAGAAGTTTGCCAAATTTGCATGTCTAAGAAATAGTGCAAGATGCCTAAATCTGTCATTTGAAAGTTTTGATTGAGTTGAAATTTAATTTCATAAAGTAAAGGAGTAGAGCTAGAGGTAAGGATTAAATCATCAACATATAAGATAATAATAACAATGTCATTTTCAGTATGCTTGATATATAGGTTTGGATCATTTTTACTTCTATCAAAACCTTGAGAAATGAAGAAAGAAATTATTTTAGAGTACCATTCTCTAGGAGATTGTTTTAAACCATAAATAGACTTCTTTAGTTTGCATACTAAATGTTCATTACCCTGTTGAATAAAATGAGGAGGTTGAGACATGTATATTTCTTCATGCAAATCACCATAAAAAGGCACTTTTAACATCCATTTGGTGAATAGGCCAATTCATTTTAGCAGCTAAAGAAAGAACAACTTTAATGGTAGGCATTTTAGCAACAGGAGCAAAGGTTTCATTATAGTCTATTCCTTCAACTTGAGAAAAACCTCTTTCTACTAGTCTAGCTTTAAACTTACTAATATCATTATTTGCATTTAACTTAGTTTTATATAACCATTTACAGGAAACCAGACTTTTACCATGAGGTAAAGGAACAAGATCCCAAGTGTTATTAGAAATTAAAGAGTCATATTCTTCTTGCATAGCAGTTTTCCAATGAGGTTGATTTTTAGCTTGATCAAAGGTTTGAGGATCATTAGATTTAGAGAGAGAAGTCATAAAAGCATAATTATAGTAGTTTATCCTTCTAGGTTTAAGTCCACCCATTCTAGCAATATAATCATCACCTTCATTAAGTAAATCTTTAAACCATTTAGAATTTCTCTTAGAATTAACAAAAATATTACTAGGAGGAGTAAACAGATTATTACCATCATCATCATCATCATCACTGCTACTACTAGAAGGAACAAAATCATTAGAAGGAGTATCATTACTATCTTTATGTTCATCATTATCCTTAGTATTATCCTTAGTGTTAGGAGCAGAAATAGAATGAATAGAAACATTAGGAGCATAAATTTGAGGAGTAGGGTTGAGAGAAGGAGGTTGGTCCTCCAAAAGAACTATGTTGCTTTGAATAAAATCAAAATCTAAAATTTGAGAACAGTCATGGACACCATTTTCAGCAATGCAAACATCTCTATCTATGTGAACTTTATTAGTAAGAGGATCATAAAATCTATAACCTTTAGTGTTCTTAGAATAGCCAACAAATATATGAGGTGAGGATTTAGGATCTAACTTTTTTCTTTTCTATTTAGGTGTGTGAACATAAGCAGTGGAGCCAAAAATCCATAAATGAGACAAATTGGGTTTTCTTCCTGACCAAACTTCTTTAGGAGTTTTATTTGGTAGGGCCTTAGTAGGAGTTCTATTAAGAATATAGGTGGCACATGCCATGGCTTCAGCACAAAATTTATAATCCATATTTCTAGGATGTAAAAAAAATCTACCCATTTCTACTATTGTTTTATGTTTTTGTTCTGCCACACCATTTTGTTTTGGTGTATAAGGAACGGTAAGCTCATGTTTAATACCAAAAGATCTTAAGTAAGAATGGAAAGCATGATTAACATATTTAGTACCATTATCAGTCCTAAGAATCTAAATTTTACAACCACTTTGTCTTTCCATAAAAACATGGAATTCAACAAAAATATCAAGGACTTGATCTTTACTATGTAAGAAATAAATCCAAGTTCTATGAGAATACTCATCAACAAAAGTTAAAGCATATTTAGAGTTTGAAATAGAAGTATTTTCCATAGGACCTAAAAGGTCACTATGAATGAGAACTAACTTTTTATTAGGTCTCCAAGATGATTTATGGGGAAAAGATTCTCTATGCATTTTACCACTCATACATCCATTGCAATCAAACTTAGGAGTAAAATTAGGTAGCCCATCTACCATATTTTATTTTTGCATTAATGAGATATAATTAGAATTTAAATGTCCTAGCCTCTCATGCCAAATGTGAAAATCAACAGTAGTAAGTAAAGAATATCTAGGAGAGGCAAATTGATAAAATTTAAAGAGATTATCATCATCCAATTTAGCATCAGCAACTATCTGATTAGTAGTGGGATCAATGATATGGAAATTATTTTTATGAAACTCAACCTTATAATCTTGACATAATTACGGAAAAAAATAAGGTTAGCTTTCAAATCAGGAACATAAAGCACATCATGTAATTTACCATTTGGAACAGAAACATTACCAGTTCCTTCAACTTGACAGCAATGATTATCAGCTAAAGAAACAAGAATATTCATAGAATCAGGTTGCAAAGAATCAAAGACTTCCTTATGAGATGTAACATGTTGAGACGTACCACTATCAATAATCCATTCAAGTGGCATAGAAGCATTAAAATAGACAATAAAAGTAGAATGAGATTGATTTCCATTAGATTTTCCATTTGAGTAATTTTGAGAATTATGTTGATCATCTTTTTGTTTCTTAAAATAGTTATGTATTAAGTGACCATTTTTACCGCAATAGGTGCAATGTGGCCTATTTGACTGATTATTATTATGATAGTTATTGGAAGGCCTAGAATTGTAATGATCATTAAATTGTTGGCCTGAGTTATTATTTGAGTTATTAGTATTGTTAGATCTTTGATAATTTTGGTTATTTTGATTAGTGTTAGAAGATCTATTGTTATTGTGACTTTGAGAGACATATGCATGTTTGTGAGTTTTAAGTATTCCAAATTGAATTAATTTTTCTTCTTCTTGACGCAACATATTTTGAAAGATGACATAAGTTAATTGAGATGCTAAAGAAGGAATAGCTAACTAAGAGTAAATATTTGTAATTAACTGTTGGAACTGTCTAGGCAAACATTTACAAATAATAATGTGGATTATCCTTAAATCAGAAAGAGGAACTTATAAACTAGTTAGTAAAACTTTAATTGAATCAAACTTGAGCAAGAAATCATCAACAGAGTTGAAATCGGTATACTTGAGGTCTTGAAGTTGGACTTTTCTAGTCTCATCTGTACTGTCATAGGTATTTTTCAAGATGTCCCAAGCTTAATGGGCTTTAATACAAGTAGAAATTAAGACATACAATTCAGGACTTAAGGAGATCCCGATTAAACCAAGTGCTTCCTCATTTTTAGTCTACCAAGCAGTTTGGTTAGCTTGAGGAGCAGAGGCTGCTAGTTTTGAACTGGCATCAGTTGCAATATCTAAAATATGTCTGAATCTAAAGATGAAGGTAATGTGCATTTTCCATTTATGATAATTTGTACTAGTTAACTTTATTTCTAGCATCAGGGTGGTCATGGTTAAATACAAAGATATAATATAAAGAACACCTAAACTTGAATAAATAAAAGAAAACTTTTAATAGAACTCAGAAAAGAAACTCAGATCAACTATATACACTTGCATGCAACAACAAAAAGCTATAAAAGCTTACGCCAAGGAGGCATGCAAGAAGAAAAATAACAACCAGAGGAAAAACTGAAACTAAGAACACTAAAGAGATAACAGATCTTGGTTAAGTTGTTATTGATGAATAGATAACAACAAGAATCTCTTGCATGCAAAGAGAAAGAAAACTAAATTTATTGCATGCAAAAGAAAAAAATGCAAGAACTTCAAGGAAACTAAAATAAACTAAATAAACTTGTTAATAATGAAAAGGCAACACGATCCTGCAAAACAAATGTTAGAAAATTGAATAAACTAAAAAGGTTAAAAAAAATTCAAACCTGCAATAAAATGTTAGTTAATTTGATATACTAAAAGAGTTAATAAAAAAATGTTTCAAACCTGCAAAGAAACATTAGCAAAGAAATACTAACTAAGTAAATAAAATGAGAGATTAGTAATCTGGAATAAAAATGATTTGGAATCTAACTACATAAACCTACAACCCTTGGTACTAGAATAATAATAAAAAATAAAAAAACTTGATGTCAGGGCGATACAGAAGCACAATGTGTAGTATTCCCTTTAGAAAATGAGAACAGATTTGATAAAACACCTTATATATTTTTAAAAAATTAGAATACTAATAAAAAAACCCCTCTTAAAAAATAAACAATTACTTTAAAAAAAAAAAATTATTTAAGAAAAAAACTTATATGAAATGACTAAATTTCTATTTAAGAATCAAATTATAATACAAACAAACAATATAATGAAATATAGAGAGATTTAAAAAAAATATTTATATATAATAAACCTAAAACCTAAGATCTAAAGTCTAAAAACTAAAATCTAAAAACTAAGATCTAAAATCTAAAATCTAAGAAACTAAAAAGAAAACAGAATAAAATAAACTTACACAAACAAACCTTGTCCTCGCGTTCATGAAAGATGTGAAGGACACCGCGAAGTTAAGAAGACTAGATCAAAAAAAGTCAGATCACATAGACAGGAAGCATGCTTCTTTGAAACAAGAACAAAAAAAGGCCGCAGATTATATGCATATTATATTATAGTTACAAACACATGCAAAGGAAAGCGATACTACAAAACAAAAAAACATTAACAACGCATGCAAAAAAAATATATTAACAGCGCATGTGAAGACTGGTGGAGGCAGGAGATTGCATAGCCCTTGTGCACCACCATTGGTGTCTGCCGCTATGTTCTTGATAAGATTATGTCCACAAATCCTTCCCTGAGGGCACCACCATGCTTCTTGAAAGAGTACCCTAATCTGCACTACACCAAATGCCGCATATGCAAACAAACCCTAAAAAAATCAATTTCACATAATGCAATCACAAAAACTGATGAACTGTGCATCCACTGGGTATACGAAAAAAATAAACTAAACTGGGTTGCAAGATGAGGGTTGTGAGTTGAGGGTTACGAGAAGACAAAAGAGAAAGCAAACCGGGGTGAGGGTCAAGGGTTTAAAATATTATATCCTCTCTCACGAAAGTAGAATAAACAAATCTAAAACTGGCAAAGGAAATAAGAAAAATGAGAGACAAAAAATTAGTTTGATGGAACTACCAGATGACCAGGTTGAAGATGCATGCAAGGGATGACTTGAGGATGCATGAAAGATGAAATACAAAATTGGAGGTGGAGGATTGAAGTTAAAGAAGATGGAAACACGAGACCGAAGATGAACAAAAATAGAAACTCAATCCAAATCAAACAAAAAACCTTATAAAAGAAAATTCAAACAATCGAGCACATTAAACAAATATAAAGAAGAAGCAAGAAGAACTGTACTACAAACCCTTAGTAAAGAGAAACACAGAAACAACCCGAATCCCTAACTCAACTTCAAAAACAGCCCACGAGAAGAAGAATTAAATAAAATTAACAACGACTATGAAAGTAATACAAAAAAAAATAAAAATAGTGCCTCCACCTATAATAATAATCATGAGGAGAAGGCAATCCAAATCTCACAGATTTAACTCTGCAAGAAGAAATGATTCAAACTCGGCAAAGGTTTCTGATTGAAAGCCAAAACTTGAGGTAGGAAGGAAATCGATATCCAAGAAAAATGATAACTGCAGAGCAAATTCTATCTTTGATAGGCAATAGCAGAGCATTTACAACGAACTCAATATAAGAAGATTACAATGAACCAACAAAAAATGGTTGCATTTTTCTTATTGCATGCAAAGCTAAAAAATGGAAATCCTATGTTAGGTGCCAAAAACAAATGCATGCAAAGCTAATTGAATTAATTGAAATAATGCCTATAATGATTATAAAACAATAAAAGAAGGTACACATGCAATGAGAATATAGAAACAATGATTACTAAGAACAAGCAGAGCACAATATGGTAAAAAACGCATGTAACCAATTAAATAAAAGGCATGCAATGAATGGAAATTAGAAATAATAATTGCAAATTGAAAAAAAATATTCTATACATGCATGAAACCGAAATTAGGAACAAGGATAAAAGAATAAACTTTTAATTCTTTTAATATTATAATATTAAAAATATTAAAATATTAAATTTTGATTATAATATTAAGATTTTGATATATTTATAATATTATATTTGATTATAAAATCAAGATTTTGATAAAGAAAATAATACAAAATTAAATTGCAGTGAAAGATATAAAAAAATTAACTAAGGAGAAGAGAATCAATACTCTCTCAAACAACGTCTCCGAATTTGGAGTGCACCAAGATATGGTAGCTCGTTTACCTACACACTCAAAACATGATTAAAGCAACTTGGCTCTAATACCATGTTAAAATAATAACAAAATATAGAGAGATAGGAAATTGTTTAATCAATGAGCTAGGAATAAGAAGATTTACCATGAATAATCACAAAACTAGGAGCATTCACCAAAGAGAAAAGAAACAAAGGAGACAATATTTTAAAGGGGGAAAAGCATAAAAAAAACCCTGTGATATATTGAAAGTGGCAAAAATGCCTAAGAATGAGAGAGAGAGAGATAGAGTGAGAGCTTAGCTCATATAATGTTCAAGAAGAAGAAGAATCTCATATGAAGAGAGAAGGAGAGCCATCTCTTTTAATAGAGATGTGAGAAAGGAGTTACATTATAACTCCCATTTCTATGTATGCCACATTTCACTAGTGTGTGAGACAAGTGTTGGATTCCTCATAAGGAGGAATTGTAGAAGTTGAGAAATCCAACTTCACAGAACGCCAAGAACACCGGCATGCAAATAACCTATTGTTGAAAGGAAACCAAGAAGACAAAAAACAAGGGCTTGGAAAATCTCAGCGGTGTGAGAGAAATTGTATTCCAAGATAATGAAAAATAATTACAAGAGTTCAACCTATAAGGTGAATGAAACCCTAAAAGGAAAAAGCTAGGTTGCACAATATAATTAATATAAAATATTAATTATATGCACCTAAGAGATAGCTTAAGTGAAAATAGAGTACATAGACAACTTAATAATTAAATCAACATGATCTAATTAATAAGTGAAGATAAAATAGATACTCTAACACCCCCCTTAAGCGAAGCTCAGGAGGATAGCTAACCTAGCACAGCTATGAAAGCAAGAAATGGGTCCTGGCAACAAGGCCTGATCAGGTACCCAATACAAGGAAATCTCTGTAAATTGGAGACAAAGGAGAAAACCCAGTGGGAAAATTCCCTCTCCAAAAAGAGATAGAACAAATATGCTAAAAAAATATGAAGGAAGGAAGGCCTCAACAAGACCCCCCAAGGACAACTTTCGTCACCCCAAGCATAGAACGCAACTGAAGATAGCGCGGAGATGCAAAAGGTTTGGTGAAGATGTCAGCAACCTGCACGTCAGTGGGAATGTACTCCAAAGAGAGAACACCATCCCGAATCTACTAATGGATGAAGTGCATATGAAGCTCAATGTGTTTAGTGCATTGATGCTCCATCGGGTTGTGGGAAATGTGAATAGCACTCTGATTATCGCACCATAGAACCGTGGGACAATCAGGAGGAAACCCAAACTCAGTCATCAACTATCGAAGCCATAAAATCTCTTGGCTAGCATGCACTGCTGCTCTATACTTAGCCTTGGTAGATGAAAGTGCATGAGCATGCTGCTTCTTGCATGACCATGTGATAGGACCAGAGCCAAGACAAAAGACAAACCCAAAAGTAGACTTCTGATCATCAACATCACCAGCTCAATCTGAGCCAGTGAAGCCAACAATGTGAGGAACCCCTGATGTGTAATGAATGCCATACATAAGAGTGCCCTGAATGTATCTCAAAATACACTTGGCAGCTTGCCAATGACTCTCATGAGGCTCATGGGAGAATCAAGAGACAAGACCAGCTGCAAAGGAGAGATCAGGACAAGTATGAGTGAGGTACAACAAATTGCCAACCAACTGCCGATACAATGTAGAATCTATTGAAGGCAAAGTGCAAGAGGTAGACAAAGTAACACTGGACTAAAAAGGTGTGGGAGTAGGCTTGCAATCAAGCATATCAAAGCACCGAAGCATGTCAAGAGCATACTTCTACTAGTAAACAAAGATCCCAGCAGAGGATTGAACAATCTGAAGACCAAGGAAGTAGTGTAACAGACCAAGATGGGTCATCTCAAACTGCTCCATTAATGCTTACTGAACATCCAAAATCATAGAAGATGAGCTACCTGTGATGAGAAGATCATCAACATAGAGCACAAGGATCACAACCTCATCCTCAAGACACTGAATGTAGACTATAGGATCAGAGTGGCATTAGGTGAATCCTGTGGAAAGAGAGAAAGAGTCCATCTTCTCATACCAAGCCTAGGGGCTTGTTTGAGACCATACAAAGAATGTCAAAGTTTGAAAACCAAGGAGGAGTCCTACACAAATCTTGGAGGCTGCTCCATGTAAATCTCTTCAGTGAGATCACCATGCAAGAATGCACTCTTCACATCCATCTAAAAAATGGGCCATCCCTGAGAAGCTGCGAGGGATAAGACAAGGCAGATAGAATTCATCTTGGTGATAGGGGCAAATGTCTCAGTGTAATCAACACCCTCAACCTATGAAAAATCCTTCGCAACAAGACATGCCTTGTACTTATCAATAGAACCATCAACAACAAACTTAGTATGATACAACCACTTGCATCGCACTAGTTTTCTTCCCTTAAAGAGAAAAAAGATCCCAAGTGTGATTCTTCATCAAAGAAGAATACTCCTCCTCCATAGCATTGTCCCACTTAGTATGTCCTATCGCTGCTACAAATGTTTGAGGATCATCACAAATGGCATGACTCAAAAGACTAGAACCCGCAGTATGAGACTGGGTGCAATGGGAAGTGGAAGGGTCACCAGCTAGAGATCTTGCAACATCAACTGTAACATGAGCCCATCTAGGCATCTGTGGAGGATCCTATGGTGGAGGTAAATAGGGATCACCAAGATCATCATCCTCATCATCCTAAAAAGAAACTGGAAGAGATGAGGGAGTAGCGATAAGTGAAGTAGACTCTGGGAGCTGGGTATCTACTGCAGGAAGGCGCTCATCAAACTGAACATCCCATCGAAATAGGACCTCTCTAGTGGTAGGATCAAACAACCTATATGCCTTAACATCCTTCCATTAACCAACAAAAATGAGGTGTCAACTCTTCTGCTCCATTCCTCTTCTCTGAGCATTAGGCACAAATGCCCATGCTTCACTACCAAAAACTTGAAATGAAGATACATCAAGCTTGTCATGAGACCAAGCCTCCTCAAGAGTCATATGTTGAACTACCTTGTGAGGCATCTGATTATGAATATAGTTGGCACAATTGAATGCCTCTGCCCAAAAAGATGAATCCATGGACCTGGACTATATCATACAATTAGCCATCTCCCAAAGTGTTTTATTCTTTCTCTCTGCCGCACCATTCTGCTGAGGGGTGTAGGGAACTGAAAACTAATGTTGAAGACCATGTTCATAGCAAAAATCCCTGAAAGCTTGGTTCACATACTCCCCCCCATTATCTATGTGTATCCACCAAATAGAAAGACCAGATTGCTTCTCCACAAATGTCTTAAAGACTTGAAATGAATCAAAGACATCAAACTTGTACTTCAAAAAGTACACCCATGTGCACCTAGAGAAGTCATCAATGAAAGTAAGCACATATTTGGCACCAGAAAAAGGAGTAGGAAATGACATGAGGTCACTATGAATCAACTCCAAAGGTGCCAAAGCACGAGTAGCTCATCCATGAGGAAAAGGATCCCTATGTTGCTTACCAAGAACACAACCTTGGCAAACCCCATCAGTGCAAGTGATCTGTGGAAGCCCAAGAACAAGTGCCTGTGTGCTCATTTGCTGAAGGTATCTATAATTGACATGGCCTAAACACTCATGCCAAAGTCTACTCACTGAATCTGCATGTGCTATAAGATAGGAACCTATGCCATCAGAAGACTCAAATCCATCAAATATGTATAGGTGGGATGTAGTGTCAACACTCCCAATAGCCAAAATCATATCAGAATCATGTAAGTCCCAAATAACCACATCATGTGGTGAGAACTCAACTGTCTTACCAGAGCCAGAGTGGAAAATTTGATAGATAGACAATAGGTTTGTCAAAATGTCAGGGACACAAAGAACATCCTAAAGAGAACCCCCAGCTAATGCAACAGAACCAGAACCCAAAATAGAAAGATGAGATGAGTTTCCAATAGAAATCTATGAAGTAGCACAAGGAGCAAGTGAGGTGATGAATTTTTGAGTGTGAGTCATGTGGTGAGAGGCACTGGAATCAAGAATCTAGGTGGGCCCAGAGGTCATTTCTTGTGTAGTAAGAGCATGACCTTTCCTTGCAGGGGAGGATGTGGACTGAGGGGCTGAAATGTGATGCTCCTGCATGGCTTCCTCTAAAGCCTCCAAACATTTCCAACACCTAGAAATGGGATGTCCATCCTTTCCACAAAAGCTACAGGTCTCAACTGATTTCTTCTTAGTGTTGGAGGTAGACTCAGCAAACTTCAAAGAAGATTTACCCTTTGAAGGGTTGGTTGGGGGTTTTGAATCAATTTTCTATGCAGGTTTGGAGGAATACTCATTGCCTGCTGAATCTTTCTTCGGTTTGGCTTTCTATTTTGGTTTCCCCTGTGAAGAATGAGCAACTAATGCTTGGCTTGAAGAGCAAGAAGCATCCATTTGTTGGATCTTTTCCCGTTCCCATGTCAACTGATCATAGAATGTCTGAAATGACGGCATGGTGTGTCTAGTACCCAAAGCATCCATGGTGGAGTAGAAAGTGGAAGAAAAGATCTAAAATTGTCCTCACAACTTTGAGAGTATCAGAAAGATACACTCATCATCTGTCTTGATTTTCCCACATCCTTGCAAAATTGTACACAGAGACTTGAACTTCATCAAGAAGTCCTCAATAGTGGGGAAATCAATGGGAGTTAAAGAGGTCAACTTTGCATCAAGCTGAAGTTTCCAGAATGCGTTCACTATACCAAACAAGGTTGAAAACTTGCCCCAAATATCCCTAGGAGTGGTCAAACCTTCCAAGTGAAACAGGAGACTATTGGAGATGTTCAGTGCAATCAAGCCCATGGCTTCATCCATTTTGTTTCTGTGCTAAAGAATCTCAAAGGGATGCTGCAAGATAGGTTGGTTTTCATCCAGACATGACCATAAGCCACATGACATAAGAAGCCTGGTCATGTGTTCTTTCCAGGTGTCATAATTGTGTTGTGTCAACTGGGCCATAGAGGGGTCCGACATTGAGAGAAGAAGAAGACGGAAGCAGAAGGGTCTTTTCTAGAGTAAATTACAGAAAGGAAATTGCACCCCCCCACAATATATAATTCTATCCCCTGTACAACAAAGAAACAATTACTGAAAGCATAAAAAATGAGGAGAAAACCTAGACGCCAGATGCAGAGATGGAGGAAATAGAAGCCTCTACTTCGATGCCAAAAATGCAAACTCAAATAGCTGAATCAAAAAATCAAACTAGCACCATTGTCTCCAACTTAGAAAGAGCTTTCCGATGATATTTCATTTTCTGAAAATGAACACCGTATGCACAAGTTACAGCCAAAAAACTAACTGCACCTTCGAAAATGAACTCTCTGGAAAAAACCAGTCACAACATAAAATTTGACAGTCGTCTGACTGTCAAATGCCTGTCTGCTGGGAAAAATGGCCGGTCACCGAAAAATTTGAAAAAATGCTAGAAAAACCCACTGGAAATTTTTTTTGGCAGGTGATGTCACCTGCTATGCTGGGTGGAGGAGGAGGTGGCCAACAGGTGGCACGGCGGTTGATGGGCGGTGCGGAGGCCGGTGGGCGGTGTGGAGGTGGTGGGCTGAATGAAGGTCAGGTAGGGGTGGCGCATTGGCTGTGCCCTGAAAAACCATGAAAATGCATGATTTTCAAGATTTTTAAAAATTTTTTCTCATTTTGCGTGTTGTATGACCCAAATAGGCTAGAAAATTCACCTAGAAGCTGCGGAGGCCAAATAGGTCAAGTTTTATATGGAAATAGGGGTTTTTAGGCCTTCTAGACACAATTGTGAGGTTGGTTTTTGCCCAAAGTGCTCCAAAAAAAAGAGACCCCCTAGATCCAATAAAAAACAACAGAGAAAAGACTAGAGGAGCTATGGCTTTCATCTTCGAATCAAGGCTCCAAAAGCTTAGACCAGGCAGCAACAGGGAAGCTCTGATACCATGTAAAAGTTGAGAAATCCAACTTCACAGAATGCTAAGAACACATGCATGCAAATAACCTGTTTCTAAAAGGAGACCAAGAAGACAAAAAACAAGGGCTTGGAAAATCTCAGCAGTGTGAGAGAAATTGTATTCCAAGATAATGAAAAATAATTACAAGAGTTCAACCTATAAGGTGAATGAAACCCTAAAAGGAAAAAGCCAGGTTGCGCAATATAATTAATATAAAATATTAATTATATGCACCTAAGAGATAGCTTAAGTGAAAATAGAGTACATAGACAACTTAATAATTAAATCAACATGATCTAATTAATAAGTGAAGATAAATAGATACTCTAATAGGAATATCTATTTTCCTTAATAAAGGAAATTACAAATATGACATGTCCTCCCACTTGGACTAGAGGACAAATACAATAGGATACCTTGGATTATCCTTAAATATTTACCAAGGAAAGATTAAATTCTAACAAAAACCTATTACATATGTCAAATGGTAGGTGATGAACACCCTATCCAATTGACGCATCATGAAACTCAATAGGCCCTTTTTATCCATGCATTCAATATAAGCATCTTTCAATGAATTTCAAAGGCACAATTCTCATACTTAGAGAAAATTTTAGAAATATGGACTCAAAATATACTTAGATTTTTTGAGCTCCAACATCCCCAATGAAGGAAAATCTATTATGACATTTGTCAGCATAATGAACAGAGTACTAAAGAAATTGAGTAGTGTTAGTAGAAACTTGGTGTAGAGAAGAAGTAGAATTAGTAGGAGAGAAATGGTCGTGATGTCTAGAGGGGTTGCACCTACATTCATAGGGGAAACATCTAGATTTTTAGCTAGTGCAAGACTTGGTCTAGAAGCAAAAAACTAACCCCAAACTGTAGTAGGGTCATCATTTATATTTTTTTCAAGGGTTTCCTCTTCATCAACAGCTTGTGAATCCTCAGAGGAAGAATAAAAAAGAGAATTAGAAGTACAGACTTCCAGGAGTAGAAGTAACAACATCTAATCTAAGTCAAGAGGCCATAGAATGATGCCCAAAAATAAGGGTTGAAGAAGCTCCAAGCCCAGGTGCAACACACAAAGTAGAGGGATAAAGGATACCACAAGGGGATGAAATCATCGTAACATCCAAATAGAGGAAAAGATCCCCAAAACACTCTCATTTGGAAACTTAGCACATACAACACTTGCAACACCAACGAAAGGAACAGTTAAACCTACATGTAGAGAGGACGTACCATTCATAGTCATAGTTGTTACAACATTTGAAATGGTAATCAAGGAGAAAGAGTCGTTAGCAGTGTCCATGATGTGTACTATGAAAGAATGTTGCTTGCTTCATCTATATAGATTTTCTTAGTCAATTAAACCTTGGTCTCCTACATTAAAACTTATAAAAACATTGCAACTTTCTTTCGAGTTTCATAACTCAATTTGCAAGTTTATAATATTAACACATATTACCTTTGTTTGTAATTACAAATTTGCAAAATCATTTTGAAAGCGCAAAATGGAGTAAATTTGAATCATTTGTAATTTCCAACTTGCAATCATGCAATCAAAACCAAAAATCATTAACAAAACCAAGGAAAACTATCTTAAAAACTTGAAAATCAACAAAATAAAGACAAAGAACTATGACTAAGACAAGACAAGGCTTAATGCTTATGATTTTTGACCTCTTAAAAGTGTACCTTAGAGATTAAAACTATGACTTTAACTCAAAATTTGTAGAGATTTCTCTAATTTTGTGAATTCAAAATTGGAGACAACAATTGGCTCTGATTGGGGAACATCTCTTGTTCATCCTTGGAAACAATGAGAGAATAGAATGCAAATCTCTAACTTCCTTTTTCCATTCCACTAGGTTATAGAGTTAGGTCACATGTGACCAAAATGACAAAACAAAAATACTCAATGACTTGTACTTTATATCTATAGTAGTACTTATCTAGAGCTTATTCAAAATAGTGCTTCAAATGCTATCCACTATAGGGTAGCACAAATTGTGTTCCATCTCGGTATTCCAATAGGAAGTTATTCTTACTAGAGACTTGGTGAATCTTGAAAACACCATGCAAAAGAGTATCAAAATTTATGTGCATGTCCTTGGGTTCTCTTTGCTTATCCCAGTATAGAATGCGATCACCAACTTAAAATTCTCTCTTCTTTACTTTCTTATCAAAGAGAACCTTCACCTACTTTTGATGTTCCTTAATTTGGTCCACTACTCTTGTTCTCTATTTCTTCAATTGAGAAAGGAACATGATTCTATTATCCAATGCATTTTCAAATGTTGTGTATTCAATCGCATTGGTTAACTTTAGAGCAAGCATCTCTGAAGTAATGGGAATCTTTCCATTCAACCCATAGAGAAGTTGGTGTTGGATATTGCTAATGCATGGGGAGGTGATTGAGACATTTAACATGTTTAATCACTATGTTATTGAATGGGCACTCATATTGTTGTCATTTGTGTTTTGTCATTGATGTCAACATATGTTTCTGTGAGGGAATCAGACTAGTTATCACATTGTACGGACATTGTATGGATGTTTCAAATGCTACAAAGATAGATGAGAGTTCAAGAGGATGTTATGATCTTATATCCAAGATCACATCATCAATTACTTCATATTGGATGAGTTACAGATGTTTTGGTGAAGACTAGTCACTAACTGTCACAGTGAGAAATGACAGAGTTAGTCTTTGTGTTTTGTGTATAGATTACAGGAGATATGGAATCAGTGCATGCAAAATTCAGAGATGAAAGATATAGTATTAAAGAGTGTTCTATAAACTGTGCAAGGTATGAAATGCATGATGATGTCAGCTATGGCATGTACTATGGAAAGTGATCTATTTGGAAGCTAACTACAAAGATGTAGCGTGTATAACGGATAGTGAACTTGAATTAAGGATGTCGGTCCTTAATTGTTGTAATATAATCATTGTAGACTTGCTTTAGATAATGTGTGTATCTTAGCAAGGGTTTATGTAATTTTTTGTAATTAGGAAAGCCTTATGGGCCGACCTATTTATAAGAATTGTAATAAGGTATAAATGAAAGGTCTTTTCTTTGGAAAAGATAGGGATGGATAAGTAGATGATATAGAGAGGTTGTGAAATCTGTGAGCTTGTGTCTGATGTATGTAGAGTAGAGGTTTATTGGTGGACTTCATTGGAACTGATCAAGCAAAGACAATTGTTGCCGAACAATTCAAAAGATTGTGTATTTCTTCATATACACTTGTGTTGCGAACATTGAGTTTTGAAGGTGGACTTAACCTTCTTTGGGTAGTGAGCCCTCCCTTTTGTTCTTGTGAAATGTCCCCTTTCTAATTTTAATATCATATTTAAGTCCTCTAATCATATTATTAAATCAAACAATCAACACTTTGAAAGATTATGTAATTTCTCAATAAAACCCAAATCGGGTATGCCCGAAATAGTGCCAAAAACTTCACAGCTTCACATATTATTGATAAATCTAAAAGTAGATATTTTTACAAAATTTCACCAGCATAACAGCCTACAAAATGATATTTTCATATTTGTATAGATTTTACACAATAGCTCCCAAACGGAGGACAAAAACAATGCTCATCGGGCTCTTGAAGACAACACAAAATGGCCTAGAAACACCATAAAACACTAATAATCTATCACAAAAGTATAAAAATGACCCAAGAAATATATTCAGCTCTATTTTAATATCAAAATGTCTACAATATAGCAAAAAACCAAACTGATATGAAATACTCAACCAGAAACACCAAACTCTTACAAGAAACACACCCGAAAACTCACAAATTTGCACTGTTTAGCACAAGGGCAAACTATGCATGAGCTTGCACATGGAATGGCCTCAAACTCCCATCCTTAGCCTTCCTAGAAACTTTCAAACTCTCATCTTTGGGTCTCCTTCTCCATAGGTTTGGCAGCCTCTGAAGAACAACAAAGCAATGAGCAAAAATCAAGTTCTAGAATGAGCCTGAAATGCCTCCAAACCCCTTTAAAAGAGTGCATAACCCTAAATCATGACCAAGAGGGGTCAATAATACATATTTTAATAATAATTATCTTTTATTAATCCATTGGTTTCCAAATATTAGCCCCTTTTCTCAAAACTTCACTTTTTGAGCCTGCCAGCCATAGCAAAAGTTATTATTTTTAATTATTTGAAAAGGGGACATGACAAGTCCTCCCTCCCAAATATTGCTTGTACTCAAGAAATAAAGGTTGGGATGCTCAAGAATATGTGCTCCTTCCCAAGTTGCATCCTCCAATGGTAATCCTTTCCATTTGACCAAATACTCTGTGATGCTCCTATTTCTCAATCTTTTATCTCTTGTATCCAAAACCTCTTCTGGTATTAAGACTAATTTCCCTTCATCATCAAGAGGTGGTAATTTTGTAGATACTATGGTTTTCTGGTCTAGAACCTTCTTTAGGAAAGAGACATCGAAAACATTATGTATTTTTCTATTTGGTGGGAGCTCCAATTCATAAGCTACCTCTCCTACCTTCTTGATGATCTTATAAGGCCCATAGAACCTTGGCTTGAGCTTCTCTACCCCACTCCTCTTCAAGGTGCTTTGCTTATATGGTTGCAACCTGAAAAATACCAAATCTCCCACCTCAAAAGATCTTAGTCTTTTTCCTATTAGCATACAACTTCTATTGGTTTTGTGCATGTTGTAGATTATCCTTGAGGGACCTTATTATGTCTTGGCTTTGCTTAATGAAATCACTTGCTGTAGGTACTCTGCTATCTGAAAGTACTAGATCAAAAAAGGAAAGGGAATCATAACCATAAAGAGCATGAAAAGGAGGCATACCAATAGACATGTGATGAGATGTATTGTAACAATACTCCCCTAGGTGCAACCATTTCACCCAAGCATGTTGTTGATTTGAAACATAGTTCCTCAAATATCCCTCTGTCCATTTATTAACTATCTTTGTTTGTCCATCTATTTGAGGGTGATATCTAGTACTGGGAGTGAGTTTAGTTCCTTCCAAAAAGAGCTGAGGAATCTACTGTCCCGGTCACTGACAATGTTTCTAGGCAAGCCATGTAACCTGAAAATTTCCTTGAAGAACAATTCTACCACTTCTGATGCCTTGAAATCAGATGTGATAGGAAAGAAATGTGCATACTTAGTTAGTCTATCTACCACCACATATATGCAATCCTTACCTTGAACCTTGGGCAACCCAGTGATGAAGTCCATGGAAATACTTTCCCATTTTTGTTCAGGAATAGGAAGTGGTTGCAACAACCCTATAGGAAAAATTTTCTCACTCTTGTTTTGTTGGCATACCATATATTCCTTAATGTGTTTAAGGACATCCTCCTTCATACCTTCCATGAAAATCAATCTTGAAGTTTCTTGTATGTCTTGAAGTATCCTTGATGACCAGCCAAAGGTGTGTCATGAAAGGCCCTCAATATCCTCTCCGTAGTTTTTGATCCTGGCACTAAGAAGATCCTGCTCTTGTAATAAATCAATTCATTAACAACCTTGTACTTGTTATCATCCAATAACTTATCCAAAATCTTGGTGGCAAAGGAATCTTTAGCATACTTTTAAATTATGGAGACTTTCCCATCAGAAGAGATAGATGTTAAGGAACACAAAGTGGGCTTTCTTGAGAGAGCATCAGCAACCACATTATTATTTCCTTTCATGTATTCAATATCAAAATCATAAGCTTGCAATTTTCTTACCCATTTTTGTTGACGATCATTCAAATCCCTTTGGTTCAAGAAGAACTTGAGGCTATTATGGTTTGTCTTTACAATGAATCTCCCACATACCAAATATTGTCTAAACTTATGAAGCGCATGCATGATTGCCAACATTTTCTTATCATAGATGGAGTAACCTTTCTCTGATTGATTTAATTTTCTACTCTCAAATGCTATTGGATGTCCCCTTTGAGTTATGACAGCCCCTATACCTTCTCCAGAAGCATCACATTCAACAACACAAGGTAAAGAGAAATATGGAATTGCAAGCACAAGGCATGAACTCATTACCTCCTTAAGCTTATCAAATGTTTTTTGTGCCTCTTCTATCCAAATAAAAGTTCCTTTCTTTGTCAAATTAGTCAAGGGGGCAGCAAGCTGAGAAAATCCATTGAAAAATATCCTATAGTAGATACACAACCCGAAGAAACCTCTCAACTGTGTAAGATTGGTGGGTGGAGGCCAATCCAAAATTGCCTAAATTTTTTGTTGATCAACCTGTACTCCTTTAGAACTTATAATATGTCCCAAATATAGGATCTCCATCAAACCAAACTTACATTTAGATAGCTTAGCATAGAAGGATTGCTACTTCAAGATTCCCAAAATAGTGTCTATGTGCTTTAGATGCTCTTTCCATGTTTTACTGTAAATCAAGATATCATCAAAAAATACCAAAACAAAATTTTGAAGATGCTTGCTAAATACCTTATTCATACAAGATTGGAATGTTGCTGGTGCATTAGTGAGGCCAAATGGCATAACAAGAAATTCAAAGTGCCCATAGTGACATCTGAAAGCAGTCTTTTCCACATCTTCCCTTCTCATGCGGATTTGATGGTACCCTGATCTTAAGTCAATTTTTGAGAAGTATAAAGCACCCTGTAACTCATCAATGAGTTCATATATGCATGGTATGGGATACCTATTTTTTATGGTCTTCTTTTTTAGAGCCCTGTAGTCTATACACATTCTCATTGTACCATCTTTTTTCTTGACAAGTACCACAGATGATGCAAATGGACTAGAGC
This sequence comes from Chamaecyparis obtusa, assembly GCA_027943335.1. NCBI lineage: Eukaryota > Viridiplantae > Streptophyta > Pinopsida > Cupressales > Cupressaceae > Chamaecyparis > Chamaecyparis obtusa. Next base: position 1,486,450 of record BSBK01007775.1, on the reverse strand, counting down.
TAGGCCTTATGAATCCCATGTCCAGGAGTTCCTTAATAATTTTTTCTATTTCTTCCTTATAACCTCTTGGATGGTGGTATGGAGTTGTTATAACTAGTTTGGCACCCTGTTCTAACTCTATAACATGCTCAAAACCTCTATCTAGTGGTAATCCTAGAGGCAAATCATTGAAAACTATACTATGCTTATCAAGAATATTTTGAATTTCAAAATGGAAATTACCTTGATTCTTTGGAGAGCTTGTTGGATGGATTATGACTCCTACTGCCCATGCTACTTGTCCTCTTCAAAAAGTCCTCTCCATCCTCTTTGCAATGACCACCTTAGGTGCTCTATTTGATAAGCCTCTCAATAAGACTTCTTTCCCATTGGAATGAAATTTAAACTCCATAGTTTGATGGTTCATGTAATAGCCTCCAATAGAGTGCAACCATTGACCACCCAATATAAGATCTGTCTCCCCAATGCCAACAACATAGAAGTCATCACATAACTCATAATCTCCTAAGGTCATCGTGAGTTGTTTCATCACCTGTGTGCAAGGCATAGTGAATCCATCAGCTACAGTAACATTGAATCCCTCAAAATCTTCTGCTGTAAGCCCTCTTTTCATGACAAATCCCTCATCAAGAAAATTGTGAGTTGCCCCACTATCAAGAAGAATTGTCAACCTTTTCCCTACTAGTACCCCTCGAATTCGAAAGGGATGGTATCTTGGGACTCTTGATAATGCTGCTAAAGTGCCATCCTTGCTGATTTCTTTTTCTTTCTCTTCTTCCTCCTCCTCCTTAGTGTCATGAAATTTGTCATGCTCATCTAAATTAGGTTCTAAAGCAACTTCAATATAGTGCACTTGACCTTTCCCCAAACATCTATGTCCTAGAACCCATGGTTCTCTACAAGTGAAACAAAGCTTTTTCCTTCATAATACACTCCTAGTCTCTTCATCTACCTTCTTTTTTGCTACATTTATCACATTCTTTGGTGGTGGTGCTGGAAAAGTCTTTTTTTGAAAATTCCCCTTATGTTGCCAAAGATTTGGAGGTTTTTTATTAGTGACTGGTTTCATAGGCACACAAGTTTCAAGTTGCAAGCTTCTTTTGATAGCTTCTTGTAAGGTTGAGGGTGAGAAAGCCTTAACCAAACCCTTAACAGAATCATCCAAACCATCAAGAAAAAGATAAAAAATCCTCTTTTCACTCATATCAGGTACCATAACAACCACTTTTTGAAACTCTTCTACATACTCATTAACTAATTTGGTTTGCCTCAACTTTGATGATTCTTTAAAATACTCTTCATCATCCTCAAGATCAAATCTATCTATCACTCTTTGATTAAAATCATCAAATGTAGTTACTTGATCATGACCTTGAGTAGTCATTCCATGATACCACCAATCATAGGCTACATCTTCCAAGTGTAGACTTGCGAATTGAACGACATCACTCTCCTTCATGGGGTTAAGTGTGAAGAAGATCTGTAATTTTTGTAGCCATGCTCTAGCTGAAATTTTATTTGTTCCATTCAAAAGTAGGTGTTGTAAACTTTCTTATTTTATTTTTGAGCTCTCTTCCACTTATGTCCTGCTCCCTCCTGTACTCTTTCTTGGGCATCAAAGTGTTCATCATATCCACATATTCTCTAAAAGGAACCGAACTATGAAAGTCATCATCTAAGCCATTGTAATTAGCTCTTAATGCAATCAAGTTACCTGTAACGTCTTCCATAGGACTAAGGGCTGGATTTGGTACTGGTGGCTCATCTGTAGGAAAGAAAATAGTTTTTGTTGATTTAGAGGGTGTGGGTTTCAGATTTCTTGGCTCCTCTGAAGTGCTCCCTCTCTCATTAGTAAATACAACTCCTTGGAGTTTTTTTGTCAATAATCGCAAAGCCTCTCTAGTTTTTGCCAAACTATCCACTGTTTGCTTTTGAGTGTTCTGGATGTCCTGGAAGAATTTTTTTTCCATCTCATCCAAGTCGGCCATACTTGTCCCTTCCTTGGATTTTGTACTTTTATTTTCAACTAGAGGTTTGATTAGAATTTCTTTATTCTTTTCTCACTGCAAATATCTCTTTTCTCTTTCACTTAGTTGCATACAAACTTCTACAAACCCTCAGGCTGGCAAGATCATAGCTCTGATACCACTGAAATATCCCCTTTCTAATTTTTATATCATATTTAAGTACTCTAATCATATTATTAAATCAAACAATCAACACTTTGAAAGATTATGCAATTTCTCAATAAAACCCAAATCGGGTATGCCCGAAATAGTGCCAAAAACTTCACAGCTTCACATATTATTGATAAATTTGAAATTAGACATTTAAAAAAAAAATTTGCTAGCATAATAGCCTACAAAATGAAATTTCTAGATCTGTATAGATTTTACACAACAGCTCCCAAACGGAGGACAAAAATAATGCTCATCAGGCTCCCGAAGACAACACAAAATAGCCCGGACACACCATAAAACACTAATAATCTATCACAGAAGTATAACCACAACCCAAGAAATATATTCAGCTCTATTTTAACATAAAAATATCTTCAATATAGCAGCAAACCAAATTGATATGAAATACTCAACCAGAAACACCAAACTCTTACAAGAAACACACCCAGAAACTCACAAATTTGCACTGTTCAGCACAAGGGCAAACTCTGCATGAGCTTGCACATGGAATGGCATCAAACTCCCATCCTTAGACTTCATATAAAAATATAAACTCCCATCTTTGGGTCTCCTTCTCCATAGGTTTGGCAGCCTCTGAAGAACAACAAAGTAATGAGCAAAAATCAAGTTCTAGAATGAGCCCGAAATGCCTCCAAACCCCTTTAAAAGAGGGCATAAGCCTAACTCATGACCAAGAGGGGTCAATAATACATATTTTAATAATAATTATCATTTATTAATCCATTGGTTTCCAAAGATTAGACCCTTTTCCCAAAACTTCACTTTTTGAGCCTGCCAGCCTTAGCAAAAGTTATTATTTTTAATTATTTGAAAAGGGGACATGACATCTTGACTCCTAATAGGGTATGTCCTCCAACAAGGACTATGTATTGTAATGTTTCAATAAGCTCCTAACAAGTCTATATCTTCTAACAAGGATAACCATACTCTCAGTACATCATATGTGGGTGCTAATTCCCATCGGAGTTTATACCTTTAACATGGTTTCCTCAAGACCAAAATATTGTGTTATTGTGTTGGCATTCATTGTGCTCATTGGATCTGATATTGTGCTTCTTAAAATTTAAATTTAATAATCTGTTATACAACTGATTCGCACCCCCCCCCCCCCCCCCCCTCTTAGTTGTATTGTGGGCTGTTATTCCTAACAGTTAGAACAAAGACATGTTGATAGCTCTCTTAGGTGTAATTTGTCTATCCACAAAGAATCATACTATGCTTTGTGTCATGACCTTTAATTTTCATCCACAAGTTTCTGGATGATTGTAACCAAATTCTTATTGCTTGATTCTTCCTAACCTTTACTTTGTGGATAGTAATCAGACAAATGAGCTAGGGTAATGGTGTGCTGAAATCAAAATTGTGTGATCTCAAATGAAGAGAATGGGGAATTATTATCTACTACTATTTATTTGAAACACCAAGATGAGAAATAATAGTCTCTGTTAGAATATTAATCTTTCCTTGGTTGTATTTAGTTTGGGATATTCTTTTGGAATCTCTACATGTAATTTGTCCTCTTGTACATGTGTGAGGACATGTCATTTCTTTTTATTCCTTTATTAAAAAATTTTAGTTTTCCTCTTTAAGAGGATGTTGAAACATAGCACACACATATTATGAATGGTGGTAATCATAGATTTGTGAGTTACTTTGTAACTCCTCTCCTCATCTCTATTTAAGAGATGTTTCTCCTCTCATTTCTTCTCTAATGATGTTATTGTAATATGTGTGTGTGTGTGTGTATCTTTGCCTTCATTCATAATACATAAAAGGGTTTTTATTTGCTTTTCCCCTTTCAAAAGCTCTTGTGTCTCTACTCTCATTTGAGTGATTGCTCTCTCAATTTTTTTTATCTTGCATGGTAATATTACTTCAATTAATAAACATACTTGAATTTATTTTTTATTTCTTGCTCTTATATTTCCTTTCATGGTATCAAAGTAGGTTACTAATCCTTGTTTAGGTTGAAGTTGATAAAGGTTGTCATTGTTATTTTGGAGCTCACCCTTCTTGGAGGCACTCTCTGAGGAGAGAAGTTTAATTACTTATTTTAACTCATTTGTGTTGATGATTTTTTATTTAAATTTAGTATTTTTGTTAAATTTTGTTTAGAAGGCTTGTTGCCAAAGAGTTAGCTTATGGTTTAAATTTTTCTTTTGTTTGGTTGGCTACCAAAACTATTTTGCTAACCTCTTTGTGGAGGATTTCATAACTTGATTTTCAATTTCAAGTTTATATAAATTTTTGTTAGATCTACATTATTTTGTTTCAAAATTATTTGTCCTTGATTACTTAACCTTTATCGTATCAAGTATGAAGTTATATCTTAATCCTTAATATACTTTTTAATATTCTCAATATTTAATATCATTTTTTTATTCACAAATTTTATTTAAAAATTTAAAAAATTTAACCTCTTTATTACAGTTCTATCTTTATATCTATTTGTATAATTTGCAGTATCTCTGAAGCATAGTTATCTCATTTTCCTATATTTCTATCTTGTGTCATTTCCTTTCTGAGTATTTTGTTTTATTAATTCTTATGAGTGGGAGTTTATTTTTATATGTTAAACTAATAATAATGCCTAGTGTATCCTTTCATTTTTCTGTCCAAAAGAAATTAAAACTGCAACATTCAATAGTAACTAATTTGGTTTTTATCCCTGCATTTTTACATTGTAACGTCTTTGTTTGACCACTGCCTTCTCTACATTTTCTTTGTATGCGCTTATCATAGGAATCTTAAGAAATTTGTTCAGTATTTTATCTTTAGTTACGACATTATTTTTTTCTAGTGTTGTATAAATCTCCTCCCATGTTTATTGATTAGTAGTTGTATAAAGTTTCTTTCAATTTAGGCATTGGCCTATAGTGCAGCTGTTGCTACTTCTCTTTGTAATAACAAGATCTTGTGTTCGATTCTCAAAATGAGGTGCTTCTGTTGAAATCAGCTTTTATTTTTTACGTACTCTTTCATTTCATAAGCTTACATAGACTAGATTTTATTTTAAAATCTTTAGTATTCCTTCCTTAAGTAAGTTTTTTAAAATATTAATTTCAGTAGTTTACTCGAAGAGTTCAAAATATAAATTTATTTTAACTAACATTTATTTAATTTACAATCTATTTTTTATTATTAATTTTTTTTAATTTTATAATTTTTGGCTTTTGGCTTTTAATTAAAGTTATTTTTTTTCTTTTTAGTTTTTATAATTATTTTTTAAGGATGTTTATTTAAAAAAATTTTAAGGGGATATTTTTTCTGGTATCTTAATTTTTTATAATCATGTCTACATTAATTTCAGAAATTAAATTAAATTGTTCTAAATATCATTCATGGAAAACACACATCTCTTTTATTTTCCACTTTAAACATTTGTTAGACGTTGCTACTGTTGGAATTAGGAGAGATAGGTACTGAGAGGGGAGGGGTGAATTAGTGCCTTCAAAACTTTACTTGTAAAACCTTTCAGATCTAAAACTATAAATAGTGATAACCAACCAATGTAACTTGAATCTAATTACATGAATCATTTATCCACTTAACATAAGTAAGTAAACAACATGAAATCCATAACACAATCACATGACACAAGTATTTTGGTAACGCAAAAACCCTTGTTAGAAGGTAAAAACTGTGGTGGGGATGACACCCACAAATTCTTCACTACTGCAGATAGAAAAGGTTTTCCTATTAGGACTACAAGTTTTTGATCACTTCTGGTGATCTCACCCTATTAGGAGTGACATGTTAGATCAGCTAGATCTACCCAGTTATAGGATTTTAGCAACACTAATGAAGTGTGCACTCGGTTAAGAGATTTACATAAGACTGTTAAGTCTACTCTGTCAAGAGATTTTATCCAAAAAATGTATTACAATTGTCAGAAAGCAATAGGTATTTATCTGTTATTTGACACTCAATTGTCTATTATAGATCTATAAGCTCTGATAAAATATCACCTTACTTGTGATGAATATCTACTCTGAACTGCTCGGTAGCCTCTGCTAATTCTGCTCAAACTAAATTCTACTATGCTCGGTTCTTCTCTGTTAACTGATAGACTTGAAGATAGGCAAGATGCTTCAAGTGCTCTGTGATTCATATATCAATTCTTTTCAAAAAATGATGTCAACACATAAATATATAGTGTTCTATTTTATCACTTTAACACAATTAGGTTACACACTATAATCATAACCCTAAGATCTACAGTGTACAATAATAACCTAGATCATCTATTACAAAAGATATACATTGTATTTAATGAATATCATTACATTAAATGTTCCTCAATCTTGGTAAAACATTTTACAAACCATTGTAACTATTTGCATAGAAGAATGTGCCATTCCTGTATACTATGTTGTTTCCTGTGATCCTTAGTAAACACTATGTAAATTGATCGGTGTATACTACAATGCTCGATGTTTACTATCTGTTAGTGTTGGTGTCTACTGGTACTCGATAAACTTTCTGTTGTTCTATATATAGGCTTTACTGACTAGTCTGTTCTGCTTTATGTTACCGATTAGCTCATTGTAAGTAACCGATCGATATCTTTACACACCTTTGGTACTAATGATAACCTTAGAAGGCTCAATAGAGATAACAATCTCCCCCTTTGGCATTAGTATCAAAACTTTGAATGTATAAAGACAAAAATTTCCATGCGACTTATATCTCCTTATATCTCCGCCATATACATATACACATCAAAAAATTTCTAAGTACTAAGTACTCCCCCTCAGTGTATACTCCCGATAATATAGTAGACATAGCATCCATGTACATAATATTTGGCATAATAACATCTGATACATTGTTTTCCCCCTTTTTGATAGTAATGCCAAATACAAAATTGAGATAGTATACTGACAGCTTGTCAAAAATTGACTGATGGGTTTTCTTCAATGATTCCAAGAGGTTTTCCCATTCCTCTTTCAAGTTGGTGAGAGCAATGTGCTCAAGACCAACTTGTGCATGCATGTTAAAGATGGTTTCTAACACCAAAATTTCTAGTGTTGCAACTAATAGCTCAGCTTTGACAATATGTGCTTCAAAAAATTTCAGGTACGAAATGAGTTCAATTTGCAACTCAGTAACTTGATCTGTTAGGTTCACTTCTTGTTTCTTCAAATATTCTATCAACCACCAAAGTTCCTAAACTCAGTGAATATGCTTTAGGAAAGCATGTGGCTCAGTGATAGCTGCATTGGTACTCAACTGTATTTTGGCTTCTAAACCTTTGATCTTTTCACTAACTTCAGTAGTGAAGGTGTTTAGAGTAAATAGCTTCAATAAGTATTGACAAATTGTCTGGGTGATGGATTTTGTTTCAGTAATTACCTCAAATAATTTGACCTTAAGTAATGCCACTTCTTAGGTGATTTTCTCTGCTAATTTGTGTTGTATTCTAGATTCTACCTTTTCTTCAATTCTTTTATCAGCATTGGTGTCTGGGGCATTGATCTTCTCGGCAAGTGTAGCAAGTTGATCTATAATAGGCGTATCCTCATCAATATGTGTCTTAGGTACTACCTATTGGAGGATATGCTGCACATCATTTAACACTTCTTTTTGTTTGTACTCTTGCTTTAGCTTCTCTTACGCTGCCTTCCTTGAACATAACTCCCCATATTTACTCAAGTCCTCAGGGCTTAGGGTCCTCGGGTCACACTCAGGTATAATAATCACTACATCTAGGGTGACCGACTCTTTTCCTTTCTTCTTCTTCTTCTATGCTAGGGGTGATTTCTTCTCAATGATAGTAATGGATCTATCTCCAGTCTTCAGAGTGTCCTTCCCTATTTGCACTTCTTCTTCCTTCTTCTGCTCCTCAGTAGTGATGGTCTCGATTATTGTAGTAGGAGTCTCAATTGTGGTGTTTGGTGGAATCACCTCGGTTGCTTGTGGTTCTTGTGTATCCTTTGCTTCATCTATTTCCTTTGGTTCAGTGGAAGGTTCCTTTGTATGTGTAGGCTTATCTATCTTTGCAGGTTTCTCTGTGTGTTGATTCCTTGTGGTATCTTTGTTTTGCTCTGGATCTGAGCTGTCAGGTTGTACTTGGGAAATAATTTCTGCTGCTTTGGCAAGTACAAGAAGTTCACCTGGTAGAGATGTAAATAGATTATCAGTGTCTAGTGCTTCATCTTTGTTTGGTGCAATATTTACATCTTCATTATCTTGGTCATCAGGATCACCATGTTTGATGTCTACAACGAGTACATCGTCATTAGTTTTCTTCTCCAATTGGATTTCAACTTTATCCGGTGCATCCTGTGAAACTTTTATTTCTTCCTTGTCCTCAGTTATATCAATTGCCTTGGTAACTGATATACCGGTACTCTTTGATTTCTTTGCTGTTCCTTCATCAATGTAAATACCTTTTCCTTTAGAATTTTGTCTCTTCTTAGATAGGTTAAAAAATGCTTGTTGCTTAGCTTTTTCTTCGGCTTTCAAAATTAATGTCCATATAGAATCAGTAGTGACATCCATATCTACTACATTGTCATCCATGATCATTAAGGCTCTATTATTGATCATAAAGTTTTCTTGGTACTTGGTCAAGTATTCACTAACTTGTCCAAAGCTTAGGTATGCAGCTGCTCGAACTAGAGAGCGTTCTCTCTTTCTCTTCTTGGTGTCTAATGCAACAGCCCATTTCTTAGTAATTATATCATCCAATTTCTTTGGTAATGCACATGCAAACTCCATTGGAACTTTCTTAAACTTTATCATCATTTGGATGATAGCCTCTTCAATTTTAGTTTGATCTTCTTTTGACATTTTGTCAAATCTATCTAGCAAGGGATCATTGAGGTCTCCATGTTCAATTATGTCCTCAATGACTTCATCTATTGTTTTGGCCTTGTTACTAACCACTTTGAATTGATGTATATCATCCTTTGTCTCTGTATCCTCTAGATCTTCCTTATTTCTTATGTATTTCCTCTTTTTCTTTGGTGCCTCAGCTACTGTCTTGTTCTTTCTCTTAATGTATTTCTTTGTTGGTGTAGCTGCTCTTCTTTTTGTTACTTTTACTACTTCCTCCTTCTCATTAAGTGATGCTACAGTTAAAAAATGTGTCTTCATACCTTCATGTATAGGTGACTGCATCTTTGTAGGAATTTCAGGTGGAGGAACCTGTGTAGGATCTATTTCTTTATCGGACTTGGTCTCCTCACTATCATATGGTTTGTTGGCTAACTGTAGCTGACTTCAATTGCCTGTTCAACTGATATCCCTTTAGATGTTTCAAACTTATCTCCATATTTAACAGTGAGATCTTTCTTCATTTTCTTTACCTTTCTGGTTATTTTACCGATCTCAATATTTGTAGATATTCTAGATTTGGCTTCTTCATATACTTCGAACCTAGTGGCTATGGGATCCTTCGGTACTGCAAGCAGTGCATTAATAGATTTCAATGTGAAATCATGGTCTATTTCATATCCCATTGGTGCCAACCATTTTATCCTAGGCTCAACTACTTTTATCATGGTATAATCGGTGTCGACCACAAAACATATGTCATCTTCAAATTTATGAACTAATTCCCTTGGAATTCTGCTTCTCTTTTGCATTTTAGATTGAAATTCAATGAAGTATGCATTAAACTCTACATTCAACTTATCTCCTAACTTGTTCATCATTTCACCAATTTGTTTTGTTACCAGTACATCCGGTATCCAATTTACTTTACTGGTGCTAGGCACATACTTTTGTAAATAGAATAATATGCATGCAAGTAGAGATCTGTACTTACATGTGTTAGATTTCTTTTTCCTTATGGTCTTCATATTCTCTTGAAGTTGATGTAACAGTACCTCAGTAAGATCAACTTGGTGACCTTTCACTACAATTTTTTGCGCCATGTCTACTACGCTACAGGGTATGCTATTGAGTCTGCTCGATTGAAATAGATTATACTCGATCACATGTGCTACAAATTTTACTGCTGGGTCCTTGATTGTTGAAATCTTTAATGCCTGACCATCCCATTGTGCTCTAGTGTATTTCTCAACATCCGATCGTGAAGAACTTCAGAAAGCCTTAGCTTTGTTGGTTGTAGGGAGCCCAGTAACCCTACTAATTATTTTCTTGGTGACCTCAATCAGTTTATCCAGCTAGAACTTATCATTGTGATATCTGCTCAAAATGATTCTAATCCAATCCAATTTGAATGATTGTTGTAAGTGTGTAAAGTATGATAAACCTAATTCATCAATCTTCTTGTAGTCTGATTTCATTTGTCCATCGGGGCCATAGAGTGGTTGATATGCAAAAATAGTTTCATAGTCCCCAACTTCTCTAATTTTGCAGTGAATATAAGACCTTACATCTTTTGTCAGTAAAACTCTTTCTGGTATGCTCGAAAATGCACCCATTGTATCTGTTTGTGTGCGACCTTAGGATGTGGCTTAAACTTTGGTTTGATGAAATTTTCCCTAAAAATTAGATTAACTTCCTCTTCAACACTTTGAGTTTTTCTTGCAGATGATGTCGATGCCATAAATTAATTCTAGGGTTTCAGCAAGCAATAGGATAGGAAGTGTTTGATTGCAAATAAACTTACTCAGTATCATGAAGAGTGATGTCAGTTTGATCTAGCGTAGCCTTGAATCCTTCATAAAATCCTTTAGCTCAAACTCTGCTCTTTGAATTCTCCACTCTTTGAAATCGCATTGTAGAAATGAACTCTGTTCTCATGTATTTATAGACTTTCGATGTTCCCGCTCAAAATTTTATGTAATAAATGCTCCATCTAACTTTTGGTATGAAATAGTTGTTAGATCAGTGACTACTAAACCTTTCATCTGCTTGGTTAACATAGGCTCTCTTCATCAGTTGATGCATATGCTTGGTTAACCTTAGATAGTGATTACCGACGGGTAACCAACTCTCAGTCTCTCTTTTACGGACTGTATAACATTGTTAGCTCATGACAACTAAACCATAGTGCATCTTTATTCATGCTGATTTGGTATAAGAATATTATGCATAAGGAACTATATGTAAAATGTGATCTTTTGAAATATCAGTCCCATACATACCTATTTCACTTTAAGTGGAGGTACCGATGTCACCTAATCTAGTGGACAAGGTTTCACTGACAATATTACTTGACTCAACATTCTCATTAGATGCCTTCTTCCACATAGTGTTCATTAATTTTGTGATATCAGCAATAGTGTATCCACTTTCAAATATATGGTTTTCATCTAGTGCTTGGTCTCTGTAGTTCTTGCTTAAATGACTGACCTTATGGCAATGCATACAAGCCATCCCAGAGTTTGTCCAATTTCTTGATTGTCCAATCCAACTCTTTCTATAATAGTTTGTTGTAATGTGTCCATATCTACCACATACAACATAGCTAGTCCATGTATTATAATCCCAAACATAAGAGTTACCTTTTCTCTTCAGTTGATATGGTCTGCATTATGGTTTCTCCTTAAGTGTCCAGACTTGCTTCATTTTTGCCTTGCAGTCTCGTGCAGTGTGTCTAGGCTTGTTACAGGTATAGCATATTTTCTCCATAGTAGTATTATTAGCAAGATCATTTTTCTTAGCTCTACACTCATAAGAAGGATGTCCAAACTTACCATAGTAATAACAATATCCATTAAACTTAGGAGTGACAGGAGGTTTACCTTGTGCTTTGCTTCTGCACACATTAGATGTATGTCCCAGTTTGCCACAATGATAACATGCCAACACTTTAGGTTTCTAATTTTGATTGATGTTGACTTGTTCAACTTGTTGTGATGTTTCTCCTTCACTGGTGTAGCCTATGTTAGCTTTGCTCCCAAATATTCTTTGATTAGTTAACAAGTCATCAATCTTCTTGGAGTTGTCCTCAACAAGTTTCTTCATTTTATTTTGCTGATGTTAATTTTTCTCATTTCTCAGCTTCTCATTTTCTTCTCTGAGTCTTGCAACATCTTCTAGTTTTCTTGACAATTCTGCATTCACTCAGTTTACCTCTTGATTTATAGTCACCACTTGATTAGTTACTTGGAAATGTCAGTCAGCGAGTCTTTGTGTCTCACTTTCTTTAGTTTGAAGTTGTTCACTTATCTATCTTCGATCATCGATTGCTAGATTTATTTCTTGCTCGGCTTGATTTTCTTTGTTCATTGTTTCTATCATTCTTACCATCTAAGATTATTGACTGATTTGTAGTGCTTTCACTTGATCAGTTAAATGTTGATTCTTTTCAGATAGATCAGTGATTATGCTTTCAGATCCATTGGAGATGCTTCCAGAACTAGATCCAATAAGCTCGAATATGTCATCAATGGGTTCTTCATGATAACCGATCTCATTTTGTAGTCTAGCTAGGTTCTTTCTTTCATCCAGTAGTTTCTTCAGTCCTTCCTTAGCTTTCGTATACCATTCCATAAACATTTTCATTTTTATCTTTTGATTCTCAATAGTCTTGTCAAGCTTGTATCTCTCCATGACTTAGATCTTTACCCTTTAGTGGTTAAAATGTTCAATAAGAGAACTATGCTCTGATACCAATTGTTGGAATTGGGAGATATAGGTACTGAGAGGGGAGGGGTGAATTAGTGCCTTCAAAACTTTACTTGTAAAACCTTTCAAATCTAAAACTATAAATAGTGATAATCGACCAATGTAACTTGAATCTAATTGCATGAATCATTTATCCACTTAACATAAGTAAGTAAACAACATGAAATCCATAACACAATCACATGACACAAGTATTTTGGTAATGCAGAAACCCTTGTTAGAAGGTAAAAACTATGGTGGGGATGACACCCACAAATTCTCCACTACTACAGATAGAAAAGGTTTTCTTGTTAGGCCTACAAGTTTTTGATCACTTCTAGTGATCTCACCCTATTAGGAGTGACATGTTAGATCAGCTAGATCTACCTAGTTATAGGATTTTAGCAACACTAATGAAGTGTGCACTCGATTAAGAGATTTATATAAGACTGTTAAGTCTACTATGTCAAGAGATTTTATCCAAAAACTCTATTACAATTGTCAGAAAGCAATAGGTATTTATCTTCTATTTGACACTCAATTGTTTGTTATAGATCTATAAGCTCTGATAAAATATCACCTTACTTGTGATGAATATCTGCTTTGAATTGCTCGGTAGCCTTTGCTAATTTTTCTCAAACTGAATTCTAATTTACTCGGTTCTGCTCTGTTAACTGATAGACTTGAAGATAGGCAAAATTCTTCAAGTGCTCTGTGATTCATATATCAGCGCTTTTCAAAAAATGATGTGAACACATAAATATATAGTGTTCTATTTTTTTGCTTTAACACAATTAGATTACACACTATAATCATAACCCTAAGAGCTATGGTGTACAATAATAACCTAGATCATCTATTACAAAAGATATACATTGTATTTAATGAATATCATTACATTAAATGTTCCTTGATCTTGGTAAAACATTTTACAAACCATTGTAACCGTTTGCATAGAAGAATGTGCCATTCCTAAATACTATGTCATTTCTTGTGATCCTCGGTAAACACTGTGTAAATTGATTGGTGTATACTGCAATGCTCGGTGTTTACTGTTTGTCGGTATCGGTGTCTGCTGGTACTCGGTAAACTATCTGCTATTCGGTATATAGGCTTTACCGACTAGTATATTTTGCTTTATGTTACTGATTAGCTCATTGTAAGTAACCAACTGATATCTTTACACACCTTTGGTACTAATGATAACCTTAGAAGGCTCAATAAATATAACAACTACAAATCTTGTTTCTGAACCCACTACCTTTGCTCTTCAAGTCGACCAAGATAGATGGAAGGCTCAAAATGAAGAAGCGCTAGGTTTAATTAAAATTTTTATGGTTCTTGAATTATATGTTTTAATTGAAATTTACACTAAAGTGTATGAAGCATGAGTCATCTTAAAAAATACGTATGATAATAATGCATCTCGTAAAATTTAGCTTCAACATCAACTGGAAGATCTCAGGAAACCATGGATGATTTTTTATTAAAATGTAATTCTCTTAAAGGTCAATTAAATAGTTTAGGAGTAACATTAGTTGATGTTTGTTTAATTCATCTTATTCTCAAGAAATGTCGTCTTGGACAATTTCACCAATTTATTACAAATGTGCATGCTCGACTTGTTATTCCTACTCTAGCTAGTCAATTAACTTATACTATTTATTACGTTTTGAGAAGAAGTAAAATTAATTCAATTTGGTACTCTTAAAAGTCATGAACATGCATTCATGTCTAAAAATCATAATCATAATCATAATTTCACAGATTAAACAATCACCATAATAATCATAATTATTCTAATAATAAAGTTCATTCTAAGTACTATCATAATTGTAACAATAACAATTATAATTATAATAATCAAAAGAACAACTCAAATAAACGGCCCCATTGCACATATTGTGGGAAAGATGGGCATGTTACTAATAATTTTTTTAAGAAGCAAAGTGATATAAATCCCATGAATCAAAATAATCAATATAATAAAAAACCTAATTCTAAGAAAGCTAATAATAGTGGTCCTCAATCTTGTTATACATTTACATGTAGCTATATGTTTCGAGGCCTTTAGAATAGATTATTGATAGTGGTGCACTCAACATGTCACTTCTCATAAAGAAGTTTTTTATTATTTGCATCCTGATAGTTCCAATATTCCTATTCAATTAGCTAACAATCATAGTTGTAAAGTTGAAGGTTTGATTGATGTGACTATTCCTAATGGAAAACTTCATAATGTGCTTTGTGTTCCTGAATTAAAATCAAGTCTTCTTTATGTTGCCAAGCTATGCCAAGATTATAGGATTGAATTTTATAAGGACATCTGTTATATTATTGATCCTAAGAATAATCAAATTGTTGCTAATGCAAGAATGGATAATGATAACCTCTTGAAACTCTATGATTTTGGTACTTCAAGGTACTCTTTTCTTACTAATATTGATTCTAATGTATGTCATGAAATACTTGGTCATTTGAATTTGAATTATATTTCTTTGATGCAAAAATAAAATATGGTTGATGGATTAAAAAGTGTATGCACTGGTTGCATGAGTGATAAGATACATAGGGAACCCTTTCCTCATGGTTAATCATGGAGGGAAAATCATAAATTCTACCTCACTCATAGTGACCTTTTGGAGCCCATAGAGAATCCCGCCATCCAAGGATCTAAGTATGCTCTTACTTTTGTTGATGATTTTCTAGGAGAACTTGGATATGTTTTTTGCATAGTAAGGATCAAATTCTTGATGTTTTTATTGAATTTTATATGTTTATTGAAAGGTGATCTGGTTTTAAGATTAAAATTCTTAAAGCTAACAATGGTAAGGAATATGTTAATAATGCATTTCATGGTTATTTGAAATATTTTGGTATTAAACATGAGCTTATCATTCCCTATACACCTCAATAAAATAGTGTAGTAGAAAGGAAGCATAGAACCATTGTTGAAATGGCAAGATGTTTATTGCATACAAAGAATATTGATTATAGATTTTGGGTTGAAGCTATGTCTTAAGCTACATATCTCATCAATAGGACTCCTACTAAAGTTCTAAAGGATATGACTCCAAAAGAGGCTTGGTCTAGTAGGAAGCCCAATCATAAACATTTAAGGATTTTTGGTTCAATTTCTTATGTTCAT
The DNA here is from genome assembly GCA_027943335.1 of Chamaecyparis obtusa. NCBI lineage: Eukaryota > Viridiplantae > Streptophyta > Pinopsida > Cupressales > Cupressaceae > Chamaecyparis > Chamaecyparis obtusa. The sequence goes on along the minus strand of BSBK01007775.1, from coordinate 1,470,574 downwards.
AAACCTAAATAAAAGAGGCACAAATTAGATTCTGATGTAGGAGCATCTCAGGTCCTTGGCAATCGTGCATCACCAAAAAGATTTTTGAAGTTTGTCTGTGTTGCTCAGTTCCTTCTTTGAGCAAGTTGGCTTGTTAGTTGGTTAGTTTCCTTTGGTTACTGAGTATGGTCGGTTATCTCCTAGGCGGTTAGTTGTTTCACTGGCAGTCGGTGATGCTTGTCTATTGCTCGGTCATCATTTCTTACTGAGTAGTTTATTTTGAGTTTTTGTTGAGGCCGACTTGTGCATTGGTTATGGGTCATAGATTTAATGTTGGTATCCATCATTGGGAAGTGTGTGGTCCCAAATCTGATCATTTCTTCCATTGATTGTGGATCTAAAGGCCAACTCAGTTTGGTAGCCTCTTGTATAAATATAGTTGTTTGGTTAGAGTTTAGGGAGGCAATTTTGATAGAAGATAGAAGATAGTAGGATCAAGATTGTTGGAAGATCCTCGCATGTTTGAGGACTTCTATAATTCATTGTAATATCTGGCCATAACCAGGAAGGCCTTACAGCCTGGCATGTAAGAATCAATTTGAATGAAATATAAAGAAGATCTTCATTCTCTCTCTCAGTGTTCTTGTTGTTTTTGCTTCCGTGTGTTGTTGAGCAGGCTGGATCATTAGGGTGTGCCACTGTTTGGACCCTTTGGTTTATGCCCTTGCGTCAAGTGGTATTAGAGTGAGGTGAGATCTAGATCTCGGTCTACAAATCTAGGTTTGTAGGTTCCTTCTTGTGAAGCCTTAGTTGAATTTTTGTGGGGTGGCAAATTGCAATCTGACTTGCAATTGCAGAGGGTTTTCAAGATGGTTCATGGGAGGTGAGATGCGAATCTTGGATTGGCAGGCATGTTGAGACAACTTGCTACTAGATTAGAAGCTATGAAAATAGCCCAAAGAAGAGGCATACATCCTGAAGATGTTAGTGATGATGAAATTGAAGTGGAACAAGGTGAAGAAGAACTTGCACCTATGATGGATCAGGGTGAGGAAATATTCTTGAAGGCTTTGACAAGTTTGGAGTTGATGCCACATTTCAATCCTTCTGAGTATAGTGGAAAATTGGATTCTAATGAATTGATAGACTGGATCACTTAAATGGAAAAGTATTTTGAGTATGAAAATGTATCTGAGAAAAAGAAGGTAAAAATTATAGGCTCAAATTTGAAAGGTCATGCATCCTTGTGGTGGGAACATTTGTAGTTGGATCAGAAAAAGAAAGGCAAAGACAAAATCAAGGTATGGAATAAAATGGTGAATAAATTTAAAGGAAAGTTCTTACCTTGTGATTATTAGATTAACCTAGTTAGGTGAATGCAAAGTCTAAGGTAGAAAGATAGCTTGGTAAAGGATTATAATGAGGAATTCTATAGATTAGATATCAGATCTTGACATGATGAGGATGATGTGGAAAGAATTTCTAGATACCTGAATGGTTTGAGAGTTTCCATCCAAGAGGAAATCAGTTTGGTCAAATTGGAGAACATTGAAGAGGCTTATCAATTTGCATTGAAAGCCGAGGATAAATTGAACAAGAGACATGAGCAGAAACAAAGAGGTTGAGGTGGTAGATTCCCTAGAGGGAGAGGTAGATCTTATGGTGAAAATAGTAGATCTGAACTATAAAAGACAACTCTGGATAAAGGCAAGACCGAGTGGAAAGGTGAAAGTTCATCTAAAGGTAGAGGCAGTAACTACCGAGGTGGTTATAGTAGAGGTAATTTTTGAGGAACTTGTTACAATAGTGGAGAGGAAGGATATAGATCTTTTGAATGTACACATGATAGTAAGAAGGCTAGTAGTAGTAGAAATGCTTTGGTGCAAGAAGAGTCACTGAATAAACCTAAGAAGGAAAATAACTTGATGGTAAGAAGAGCACTGTGGAATGAAAGAAAAAAGGAAGATCCGGTAAGGAAAAGTTTGTTCAAGACCAGATGTAGAGTTTCTAACAAAGCTTGGAAGGTAATCATTGACAGTGGTAGCTCAAAGAATATGGCATCTAAAGAGATGGTCACAAAGTTGCAGTTGGAAAGATTGGAACATCTAAAGCCCTATCAGATTTCATGGATCAAAGATGAGCATACACTCTTGGCAAGTGAACAATGTTATGTGAATTTGAAAATTGGAAAGTACTATGATAAGTTGTTGTGTGATATCATTCCTATGGATTGTTGTCATATTTTTTTGGGTAGACCTTGGCAATATGATAGACATGCTATATATGATGGGAGATTACATAAGTATATTATTGTGGTTGATGGAAGAAAACAAATCTTGTTACCTTTGATGGAAGAACCTATTAGTAATGTTTTCACATCTATGAAAGTTTTCTTGATGGAAGGAAGAAATTTTGTTAAGGATTTGAAGAAGAATAATGTATGTTTTGCTATGATTCCTAACAAACTGAGTAAGAAAATAGAGGATAGTGTGCCTAAGGAGATTGATAAGTTACTCACCGAGTATAGTGAAATCATTTCTAATAATGTACCTGATGGTTTTCCATTGAAAAAAATTATTGATCATTGTATGGATCTAATCCTTGGAGCTAGTTTACCGAATAAGGCACCTCATTGGTTGACACCTACTGAGAATCAGGAATTAAACCGACAGATTCAAGAGTTGCTGGAAAAAGGTTTGATCAGAGAAAGTTTGAGTCCTTGTGTAGTACCTATGGTATTAGCACCTAAGAAGAATGGAAAATGGAAAATGTGTACTGTTTCCAGAGCAATCAATAAGATAACCATGAAGTATAGGTTTCCTATACCGAGAATGGATGACATAATGGATAGTTTGACTAGAGAAAAGTATTTCACAAAGATTGATTTGAAAAGTGGGTATCATTAGATCAGAATCAGAAAAGGTGATGAATGGAAGACTGCTTTCAAGACAAAAGAAGGTTTGTATGAGTGGTTGGTTATGCCTTTTGCTTTAACTAATGCACCGAGTACTTTTATGAGGTTGATGAATGAAGTTCTAAAGAAATTCTTGGGTAAGTTTGTGATTGTATATCTTGATGATATTTTGATATTCAGTAAGACCAAAGAAGAACATTTTTTTCATGTTAGACAAGTTTTGTAGAGATTGAAAGAAGAAAAGTTGCTGATAAATTTGAAATAGTGTTCATTCATAAAAGAGGAGATTGTGTATTTGGGATTTGTGATTTCAGCTGATGGTTTGAAAATAGATCCTAAAAAGGTTGAAGCTATTTTGAATTGGCCTACACCTATGAATGCTAGTGAGGTAAGATCATTTCATGGTTTAGAAAGTTTCTACCGAAAGTTCATAAGGAATTTTAGTTCAATTTGTAATGCTATGACTAAGACTATGAGAGGAGTTACAATATAATTCAAGTGCACACATGGAGCTGATAAGAGTTTTGAGACCCTAAAGCAGAAGGTTGCTGAATTGCCCATTTTGGCATTGCCTAATTTTAATAAGGTATTTCAAGTGGAATGTGATGCAAGTGGAAGTGAAATTGGAGTTTTGTTGAGTCAAGAAGGTAAACCTGTTGCTTTCTTTAGTGAAAAGTTGAATGATGCTAGAAGGAAATATTTTATGTATGATCAAGAATTCTATGCTATTGTTTAAGCATTGAAGAAATGGAGACATTATTTGATACCGAGTGAATTTGTGTTGTATACTGATCATAAGGCTTTACAATACTTGGGTAGTCAGAATAAGTTGAATCAGAGACATATGAAATGGGTTGAGTATTTGCAAAGTTATACATTTTTTATCAAACATAAAAGTGGAGTCACTAACCGAGTTGCTGATGCATTGAGTAGAAGAAGATCTTTGATGAATGAGATGAAAATTGAAGTTCTTAGTTTTGATGAGATGAGAGATTTGTATGAGACTGATCCTGACTTTTCTGAGCCATGGAGAAAGTGCAGAGCACCTATTCAAGATCAACCAAGTACAAAATGGGAAGAATATTTCATTCAAGAAGGTATGTTGTATAAAGGTATTCAGTTGTGTATACCGAGGGGACAAATGAGAACTAATTTGATGAAGGAGAAACATAGTAGTGGTTTGGCTGGACATTTTGGTATTGATAAAACTTTGATTTCTTAAGGAGAAATAAATTTGGCCTCAGTTGTATAAAGATGTTCAAAAATTTGTGAAAAGTTGTGGAATTTATCAAGTTGCAAAAGGAGTAAGTTAGAATACTAGATTGTATACACCGATTGTTGTACCCAAGGAACCTTGGAATGACATTAGTATGGATTTTTTTCTTGGCTTACTGAAGACAGTAAGAGGTAGTGCTTCTATATTTGTTGTGGTAGATAGATTTTCAAAGATGGCACATTTTATACCTTGTAGAAAGACATCAGATGTAGTACATGTAGCATATATTTTCTTTAAGGAAATTGTAAGATTGCATGGATTACCAAGGAGTATTATCTTTGATTGAGACAATAAATTTGTTGGATACTTTTGGAAGACTCTTTGGAGGAAGTTTGGCAATAATTTGAAATATAGTTCTACATTTCGCCCACAAACCGATCGAAAAATAGAAGTTGTAAACATAAGTTTGGGAAATCTTTTGAGATATTTAGTGGGAGACACACCTAGTAATTGGGATTCTATGTTGGCACAAGCAGAGTTTGCATACAATAATTTAGTGAATAGGAGTACTGGGAAAACACCATTTGAGATTGTGAATGGCATACAACTGAGAGGTATATTTGATTTGAGAGACATTGCTGATGAAAGTAAGAGAAGTGCTAAAGGAGTGAAATTCATTGAGTACATGAAGACATTGCATGAAGATGTGAAAATCAAGCTGGAAGAGAGTAATTTGAAATACAAAGATAGAGCTGATAGATCAAGGAGACATAAGACATTTGATGTTGGTGATGAAGTGATGGTTCAGTTGAAGAAAGGTTGATTCCCTATTGGAACATATGGGAAGCTGAAAATGAAGAAGTTTGGACCTTGCAAGATTTTGAAGAAATTTGACAGTGAAAATGCATATGAGATTGAGTTACCTGATGACATGGACATATCACCAATTTTCAACATTGCTGATTTGTATGAGTATCATGAACCTGATGAAGACATGGCAGCACCGATGGAATATCCTAAGAAGTAGAAAGAGGAAGTTGAGCAGATTTTGGCTTAAAGAATTGGCAAGACTACATGAGGAAAAAAATATATGGAATATTTGGTAAAGTGGAAGAATAAATCAATTGTAGACAGTTCATGGATTTCACAGTCTGAGTTGGATGCACCTTGGACCAGACCTGTTTCATGATTCAGAGAATCATTCCAAATAACCCTAGGTGTCTAATGCAGGAGCATCTCACGTCCTTGGAAATCCTACATCACCAAAAAGATTTTTGAAGTTTTTCTATGTTGCTTGATTCCTTCTTTGATCGAGTTGGCTTGGTAGTTGGTCGGTTTCCTTTGGTTACCGAGTATGGTTGGTTATCTCCTAGGTGGTTAGTTGTTTCACTGGCGCTCGACAATGCTTGTTTGTTGCTCGGTCATCCTTGCTCACCGAGTAGTTTATTTTGAGTTTTTGTTGAGGCCAAATTATGCATCGTAGATTTAATGTTGGTATCCATCATTGGGAAGCATGTGGTCCTAGATCTAACCATTCCTTTTGTTGATTCTGGATCTAAAGGTTGACTCAGTTTGGTAGCCTCTTGCATAAATATAGTTATTTGGTTAGAGTTTAAGGATGCAGTTTTGATAGAAGATAGAAGATAGTAGAATCAAGATTATTGGCAGATCCTCACATGTTTGAGGACTTTTGTAATTCATTATAATAGCTAGCTGTAATTGGGAAGGCCTTACAACCTGAAATGTAAGAATCAATTTGAATGAAATATAAAGAAGATCTGCATTCTCTCTCTCACTGTTCTTGTTGTTTTGCTTCCGCATGTTGTTGAGTAGGCTAGATCATTAGGGTGTGCCACTATTTGGCCCCTTTGGTTTATGCCCTTGCATTAGATTCTAAATATTCTCCTTACATATTTGTTGGTTATGCTAAACATTCTAAAGCTTATAAAGTTTACAATCCTATTACTAACAAGGTTAAAGTTGCAAGAGATGTTTGTATTGTAGAGAATGGAGTTCATGATTTCTCTAATGTGCAAGATGTTGAATTTAGTGGAAGTAAAGTTATCATTATGGAGGAACAACCTCCTTCTCTAAACCCTACTCCTAATGCATCTCTTTTTATTCCTTCCAGTGATAGTGATGATGATAATAATAAATCTCCTCCCCATGATTCTTCGTATAGTGATGAGTCAATCACTTCTAACAAAAAGCCTAAATGGTTTAATAATTTTCATCATGAAAGTGATGATTATTCAACTAGAATGGGTGAACTTAAACCTAAGAGAGTTAATTATTGCAATTATAACTTGGTGTCTTCTATTATGAATTCCAATGATCCTAAATCTTTTGAACAAGCTAAAATTCAACCTCATTGGAAAAAAAATATGCAAGAGGAATATGATACTTTAATTTCTAATCAAACTTGGGATTTAATTCCTTTGCCGCATGGTAAAAATTTGGTTTCCTGCAAATGGTTATATAAAACTAAATTGAATGTCAATAATGAAAGTAGTAAGTTAAAGCTAGATTAGTTGCTACAGGTTTCTCTCAAATTGAAGGCTTATATTATAATGGGACTTTTTCTCTTGTTGCTAAAATGTCTAATATTAAACTTGATCTTGCTTTAGCTTCTAAAATGAATTGTTCTATTCACCTAATGGATGTTAAAGTGCCTTTTTAAATGGTGATTTTCATTAGGAAATTTATATGTCTCAACCTATTGGTTTTATTAAATAAGGTAGTGAACATTTAGTTTGTAAGTTCAAAAAATCCATTTAAGGATTAAAACAATCTCCCAAAGAATGGTATTCTAAGATTAATGCATTCTTTCTTTCTCAAGCTTTTGTTAGAAGAAAAAATGATCCCAATCTATATATATTAAACATAATAAAGATGATATTATCATTATTATTTTATATGTGGATGATTTGATTCTTACTTCAAGTTCAAATATTTTATTTTTTATATTAAGTTTCAACTTAATCAAAAGTTTCAAATGATAGATTTAGGACTTTTTACATTATTTCTTAGGAATGAAATTTTGGCAAACCCCCAAAAAAATTGCTATCTCAAAGTAAATATGATCAAGATCTTATAGAAAATTTTAAATTGAATGATGCTACTCATGTTTCAATTCCATGTGAATTAGGGACTAAGTTTTTTATTAAGTGAAAATAGGTTTTGAAGGGATCAAAAACCTTGAACAAAGAAGGTTTTGGAGGGACATAAAACCCTAACTTAAAGATATTCAAGAATACACACTATCTGAAATATGACAGACAAAATGGAGAAAAGCCAAGAAATGGGAGAAAAACCAGAGAACTTCCCCCAACAAATCAAGAGGCTCCATGAGAAGAGGAAACAAACTCATGAAAGTCCTGCATGGAGCCCAAGCAGCTCAAAACAACTTAAGGTTTCCATACCGATTTACCCTTATGAGAGCGGAGGGTCATATCAAACGTAGCCTAAGGAGATTTAGAATTTTTACTTTTAACCATTATCAAACCTTCTTCCACCTTTGTAACAACATTTTTCCAAGAAATAGAATCCAGCACAAAAGTACCCCAACCCTAGGAAGGAAGACCAGTAGAAGAACCCAAGACAGGGCCAGCATAGGCCTAAGGAACATGATCAAAAGAATCCTAAGAGGTAGAAGGACTTGGGATAGTTCCAAAAAAAGTCCTAGAAGTAGGATCAACAACTGGAGAGGGGGAGCTACCATCAACTATCACTCAATCAATAGAAGAACTAGTAAACTAACACTCATTAGAATCAACATTAGAACCAGCAACAACAACATGAACATTATCAGTAGCTAGAACCTCAACAAAGACTAAAGAGCCATAAGTAGTACCCTCACCAACAAGTTGAGGCTGGAAAGCCTCAGCACTCAAAGGAACCTATGAAACCATCGGGGAAAAGATTTTCTTTTGAACTTAATAATGATCAGAAGAACCCTTCCACCAAGAGACAAATCTTTTCTTTTTCTCTAAGTCACCCTGAGCAGAAACATATCCAACTTTTAAACATCTTTGACATCTGAGTGGAATTCCTTCATAATAAAGAAGTTGAATCTAGGAACCTTTAAAATACTCAATCGAGATCTCAGCAAGGAGCCCTTTGGAAATATCCATGTCAACTAAAATCTGAGCATAAGTAGAGTGAAAAATGTCATATGATTCTTTATCCATCATCAAAAAATCCCTCAAAGCTTCATCCCCTTCTTCTAACAAGGAGTCAGTCCATACATGAAGGGGAAGATTAGGGAGCCTAACCCAAATGGAAATCTTATTGAACTTATCAGAAGAGGAGTTAAAATCTAGATGTCAGGGTTTAACCATCAACAAAAAATTATCATCCTAGTTGAAGACTCCATTTGTGGGTGCTACTTTATGTAGACAACTAGTAGGAAGTTTGAATTATTTAACTCTTACTAGAACAAAAACTGCTTATAGTGTTGGTTTGGTTTCAATATTTATGTCTAAACCTCAACAAACTTACTTTTTAAAGTTGCTAAAAGAATTTTATGATGTATTAAAGGCACTATTAATGTTGGTTTAATTTATGATGAAAATTCTATTTTTTCTTTAAAGGGATTTACTGATTCAGATCTAGGGGAAGATCCCAATGATGGGGAATCTATTTGTGGATGTTGTTTCTTTGTTGATTTAGGTTTTATTCCTTGGAAAAGTAAAAAGAAGCATTATACATTTCCTTGTTCTAAAGAAGTTGAATATAAAGGATATACTAATTCCCCTTAAGAAGCCTTATGGCTTAGAAGATTGCTTAAAGATTTGGGGTTGCCTCAATAAGGTCCTATACCATTGTATTGTGACAACCAAAGTTCTATTTCCTTGGCTAAAAATCTTATATTTCATGCAAGGACAAAACATATTTCTCTCCAACATTACTTTATTAGAGAAAAAATTAAAGACAAGAAAGGCTCATTTTTATATTGCAAGGGGGAAGATCAACTTGTTGATATTTTGACAAAGCCTCTTCCTAAAGACAATTTTCAATTTCATTGTAAAAATATAGGTTTGCAACCCATTGATGTAAAGATTAAGGTGGGATGTTAAAATATTAATATTTCCTTGGTTGTATTTGGTTTCTAGGATATTCCTTTGGAATCCCTACATGAAATTTATCATATTGTACATGTGTGAGGAAATGTCATTTCTTTTTATTCCCTCATTAATAAATTTTAGTTTCCCTCCTTAAGAGGATGTTGAAACATGACACACACATATTATGAATGGTAATATTCATATATTTTTGAGTTACTTTGTAACTCCTCTCATCTCTATTCAAGAGATTGTTCTCTTATCATTTACGCTCTAATGATGTTATTGTAATGAGTCTCTCTCTCTCTCTCTCTCTCTCTCTCTCTCTCTCTCTCTCTCTCTCTCTCTCTCTCTCTCCATTCATAATACATAAGATGTTTTTATTTTCATTTCCCCTTTCAAAGGATCTTGTATCTCCACTCTCATTTGGGTGATTTATCTCTCAAGTTTTTCATCTTGCATAGTAACATTACTTCAATCAATAAACTTTCTTTGATTTATTTTTTATTTCTTTCTCTTGTATTTCATTTCAATCTTTTATAAGAAGGTACATACCATTGATGAAATTGCATGCTTCACCAGAATAGCTTCCACCCACTTGGTGAAGTAATATGTGGAAATGTGAACAAATGTATGTCCTACACTTGATGGTGGATTTACTGTGTTGATGAAATCAATTCCCCATTGTTGAAATGTTTCTTCAATCACCACCAACTTTAGGGGTAGTGTTTCAAGATTTTATTTTCCAACAAATTACTGACAACGATCACATTTGTGTAACCAACTGTATGCATCTTGGAAGAGTGTTAGCCAATAATACATTGCTCTCATAATTTAAAGAGTACTAATTGGTGCAAAGAAGTGTCCACCACACACAAAATCATGGAAAGAATCCAAAAATATGACTTGTGCTTTATCAACACAACATAGGAAGTATCATCAAGAGCCTGTTTGTACAAAATGCTATCCCAAAGGATAAAGTTTTCATCTTTGAGATTTAAATTCCTCTTCTCCTTGAATGAAAAATGCATCAGGTATTCACCATATGTCAGAAAATAGGTAATGTTAGAGTACCAATTATCATTTGTACTAACAAAAAACACTATGGAAAGATCTTTAGGAACATCTTGTTTTTTCTCATCGGGATTGTTCTTCACCATGCATTGACAAAGACCTTTCCCACAAACTAGCTTTGTAGACCAGATCTCCATGTCATACTCTTGGATTTTTTCAATCCAATTGCCTCTCTTTGTTCCAAATTATTTTTGTATCAAAATGGATTTCACAATTGTATCTATAACTAGAGCAATGACATGTGAGTTAAGACTATAAAAGCTGAAATAATTGACTTCTTTCATGACAACATAAGTATTTTTTTCTATTGGGAAGTATTTCAATTCATGATATTTCAGTGGGAAAATTATGAATGCAATAGGGGATTCAATCCCCTATGTATTCTTTTGCATCAAGATTGCAGACATGGTATTCTCAAAAGCATAGTTGTACATGATGAAATCCTTTATATAGTGTGGGCGGACTAACATAGGTACATGAGCTATTGCTTCATTGACTTCTTTGAAGGAATACTTTCATTTAGCACTCTAATGGAAAACCACTACTCCTTTCATCATATTAGAGATATAATGAGTCTTCTCTACAAAGTCAAGAACAAACCTTTGCAAGAAGTTGACCTTTCCTGATGTAGAACCACTCGGGTGTATGTGCAATCCCCATCATAAAAATAAATAAATTTTAGTTTTGTTTGAAATTGGTCATCAAGAGAAATCAAGAGTCGTTAGGAGTAATCAAGAGGTCTCATGAGTTGTCAAGATCAATCAAGAGAAGTGATCTAGATAGAATCTGGAGGATTTTTAGAGTTATATTGTCTAAAGTTTTTAGAATCCGTCATGAGTGATCTAGAGCAATGAGAAGTTGTTGGGTGTTTTCTAACGCAGTCAATGCATTAAAACCAAAAAATAAAAAATATATATTTTTATTCTTTCTGGCTATTGATTTCTTTCTAACCCTTTAATTTAAGCTTGGAAAGACTATTCACTTTCCTTTTCTTGACTATTCATTTGCCTCCTCATGTATATATATGTATTTGAATTCAAATGAAAGGGGGTTCTTTTGGAGAGTTATTTTGGCTATTGTGGTTGTTTTTGGAGGTAAAACATTGAATCAACGAAAACTTTAGTGTCAATTATTCGCCAATTGGTGAATGTCGCTTGTTGTCGACCCTCGATTAGGAAAATATATTGGCAACCTAGGAATGATCATATCGCTCCGCATTTATGAAAATTGGGTCCAATGCCTAGGATCATCGCCAATTAGTTTATAAAAATTGGGTCCAATGGCCGGGATCATCGCCAATGGCATATAATTTTTGGGCACAATATTTTTTTAACATTTGCCTATAATTTCAAAGGGGCCCCAAATGGACAGCCTATATTCACCAATAGTTATATATATATTTTTTTAGGCGGAACCAACTTCGCCAGCCATTTTACGGATGCATGTCTCAAACCGATTGATTTTTGCCAACTTTATTAATATTACCATGGTATTGGATGACCCATAATCACCTAGGATATAACACAAGATGTGTTATAATTACGCGAGCTTCGACAAATATTTGGACACTAACCTAATACCTCCTGCCCAATTCGCTAAGAAGATTAGTATAAATACATTCATAGATCAATGTTATTGTACAAAATTTGGATCGATTCAATTTGATCAATAGTGAAGTTCAAACTGTTGAGTCTTGACTGCTTTGGTGAGTCACAACTGCAATTGAATTTGAGGCAAAGGTAAGTGATTATTATTCTGAGACTATGTGAACATTGTATATTATAGTTATATTGTCATTTGTCACTTCTTCAACAAGTAAATATTTTTTTTACATTTTTTTTTCACTGGTAGGTTGGTAGCCTTTATTTCGTTGAAGAATCAAGATGTCAAACAAGAATAAGGGTAAGGCTCCCGCATATGGGGAAAGCCAAGAGAGGCCAACAAAATGCAGAACCTTATCATTGTACTTTGGTCATGGTGTTGGAAATTTTTTTGGCCAAAATCAGGAAGCTACTTCATCACAAGAAGATTTTCAAGATTCACAACCTGAGGCTGAACCTACGTGACATATTGAAGAAGTTAGCGAACTTGATATCTTAGATCATGATGAACTTGAAGAAGATTTTCAGTTAAATACCTAGAGTAGCCATAATGATATAATCAACTTGGATGAGACTGAGAATGTTAGAGAAGATGATGGTGCAGGGAAGAAAAGAAAATACAAATCAAAGAATGATAGAATGTGGGATCTGTTGAGGAATTTTCAAATAGAATGGGTGTCAAAGTATCCATTCATTGAACCAGTGGATAATCCAATTAAAGGGGAGCCTCCAGTAGAATGTAGATGTAAGATTTGCAGTGAGATAAATAAGAAGGAAAAGAGGTTGCAGCTAAAAATTGACACCATAGAGAAGCATATGGGTAAAGTTTACGAAAAGAAAACCATAGATGGAGTTCAAAAATTAATGATAAGATGGAAAACAAAGGAGGAATCTTAGCATGTTAGGAATGCAAAATTATATGAATTTTAGCATAATATAAAGACGAAGCCTAGTGAAGTTAAAGGCTCTATTGAAGCTTGTTTTGGAAAAACATTGGAAGTAGAACTAATGGGAAAAGCTGTTTAGTTAAGTGTCATGTTTAATATTTTGAGCAGAGGGCATCCTATGATAGACTACCCATCATTGAGTGCTTTATTACACTTTCTAAAAGTTTGTAACTATCCTAATAGCCACTAGTCAGTAAACAGTGGATGGGAATGGACAAGTTGTCTTGCCGAGGTTGAAAAAGAGGATTTGAAGGCAACAATTAAAGAGTCAAATTGTATTGCATTGTCTTTAGATGAGGTTACAATAGTAGACAACACTTCCTGGATATGCATGCATGTTTATACTATACAAATTTTTTTTTGCCAACCTCATCTACTAATTGTTGCTAAAATGAGGGATAATACGACAACAAAAAAATTATTTGAACTAGTAAAGAGTTCTCTAATTGAATATGGAGGTATAAATGACATGACCATTTCCAAAAAGCTGGTGTGTGTTGGAGCAGATGAAGCTTCAATAATGCAAGGCCACAGGGGTAGTCTTTGCACAAAGATACAATCTTCTTGTGCACCCTACATTACTCCCATTCACTACATGGCCCATAGAATGAATCTAGCTTTTGGAGTTGTTAGCAAGCATGCTCTAGTACAAAAAATTGAAGCTTTAATCAAAGAGCTCTACCAATACTTCTGTCAAAGTCTGAAATGATTTAGGGAATTTCAACACTTTGCCAAAGGACTAACTAATGGGAACAAGCTTCTTAAGGATAATGATACCAAATGGATCTCTTTGGATGGACCAACACATCGAGTTTTTTCATAATATCAATTGTTGCTTGGTCTAATGAACTCAAGTCGTGATGAAGCTGGGCAACCAAAATTTCCTGCACTACTGGCAATGTTAACTAATGTAGAGACACTATTAACATTAGTAGGTATTCTCCCCATGCTTGAGGAAATGAGAAATTTAATGAAAAATGCCCAGCAAAGAGCTATGTATATTGAAAAATATGTTTCACTACGTAAATTGACATGTGTGGTGCTTGATAGTCTCTATCAATTATTTGAAGATGATGTAAAATTTGCCAGCTGGCTGAAAGTCATAGATTTGGACAATCTTGATAAATTTTTAAAAATAGGTTCAAATGGGTAGTTATGTGTAGAAGTTCGCAGAGTTGAGATACCAATGCACTACTTTGCCAGGATCGAGTCTAAGGAACCAGGAAAGAACACCAGGACTCGGTGAGTATCAAGTATTAAAGGGGAAGACTTTACCAAGATCGTTGAGTCTATAACAACTTCTGTTAAGCACATTGCCTATGATCTTTCTGTTAGGAATAAGGTGTCTCAACCTTGGATAATTCCTATTCTTATTATTTGTTTTGTAAAATTTATTTCTTGCAAATAATGTTGATGTGTCGGCATCTTGAATTGTGTGTAAGGAGATCATGGCTAAAACAATTATGACGGATTCCTATGACACGTAAGAGCTATGTCAGGAAGATTCAATGACAGGTGAAGACATGTAGCAATTGATAAAATTTGAGTACTGTACACTCTTCCCCAATCGTGGGGTTTGGGGCATCGCCCCAAAATTTTTTTTGGGGTTCCTATTTTCTCAGAGAATGGTAAAACCCTAATATAGTTATCTTTGGGAGTAGCCCTAAAAAGTGAAGCACATGATATAATCTTTTTTAGGGTTGAGAAGAGATGTGATGTGAGTGTATTGTTGGAACATTTTTATGCTACCATGATTTGTCTTCAAGGTTTTGAAATCTTCTGAAAGAACTTGCATTGCAAGTGTATTGTAAGCTGTAATAGTTTTGATCAATAAATTGTGCAGGTTTTGGAGTGCTAGGGTTTTTACCAAAAGGTTTCCCAAGGGTATATCATTGTTTTATTCTCTATTTTTCTGTATGCATGGTATGTGGTTGCAATATCTTTGTTAAAGTAGTTAACGAATCTGAAATTGTAAGGATTTATAAGAATTTGCACAATACTCTCCTATAGAGATTAGCATAGGAAGCTATTTTTGCACCTGAGTTTCCTTACACTTTCCTCATAGATTAGAGAAAGATACTCAAACTACTTGAATCCATGGCTATTGTGTTTCCTTGATATTGGAGTATGAACAATCCGAAAGATTTTAAAACTAGGCTACTAACTTTGATAGATCATTTCTGCAAAACCAAAGAGTTAAATGGCGTAACTCTAAATGGAATTTTAGATGGAAATCATTTGAGAGAGAAATTAGGTCATTTTTCAATAATAATGAGGGAACAATATAATATTATGCAGAACCCTCGTGAAGATGGATCGGTATCAAGGCTTTAGAAAAATCTAGCTGAGAGTGAATTGTTGATTGATTCAATATCAGAATATTTCAAGCTTGCTGATTTATGTCTAACCATGATATTGGGGTCAGTGGAGGATGAGATAGTTTTTAGTGCTTTGGGATTCCTAAAGTCAAAGCTAAGAAACAAACTAGACAAGAATCTAGAAAATTGCTTGAGGGTCTATACATCCAAGTATGAAGTCAATACTTTTCCTTACGAAAGGGCACTCAAATTGTGGAGGAAGAAATATTAGAGAAGAGGGATGGGCAACATTTCAAACCAAAGTGGGATTGGGATTGGGAATGCTAGATATAATGATGTCATTGACTCATGTACTACTAGTACTGGTACTGCTAGCGGTGAACATCAGTTAAGTGGTGGTAGGCAGAGTGAAGAAAACATATCAAAGAACCAAGGAATCTATGAAGTTGATGGTGCTGAATCTGACGATCTCAATGATGATATGATGTGGCAGCTTGAAGTTGAACCATTGTAGAAGTAGCAGTTCCTAGCCTCCTAGGTATTTATTAATCTTTTTCCTAAAGTCTACTGTTAGTTTTTGTATCTCATCATCAATCATGCATAATAGCATATTCCAATGTCAAAAACATGAATGTGGTTGATAATGTCATCAAGATTCAATTCCACAATTAATAATGGTTTTCATTTGCATTATTCAGCTCATATGGTACAATTCTTGTAGATTTTTCATTATTTGTTTTGACAACATAGAAATTCATATGTTAGAATTCTTAGAGTTAGAAATACTGATTCTCATTAATTTAATTACAAATATGATACAGTGTAACAATTCATTCATTAATACTAGTAAGAACACAACTCTGTGATTCTGTTTACAAAACTCAATGACTCAATACCCATTGGCAATTTGGCACATTGCCCAATTTCAATTTCATTACCCTAAGACAATGACCCTAAATTCCCTTTTATAGAAACAAGGGAGCAACAACAGCTTCAGGTTCATTTTCCTAATGTGAAGTGAGAAGTCTCAAAATCTAAATCAGTAAGACAACTACAAGTCTACAACATCTCTACAACTTTAGTTGTACATTTCTGCATTTGACAGGCTGGTTTATTAAATTAGCATTGGCAATAGCATCTGCAAGACTGCAGCATTCATCCTGTTCAAAAAACAAAGTTCAAACTTGTTACTCTAAACTCAATTCTAGACTCTAATATTTAGGATAATATCAAAGATATATACTAAAGATATAGAGATTATTGAAATTGAAAGTACTTTCACATACTATGATTGATGAGATCAAGATGATTCTATTAGTTTCTTTAGTATGCTCCATTCTTCGTCGGTTGGAAGGGAAAAATTTGTCATGTTATAGTACATGACCTGCAACCTCATCAGCCATCCATACTTGGAAGAGTGAGTTGAAAGCAATGTTCCTTCCATTACTGCATTCAAATTTGTGAATGTTTTGATGCACTTTGCCTTCATAAGTTCTGTCCTGAGGAAGGTTGCCTAATTTAGACATCATTGTGTCCTCCAAATTTTTTTTGTAAGCTTCTCTTCCAATGAAACTTGTTGATGAGTAATCAAGACCAAGACTCGGCAAACCAAGAGATATCAATTTTCTTGTTTTACTATTCATCTTGGTGAGCTTTGGCCTGAATAAGGAAACATTTTCTTCTGCTTCTGTTAGTTTCTGACATTTTTGAAAGACAGAGTTCGCCTTTATTGTTGCAGCAATGCGGTCCTGAATTCCCTTGCTTACCAAATTCCTGTCATTGCTTCTATTGATTTCTTGTATAATCTGCTTTGCAATTTTCTTTCTTTGACAAAAACTTTTGTTCTTCTCAATGTGCTCTCTCAGCTTCCCAAAAACATCTGTAAGAGTTTCATTCAGCTCAAATCAATCACACAACCTATCAAAAGACATCTTTATTTGGCCCCAGAAGAATTTTTTTATTTGCTTGACTGTATTATTTACATGGTCATTCAATCTATTTTCATAATTTTTAATTGTATTATTTGCCTTCTTTAGGTCTTCTCTCATTTCTGAGAACTTGTGTTCACTATCTTTTCTTATTTGCTCCACTTTCTCTTCCCACTCTTTGCTTTCTCTTCCCACTATTTTGTTTTTACCCTCTAATTCTCCAATTCTTTCTTTAAGTTATTGGTTGTCTTTCCCGCACTCTCCAAGTTTTTTTAAAAACTTAATGAAGAGGCTTTTTCATTCTCAAGTTTTTGTTCACTCTGTTCCAATTTTTCCCTTAGAGATTTCAGTTTTGTGTCAATATGTTCTTGCTGTCCAACTCCAATTGCTTCTTTAGAGGATGAATTTTTTAATCTTTCTCTCTAATTCTTTGCACCTATTTTCTGCTTCTTTCTCAATTGCCTTTACATTTGTCAGGTCTACCTTTAACTTATCTATTGTGTCCTGAAGCTTTCCTTTCTCTCTCCAACTTCATCAGTGAACTGTAGACCACTTGGTTGGTCATTTTCGACACATTTATCTTGTCCACATTTTAAATTTTGGATAAATCCATTTGGAGGGTGCTAACTTGAAATTGAGATGGATCTAACTAACTCTCTAGTGGATTGTTATCTCTAGCGGGGGGCATAACAACCATGAATTCCATCATATCTTTATTTGGGTCATATGTGGGAAATAGCCTGTTTGTTGCAGGTTCTGCCTCACAAGCAGCAGCAACTGCTTCCATCTTTATTATCTTACTATGTTGTATATTCCTATTTTTTTATTGTTCTTAGTTAGTTACAAAATCATTGTAATGAAAATCAGGGTTTTGTGACACAATTGAATGTTTGAATGGTGAAATAGCACTTGCACTGATGTAGGAGCTTCCACCTATGTTGCCTGTGGTGTTGCTAATTACACCATGAGGATTAGCAACAACCTGACCCATTACAAGTGGAGTTTTTGGACTATTCTAAACTTGAGGGTTTTGTCTTGAAGGTTGGGAAATTGTTGGAGTCCCAGTCACCATAGGCATTGTTGTACCAATACTTGTCAAAACCTTTTGCTTCTTTACACTACCTTGATCTGTGGGAACAATAGTTTTTGTGTCTGTCTGTAATGTCCTTTATGAACCACTAGTTGTAGTTGTAGTGCTTGATTCAGATTGAATCTAAGTGCTTGGAACAAATGGAACTATATTTGAAGCTAGAACAAGTGGAATTGACTGAGTTGATGAATATGATGATTGAACTCCAAGCCGAAGGCCTGGTTTCTCACCATGTTTTGGTTGAGCTACTAGGTTAGGTAAAGACCAAACCCCTTGTCCAGTAGGACCCATGTTAGGAATGAATGCTAAATGTTTGGAAGACATTCTATAGTAGTTGTTATTTCATTCATGACTATGATTGTCATTGATGTCAACACAATGATTTACCAAAGACTTGCAGAAAAGCAGACAGAGTTTGGATTAGCGCACATGGGTTATTGTAGTTGGAGCTATGCGATGTTGAGGTTATACTCTTTGATATGTCATATTTCTATGGTTAAGAGCGTAGATAGTAATTCATTGATTCATGGAGGTTATGATCATTTTGGTGGAAGCAGTATTCAGGCAGTGTTCCTGAGTAGTGGTTTGTGTAAATCAAATGATATATCCTAATCGGGATGGAATATAGTTTTGCACAATTAAAGGGAAGTTGAAGACATATTGATAGTGATGTGGTTGACAACGTAGACTTTGAGGTCACATGAGTGAAGATTTATTGTATTTGGAAGCTAACAGTTTTGTGTAATTTTGGTTTAGCGTGTGGAAACTTTTATTTTGTAATTGTATGCCGACTCATTTGTAATTATTTGAGTGTGGTATAAAGGAAGGAATGTATTTCCTTGTTGTAGTGTGAAGTTATGATTGTGTGTGATGCTGTATGCATGAAGTGAAGAAAAGAGCTAAGTATGAAAGTGAATTTGTGAAGGAAGACATGCGAAGTACAAAGATCTGGAATTGAGATCTGATGTGATAGTGAGTGCGGTTTGGCATAGTCAGAGAAGAGGTAACATATTATTCTATTGATTAATGCAAAGATTATTTGGACAGTGTGTTCAGTGATCTTACCCTGAAGCTATTTGGGCAGTGGGTCCTTCTATCTTCCATAACTCTTAATCGGGTTAGAATCTTTTAACAAGGATTCAAAATCTCCTAATAGGGATTCATATGTACTGAATGTATTTTATAAGACTCCTAATAGAGTCCATCCTCTCACAAGGAATATTCATATTAGTACATCTTTTGTGGGCATCATTCCCACCGGGGTTTACTCTTTGATTAAGAGGTTCCCTAGTCAACATATCTTGTGTTATTGTGTATGAATATCTTTCTATGGTTGGTAATTATATTGCTTATATGGTTTAATGCTATTGAAGATGATAAAAGTTATAATTATCAAATAACTAATTCACCCCCCCCCCCCCCTCTCAGTTATCTTGGTGGACTTTACTTTCTAACAACCCAAACCACCAAAACCTTGGTAGCCCATTTTTTCTATAATATCTGCCCCTTTGGTATATTGATCTTTTTTGGAGGCATCAACTCCTCTACTAATTGAATATACTATACTAGATGTGGGATTCATAGAATCCTGTTCATCGTCATCATCATCGTCATTGTCATCTAGATATGATTCAGTTGGATGCTCCTTATTCCATAATTCATTAAACTTTGTATCCTCTTCCATGTCATAAAGATCTGCAGAGGTCTTTGGCTCACCAAGATTCTTCCTCATTTCCCAAAAATTAGAAATTTTGGTTCGAGTCCAATTATCATCAATACATTCATTCATTAGCTTTTTTGGAATAGAATTTGTAGATGGTTGAGCAACTTTCTAGTAGAAATTGGATGATGTCATACTTATGGCTTGCACTTTTCCTTTCTATTTGTGCAATGCCATAATTTCTGATGACAATTCCTGTATTAACATATTATTTTCAGTAGCAAATTTCTCCATCTCTTTTTTGACCTCCTCCCATGAATCAATGTTTCTAAATTTTTCAATCAATGGCATACTTTCATGTTGACATTTGCTTGTAGAGTTCCCATTCTCTCTAAGCTTTGTTCCAGTTATGTTGAGTGGATCATACTGCCAGTGACTGTCAACATCAAAGTGAAAAATTGTAAAAAAGGCTTCTGCCACTTTGAATCCTCTTCTTTGGAATGTGAACCCTCCAAATGAGAAAGGCAAAGAAGGAAATATCATTTTCTTTTGTTGAACACTAAAGAGTACATCTGTGCTCTCCATCTACCGTACATATTCCAATGCAAATACCCTCTCTGTGACATGTATTGGAAGTTTGTAGGGTTCTACTACTGTATTGTAAAACCTTAACACTGTGTACTCTTCCATGAAGTACTAGTCAACCAATTGTATTTTACTTCCAAGTTGAATTAAATCTCTACAAGTAGTAGGTAATCTAGGCATTGGAGTGCTTGTAATTTTATCATACATTGGTGCCAAAAAGAAGTCTACAAAATTGTTGTAGTTCCTTCTTTTATCAATCATCCTTATTTGAGGTGTCCACTCATATATTGGATTTTGGAC
Source organism: Chamaecyparis obtusa (assembly GCA_027943335.1). Classification (NCBI taxonomy): domain Eukaryota; kingdom Viridiplantae; phylum Streptophyta; class Pinopsida; order Cupressales; family Cupressaceae; genus Chamaecyparis; species Chamaecyparis obtusa. The sequence goes on along the minus strand of BSBK01007775.1, from coordinate 1,449,899 downwards.
CTGAATGCAAAGCTTGTTTGTCTGAAATATTGCATGATGCTTTGCTAAGAGAAGATAGCACAAGTAGGTTGTGAATCTAAATGTCTTCTATGAACCTGTTTTAATCATTAGTAATTGTTCTTGCATGCAATGAACAATGTGCTCAATAAAACAATATTTTTCTCGTTCTTTTTCAAAATGAATATGAAAAAGCATTTCAAGAATGTTGGCACCCACTTCTTTGTTACTATCCAATCCCAAACAAAATGCTAGCAAGGAAATATTGTCCTGAACCCATGGCACAAAGCTTTCATAATCATAAGGAGGCCTATGATCTGGACTCAGGATTGAATTGTTTGTAATTGTTATTCCTCTGATATAAGAATCTCTCTGTGTTGTATCTATTTTTTCATAATCCTCTACCAACTTTCTCAGGTCAATTTGCATGTTTGAGTTTTGTTGTTCAAACCCTAGGTTCAACAGACTAGCAAATTCACTCTCAATTATGGACAAAATTTCCTCCTGAGTATTTTTATTCACAATTTCTTTTTTATTTTCATCATAATTTTCAGTGCAGACCATGACAATTTCTAGGCAAGGGAATACTTGAGGTAATGCCATGCTTGCCAACCCATCATTCCACAGTGCAATTTTATTTGCCGTTGCATTTACCTTTGGGTTAAATGAAGAAAATCTTGAACTCTTGGATCATTCCACTTGTTTTCAATTGCAAATCTAATTTCCATTATTCCCTTATTTCCATGAATAACAGGATCATAAATATCATGGAATACATCCGTGAAACCTGGTGTTTTAAGCAGATTGTGGAATTCTATTATCTGACTTGTCTTTTTACTCATAGTCTTATTCTTGATAATTGTTTTGCCCATCGTGGTAAGCTAGTAAGTGGTAACCTAAACCGGTATCACTATTTACTCGTAGGAAAATTCAAATATTTATACACAGCTATAGCCTACAAGCCTACAATTTATAGGGGTGATTCAAAAATCAAAATTAAACCCTAACAAGTAACAGGATAATTTTTTTCTATAATATAAAGAGTAAAGTTGTAAATCAAGAGATTTGAAAAATTTAGAATGCGGGACCTACGTGTTCAAGATTTTAGTAGTTACCCATTACCCTTAGCTTCAATTTTTGCAAGCTTTGACTGGGAACAGGTTACAAAGCTTCAACTAAGAGACTTTGTTGCACTTTCTTTCCTCAACATAGAAATTTAGAATCCATAAACCCTTTCCAAATCCGCACCAAAATTGTACAATCTAGAGTTGTCACCACTCATATGACGACTGACTCACCTCATGACTATGAGTCAGAAGTGTCACGTCATCATCAAATGGCATTATTGGTAGGACCATGCGAGACTACAAGTGGAATGTCTTACGTGTTTAGTGACACGTGTCATGATTCCAAAACGGGGTTGAAAAGATGGCATTTCTTTTCCCTTTCATCCTGAAATACAACTTTGGTCATTGATCTACAATAATCCAATGGTCATAATGGCATTGTTTGCCTATGGTACTAGTGGCCCCGGGCCCCCGTGGTCATGGGTCCCATCAACTCACCTAGTCACCACTCACTTGACGGCTGAGTCAGACATGTCACATCATCATCAAATGGCATTGTTGGTAGGACCATGCGAGACTATGAGTGGAATGTAAGACTCTTACATGTTTAGTGACATGTGTCATGATTTCAGAATGAGTTTCAAAAGATGGGGTTTCTTTTTCCCTTTCATCCCAAAATCCAACTTCGGTCGTTGATCTACAATAATCCAATGGTCATAATGGCATTGTGTGCCTGTGGTACTGGTGGCCCTAGGCTCCCGTGGATCCCATTAACTCACCTAGTCACCACTCACCTGACGGTTGACACGTGTCATGATTTCGGAATGGATTTCAAAATATGGGGTTGCTTTTCCCTTTCATCCTGAAGTCCATCGCACATTGTCGATCTGTGCTCATCCAATGGTAGTTATTTGCAACGGACATTGTTAAATGTTATAATGTTATTTTTTCCTTTATAAATATTAATTAATAATGGATAATAAGTTAATAACATTTAAAGTTATTTAATTGAATAGTAACAATTTTATCCAATCAAACTCAAAATGCACTATTTTTTTAATAATATTAAATTCTAATAAATTTTAGAGGCTGGAGTTAAGGACCAAGGTTAGTGTTTAGAGATAATGAGATTTTTGTGGTCACTGAGTCGCTGACTCGCTAGGTCTCCCAAACATGAGTTAAAGTAATATTTTTTATTGATTAAATAGTATACTTAATGTTAAAATGATATTTTTTATTGATGATAACTTTAACATTGATAATTATAATCACATATAATTATCATACCTCAAAATTAGAAAACAATAAATTCTTTATCTAACCTTATTAATTCATTTGTTTGTCAAATTGATTATATAGTATTCTTAAAGTTAAAATGATATTTTATATTGATTTAGATTATAACTTTAACATTGATAATTATAATCACAGATTCACATATAATTCTTATACATTATAATTAGAATACCATAAATTCTTTCTCTAACCTTATTAATTCATTTGTCCTTCAAAATTCTATAAATCTAACCTTATTAATTCATTTGTCCTTCAAAATTCTATAAATCTTTCATATTAAATGTATGAGTGTGTGAATTTTGACAAGTAACATTACCCAAACTTAATGTCAGTACTCAGTGATAACTAATAAGACATTTCTTTTATTAACTATAACTATCTACATTGTACAACTATGATACATCATACATAATACATATCTAATACACAGATAAATCATAAAGCAACTAATTAAAATATTGGAATCACAGTGACAGAGAAGTCTAAGAACCATTTTTTGTATAGATTGAAATGAGCAAAATATTCATTGTTTTCTTTTCATAAAATTATAATTACATTAACATTGTCCAGTTCCACTTCCAGAACAAAGAGGAACCTACTAAAACAAAAAAAACAAAAAAATGAGGTATGTTTTTATAAAACAAAATATGGTTTGTATGAATGTTTGGCCATCTGATTTTGTATTGTTTATAAAAAATAATAATAAATGAAGAGGCATAAATATACATGCATCTAGCTGAAATAAGGTACCTCTCCTAGTACCCCTTGCAAGCACTATCGATCCTCTCATCATCTTGCATCCTCACCATCTGAACAAGCAGTGAAGAAGTTTGTGGCTATTGGTTCTAATGGTAGTGCAAACACTTTGGAAGGTAAGCTTCCTGTAGAAAAGACAATGTTGTGGCATATGAGATTTGGCCACATTGGTGAAAAAGGTCTCAAAACCCTGAAAAATAAAAATCTCGTTGAGGGGTTAAATGATTGCAATCTCGAGTTTGACTTCTGTGAACACTATGTCTATGGTAAACAAAATTGTGTTCAGTTTTACTCTAGTTCTCACAAATCTTCTGATGTTTTGGATCTTATTCATTCTGATGTATTTGGTCCTGTAAAAGTTCCTTCAATCCCCAAGTCTGTATTTTTTGTATCTTTCATAGATGATTACAGTAGAAGGACGTGGATTTATTTCCTTAAAAGTAAGACACAAGTCTTTAGTTGATTCAAGGAATTTAAAGCTCTTGTAGAGAATTAGACTAGTAAGAAGATTAAGTGTGTGAGAACTGACAATGGTGGTGAGTTTTTCTCAGCAGAGTTTGAACAGTTCTGTAAAGAACAAGGTATCGAGAGGCATAAGACAACTCCTTATACCCCATAGAAAAATAGAGTTGCAGAGAGAATGAACAGGACACTGATGGAGAAGGCTAGGAGTATGCTTAGTGGAGCTGGTTTAGAACAAAGGTTTTGGGCTGAAGCTGTGGCCACTGCTTGCTATCTGGTTAACAGATCTCCTACATCAGCCCTTGTTGGTAAGACACCCATGGAGGTGTGGTCTAGTAAGAAGCCTTCAATTAGACATCTTCATATTTTTGGTTGTGAAGCTTATGCACATGTTCCAAAGGAGAAAAGATCTAAGTTGGAAAACAAAGCTGTTAAATGTATTTTCATCGGATACAGTGCTGGTGTGAAAGGATACAAGCTTTGGGATCCTGTGACTAGTAAGGTGTTGTATAGTAGAAATGTTATTTTCAGAAAGCTAACATCTTCTCCTATTGTGCTACAACTAGATGAAAAATAAAAGGAAAAAGATGTTGTTCAGTTGCCTCCTACCCCTGAGAAGACTGAACAGAGAGACCATGTTGGGCCTAATGATGAGGAGAGCTCTAGTAGCTCTGATAGTTTACAAGAAGAGGAAGAACAACCTCAACCGCAGCCCTTGAGGAGATCCAAAAGAGAAATAAAGCAACCAGAAAGGTTTGGTTATTCTATGTTAGATTCTAGTTGTGCCTTTGCTTTGATTACTAACACTGATGAGCCTAGATCTATGAAAGAGGCTTTGGGCATGGAAGATGCAGGTTCCTGGATTGAGGCTATGGATGATGAGATGGCTTCATTGGAGAAAAACAAAACTTGGGACCTTGTACCTTTTCCTAAAGGGAGAAAATCTGTTGGCTATAAATGGGTGTTCAAGAAGAAATTCTATGCAGATGGCAATGTTGAAAGGTACAAAGCTAGATTGGTTGCAAAGGGGTATTCACAGGTAGAGGGAATAGATTATGGTGAAATATTCTCTCCTGTTGCAAAGTTGACATCCATTAGATTTCTGTTATCTCTTGCTGCATCATATGATTTAGAGATAGAACAGATGGATGTGAAGACAGCTTTCCTTCATGGTGATTTGGAGGAAGAGATTTATATGTCACAGCCTGAGCACTACATTGTTAAAGGTAAAGAATCCTTAGTTTGCAGATTAAAGAAATCTCTATATGGTTTGAAGCAATCTCCTAGGATGTGGTACCTTAAGTTTGATGCCTTTGTGTTGTCAATTGGATTTGTAAGATCAAAATTAGATCATTGTGTTTATTTTAGAGTTGAAAATGATCACCTTCTTATTGTTGCATTATATGTTGATGATATGTTGCTATTTGGGAAGGGTAAGGGTATGATTTCTGATTTTAAATCTCAGTTGTCAGCACAGTTTGAGATGAAAGATCTTGGGGCAGCTAGGTACATCTTGGGTATGGAAATCAGTAGAGATAGGTCTAACAGAAAATTTTGGTTGAGTCAGAGTAAGTATGTGAAGTCTGTGTTGGACAAGTTTAGCATGGCAGATTGTAGACCACTATGTGTTCCTATTTTTGTGGGAACAAAGTTATCTGTAGATGATTGTCCAAAATCTCCTAGTGAGGTGGAGGACATGAGTAGAGTACCTTATGCTAGTGCAGTTGGTAGTCTTATGTATGCTATGGTCTGTACTAGACCAGACATTGCCCAAGCAGTGAGAGTCCTGAGTCAGTTTATGGCTAATCCTGGACAGGTACATTGGGATGTAGTTAAGCGAGTATTTAGATATTTGAGGGGTACATCAAATTACTCCATATGTTATCATGGTAACTCTTCTAGATATATGCATTCAGTTTGTATTCATGGGTTTGTGGATTCAGATTGGGCAGGTGATATTGATAGCAGGAGATCCACCAGTGCTTATGTGTTCACTATGTTTGGTGGTGCCATTAGTTGGATGAGTAAGCGACAACTTGTGGTTGCTTTGTCCACTACAAAAGCTAAGTACATGGTTGCTACTCATGCTTGTAAAGAAGCCATTTGGCTTAGAAGATTGTGTTCTGATGTTGGTGTTGATGCAGAACAAATTACTATTTGGTGTGATAGTCAGAGTGCTATTTGCCTTGCGAAGAATCCAACTTTCCATGCCAGAATGAAGCATATTGATGTGCAGTTTCACTTTGTGAGAGATATGGTGGAAGATGGAAAGGTAAATTTGGAGAAGTTAGATACTGTGAAGAATGTTGCAGATGCATTAATGAAACCAGTGGGCACTAAGAAGTTCTGATGGTGTTCAGAGTCTATGGGCCTTTTGGCCTATAACGGTTAGTTCCTGTTATGTTCTTGTTTCTCTTACAAGGTGTTCGACAAGTGGGAGAATGTTAGGAATAAGGTGTCTCAACCTTGGATAATTCCTATTCTTATTATTTGTTTTGTAAAATGTATTTCTTGCAAATAATGTTGATGTGTCGGCATCTTGAATTGTGTGTAAGGAGATCATGGCTAAAACGGTTATGACAGATTCCTATGACACGTAAGAGCTATGTCAAGAAGATTTAATAAGTGAAGCCCATGATATAAGTTTTTTTAGGGTTGCGAAGAGATGTGATGCGAGTGTATGGTTGGAACATTTTTTATGCTGCCGTGATTTGTCTTCAAGGTTTTGGAAATCTTTTGAAAGAACTTGCATTGCAAGTGTATTGTAAGCTGTAATAATTTTGATCAATACATTGTGCAGGTTTTGGAGTGCTGGGGTTTTTACCGAAAGGTTTCCCTAGGGTATATCATTGTGTCATTCTCTATTTTTCTGTATGCATGGTATGTGGTTGCAATATATTCGTTAAAGTAGTTAATGAATCTAAAATTGTAAGGATTTATAAGAATTTGCACAATACTCTCTTATAGAGATTAGCGTAGGAAGCTGTTTCCGCACCTGAGTTTCCTTACAAGAATATGTTGAGGGAAGTTCAAGAGTTTGTTTAGTTTCCAGAAAAAAATTCTTGGAAGAATTGAAGAATGATGCAAAGGTTGGGTAGGTGTTGGTGGAGATCTTCTCCAATTGATCAAGGTTACAAGTCTCAAGCCCTTACTAGGCCTCTCAAAACATTATCGGCCAACACTAGATAGCTCAGCACTTACTAGAATACTTGGCCAACACTAGATAGCTCGGCACATACAAGAATGCTCGACCAACACTTGGCAGCTCGACACTTACTAGGATTCTCAAAGCCCAAGGCTTCCACACTTCCCAAAACACCAAGAAGGTTGTCTTAGAACTTAACAAGGTTAATGTATTAGGATTCAACAAGTTTTAGGATTCTACACAATACCCAACACGCCAAATCCTTTTTTTAGTCTACTAGGCCTAATTGTTTCCCTAGTAGGTCTCCAACAATAGTAAAGTCAACTTTGCACTCAAGTGTCTCAAAACACTAAAAAAATTTAAATGAGAAATTAAGACACCCTTTTTCACCCTTACATAACATATCTCAACCTCAACACCCTCACATAATATATCTCAACATCAACATAGGTTGTTTCAAACCAAAATACCCAACTCCACACAGTACCCATGTTTTAGGCATGAAAATGGTCCATTTAAAAAAGAAAGTACCAAGTAGTCTTATCCCCAAGATCCAAGAATCTCAAAAGTCTCTCAATAGGTTTCAAATCAAAGGATTCTCAACTCCAAAAGGTTCTATGACCAATGCAAATACCAAACCCCTAACTAGGCTATTCCCAAGCCCTCAAAACTAGGGTTTTCTCAATCTCCACTCTCCAAGTCTTTCTAGACCAAACTAATGGTTGATCCAACATTAGATAAAAATAACAAAACTCTTCATGTCATAAAATATACCCCTCATGAAGGTAGATTGGTCATTGTTTCTCCCATACCTCCATTTTCCTTCACAAAACCCTGCAATCAGAACTCCATTCGGTGATCACCTTGCATATGAATGTTATCCTTCAATTTCATATGGTTAGATAAATATAATACACTATTATGATTCATCTCCCAATCAAAGTAAGTATAGTATGGGGATGAATCACTAATTCATGGTGAAAACCCTTACCAAATCAATGACTGTCACGACACAGTTAGCCTTGATTGATTAAAACTCAATCAAAACTACTTGGAAATGATTTAAAACAATTAAATAAATATTAAATAAGGTTATCCAATACTTGGATTCAATATAACATCAAATAAAATAACAAATTTGCAAGAAAATCCTTCTTTATTGCATCAAAAACTAGTACAGCTTGAATAATGTTCACCAGTCCGTACACACCCCACACCATTTTCAAACTTAGATTGAAATAACTTTAAAATTCCCTCTCCCAACTTCCAAAACCTATCCCAAATGGTCGGAAGTGTTAAAACACTCTAAACATCTCTAAAACTAATTTCCCACCATTTCCAAACTAGCCGTTAGGATTTGAAATCAGACCCTCTAACTTATCCAAATCAATGGATCTCAATAAAATAGGTTTAAAAAAACCTATTCAAGACCCTAGCTACCCAATTTAACCCCAAGAGCTCTAATGGCTTATTATTACATCATTTTTCTCCTAAGGTCCTTATCAGGTCCTTTAGGAGTTTTACCAATTTCCTTGTATTGATCATTGCAAATTTCAATGATAGGCTTTAGAATCTCCCAATTAACTTGTAGGCATGCCTTCATGCTTCTCTCCATGCTTTGATCAACTGGTGTCTTCATGCTCCTAGGTGTTTTCATAGATGCTCCTGCATCAAAGAAAGAGGGAGTTTGTTTTGCTTTTATTTCCCACTCAATGCAAAATGGGACATCAAACAAAAAAGAGAATTTTCCCATGGAAATTAGAGAGCTTATTGATGAATACGTAGATCTAATGATTAAATATATGTCAGATGGATTTCCACCAATAAGAGAAATTAGTCATTGTATAGATTTAATTTTAGAGTCAAGTTTACCAAATAAGGTAGCATATAGAATGACACCTTAGGAAAATGAGGAGATTAATAGACAAGTCCAAGAGTTGTTGGAAAATGGGATGATTAGATAAATCCTCAGTCCATGCACTATACCAAAAATGTTGGTGCCAAAGAAGGGAGATGAAAGGAGTATGTGCCCTGATTCTAGATAAATTAGTAGGATCACCATTAAATTCAGATTTCTAATACCCAGAATGGATGATTTAATCGATTGTTTGACTGGGGTGAGGTATTTTACCATAAATGATTTAAAAAGTAGACACCACCAAATTAGAATTCATGAATGGGTGAATGGAAAACAACATTCAAGATAAAATATGGGTTGTATGAATGTTTGGCCATGTTATTCAGATTAACAAATGTAGACCGCACATTCATGAGATTGATGAATCATGTGTTGAAGCCTTATCTTGGTAAGTTTTTTATTATATATCTTGATGATATTTTAATTTTTAGCAAAAAAAAGGAAGAACATTTGGAGCATACTAGGATGGTAATGCAAAAACTAAAATAGAAAAAATTAATAGTGAATTTGAAAAAGTGTACTTTCATGTGAAAGGAATTAGTTTATTTGGGGTTTGTAGTTTTATAAGAAAGGCTGAAAATAGACCCAAAGAAAGTGAAGCTCATTATTATGGCATTCTCCAAAAGGTATGTTTGAAGCCCAGAATTTTCATGGGTTGGAAAGCTTCTATAGGAAGTTCATAATAAACTTTAGTGGGATATGTGCTCCCTGCATAACAAAAACAATGGAGTAACAAAAGAATTCAAGTGGACAACAACAACGAAGAAGAGTTTTTAGTTGTTGAAGAAGAAAGTGATAGAGAAGCCAGTGTTGGCACTACTAAAATTTGGAAAAGTATTCCAAGTTGATTTTGATGCAAGTGGAATGACAATAGGAGTTCTCAGTAAAGAGGATAGACCAATGGGTGACCCCACAATAGTGGGTTACACTTTTTTAGACATGCTGATTTTTGCTGAAATAACACATTTTTAATAAAATATGATGACTTAAGCATTGAGAGGTTCCAATTGAAGGAATTAATTAAAAATAGTTATCTCAAATTCTCTTAGATAAAAAAAACATTGATATAACATCTATACTCCTCATTCATACCTACAATGGAGTTTCCTTCGCACCTATTAAAGTGCTGACAAAAAATCACTTAAACTTTATCTTTTGGAAGATCAAATGAATTCATTTGACAAACCTATCTATGTAGTAAGGTACTACTAAGAAAAATCTTTCCAATGATTATAATATTAATATATATTAATTTTATTATGACTTTGTATTTTTAGTTTTACTAAACATAGATATTTCAATGTATGTCTACCTCTATGTTTGACACTTATAGAAAAATAGTAAATGAGGGAAAAAAAAAATCTAAAAAATATCTATGCCCTAGGTATTGAAGTTATCTTTCTCTCAAAAAAATTAAAAAAACAATTGGACAAATACATGACAAGTTATAAGCTATGCAGTCAAGGTATGTCAAAATTATGGTTTAATCAACTTCAAACATTAATAAAATATGCAATAATCATGATAATGTTGTCAAACCAATTGCATGCCCTCCGTAAGGATGTTAAAAAACCAAATTCAAAATATTTACATTGATATCTATTTTAGAAAAAAAATTATGCTCTATGAAAACAATGTAACTCTTTAAAAATGACATTTTCAACAACATACCAGTTTTCGTGGGAGAAAGAAAAAACTATTCAAATACATTAAAAAATAAAAATAAAAAATATATTTAGAATCTAGACAGAAAATACTAAAAGACTTTAATTTACTTCATCTTCCTATTTCAAATAGTTTAACAACAATATGCATTCGAATCTGATTTTTTTTTTCAAAATGTAAAGTTCAGTGTTTGTTTAGGCAAAAAAGTGTAACCCACTATTGTGGGCTCACCCCAATAGCATATTTCATTGAGAATTTGAATAAAGCAAAAAGAAAATAGTATGGATATGATCAAGAATTTTATGCAATTGTGTAGACACTCAAGAAGATGAGACATCATTTGTTACCAAAATAGTTTTTGTTGTACACGAATCATCATGCATTGCAATTCTTTAATATCCAATGTAAGTTAAACTAGAGGCATATGAAATGGGTTGAATTTAATCAAAGCTATGTTTTTGTTTTAAAACATAAAAGTGGTAAATCCAATAGAGTTGTGGATGCACCAAGTAGGAGTTTTTTGTTAAATGGGTTGAAAGTGAATGTTGTTGGATTTGATTCTTTGAGTGAGTTGTATGAACAAGATACCAATTTAAGGAAGCATGTGAAGCATGTAAGAATCTACTTGAAGTGGATTGAAGTCCATGGATGGAGTATTTTATTGTAATGTCCCCCAATTGGATACTCCATATTTTATGTTTTATTTTTCTTTTGGTAAAATACAAATTATATTCCAATGTGTCTTCCCTTGTGATTAATTAAAATATATATCTTTTCTCTTCTAGAGTCGCGTCTTTTAGAAAAAATGTATGATATTAATAATAGATTTATATTGATATTTTTGTTAATTAATTAATAAATCTATTTATTTATTTTATTCTATATTCCATATTATGATTACTATTATATTATAATATTATTATGTATATATAATATTATTTATAAAAAATTATATTTATATTTGAAATTAAAAATAATATTACTATATATGATAATATTATATATTTAAAAAATAATATCATTTATTTATATTATGATTATATCAGTTATTTGAATTTTAATATTTTATCATTATTTATAATATATTAATATATTTACATATTATATTATTATTTTAAAATATTTTAATAATATAAATAAATAGAGTATATTGAATTTTCTTTTATTTTTGTTCAATTATTGTTTGTATTTTAAATTGGGGACATCAAAACAAGGGACATGGTCGACACAGTGCAAGGCCAAGAGAATCCCCAAAGGAGATGTCCAAGCCCCCAACTAAACAACCACACAAGGAATCACAACAACAAAGCAAGATCTGATAACAATATGAACTCTTATTCATAAAATAATTGATTACATGCAATGTGTCAGGTTGTAAGGCCTTCCTAGTTATGGCCAATTACAAAGCAAGTAATAATTTTGCAAGATCCCTCAAGATCCAATTCAAAACCTAACCCTAGCTAGCTAGATCTGAAATAACACATCAATCTAGTAGAAACATCCAACAAGATCTAAACTTGTTCTCACAAGCCACCAAGCAATCTCCTTATTCATAGGTCACAACTACTAGCTTTGGTCACAAATTCACAACTTCAAATTCCTTACTTGAATCTCTGCTCCTCTTCTTCTTCTTTTTTCCTACAACTCTACCCCAGACCTCCTTATATACTACTTCTTCAGCCACAAGTTGGCTAGAAGAAAGAAATAACTCCTAAACCAAGTCATCTCCTAAAACAAAAAAATATTAAATGTAACACAAGTTGGCTCTCAAATAGCCTTACAAATAATTAATTATCCATGTTGGCCTCTGGGACTACCTAGGAGAATGCAACACATGCCACACAAATTAAATGCATCAAGTCAGCCCAAAAAATCCTCAAGAACACCAATCGGCAAGCCCAAACTATCAAGTGACAATAAAACAATCGAGCAAGTCAAACATAGCCGAGCACATATCAATCGAGCACCAGAAGCAACTAAGTCCTTCAAAGACCAAGCTCCATGACCAACACTACAACTGAGAAACACCTCTTCAACCAAGCCCCTCAGCCAACACTATAACCGAGAAAAATAGGGACAAAACACTCCAGCATGCAGGATTGCATCTTCCCTGAGATGCTCCTGCATCAGACACCCCAGGTGTGAAAAGATGTTCTTAAAGGCTGGAAGAACATCTTACGAGATTCAACACATAAACCCCAATCTAGTTCTTCACATACATGTCCTCCAAGTCTTCAACTTGCACACTCTTCCACTTCTTTCTCTACCTTTTCAAGTTTTGTCTTGACAATCCATAGGCCTTTTCTCCACATTGACCTCTAACCCCTTGAGGATCCTTAAGCTCAACTCGACTCCCAAATCTCAGGTTCCTCCTACTGAGTTCTTGATTCTATAAAAGAATTAGTGAAAACTTCTTGCCACCTTTCTCAATAGTAAACATATTTTTGACACAATCATGCATAGCCTTGCAATCATACTTCCAAGGTCTACCAAGCAATATGTGACTACTCATGTCCATAATATCACACAACACTTGATCCTTATACTGGCCAATCTAAAAGTCAACAAGATATTTCTCCCTTAGTTCCAAAGCATGTACATCTTGCAACCAACCAATCCTATAAGGACAAGGATGTCTCACTCTTTTCAAACTAAGTTTTTGAATTGTCTCCTCAGCTACAAGGTTGTCAATACTACCACCATCCACAATCACATTGCAAATTTTACCAGTAAACTTACAATGAGTCCTGAACAAATTACTCCTTTGACAAGGTTCCAGTACTCACTTACCAAATAGTACTCATCGAGCCAACAAATTCTCCCCTCCATGTTGAGGTTCATTCACTGAATCTTCTACCTCATTCACCACAACAGTTCTTTGATCACTATTCTTTTGGGAACAAGTACCTTTAAAAGAAACCTTACCTGTTCTTTTCCTCAGTTTGAAAAGTTTTGGTTACTCTTTAGCAGTCAATTTGTCCTTCATTGAGTGATATTGTTTCTTCTTCCCTCGGGATCCACCTTGATTTTTTCTCTTCAAATTATCTTCATCCTTCAGAGAATACTAATAAGAATCCTCAATTGAATCAATATTTAGCATACCAATCTGATCCTAAATATTGAATCTCAAACCATTAATATACTAAGCTACCTTTTCCTTAGAAAGTTCTCTATGCCCAAACTGAATAGTCAACTTACAGGACCCCTCGGTATAATCCTTCATAGAAAAATCCTTCTATTTTAGATTTTGCAACCTCTTAAACAACTCAAATTCATAGTCAACAGGTATGAACTTAGGGTTTAACTTAGTCACCATCAATCTCCATCTAGTGATATTTGGTTCACCTTCCTCTTCTCTATCTCGCTACAATTATTTCCACCAAAGAGTAGCATGTCCTTTTATCTTAGTCTATGCCAATATTACTTTGATTGGATTGCCAATACCCTCTAACTCAAAGTATTCTTCCAATTCACCAATCCAATCAATCAAGTCTTCAAGATTCAAAGTACCTGATAAATTAGAAACATCCATCCTATACTTCAACTTTAGCCAAGTACTAGATCTATCTAACTGGTCATCTCTGTCATCCATAGATCATGCCACACGATTAGTTTTGTCCTCTTTACTAGATCCAACAACTTCAAGGTCTTCAACAACTTCCTCATAACTACCCTTTGTGCCCACATTCTGAGGTACACTAGCTATATCCCTTATGATCTCAGTGATCATGTCATTCTTCATCAATTCTATCTCAGATCATAAATCTATTTTAACCTTCTCTATAATCCTTGACTATACAACATCACAAAGATGTGAAATTTCCCTAGGGTTCAATCTTCTCAAAGGCATCTTCCAAGATCTTTGTAAACCCAAGAAAAAAAATCACCACTAGATCAACCAAGCTCTAATAGACTTTACCCAACCCAAGGTCCTGGTGCAAACTATCTCGCCTTTAGTGATCTATCCACACTCTTAGGACCTATAATCTCTGATACCACTTGACATAGTGCAAGGCTAAGAGAATCCCCAAAGGAGATGTCCAAGCCCCTAGCTAAACAACCACATGAGGAATCACAACATAAAAGAAATATCTGATAACAATCTAAACTCTTATTCATAAAATAACTGATTGCATGAAAAGTGTTAGGTTGTAAGGCCTTCCCGATTACGGCCAATTACAAAGCAAGTAATATTTCTACAAGATCCCTCAAGATCCAATTCATTAAACCCTAACCATAGCCAGCCAGATTTGAAACAACACATCAATCTAGTAGAAACATCTAGCAAGATCTAAACTTATGCTCACAAGCCACCAAGCAATCTCCTTGTTCCTACATCACAACCACTAGCTCTGCTAACAAATTCAAAACTTCATATTCCTAACTTGAATCTCTGCTACTCTTATTCTTGTTTTTTTCCTACAACTCTATCCCAGACCTCCTTATATACTACTTATTCAGCCACAAGTCGGCTAGAAGAAAGAAATAACTCCTAAACTAAGTTGGCTCCTAAAACAAACAAATATTAAATGCAACATAAGTCAACTCTCAAATAGCCTTAAAAATAATTAATTATCCATGTCAAACTCCAGGTCTACCTAGGATAATGCAACACACACCACACAAATTAAATGCATTAAGTCAGCCCAACAAATCCTCAAGAACACTAGTCGGAAATCCCAAACTGTCGAGTGACAACAAAAAAATTGAGCAAGCCAGACATAGTCAAGCACATGTTGACCAAGAGCTAGAAGAAACTGAGTCCTTCAGTGACTGAGCTCCTCATCCAACACTACAAGTGAGCAACACCTCTTTAACAGAGCCCCTCGGCCAACACTGTAACCAAGCAACACAAGGAAAAAACACTCTAGCATGCAGGATTGCAACTTCCCCATGATTCTCCTACATCAATGGTAGTCCTCCCCTCTCATATTTTAATTTTCCTCAAGAAAGACCATTTATACAAAACTTTTCTTGGAGAACTAGCATACAAGTATACACTAGGATGCAAGAAGACACCAGGTTTGCAGGTAGTATACATCTTAGTGAAACATGAAGCATACATGAAGTAGACACATGAATACATGAAGACACAAAATATACACAGTGTAGACACATGAATGCATGAAGACACAAAGCATACATGATGTAGACACATGAATGCATGTAGACATGAAGAATACACAATGCAAACACATAATACATGCATTCTTAAATAAACCTTTGTTAGTGAATTGATTTGTCTTCTTATTTTAATTATTGAATAGCTCCATTGCCCTAGATTTGAAGATCAAATTAGTTCTCCATAGTTGGGTAGACTTGATTATTAACCTCCATTTGAATTTCTTTGAGGTACAACTCCCTCGTTGGATATGCAATGAATCCCTAAACTATAAAGAATGTGATTTTTTTAAACCTAAAAATAAGAAAAAAGCATGCATTACTCATTCATAGATGAGATGAAACATATTAAAAATATTATAGCAGGACGACATAATAAAGATCACAATGCTCTTCAAGAACTTAAATAAATCATAAGTTTTTCAATCAAAAGAGGAGAATAACACTAGAACTTCTCAAACTTTTATTTTATGAGATCAACCAACTCATAGAGAGGAAAATATTATTAAACTAATATCCCACGCATCAACCATAAATAACAAAGATTCGGATTGAAATCATAGACCTAAAGAAAGTATTGTTCTGATTCAAAGTCTAGCCACAAAATATTTTTCCAAAAAGAAAATATAGATATGATTTCATTTATTATCTTTTGTTCCCTTTTCTTCTGACCCCTAAAATATTTTAATCCATCAAAATATATAGTTTTTGAAGTTAAGGAGGTCTCCCCGAATACTCAGCCTCCTTAACTTTTAACCAGAGTAGTTTTAAAAATAACATAACAGGTTTAAAAGCTAGTAAACTTCCCAAGTTCAAAGCAATTCAGCAAGTAAATAAAAAGATAAGGCTTCTAAATAGGGGATTTTTAAATCCCATCTTTGTCTTGATCTTTGTCATTTATATCTACGCATGCTAGCTTCCAATTGTGATAGACATTGATGAACTCTTGCACCACACTGTGACTTAGATTCCTCAAACTTAACAACTGGATCTTCCACATGTCACAATCCCATTTCATCTTAGTAATCTGCTTAGAATAACCAGTTAAATATTCAATATAGAGAATAAGCATGGCTTCAATCTGTGCGACCTTTGTGAGATCTGCAAGTAAAGGATTTGGTTTTTCCTTGATCACTTTTAAATCTTCTTTGAAAGATTTTATCAGCGGTTCAATATCAATGTTCCCTTCTTCATTTAAAACCATGCTATTAGGGCTTATCATCAACATATCCTTGATGAAATTTTTGTACATTTCCTTGATTCTTGTCTCCATAATTTTCACTTCAGTGATTGCCAATTCATACATAGAAAATCTCCAAATTGCATTTTACTTGACTATGTACAACATGCTGACATCTGCTGATCTAAGTGGGTTCTTTTCAAGGAACTTTTCTACACCATATGACTCCACGTATGTGATATGTGAAACAATTACAGACCATTTACCTTCTTCTATCTCACAAGCTATGAGTTGTGGTCACACTTCTCTCAGTAAAGCATCAGCATCACTGAAGATAGAAGAAAATTGTTGTAAGAAGTCTTTTCCCCTTTTCAGTACATTGTCCACCCATTCATCCATGGCTGCAGCTATAGCCTTACCCCATTAAACTTGATTCATTAGTCTTTGAATGTCCAGTGAATTAGGATCAAAGGACTGAGGAGTTTTTTCTATGGAAAAGACCCCATAGCTATCCAAGGAACTAATGTATTTTTCCATAGTATTCATTACATGTTTCAAATTCCCCTTCTCTTTGGCATCTTTCTATGACTAAGCAATCATGTGTTGTGAAGATTGTTCTAACCAATTTTTTTTGGTCTCTCAGTTCAACATGCCCAGACCTATCTTTGTCACTTCAAAATCCTAAATGCTCAAGTCTGTAGAACCAACTTTAGGCTTGTATACATTAATTTCATTGTAACTTCCCCTAATTTAGCATTTTGAAAACAATGGAGAAAATCTCTTCATTTTCTTGTTCTTTTGGGTTTTAGCACAGTAATTATTCACCATATCTTTAATCAGTAAATAAATTGGTACAAGGTTCATTTTCTTACTTACTAAAGTTGTAAGCCAATCAGGTACTGAAAAAGGTAAGTCACCTTTAACTGCATCTTTTGTCAGTGTATTCATAGTATCCATGTCCTGAGAAGTGTTGTAAAAGGTCAACTATATCTTTGGTCCATCACTCAACACACTTGAGCCATATTCCTTTTCAACATCTAGTTTCACCAATACTTCTTTCTGGGTAGAAATTTTTCTTTTCTTTGTAAGCCTAGTTTTGGACCTTGTTCTTTGTACAATAGGTTGGCTTCCAGATAGCTCAGGAATAAAGACCTTTGAACTCTTGTTACTACCTGCAGAATCAATGGAAAAGATAATGTCAGCATCATCAAGGGAGGAAGGATTTTTTAGAGTTGAACCCTACGATTGAAGAAAAGGTGTGACCATCTCTTTCTTTGTGTTGAAGCCATATTTTTGTGAGTTTGATTACCTGGGCAGCCCTATATAGAATATCATCTTCTTTGGGTTCAGGATACCATAGACTATTTCAGGTGTTCAGGTTCAAAAACCTCTCAACCATCTTCAAAAATTCCCTTAATGTCTAACTTCAGATGATACGCAGTGACTTGATTTAACAACAACCTAGAGTTATCTTTCTTTTGAACCTCTCTTTCATTCAAAGAATCTTCCTAGTGATCCTCCAACTGAGATGAGGACACAAATTGACCTTCCATTTCCAGAGCTTGCTTGACAAATCCCTTACTCTCAAAATATTTTGTCTCATGATAGGATTTGAAATCAAAGCTACACAAATCTACCCCAATATTTATTGAATCTTCTAGACTTTTACAGGAGAGTCTTCCAAGTTTGATAGGGAATAAATTGTTCCATTTATCCTCAGGTAAATATTTCTTTGTCACCACCATTAGCTGCCTACAAATCTTAGCAAGTATAAAGTAGTCTAAGGGAGTAATCTCAGTGGTTCTTCATCAAAACCACCCACTCTAAGGTAGATGAACTTAGGGAACTGAATGAACATACTACCATATTCTTGCACTAACTGTAAGGCTTCAGGATAAAACCATTTCTCTTTCATCCCACCAAGTTCAAAACATAGTCTCCCATGAAAGACATCATGAACTTTCATGTAGTTAGTCAGAACCTTATTTCTCTATAATAGAGGACAATAGTCATATATCAAGACATTCTGGTCCCATACATCATGGGGTAAAGATGTCAAATCCTGAGTATAGGCAAAGCAATATACAAGATATGAAGACATGAAGAAATCATTCTTATTAATGCGTGTTAATTTCAACTGTTCTGTCATAGAATTGGCTATAGTTTCGGCATAGTCTAAGTATTCTTTGCCTGCCAAAATGATATCAATGAAATGGAACATCTATTCTTCAAATAGGAGAGCCTCAGGTGAACCTTTGACTCTATGTAATAGGACCATCAAATCATGGACGTGAGATTTTATATGATTTCTACTCAAACCCTTAGGAAGTCGAGATCCACATTTGTAAAATGTCTTAGTCCAATTATGAGCAATAAATGAATGATTTTATTTAGGGGTCTCTTTGAACTTAGCATATGCTTGGGTAGGAGTAAATTCCACAAAAGGTTCATTAGGAATTTTGAAAATAGACATCATGGTGTCTCTAGAAATTGGGAGTAATACTTTTCCATCATTATCTTTAATACACCTAGCTTTAATGTCATAGTGATTCACACATTCCTGGATTAGTTTAGGGGTAATGATGGCTTGAGGAAAACCTATTTCTTGCAGTAACCCACTATCTAGAATCTTAGTTCCAACCTAGTACATATTTCCTCTATATCAACCCACTTTAAATCGGTATCAGTTAGCAAAGGAAGATCAAAGAAGACAGTCCAAAATAAAAGAAAATCAAATACCAAAAACATGGTGACTCTGAAAAATACTTGAACTAACATTGGCTCTGATTGGAGACCCACTTTCTTTAAACATGGAGAACTCAAAACTCTGGTTAACCATAGGTATAGAAGAGAGGGATGAACAAAACAAAAGCAAAGCAAAGTAAATAGAGAAAAAAAACCAAATAGAAAAAAAAATAAAGAAAGCATAAAATGGAAAATATATACAGGGAAGGGAAAAACACGATCAAAACTTACAAATTTTGAGGTCTTGACCATTATAGGTAAACAACATGATCTGTCCATCTGGATATTTCAGCTTGTAAGAATTTGAGCCTATTTCCTCTGGTATGATGAAAGGTCCCTTCCACAAAGACTCAAATTTACCGCGAGCTCCTTTAGCCGCTATGTGTTTATCCCATAACAATACCTCATCATCTTTCATAAACTTCCTCGGCCTTGCCTTCATGTCAAATATTTTCTTTACTTTCAACTGATGGTCAGTTATATGATCTACTACCCTTTCTCTTTCTTCTTCCAATTTATTCAAATAGAACACTCTTTTCCAAAGCATCTTGAAAGTGTTCTTCTTCAATTGTTGATTGCAACTTTGTGGCTGACAATTCAAGTGGTAAGGACACTTGTGCTTTGACACCGTATACTAATTCAAAAGGAGCCATACCTATAGCTCTCTTTGGAGTGATGCAATCAACCCACAGTGCTGCATGTAATTTCTTATGCCAATCTTTCACATTTGTACTCACCAAATTTTTCATAATTTCTAGCAAACTTTTATTACTTGACACTGCCTGACCATTTCCTTGAGGTAAATAATCAAAGGAGTGGGCTAAATAAATACTATGGTCTTAGAAAAAAGTGGTCAATTCTTGAGAGGAAAAATATGTTGCATTGTTAGCGACTACTTTCTAGGGCACTCCAAAATGGACTAGAATATATTCCTTCAAAAAATCACACACCACTTGTGAACTACTCTTTTTGGTTGGAATATCCTCGACCCATTTAGTAAAGTAATCAATCACAGTGAGTATGTATAAATGACCCACACTTGAAGCTTCATTTAGGACCTATTAAATCTAAACCCCATTTCTTGAAGGGTTCGTCAACTACCACTGGCTTCAACAAAAGAGTAGCCAATTGGGGCTTTCCCATGAAGAGTTTACACTTCTCACAATCCTTTACATATGAATAGCTATCTCTAAACATCCTTGGCCAATAAAAATAGTTTCTTAGTATTTTGAAAGTTGTCATAGTAGAGGAAAAATACCCCCACCCGCAAGCTTCATTATGGAACGTTTTGAAAAGCTTCCTATGTTTTTCTTTATCAACACATATTAGAAAGGTCCCGTCAACACCCTTTTTGTACAAAACACCTTGATCAATAATATACTTACTTGCATTAAGTCTCAAATTTCTATTTTCTCTAGGGGTTAGGTTTGCAAGGCATTCTCCATAAGTCAAAAAGTGGGCAACATCTGAGAACCAAGGATCAATAAGACTCGTGAGAAAATCCAAAGGTTATTGTTCAACATTATTGCAAATGCGGGTACATATATTGTTGAGTGTGAATGCAAAATATATTACCTAAATGATTTGACAACTCTTACAACAACATATTCTTGTTTCTCAATGAGTGAATATTTTAGTTTGTATTTCTTCAGGGGTGTACTCATAAAGGCTATGGGAGATTCTTCCTCACTTTCACTCTTCTGAGATAAAATACCTGAAAGGGTGTGCTTTGATAAATAACAATAAATGTTGAAATATTTCTTAAAATTAGGATTGACCAATGTAGGAGCCTTAGCTATAGCAATCTTGATTTCTTCAAATGCTTTCCTGCCTTTCTCATTCCACTGACTCACTCATCATATCAATTAAATGTTTTGTAATCTCTAAGAATTCAGGGATAAATGCCCTCAAAAATTTCACTTGGCCAAAGAAGGACCTCACTCCACTTCTATTTACTGTCAGATTCAACTTTTGGATATCCTTTACTCTTTCTAGGTCGATTCTTATGCCATCCTTTGAGATGATATGTTCCAATAGCTTTCCCTCTTCAACAAATAAAATTGATTTCTTTGGATTCAAAGATATATTGTGCTCTCTACATATTTCCAACACTATTTTTAGATCCTTGAGGTGATACTTCCTCCACCTCAAGAATATTGTCAGGTCATCAAGATATGTTAGTATAATTTTATTCTGTAAATCTCAAAAGGAGGAGTTCATGGCTCTCTCAAATGTCGCCCCAACATTGATCAAACTAAATGGCATTTGACTATAAGTGTAAGTTCCCCAAGGGGTTATGAAAGTGGTTTTGTGTTGATCTTCTTTCGTGCTTATTTGATTGTACCCTGAAAAACCATCTAGAATGGATAGCATCTCAGAACCTGCTACTGTTTGAAGAACATGTTCCATGGCCAGCAAAGCATAATTATCTTTGAGGCTAGCTTGGTTAAGATTTAGGAAGTCAATGCAAATTTGAATTTCTCTATTCTTTTTGCGTACATGAACAATATTAGCTATCTAGGTTGAATGATATATCAGATAGATTATTCTTTCCTTTAACATTTTTTCTACTTCCTTTACTATTACCTCTGAGACTTTGGGGTTATAATTCCTTATTTTTGGTAAAAAGGTTTCACACCTAGATTCAAAGGAATATGATGTTTGAAATGACCATCTCTAAAATCCTTGAGGTCTTCATACCCCCAAGCGAACACATCTCTATAATCAAGAAGCAAAATTTTTAATCTGTCTCTTTCAATAGGTGAACAACTCTTTCCTATTGCAATCCATTTTGATTCGAGGTTAGTGCCCACATTGATCTTGTCATATTCTTTAGAGACTTCAAAATGCATAGGCCTTTTGTTGATTAAACTTTCATCCTTGTTTGAAAACAAAAGTTCCAATGAAATTAGACCTTTAAGAATTTTATTCCCTTTTAATTGAAGAATGTCATTGTCATCACCTAGATTAGAACATAACTCTTTACAATCATTATCTAACCCTTCAAAATATAAGTCTAAGAAATGTCCAGCACAAGTTAGGAACTCTTCAATTTGGTGGTCATTATTAAAAATCTACTAGTGATTAACATTATCTGGGATGCTTGGATGGTAAATTATCTCTATTCTATAGGTGTCTATTTTAAAAACTAAATGCAAGAGTAAGAGAGAAGCTGACACTGCCAAAGAATCAACCCTTGTATTAAGAATCCTAGGAATAACATTAATTGAGAAAGCTTCAAAAAAAATCTAATTCATCCCATACCCAATTTCTGTAATGTTTTAATCTGGCATTCTTTGTTGCATATTAGTTTCAAACTTGGTTTACAATAAGTTTAGTGTCTCCTTTTGCAATCAACAGTCAGACCCCTCTATGTTTCACCTCTTTTAGGTTGAGAAACAATGCTTCATATTCAGTAGTGTTATTATTATTTACAAAATCAAGTTTGAAGGAAAAAGGAAATAGCTCCTCTGATGGAGATATCAGAACTATGCCAGCCCTTGAACTAGTGCTTGAAGAACTCCTGTCAAACTCCATCATCCAAATTTTTGAACTCTCTTGTCCTTAAACTACAATAGATTCATTTTTATCACCTGATATGATAACATAGTTCCCGAACTGACATTCATGGAATAAAATTTGGGCTTTGGAATCTTCCGAAGGGAAAATGGTATACTTATTCTTAGGTTCAGGTTCAAGTCTCACTTTAGTTTTCCACATAGGTACAAAAGGTTTGGACCAATCCATTTTGATTTCCCCTCCCATATCTTTACAAAAGGTTCTACTGAGAAACATGCCTTAACTAGCTGGAATATCTGCGACCAAGATAGTCAGTTTCACCCATTTGTTAGGAAAAGAAACCAAGACTGCTTGTGTGTATTTTATTTGACCAATGAGACATATTTGTTTACCATCTATGGAGTAACACTTACCAAAATTTTTAGTAAGGGTAAGTCCTAAAGCCTTTGCAACAGGTGAAGGTATAATATTATCTAAGGCTCCTAAGTCTATTATACAATTACTTAGTTTTTGACCATTCAACAACAAGGATTTGGTTTATGTTCCCCCACATCGGCCTTTAATAATTGGGAGGTTTCAGGGGTTTCAGGTATTTTAGGAGATTCTCCAGATACAAAGATGGGGGTACTAGTAGAAGGTACAACTTCTTCAAAATGATTAGTCTGAGAATTTGATCCAACTTCACCTTTAATGAATTCAACTCTTTAGGATTTAACTTCAACTACTCAATAGTGGAGATGGTTACCGTAGATGTTTTACAAAAATGTATGATATCAAATGAGGGAGAAGGGGTGGAACTCATTTTATTTTTCTACTAAAATTTTAACTCATCTCTCACCTTTGCATCAAACGAAGCTACATTATTGAGTTGTTCTTTCCCTTTGGATGCCATATTTGGTGTGCTATTTTCTGATGAAACCTTAGGAGTTTGTTAATTTCTAGTCAAAATCATACAAGTGGGATCATTTAAAGTGGTGAGAACATCCCTATTTTCTTCTTCACCTGACTCATATTCCAAGTAGTATGAACCATGACTCACTAATCCTTTAGGGACTTCTTCTTCTACACAAAATTCTCTAAGTTGATCTCTTGTGGCATTAATTTGTAAACATCTTAACCAATCTGGGCAAGTAGCTCCATCATGATCGGTAGTCAGATGAAAAGAGCACATGTTCTCTTTACTAGGTGCAGCTTCAATTTGCAGACGGAGCTATGGGTAGGTTAGGTTTTTCCCTTGAGATGTGTTATACTACTTATTACCCACATCTTGATATGGATTCTCGTAAGGAGGATTAATTTGCCTCTGTCTCTTTAGAGTAATCATGTTTTTCACCAATTTTTGAACAGTTGGATCAGTGGTAACAAGTGATGAAGCACCAGGAGTTTGTACATCTCTTTTCCATTTGTCAGTCATGATGAGCACATCCTCAAGTTGAATAGTTGATCTCTGAGCTTGTGCTAAATATGGAACTCCATCTTTTCATAAATGAAAGCTTACATTTGGAGGCATAACATTAAGAAAGAAAACTTTCTAATTTTTAGCACTTGGCCTCAAAACATTAGGAATCCTTTACAGGATCTTGTTAAACTTGGCTATAAACTCCCTTATGGGTTCACGTATCTTCTTTCTTAGTTGTGTCAATTGCAGTAAAAGAATGTATTCATCTTCAGGTGTTTTGAACCTAGCTTCAAAATTTGTTATCATTTTAGCCCAATCATGAATGGAAGCTTGAGGAAGATGATGGAACCAATCTGTGGCACCTTCAGTGAGGGTTTGAACAAATAACCTCATAGCTACATCTTGAGTTAGCACATTTATTATACCGCATGTAGAATGAAAATCACTTATATGATCATCAGTGGAAATATTTGTCACCATTGAATCTGGGTAACATGTCATGAGCCCCCTTAGGCAAAGCACCAATATTTGCACCAAGGTCCAGAGGACCACCTTGGTTTCCCCATGGTTGAGCTATATTGGGTAAAACAATGTTCAAGGGATGTAAATTAATGATAGGAGGAGTGAGAGTTCCAGGAGAAATCAGGGCTTCAAAGGTTGAGGTCATGTGAACAACCCGAGGTGGGGAAGAAGGCATATTGATATATTTGATCTTTTTTCTCATTCTTTGGGTATGATTAGGGGTGAAGTTTAGTTTTCGCAGGGTCTCAAAATATTCATTCAGCAACCCTCTACTCTTGTCAGTCCTGGTATATCTTCTTTCTACCAGATTCATATATGAATTATTTTAAGAAAAATTTATTATGGGCTGTTATATTCACAACTATAACTTCTTGTGCAATAGGAATACCTCTGAGTCATTCTTCCATCTCTTCTTCTTCTTCTTCAAGAACCCTTTGAACTTAAAGATATTGTTGGTTATTACATCAGCAATTCCAAGCTAAGGCATTTAGATTAGAAATCAAATCTTCCTGAGTGTTCGCAAAACCTAAATTATGTTCAAGCATGGGTAATGCACTATCAATTGGTAAAACCATAATCTTTAAATGGATACTACAGTTTCAAACGTTGGTTAGTCACTTCTTTGACTCTCGAGTAGAGTCACCAAAAATCTGTTAGCGAACAAATTTTTCTTCTTATTTTAATTATTGAATAACTCCATTTCCCTAGATTTGGAGATCAAATTAGTTCACAATAGTTAGGTAGACTTGATTATTAGTCTCCCTCTAAATATCTTTGAGGTACATCTCCCTTGTTGGATATGCAATGAATCCCTAAACTATAAAGAATGTGATTATTTTTAACCTAAAAACAAGAAAAAGGTATGCATTACTCATTCATATATGAGATGCAACATATTAAAAAGATTATAGCAGGAAGAAATAATCAAGAATATCAAAAAACCCTTGAAGAACTTAAATAAATCATAATTTTTTCAATCAGAAGAGGAGAATAACACTATAACATATCAAAATTTTTGTTAGGATTAGGTAATACTAAGAGGGGGGTGGATCAATATTACTGAACTTTAAATTTAAACTTCAACCAATTAAAATGAAACCATAATAATTCTGAAATGAAAAGAACAATTAAACACAACACATAACTCATGACACCATGATTTGTTCTCAAGGAAACCCTGGCCAAGGGAAAACCTCAGTGGGGATGGTACTCACAACTATGCACTAAAATAGTATATCCCTGTTAGGAGATCTAGCCCTGTTAGGGGCTGATTGTCACATAGTACATTTCCTTATTAGAGGAATACAAAACCCTGTTAGGGGTAAACAAAACACCTGGTTAAAGGTGGTGAGCAAACAACTCTTACAATAAAAAACTATCTCAAAGAGTTCTCCAAAAAGTGAACAATACAAGAACTTATCTTGCTTAGATAGTTCCAGTTATGGCTCTATCTATTACTAATCTTGCATCTGATCTCTACTCTCAGATTCAAAACCTTTCTTTATCATAATAATCACAATTACATATCGCTTTCATAAAATTACTCTATACTTATACAAAATCTGTCATCTAGTCAGCTTCACAAATACCATACAAAACATAATAATAAACCATGTGAATGATAATTATGGAGTTGGCAATCTTATATTACCAAAGTGTTATCAATATACTTCATTCATCTAACTTAGCACGTTACCATACCAAGTAACCTTACCACAATCACTGCAATTGGTCATATGCCCTATTATACTATTTTACTATCTTCACATACCTTCTAAACATTGTATCTCACTGATGTGATCAAAAAATTTCATGTGCTCTTAAATAGAGTATATAAATATCCCAAAATATCTTCTGTTAACTTTTTAATCCATAATACCTCATACATCTTCATTGCTGACCAAAACTATAACATTGTACCCTATTATCCTAATTCTGAACTTAGTCATTTTCATGACTGTGACTCCAATACTAAAACTGTCTGTATGTGATCACTCTAGAATAAGTGTTTCCATGAATGAAAACCCTCAAGTGATCCCTAGTGCTCCACAACACCACTTTCCAACAATCTCTCCCTTTGGCATTGATGGAAACACTTAGAAAAATGACTAAGTGTTAAAGCACTAATTATACATATCTCTTTTTCTCTTTTCCTCTTTTCTATTTTTTTTATTTTCATCTTTTTGTTTCTACTTATTATTTTTCTTCTCTTCCTTTTATTCTTTACATTTTTCCTCTTTCTCTTCCTCTCCCTTTGACATCAATGGCAAAGGTTCATTCAAAATTTCAAAAACTTAAGCACAAAAAGTTTTAGTGCTTACTCGCTAGTTTTAAGACATCTTGGAAAGAGTTTTCTAAGGTCTTCACTTCCTCAACCCATGACTTTATCAGTAGCTCACTGACATGGATTATTCCATTCAGTGCATATGATGTTGTCTCCACTACCTTAAGCTCAGTAGGTGTAGACAAAGTCATTGATCCTTCAACCTTTTCCATCTCTGAAAGATGAGTCTCTAGAATTGAAAACTTAGGGGTCAATAGGCTCCTCAACAATCCAAATCTGTCTACAACTCTCCCTTTCTCCATTTCTAATACATTGATGTTGTCCAATAGCTTGGATGTATCTTTATCCATTTTTCCCATAGTTAGTGAAGATGATTCACAACTTTTCATCATACTGTTAAGAGTAGCCCTATCCTTGGCTACAATTTCCTCAATATTCTTTACATTCCTATAAGGATTTATGTAGTAGTTGTAAATCTTCCTACCTTGTGCTACACAGCTCTTGGCCTTAAGAGTAGTAACCTTGAGAATGTCTAAGTCCCATGAAATGGACTGACAAACTTCTCTCAACTTCTTCTCCAGAAATTTCTTCTATGCCCTGTCTTCTGCAGTTTTTAGCAATGAGTCAAAGTGACTATCAAAGCTAGCCAATACCATACCAAGGTTTTTAGCTTCACCCTTTTCTTGAAAGATAATCAATGAGGGAAGTAGCTTGTTTACTATTTCTACAACCCTATCCATTACCTTTATTCTTTTTTCCCCTTTCTATAATGACCTTTCTTTAGCCTTGGAAAAGGCCATGAAGGATAGCCTCATAAGCTCATTGTTATCCATACTGTCTACATCAGAACTTAGCAGTTTGTCCATACTTGCCAATAATAAAGAGGTGTCCATTCTAACCTCAACAAATTTTTCTGTTCTGATCTCTTCTTCCTCCTTTTCTTTCTGTTGTATTTTCTTCTCCTATACTTTCTCCTCTATTTTCTCTTCCTCTAACTGTTCTTGTTCTCCAACTTCCATCACACTATCTAGATTATCCATAAATGGATCATTTACATCATGTGAAGTGTCAAGGGTCATAGGCACACTAGAGACAAAGAAATCTAGTTACATGCTATCTTGTACACTTTCATCCACCTCTTTGGAACTTTTTCACAATCCTATAGATCTAGGCTTAGTAACCTTGGGAGGTGAGGTCTTCTTTGGCATATCATTCATTATAATTTGATCTAACGCCCTTTGAGTATCCTCAATCACCTCATCATATTTCCTAGCCATGATTTTCACTAGTCTGGCCTTTTTCCTTAACAGGGGTTTCAATGCATTTATTATTCTTTCCTTTCTTGTATTAAGACAATAGGTAACATGTCCTCAATAGCCTGATTTCTTATGTTTTCATCTTCTGATTGTGCCAACTACTTCTTGATTTTCAGTTTTCTATACAGTTCTTTATGCATACTCCCTTCAATTTCTAACAAGTTTTTATTCAAAATCAATAGATTCTCAATGATAGTATCTTCAATGATTGCTTGGTTTTCAGAATCATACCTCTCATAGTACCTATCCACTATCTTCAAGTTCCCATCTTTTATCACTCTCTTCTACAATGATTTAAAGTCTGGTTTCCACAAAATTTATGGATCCTTTTGATCTACTTTCTCATCTACCTTTTCCTCTTTCTTCTTCCTCTTCACTTCTACCTCTTTCTCCTTATGACTATCCTACTTACTAGATCTTGTATATCTTCTAGAAATGATCACAGGCACAACTTCTTGTACTACCTCCTCTTGTGTAGCTGACAAGTCAACATAAAACTTGTGAACATGGAAAATGAATCTCCAAGTGTCATGCTCTCATCCACATACTCCAAAGTGTCTACACATACCATACCTAAGCTCGCATGAGCTTACTCCACATATATGGGGGTTGTATAAATTTTTTTCTCTACATCCAATGCTCCCATTAAGGCCATGCAATCTTCTAGGTCGATGCCTCAAAGAACTCATCATGCGAAGACACAGTATCATCTATTGTCTCTCCCTGAACGGATGCCTTGTTTAAGACTTTCACCTTCCATATATTATTATCCTCCTAGCTCTCTAATTTCTTGAAATGATTCTCAAACTCATTCATGTACTCATTAAGACTCTTACCAGTGTCACCAACATTATTCCTTATAACCACAAGAGGTGGTCATCTCAGTTCACTTGATCTTCTTGGTCCTCTTCTGTTGTCCTCTCCATTGTATCTGCAAAACTTCACAATGTGTCCAAGGTTGTTGCATTTGTAACATGTAGGTGGTCTCCTTCTTTCCTGATTTACTTGTAGCTTGCAGTATCTTGCAATATGTCCAAAGTTATTGCATTTTTGACATGTGATCTTGGCTACTGATTCTTCTCAGACATAATCTTGCTTATACCTAGACTAATCTAGTTTTCTACAATCTACTTTCTTGTGTCCATAATCATAATAGTTAAAACAATAGTTGGTAAAGGGTTTAGAGGTACCTTTACTTTTGAAATCTCTTTTCATATGTCCAACTTTGTTACATCCAAAGCATCTACCTCTGAAAGGTCTGATATGTTCTTTAGGTTCTTCATGAGTAGGTATTTCTTCATGTGTGGGTCTTTCTTCATTCTTTGCTTCACTTGCTTCTTCATTGGTTTTAGAAATTTATGCTTCATTGAATCCAATTCCAGTCATGTCTCCTTTAGGTTTTTGTCTTTCTCTATGCTCATCAATTTTGTCACTGCTCATCTACAACTTTTCAATATGTAATTTGGCTTGAGTGAGTTTACCTTTAATGATCTATTTGTACTTCTCCAATTCTTGATATTTATCTTTGTAGTCATCAAGTTCGGTCTTCATTTGTCCTATCTTCTCATTTGATTCTTTTAGTGACTCTTCTACTTTGTTCATTGCATCCTTTTCCTATTGAATTTCTTTTATCATCAAAAGATTGATTTTCTCTTTTTCTTTCTCTACCCTCTTCACTTGATCTCATGTATCATTGACTGATTCTTCACTAATTTTGTCCATATGGTCTTGTTTCTAACATATTAAAGTTTCAAGTTGCTCTTTTAGTTTCCTGACGAAACCTTCTGCTCTTCTCAATTTATAAATTTCAATATACCGTTGTCAGCCTTCTCTTTGTCCAGATCTTCAAGTGTTGCATCAAAGTTCTTTTGCAAACTTTTTGAATCCATTCTGATCTCCCTTAAGCTTTTAGGATTTCTCTCCAAGGGCCAATAGATCTGATACCAATTGTTAGGATTAGGTAATACTGAGAGGGGGGGTGAATCAGTATTACTGAACTTTGATTTAAACTTCAACCAATTCAAATTAAACCATAATAATGCTGAAATGAAAATAACAATTAAACATAACACATAACTCATGACACCATGATTTTTTATCAAGGAAACCCTGGCCAAGGGAAAACCTTAGTGGGGATGGTACCCACAACTATGCACTAAAATATTATATCCCTTTTAGGAGATCTATCCTTGTTAGGAACTGATTGTTACATAGTACATTTCCTTGTTAGAGGAATACAAAACCCTGTTAGGGGTAAACAAAACACCTGGTTAAAGGTGGTGAGAAAACTGCTCTTACAATCAAAAACTATCTCAAAGAGTTCTCCAAAAAGTGAACAATACAAGAACTTATCTTTCTTAGATAGTTCTGGTTATAGCTCTATCTATTAATAATCTTGCATCCTATCTCTACTCTCATATTTTCAACCTTGCTCCATCATAATAATCACAATTACATATCGCTTTCATAAAAGCACTCTATACTTATACAAAATTTGTCATCTAGTTGGCTTCACAAATACCATACAAAACATAATAATAAACTATGTGAATGATAATTATGGAGTTGGTGATCTTATATTACCAAAGTGTTAGCAATATACTTCATTCATCTGACTTAGCACATTACCAAGTAACCTTACCGTAATCACCGCAACTGCTCATATGCCCTATTATACTATTTTACTATCTTCGCATACCTTCCGAATACTATATTTCACTAATGTGATCACCAAAGTTCATGCGCTCTTAACTGGAGCATATACATATCCCAAAATATCTTATGTTAACTTTGCAAGCCATAATACCTCATACATCTTCATTGTTGACCATAATTGTAACATTGTACCCTGTTATCCTGATTTTGGACTTAGTCATTTTCATGGCTGTGACTCTAGTACTAAAATTGTCTGCATGTAATCACTCCAACATAAGTGTTTCCATGAATGATAACCCTCAAGTGATCCCTAGTGCTCCACAACACCACTTGCCATCACTTTTATTTTATGAGATCAAATAGGTCACATAGAGGAAAATAGTCTCAAAGTAATATCCCATGGATCAACCATAAATAAAACACATTCAGATTGAAATCATAAAGCTAAAGAAATTATTGTTCTGATTCAAAGTCCAGCCACAAAATATCTTTCCAAAAAGAAAATATAGATACGATTTTAGTTTCTAGTATTATCACTTAGGAGAAAATACTACTGCGAATCCTAACAAAGAGTAGAAATAGTATTATCTTTTGTTCCCTTTTCTTCTAACCCCTAAAATAGTTTCATCCATCCAAATATATAGTTTTTGAAGTTAAGGAGGTCTCCCTAAATACTCAACCTCCTTAAATTTTAACTAGAGTAGTTTTAAAAATAACATAATAGGTTTAAAAGTTGGTAAACTTCCCGAGTTCAAGGCAATTTAGAACTTAAATAAAAAGATAAGGCCACTAAACAAGGGATTTTTAAATCACATCTTTGTCTTGATCTTTGTCATCTATCTATACCTGTCCCATCTTCCAATTGCAATAGACACCGATAAACTCTTTTACCACACTCTGACTCAGATTCCTTAGAGTTAACAACCAGATCTTCCACATGTCATGATCCCATTTCATCTTAGTAATCTGCTTGGAATAACCAGGTAAATGTTCAATACAAAGAATAAGCATGGCTTCAATTTGTGCAACCTTTGTGAGATCTGTAGGTAAAGGATTTAGTTTTTCCTTGGTCACTTTTAAATCTTCTTCAAAATATTTTATCAGTGGTTCAATATAAATGTTCCCCTATTTATTTAAAACCGCGCTATTAGGGCTTATGATTAGCATATCCTTGATGAAATCATTATACATTTCCTTGATTCTTGTCTCCATACTTTGCACTTCAATGATTGTCATTCATACACAAAGTATCTCCAAATTTCATTTTCCTTGACTATGTACAACATGTAGACATTTGTTGATCTAAGTGGGTTCTCTACAAGGAACTTTTCTACATCATACGATTCCACATCTATGATCTGTGCAACAATTGTAGACCATTTACCTTCTTCTGTCTCCCAAGCTTTGAGTTGTGGTCGCACTTCACTTAGTAAAGCATTAGCATCACTGAAGATAATAGAACATTGTTATAATAAGTCTTTTCCCTTTTTCAGTACATTGTCCACCCATTCATTCATGGCTGCAGCTATAGCCTTACCCCGTTGAACTTGATTTATTAGTCTTCGACTATGCGGTGAATTAGGATCAAAGGACTGAGGAGTTTGCACTATGGAAAAGACCCCATAGCTCTCCAAGGAAGTAGTGTATTCTGCCATAGTATTGATTACCTATTTCAACTCCCTCTTCTCTTCGACATATTTATGTGACTAAGAAAGAATGTGTCGTGAAGATTGTTCTAACCAATTTTCTTTGATCTCTCAGTTCAACACACCTAGACCTATCTTTGTCACTTCAAAATCCTCAATGCTCAAGTCTGCGGAACCAACTTTAGGCTTGTATACAATGATTTTGACTATAACCTCCCTTGATTTAGCATCTGTAATCAATTGAGCATAGCTCTTCATTTTCTTATTGTTCTAGGTTTTAGCAGAGTACTTATTCACCATATCTTTACCCGATAAAGAAATTGGTACAAGGCTCCTTTTCTTACTTACTAAAGTTTTAAGCCAATCAAGTACTGACATCGGTAAGTCACCTTTCCCTGCATCTTTTATCAGTGTATTCACAATATCCATGTCCTGAGAAGTGTTGTTGAAGGTCAACAGTATATGTGTCCCATCACTTAGCACACTTGCACCATATTCCTTTTCAACATATAGATTCACTGATAGCCATTTTTCTTTTCTTTGTAAGCTTGGTTTTGGACCTTGTTCTTTGTACAATAGGTTAGCTTCCAGATAGGTCAAGAATCAAGACCTTTAAACTCCTGTTACTACCTACAAAATTAATGGAAAAGGTAATGTCAACATCATCAGGGGAGGAAGGAGTTTTTAGAGTTGAGCCCTTCGATTGAACAAAAGGTGTGACCATCTCTTCTTCAGACCTCTTTTCATGAATTTGATTACATGGGCAATCCTCTATAGAATATCATCTTCTTCAAGTTCAGACCAATCCACATGAGTCAAGGGCACCATAGAATATTTTAGGTGTTCAGGTTCAATAAATTTTGAACCATCTTCACAAATTCCCTTAATGTCTAACTTTAGATGATACGTAGTGACTTGAGTTAACAACAACCTAGACTTATCTTTATTTTGAACCTCTCTTTCATTCAAACAATCTTCCCAGTGATCCTCCAACTGAGACAAGGACACAAAATGACCTTCCATTTCCAAAACCTACCTAACAAATCCCTTACTATCAAAATCTTTTCTCTCATGATAGGATTTGAAATCAAAGCTAAAAAAATCTACCCCAATATATATGGCATCTTATAGACTTTTACAAGAGAGTCTTCCAAGTTTGATAGGGAATATACTATTCCATTTATCCTCAGGTAAATATTTCTTTGTCACCACCATGACCTGCTTGCAAATCTTAGCAAGTATACAGTAGTCTAAGGTGAACCTTGGATATATTAGTGGTTCTTCATCAAAACCACCCACTCTAAGGTAGGGGAACTTAGGGAACTGAATGAACATACTACAATAAACTTGCACTAATTGAAAGGCTTCAGGAGAAAATTGCTGCTCTTCCATCCTAGTAAGTTCAAAATATAGTCTCTCAAGAAAGACATCGTGAACTTTCCTGTAATCAGTTAGAACCTTATTTCTCCGTAATAGAGCACAATAGTCATATATCAAGACATTCTAGTCCCAGAATTCATGGGGTAAAGATGTCTAATCCTGAGTACAGGCAAGGGAATATACAAGATAAGAAGACATGAAGAAATATTTCTTAATAACGCGTGCTAATTTCAACTATTCTCTCATAGAACTGGCTATAATTGCGGCCTAGTCTAAGTATTGTTTTCCTGCCAAAATGATATCAATGAAATGGAACATCCATTCTTAAAATAGGAGAGCCTCAAGTGAACCTTTGACTCTATGAAACATGACCATCAAGTCGTGGACATGAGATTTCATATGATTTCTACTCAAACCCTTAGAAAGTTGAGACCCACCTTTGTAAAATGTCTCGGTCCAATTATGAGAAATAAATGAATATTTTTTCTCAGGAGTCTCTTTGAACTTAGCATATGCTTGGGTAAGAGTAAAGTCCAGAAAAGGTTCATTAGGAATTTTGAAAACAGACATCATGGTGTCTCTAGAAATTGGGAGTAATACTTTGCCATCATTATCTTTAATACACCTAGCTTTAATGTCATAGTGATTGACACATTCCTAGATTAGTTCAGGGGTGATGATGGCTTGAGGAAAACCTTCTGCTTTTAGTAACCCACTATCTAGAATCTCATTTCCATACTCTCCTACATTTTCTTGCAACCTAGTACATATTTCATTTATATCAACCCCCTTTAAATTTGTATCAATTAGTAAAGGACTCTTTTAGTCCATATTGACACTACTTCGAAAGAAATGAAGTGAAGACTTCATGTTCGTAACCACTACCAGGACTAAGCTTGCAAAGGAATAGTATGAGAACTTGAAAATTGAATGAAGAGGTTTTATCAGAATTTACCTTGATTCACTGTAAAATAACTCCTCCATAAACACCAAAATCCACTTCCCTGCACCTTTTTTAGCTCGCACTTAAACAAGAATGGACTTAAAGTCAAGAAGGCGAATCCCTTTTAAAAAAATCAGACTTGATGGGCAATTAATGGGAAAGATTATGTGAAGATTATCCTACCTCAAATCATCATATGACAAGGTAACTCAAGGAAAATTTCCATAAATAGATGTCTTTTCACTTTTAATTCCACTACCCAAAAATCATTACTTTTCCATAAGAAAACCTTCCTTGGATTTCTACACCTAGTCTCACATGCCTGTCCCCTTACCTCTTTATTTAATGATTTGAAAAGATGGAGGCTACTCATGATTACATCCTCATTAATTATAAAACACCCCCTTTATTGTTGACGTCACCAACGGTTATGTGAAAACACTTGCTTTTCTGTCAACTTTTAAAATGCCTTAGTACTTACTGATGCATATGCTAGCTGGGCTCCACCACCTGCCTTACAAACCATTTCAAAATGCTGAACTGATTTGAACCACTTTGAACTAGGTTCAAAGTGGTTCAAAGGTACAAATTAGTTCAAAAGTTCAAAAATGACCAAAGGTTCAAAGTTCAAAAATGACCAAAGGTTCAAAGTTCAAAAATTGCAAAAGAAGAAGGCTTAGATTAAAAGAAAATAACTAAGGACCCAGACTGACTCGAGGTGACTTAACAATTGGGGACAAGAGGAATTTCTCTTAGGAAGATCAAAGTCGACAGTCCAAAATAAAAGGAAATCAAATACCAAAAACATGGCAACTCTGAAAAATACTTGAACTAACATTGATTCTGATTGGGGACTGAGTTTCTTGAAACGTGGAGAACTCAGAACTCTGGTTAACCATAGGTATAGAAGAGAGGGATGAATGAAACAAAACCAAAGAAAAGGAAACAAAGAAAACAAAACTGAACATAAAGCAAAACAAAGAAAGAAGAAAATGAAAAATATAGACAGGGAAGGGAAAAACTCGATCAGAACTTAAAAAGTTTTAGGTCTTGACCATTATAGGTAAATGACATGATCTGTCCATCTAGATATTTTATCTTGTAAGCATTTGAGTCTATTTCCTCCTATATGATGAAAGGTCCCTTCCACAAAGACTCAAATTTACCGTGAGGTCCTTTAGCTGCTTTGCGTTTATCCCATAACAATACCTCATCATCTTTCATAAACTTCCTCAGGCTTGCCTTCATGTCAAAGATTTTCTTTACTTTCAACTGATGGTCATTTATATGATCTACTAGCCTTTCTCTTTCTTCTTCTAATTTATTCAAATATAACACTCTCTTTTCCAAAGAATCTTGAAAGTGTTCTTCTTCAATTGTTGATTGCAACTTTGTGGCTGACAATTCAAGTGGCAAGGACACCTGTGCTTTGAAACCGTATACTATTTCAAAAGGAGCCATACCTATAGCTCTCTTTGGAGTGATGTGATCATCCCATAGTATTTCATGTAATTTCTTATGCCAATCTTTCACATTTGTACTCACCAAATTTTTCATAATTTCTACCAAATTGTTATTGCTTGACTCCACCTGACCATTTCCTTGAGGGAAATAATTAGAGGAGTGGAATAACAAAATACCATGGTTAGAGAAAAAAGTGGTCAATTCTTGAGAGGAAAAATATGTTGCATTGTCAGTGACTACTTTTTGGGACACTCCAAAATGGACCAGAATATATTCCATAAGAAAATCACACACTTGTGAACTACTTTTTTTGGTTGGAATAGCCTCGACCCATTTAGTAAAGTAATCAGTCACAGTGAGTATGTATAAATGACCCGTACTTGAAGCTAGATTTATAGGACCTATGAAATCTAAACCCCACTACTTGAAGGGTTTATCAACTACCACTGGCTTCAACAATAGAGAAACCAATTAGGGCTTTCCCATGAAGAGTTTACACTTCTCACAATCCTTTATATACGAATAGCTATCTCTGAACATCCCTGGCCAATAAAAATAGTTTCTCATTATTTTGAAAGTTGTCATAGTAGAGGAAAAATATCACCCACAAACTGCAATGTGGAACATTTTGAGAAGCTTCCACTATTTCTCTTTATCAACACATCTTAGAAAGGTCCAACCAACACCCTTTTTTTGTACAAAACACCTTGAGCAATAACATACTTACTTTCTTTAACTCTTAAAGTTCTCTTTTCTCAAGGGGTTAGGTTCACAGGGCATTCTCCATAAGTCAAAAAGTGGGCAACATCTAAGAACCAAGGATCAGTAAGACTCACAAGCAAAGCTAGAGGTTGTTGTTCAACATTATCTTCTGGTGATCGTTCATTTCCTGCCATCAACTTACAAAGTCCCCGTCCCCTTACCATCTTGGTGGGTTTCAAAGTAAGATCATATTCATGTATCTTAGCTACCCAAGCTCCTCTTTTATTCCCTCTAATTTCCTGCTGAGTCAGATTAATTTTTATTGCAGAGTCGAGTACATATACCGATGAGTGTGAATGCAAAATATATTACCTAAATGATTTGATAGCTCTTACAACAACATATGCTTGTTTCTCAATGAGTGAATATTTTAGTTTTTGTTTCTTCAGGGGTGTACTCATAAAGGCTATGGGATCTTCTTCCCCACTTTCATTCTTCTAAGACAAAATACCTGAAAGTGTGTGTTCTGATGCATAACAATAAATATTGAAATCTTTCTTGAAATTAGGATTGACCAACATAGGAGCCTTAGCTATAGCGGTCTTGATTTCTTCAAATTCTTTCCTTCCTTTCTCATTCCACTGAAAATGTTTCTCCATAATCATCATATCAATTATATGTTTCATAATCTTTGAGAACTCAAGGATAAATGCCCTCAAAAAGTTCACTTGGCCAAAGAAGGACCTCACTCCTCTTCTATTTACCGGAAGATTCAACTGTTGGATAGCCTTTACTCTTTCTAGGTCAATACTTATGCCATCCTTTGAGACGATATGTCCCAATAGCTTTCCTTCTTCAACAAAGAAAATTGATTTCTTTGGATTCAAAGATATATTGTGCTCTCTACATATTTCCAACACTATTTTTAGATCCCTGAGGTGATACTTCCTCTGCCTCAAGAATACTGTGAGGTCATTAAGATATGTTACTATGATTTTATTCCACAAGTCTCAAAAGGAGGAGTTCATGGCTCTCTGAAATGTCACCCCGACATTGATCAAACCAAATGGCATTGGACTGTAAGCGTAAGTTCTCCAAGGGGTTATGAAAGTGGTTTTGTTTTGATCTTCTTAGGCCATGTTTATTTGATTGTACCCTAATCATTAGGGATCTTACTATCCATGATCATTATATTCATGCTAACCTTATTATTATTTTAGTTTAAGAAGGATGATTTGGATGTACTCAAATTGCTTGGACACCAATCCTCAATAGGCTCTCCCTCAAGGTTTACAAATCACGTCCTTTAGCCTTTCTTGGGATGATGACCTCAAGGCGTTCGGGGTCGCTGATCCCCACCCTATTTTGGGATCAACCTATTGGTTGGAATTTACTCTAGCCTCTCCCTGAATACATCTCTGATCTCCTTCTCAAATACTAATTTTAATAATAAGTTTACCATGGACATCAATGGGTGTATATATATTAACTATGATTAGCAAGAGATTCAGGTTTTTATACATACCTAATATGTATTTATATATTTATAAATACATAAATTGGTGCTTATTAATATTGTCTAACTGTTCAAAGAATATATTTATTTATATCTCTATTCTCGTAGACTGTACTGCTCAATGTTTCCTTTCTTATTTCCTTTTCATGGTATTGTTGAATCAATAGTTGACTGTTCTATATTTTTTTTAATTGTTCTTTTTTTTATTTCCTTATTTTCTAAGCATAGAGCCTCACACTCCACATATGAAGCTCCACATAAGATAATAAGCCTCCAATTAATTTTCAACGGTTATTCTTTATCCTATTATTGTGTCGTCTAATAAAGAATCCAAAATTCATATATGGCTCCAAACTTGAGTGTCTAACTCTTCTTTTAAACATAATGAATTGCTAGAATAGTAATATAATTAGCATAGGTGTGGATACAAGTCAATCAATCCAAACACTTGCTCTGTAATGTCCTCTTTCCATACTAGTTGGGAATTTGGAACTATTATCTTAAACTCTCAATTTTGCTATTATATGATAGACCTTGAATCCTGGTCTAGGGTTCCTAAATGTCGTAGTGATTATGATTGCCATATTATATCTGGTAATTAGAAAAGGTTACTCTTCTTTATGAACAATAAGACAAGTCTCACGAATGGTTCTCTTTATTACAATGATTAGATTTTATTAATCACTATCGTCTTAAACCCTTCCCTAAATTATGTCTAATCATCATACTTGCTATTAAATTTGTGCCTCTTCATGAAATTGTGTAACCGAAATTTTGATATGCTTGTCTTAATAGATATTATATTATCAAGTAGGTGTTGACTAATCTATTATCAATAATAGTTGTCGATTCAGCTCCATTCATTCCACTTGTTGCCTTACTATTATCTAAGACGGATCAGTTGATTTCCTTGTAGAAATACTTGATAGTTTTAGAAGCTTAAATGATTTATTTTTATTTTTTTGACAGTGCTCCTTCCCCATACCAGATGTAATTCTTGGCCTAAATAATACCTTTTAACAATGAACCGTTGTTTTAGCAGATTCTAATCGTTGTTGATGTTCTTTTCGAGCAATATTGGATAGAATCGTTTCCTTCCTTATCTTTACGAAATTCCTAATTGATAAATGCAGAGAGTTTGACTGCTTCATTACTTAATGATCCACGTATATTTTTTATTGGTCGTATCAAATTCTTGTTCCGACATTGATAATATAAATGTTGAATTGTATTGGTTTTCCTTCTATCTACTCCCTGACACTTTTTGTATCCACGTATGATGGATTGTTATCGTCTGAATTTCCCTTCTATCTATGTATCCAGACTGGCTTGGTCACTGATATTGGTTTCTTATTTCATGGATTATCTGGAGGCTTGATTGTCTTCCATTAATAAGTGTATTTTCTTTTCCTTCTCCAAACTGTATTTCAGTCCCTCTTTTTAGTATTTTTTTTGTTAACGATAGTTTGTGTTGCATGTCATCAAGACGGATACTTCATACTGATTTATATGTATAATATTCACATACCTTGAGAGAGATATTTTTGTAGAATTGCCATATAAAGAGATCATTATAGAGTGACTTCCCTCATGTCTAGTCATTGCTATATGTAAGGGACGTGGATGAGTTTGCTGACTTAGCATTTTTTCCTCCATTCTTTAAATGCTATATCATTCATTATGTTGCGTCTGGTTGGACGCTATATGTTGTTGCTTTTGATTTTTTCTTTATAAATCTTTTTAACTATGATGATCTTAATTACCTTTCCTGATTTTGACTTGTGAATTTCCTGTATTGGTTGTTTAATATCTCTGATGACTGGAAATAATATCTCTTCTGATTAGATTTGGTATTCCTCCTGTATATCCTCTTTTACCCTGATCATGCTTTGATATCAATTGTAATGTCCTTCAATTGGATACTCCATATTTTATGTTTTATTTTTCTTTTGATAAAATGCAAATTATATTCTAATGTTTCTTCCCTTGTGATTAATTACAATATATATCTTTTCTTTTTTAGAATCGTGTCTTTTGGAAGAAGGTATGATATTAATAATAGATTTATATTGATATTTTAGTTAATTAATCAATCTATTTATTTATTTTACTCTATATTCCATATTATGATTACTATTATATATTATAATATTATTATGTATATATAATATTATTTATAAAATATTATATTTATATTTGAAACAACAATAATATTACTATATATGATAATATTATGATTATATCAGATATTTGAATTTTAATATTTTATCATTATTTATAATAGATTAATATATTTACATATTATATTATTATTTTAATAATATAATATAAATAGAGTATATTGAATTTTATTTTATTTTTATTCAATTATTGTTTGTATTTTAAATTGGGGACATCAAAACAAGGGACATGACATTTATTCAAGAGAATTTATCTTTCAAAGGTAAGAGATTGTGCATACCTCAAGGTTTTGTGAGAGATAATTTCATAAGAGAGAAGCGCAATGGTGGATTGTGTGAAGATTTTGGTTGGATAAAACCATAGCTCTCTTGAGTGAGAATTATTATTGGCCAGGGATGAGCGTTGATGTGAAGATGGTTCAAGGATGTATAATATGCCAACATGCAAACAAGGTGAAATAAACTATTGGGTTGCATTAGCCACTACCAATACTAGAGATTTTATGGGAACATATTAGTATGGATTTTGTTTTGAGGTTGCCTCAATCAAAGAGAGGTAATGATTCATTTTTTGTTAAAGTTTATAGATTTTCTAAAATGGCTGATTTTATTCCATGTCAAAAGACTAATAATGCTTCTCATATTGTATTTTTTTCAAAGAGGTAGTTCAGTTGCATGATTTGCCTAAAAGCATTATTTCAGATCAGGATACAAAGTTTGGCAGTCATTTTTAGTGTGCATTGTGGAAGAAGTTAGGCACACATTTGGGTTTTAGTTCAACTTACCATCTACAAATGAATAGTGAAAATGAAGTTCTGAGTAGAAGTTTGGGTAATCTGTTGTGATGTTTGGTTGGTGAAAAACTGAATCAACAGGATTCGATATTGGTACAAGTTGAGTTTGCATATAATAACTCAATTAATAAATGTGTGGGAAAGAGTCCATTCAATATTGTTTATGGATATAGACCAAGGGATGTAGATGAATTCAAAGATAGTGCAAATCTAGTGAAGAAGAGTATTGCAGCTGAGAATTTTGTTGAATATATCAGAGGTTTACACAAAGAAGCCAAGAAGAAGTTGGAGAGGTGTAATGCAAAGTAAAAAAACTATGCTGATATGCATAGAAGAGAAATAATTTCACGTTGGTGAGTTGGAATGGGTTCATCTGAGAAAAGAAATATTTCCACAAGGAACGTATAATAAGTTAAAATGGAAGAAGATAGGTCCATGTCTGACCTTGAGGTCAGCTAATTCCTACAGATTTGACCTTCCTAAGGACATTGATATCTCACCTATATTCAATATTAGTGATTTGTATAGACATTATGAGGGAGAGACTAGTACAACAACACATCTACAAACAAAAATAGATCATAAACTAGCATGGATTAATTAGTTGCCTAAAATTAAAGATAAGAATGTGGATGTTATTTTTTATTCTAGAGTTTCAAAGAAAACTCAAGAAAAGGAATACACAGAGTATTTGGCTCAATGGAAGGATAAACCTACTAAGGAGGCATCATGGTTGAAGGCAAATGAGTTGGCTAAGTATGGATTTTCAATTACAAATTGGCCCAAATGATCATAAGCTCATTCTCACGAATCATTTCTCTACCTCGGGTGTTTGATGCAAGAGCATCTGGGAGTATATGAAATCCTCGTCATAAAGATAAATAGATATTAGTTTTATTAAAAATCAGTAGTCAAGAGCAATCAAGGGCCATCAAGAGGTTTCATGAGGTTTCAGGAGATATAAAGAGTCATCAAGAGAAGTGATTCAGATACAATATGGAGGGTTTTAGAACTATATTGTCAAGAGGAGCCGTCAAGAGTGATCCAGAGAAGTCAAGAGTTGTCAGGTGTTGTCCAATATAGCCAATGCATTAAAATAAGAAAATAAAAAATATGTATTTGTATTCTTTGTGGCTATTGGATTTCTTTCCAACTCTTCAATTTAAACTTAGAAAGACTATCACTTTCCTCCTCTTCACTATTCATTTCCCTCCTCATGTATATATATGTATCTGAATTCAAATGAAAGGGGGATCTTTCCGAGATTTATTTTGGTTGTGGTTATTTTTGGAGGCAAAAAAATTGGTTTTTTTTAGGAAAACATTTCTCATGTTTCATAGGTTGTGATTCAAGTTTATCATTGTTATAAAATTTAAATAATTATTGTAATTTATTTGTAGGTTGTTGTGTTAGATTTATTGCTATGTGTTTGGGTATATCCTTGGGTACAACTGCTCCATTTTAAAAGGAAGAATGTACAATAGTCTTACAAGTGGGAAAAGAAAGACTTTGAATTGCTTTGACCTATTCTAGATCAATTTTGATTCCTTCATTGAATACAATATGCCCAAGAAGCTTATCTTTTGTAAACCCAAAAATGGACTTCTTAGGATTTAGGTAAATTTTGTGTTGATGACTACTTTCTAACACTTATTTTAAATGGTAAGATCATCTAAATAAACAACAATGAACTTATCTCAGATGTCCCACAAAACCAACTCCATAGCACGTTGGAAAGTTGAGTTGGCATTGATTAATCTGAAAGGCATCCTGCAATAAGAAAAAGTACCCCAAGGAGTAGTGAAGGTCATCTTGTATTACAATGTCTTCTTCGCTAACCTTGATTTGGTTCTAACCTGAGAAACCATCCAATGTGGATAGCATCTAGGAACCCATCATTGTTTGTAGAATATGATCCATGATTGGAAAAGTGTATTCCTTCAGTGACGCTTGATTGAGATATCATAAATCCACACGAATGTGGATTTTACCATTCTTCTTCCACGCTGGAATAATATTTTCTATCCATGTTGAAATATGGATAGGAAATATGGTCTATGCATCAAATATA
The DNA here is from genome assembly GCA_027943335.1 of Chamaecyparis obtusa. Taxonomy (NCBI): domain Eukaryota; kingdom Viridiplantae; phylum Streptophyta; class Pinopsida; order Cupressales; family Cupressaceae; genus Chamaecyparis; species Chamaecyparis obtusa. The sequence goes on along the minus strand of BSBK01007775.1, from coordinate 1,406,156 downwards.
TTCTAGATTTCAGACAAAATTATTACAGAATTTTTCATATTATATTGTTCTTATTTTTTATAGAAAGGAATAGCTCCAAACTTAAGTGGTATGTCATGTTGTACCTCCTTTGGTTGGAAAGACTTGAGGTCATCATATGAATAATCCAACACATTCATGTATTGATGCAGAAGATGAAAATATTTTCCCTTATCATCAAGGGTACAACATTCTTCAATATTGATAAATTCTAAATCTATGGTTGAATCAAATCTAGATTATTGTTGTCTCTTGACATAGTGATCATGCTTGTTAAACAATCTCTCCAGAGAGACCAAACATTTGGGAATTTTATTTCCCTTTGGCAAAATAAATACCTCTCTAGTCTTAGGATCCTTCTTGAAAATGGCTTCACAAAGAGACGAATTATTGCCCTTGGTATAAATCATCAAAATTTTCCTTAGATTGAATAAAATTAATGATCTGGTTATCATCATTGAACACCTTCCAATGATTCGAATTATCAAGCATGATTGGTCTGTAGATGAACCCAATTTTGTACTTTTCTTGCTCAAAATCCTTGTAAGTAATCAAGAGTGTTGTTGATATTGCAAGTGATTCAAATTTATCATTGAGCTCCCTTAGGACCATGGAAATTATGAAAGCATCAAATGCCTCTATACAATCTCATACCATATTTTGATAGTGCTTCAAACTTTCATTGCTTGATTGGTATTGATTTCTTACTTGGAACACTACCAATTTAGCATCTCCTTGAGTATACAAACTCATAATACCTCTTTTATGTGAAATTTTGATTCCTAAAAACAAAGCTTCATAGTACACAATGTTGTTGGTATTATTAAACTATAATTTTAAGGATGAGGGAAATGTTTCAACTTAAGGACAAATAAGGACTATTCCTACACCAAAACCTGAAGACACACAATTATTTTCAAACACTAAGATCCGCACATCATTAGAGATACTTGTGCTTTATCCTTCAAAATTTTGGTATGGACTTATAGATTTTTTAACCAAGGTGGAAGATTCATCTTTTTCAACCATGGTGGAAGGTTCATTGAAACTAAAATTTGATGCTTGATCTTTACTAGCATCAAAAAATCTCTCACTATCTAAAATACATTCAAAGAAGTTGACCTATCATATGGCCAGTCTTCTAAAAACTCTAAAATTTTCTTAATGTGCAAGTAATAATTCCCTATTCCTATATATTCAAATAGAATCTGTGCATGGGGATCATTTGACTTGACTACTGTATATTTTTTCTCCCTTTAAAGTATCAACTTCTATATCAAACCCTTTATGGGTATCCTTTCTTCTAATGTATCCATGTTGAATTCACCACCCACGTCTTTACATAAGTTATGTCCCAATAATATACCATAATAAGTAGGAACATTTGTGACTAAGACAATCATCTTAATCATCTTATCAAGGAAGGATAAAAATGCATACTGTGCATCCTCAATTTTCCCAATGGCAGAATCATCTTAATCTTCTTATCAAAATCTTAAAAAGAATTATCTGGGAAAGGAGGAATACTTTATGCATGGGGCTTGGGAATAGATGCACTAGGATTTGAGACAATAGTTGAAACAAAAAGAGGGTCTTGGTTACTTGTCTTTTTAATGCATCTTTAGGAAGATTAGGAAGTGGTATTCCTCTTTTGGAAATAGTGACTGGAAAGTAGACATCACTTTTTGCCTTGGTTGCATTGTCTTTTTGACAAGCAATTTGTGTTTACAAATGATCCATCACAACATAAGCTTGGTCATGAACCTCTTCAACTTATGTCGAATCATCATAATGCATATACCTTATGGTAGAGTCACCAATTGGTTTATCTTCATCTTGGTGGATGGAAGTGATATCCTCTATTTTATACTCAGAGGATGGATCCATCTCATAGTAAGTTAGTAACACAACCACATTTTATGGAGGTGCTTCAAGTACAAGTTTCTCTAGAGGATGAGATAACTTGGATTGATTCTTCATAGAGTAATTTGTAGCTGGATTAGGATATGATCTTATCAGAATGTCCATATACAAGGAAACATAAGGTCCTTGATAAATATACTTCTTTAGAGAAAGAAGCCCATTTTCCAATTTTTGCACCATTGGATTAGTGGTGCTCAAAGTAGAGGATTTTGAAAAAGAATTTCCTTTAGACAAATTCAGGTCTTTTCAACCAAAATCAAATCATCCTCAATCTCTATTTCCATAGTTTGAGCATTTTCTAAACTATTTGGGACAACTTTTCTACTTCATGAAGTTGTGTGTTGATAAAAAAGCATTTTAAATTCTCAAGAGTGGGTCTTGAAATAGTAGGAACTCTATTGGAAATTTTCTTAAACTTGATAAGTAGGAGATATTTTTCCACAGCAAGTCAAATTATGATATTGCTATCAGGATTTAACTATGTAGTTTTTGAGTCAAACTCATTGACCCATAATTCATGAGTAGTGGTTCAACACAAACCCATCTCTCATGAGAATGAATGGAACACTTAACACTCATTGGATCTAGGTGATGCTCACAGAGGTGAAGCATCGGGACTTCCTAGGAGGTCACCCATCCTAGTACTACTCCAGCTTGAGCGCGCTTAACTACGGAGTTTCCTCCATGGTTAAACCCACTCTACTTGCATCCTCATTTTCAAAACCTTCACCAAGTGTTGTGCCTTATGAACCATTCATTAGAAATCCCCTTAAGCCTCATCAATTGATAAGTAGGAGATATTTTTCCACAGCAAGTCAAATTGTGATATTGCTATCAGGATTTAACTGTGTAGTTTTTGAGTCAAACTCATTGACCCATAATTCATGAATAGTGGTTCAACACGAACCCATCTCTCATGAGAATGAATGGAACACTTAACACTCATTGGATCTAGGTGATGCTCACAGAGGTGAAGCACGGGGACTTCTCGGGAGGTCACCCATCCCAGTACTACTCTAGCTCGAGCGCGCTTAACTACGGAGTTTCCTCCATAGTTAAACTCACTCTACTTGCTGTGGAAAAATATCTCCTACTTATCAATTGATGAGGCTTAAGGGGCTTTCTAATGAATGGTTTATAAGGCACAACACTTGGTGAAGGTTTTGAAAATGAGGATGCAAGTAGAGTGGGTTTAACCATGGAGGAAACTCTATAGTTAAGCACGCTCGAGCTGGAGTAGTACTGGGATGGGTGACCTCCTGAGAAGTCCCGGTGCTTCACCTCTGTGAGCATCACCTAGATCCAATGAGTGTTAAGTGTTCCATTCATTCTCATGAGAGATGGGTTCGTGTTGAGCCACTACTCATGAATTATGGGTCAATGAGTTTGACTCAAAAACTACACAGTTAAATCCTGATAGCAATATCACATTTTCTTAAACTTGGCAATAAATTCATGTGTACCTTCATACACATCATTTTTTATTTTTGTTAGTTTTTCTAACAAAGTATGTGCATCATCCACATGCTTGAATCATTCCTCAAACTTATCTTTGAGTATTTCCTAGCTAGTTATAGAACCTTGAGCAAGATTATAGAACCAATCAGTTGCATTGCCTTGTAATGTTTGTACAAACAAACAAACTGACACATATTAATACTCTGCATCACAAGAAAGATAGAAATCATTGACATGTTCATTAGGGTGATACTTTCCATCACCATAGAACTTGGGAAATTTCTTGTGAGATCCTTGTGGAAGAGGGTGAGTGAGCCCTAAAGGACCAAAAGTTATCTCTAAGGGACCTGAGGAAAACATCTTTGGAAAAATATAAATAAATGAAATAGAAGTTATTAATGGCTTGAAAAATAATTATGAAACTTCACTTCGGACATCCTACTTTTTCTTTGATGGTGGGAAACTAGTAGTCTTTAAAAGAGGGAATTTAGTAGTTAGGGGATCAAGCTTAGCTTGTTGAGCCAAACTTAGAATAGAACCTTTTAACACTTCACCCTTATTGTGCTAGATGTAATAGTTAACTCCCTCCAGTGTGAAAAATTAGAACAACCTAAGAAAAAAAACTTTAAAACAATAACAAAACACTAGACTCAAACAAAAGCATGGGGCTTCTGATATGCTTGTGTTCACAATAGAGTCACCAAATATTTTGCACCTAACTTAATCAACTTGCAAAATAGTAATTTTAGACATTTTATATGTGAGATAATTCTCTCCTCTCAGCAATAGGGGAGGTTCCCTTCTTACCAATTTTGTATTCAGCAAGTACTTAACTAGAAATTAAAAATGGGTGGCACACAAGATTGATTCCTCTTATTTTAGGAATGATTCACAAATTTCTTCAAACACTTGATACAATTTTGACCAAAAAGTACCTACTATAGTGATAATAGAGATAGTCTTTTGTTTGATGTAAGAACAATCAAGAGCATACTAATTGTTTTTCCTAACAAGAGAGTTGCAAAAACCCATAGTTTTTGACACTTTTCTGAAAATGGTCAAGTAACAATATAAAACACAGAATAGGAAAAAGCATATTATAGTGATGCACCTTTAAACTTGGTAAGATAACAAGAACTGAAGCATGAAGTCTCTTAATTCTTACCTATCTTCTAATAACTAAATTTTCTTCAATTATAAAAAGTGTAACACAAATTCTACAGATTAAAGAAAATCGAACACTTGACCAGTTACACAAACAAAACATGCACCTCTCAATGAATTCAATTGGATATCACAAATTTAATGTACAAATGAAAATTTAATGCCTCAAACCTCTTCAACATAAAGCCTAAAGTAAAATTGATATATTCTTCACTTTGAAACAATTTACACAATAAAACTCAAATTTTTTACTCTTGCAACAATTTGAGCATAGCCTACTTGCATAAAAAAAAGAAGGAATTTACAATGATGCACACTCTTATATATAGGTGACAGGATGAGAGAAAAAGGTGGGAGAATTCTAACTAATTATGACTTTTTCCACAACTATCACTTATTCCAAATTATAGTCATAATGTAAATTGACTTGAAATTTTGTAATTAGAAGTTACAACCTTACATGTAAAATATTTACACATAATTACCATTTTTTATCAACATATAATTTGTCAAAAATAAAATATATCCTACAACTAAAAAGTGGGAAAAATGACTAAGTGTCATAGGACACTCCTTGACCTTATTCACTCTTGTTCATGAATGCTTTATATTTTCAAATTCATTCACGCACTTCTTCAGGATCAGGCATGCTTGTGTTCTATGCTACCACAATCATCTTGATAACTGCATCTAAACACATGGAGATTATTATCTTGTTATCCTCAAGAACAAATTGAGGTTAATCAATTGAAAATTGGTACCTTGTGATCTTTTGAAGGGATTTTAGCATGAAATAATCCCCCTCAAGCTCTAGATGGATCATCAGTGGGAGTTTTGAAACTACAGTGTCTTCATAAATTAGCTCTTGGTCTTGAGATGCCATTTTTAAAGATATTTCCTCAAAATTAGTATTGATTTCCTACTCATTATTAGTACAATTCTCAATAGCTACTTCCAGGTCTATAACTAGGCCTTTTTATGAGAAGGTATTACTGCATTCTTTCACATCATTTCCAATTCGAAATCTAAAAACTTATTCAAAATTTCTAGATCTTTCTCAAGGGACTCCAAGTTCTGATTAAAATTTCCAAGAACTTTTAACTTGGACATCACTATACTTGCACATATTAGCACTTGGAGTGATTTCTTCACTAGCTTTGTTCCTTGTATCAACATTTGGTCCACCCAAGAGTCAATTGATTTACCTTTCTCCCCAATATTCTTTGCATGTTTAATGGATTCCTTGAAAGTAGAAGAAGTCAAGGGATCAACAATTTCATAAGATTTTGTGATCTTCTAAATCAATGCAATAAGTTATGCTTTCTTCTCCCTGAGTTTTTATTTCTTCACCCAGAGTTTATCATAACCATGAGCCAACATTGCCATAGATTCTTGTGCATCATTATTCAATATAGTGAAGTTTGCCTCCCCAATTCCACTCTACTGAACCTATAATCATCCATCCACATCTCTTGTGGTGGCTTATCAATGAGAGGCTCTACAATCTTAGCATATTTCATATTTTTTTATCCATAATTACTCTTGAAGTTGCCTTAGCTTTGTTAGAAGCCTTTGGTTTACATTTATTAAGCCACTAAAAGTCAATAATATCATAAGAGACTACTTGTTTCTTTCTCTTAGAAGTGATTGAATTCATCCATAGGGGTAGATCTAAAAAACATGCTTGAGACATAAAAATTGTAGCCTTTGCAAGATCAGCATGATATTGTACCATAGTTGTTAATATGAGTGGTCTTTCAGTTTGGACAGCCATAAAAAATTTCATGAATGACATACTTTAAGAGGCCTCTATCATGAATCTATCAAATATCATAATGGAGGTATCAAGAAAAGGCACTAACATATATGACAAACTAGGATATGCATAATATGATTGAAAAACATTCGCTAGGTTTCCACAAGGACTTTCAAGAGGGGATTCATTGGTTGATGAATAAATAATAGAAACATCATAAGCTATAGGTGTAATATAGATTGTATAAAATGAATCAACATTAGTGTCTATGAGAGACATAGGAAAATCCATAGAAAGAATAGATGCATGAGAATGAACCATTGGAGTAGATTTTGAGACCACTATGTGAAGAATCTCTAGAACATTTTCTTCTTGGAGTTCCTCCTCAATCTCAACAATTTGTATCTACTCTTGTTTCTTTCCCTTTCCTTTCTCTAATATCTCCTCCAAAGATATATTCACAGCCCTTCTTACCTTGATCTTAAGCTTGGTTCCAGAATAAGAGGCACCTTCTTTAGTATTTTCCCTTATTTTAGGATTATGCCCAACTAGCCTCATTGTATCATTACCCAATCCAACTTTAAGCTTTATATTTTTGATAGGTCTTCTCTTTAACCAAGCATTGGTATTGGCTAAAATGTATTGAATGATGTCATAGATTGACATGCACCCCTTGTGTAACTATTGGATGGGTAGAATAGAAAGATCTACAATTCTTTGCTCTACATATTTTGGATCAAGGATCTCTTCTTCATCCACCATCTCTTTTTAAATTTGGTCAAGTAAAGGTCTATGATATTCTCTAAGGTGAGTCTACTATAATTCATCCTCCTAATATCATCCTTTGTATGAAGTTCAATTCAAATGTATTCAATGTTATGAACATGAGAAAAAGACCTTTTGATTTTATCTTTCATCCCCCTATAATCAAAATCTCTCATCACCTCAAATTTTTTTAGTTTGATCTCCTAGAGTTCTATTTCCATGGCCTTGGCTCTTACTAAATTTATCAAGGAATACATCCTGATCTTCAGTAGCTTGTGAGTAGATATGTTAATCACTAACTTATGCTAGGATAACTGATATGCATGAAAAACCATTAGTTTCCTCACCAATTCCATGAGAATGATCTTTTCGATAAGATACCAAAGAAGCATGTAGGGGTGGTCATCAAAATAATCAACACTCATATGTCTGAAGGTAGGAAAATAAAGAAAGAGGAATATGTAGTCATTTACATTTTTCCAAGATGCATTAGACACACTTCTTTTCCCAAGTGTTTATCAAATAAAAACATGAAATTCCCAAAAAAAGAATTTTATACTCTCTTGTAGTGAATCCGGCTAGGCCTTAGAGTCATTTATTGATAGTGTTCCCATAAAAATGCAAAAGAGGACTTAAAAGAACCAAACATCAACCTAAAGTACTCAAATATCTCATCAACCTATCACTGGTGAACTAGGCCTTCATTGATTTTGTTTACTGCTAAGGGTACCATTTTGATCCTTCCTAGGGCCTAACCATCTAAGACACTCCCACCAAACTTGACCACATATCACAAGGATTCTTTCATCCAAAGGAAATTTCATCTCTTATTCCAACAACTTAGAGCATGACTGCAACATTCTACTTTTAACAAGCATAGAAGGTCTTCTCTTTGAGGAACAAGGTGACATAAAACACAACTTCATGGTTATACACTTTAACAAGGTCTACAAACTACTTATAATACACATCATCAACATGGTCCATGAATATGCAATTACACTTGCATTGGTTTGGCCATTCTTTCATTCACTGCTCCAAATTATCAAATTATGTCCTCTCAGGACTATCACTGCATAACACACAATCAGACTACCTAAAATGCTCAATGACACCTCTGAACAATTCTATAGGACCCCTCTACACATTTCCTCTCCACCACTTATGACAAGGTGATCAAACTATACAATGTTTCATCCAAACTTCCCTCCTTTCTGTCTTGAAAATCTAACATTCAATTAGACCAACAATCAATTAGTGGCACATGCAAACCTCCATTTGAAATCCTTCAAGATTGGGATATTATACAAAACATCATCATATGCATCTCCATTTTACATCCAAATACACCCAAACAATCTAAAAAATAAAAAGTGACAATATGCATAATATGATGCTCTCAATACCTTAGTTATGTTTCTATGTATACCAAATAGGAATTCATGTATAATGTGAGAGTTTTAAGAACCTATGAAAGCTATTCACACAAAGTGTCACAAATTACCTTAGCCCAAAAGATTTTTTGTTGCTTCTATCTCATTATCATGATGTATTTATACATCTATGTCTCAAAAATAGTAGACTCTCTCAAACCAATGATTCAATGCAATAGGGTGATTATTTCATTAATTTCCTCTTTGATGTCACTATGATAGAACTTGGGCCATCTGGATTGACAAGTTTTGTTTTTTTTGCAGATGTCATTTTTCATTGATGTGCTTTATGCATTCCTTGGTTTTTTTATTATAATTATAAAGAGATTTCCCCACTATTATGTTTTATTATACTAGAGTGGTGGGAACCTTGAATATTTTTTCAATATGCTTTGCATCATGTTGGAAAATGACTTTTCCATTAGCATCCTCCTTAATAGTTCTCAATTCCTTGTCAAAGTGAGATGCACAAACTCAAGTTTTGGGGCAGACACTCGAAAAGTGGATACCAAATGCATGTGACTCTTCAAAAGAAACTATATATCATGATGTTTTGCATTTTTTATTGTCCTCTCAAGAAATCCAGACATATCAACATGTTCTATTTGGGTATCCTTGATCTCATCAATGGGAGAAGTTACTTGAGTAGGCACAATCACATTTAGATATCTATCATATTTGAAATTCATCTTCTTGTTGGTGGGAGATGTTGGCTCTTTTGATATTGAGAAAAGAAGCTTCAAGGTTGTAATGAAAAATTAAAAGCATTAGGACATCATTTTATGCTACAAGGGAAGCCACGGAACATTCTTCAAGATAAGAAGGTTGCAAAAAAATGCCACACTTAGGAAGAACATGAACAAATGAAATGGGGAAGAACAAACTTGGAAGAGAAATAATGAGGATGACTTTAAAATGGTACTATTATCACAAATTTTTTACTCATGCTTGGTTTATGACCCCCAATACCTTGTGAAACATTGAATCAACCTCCAATTATGGGACCTTACGCATGTGAGGTTGAATCTCTAGATAAGGTTAGCTTCCTTCCAATCAAGGTGCACCTAAACTATTGTAATCTAATGACTTGTAGGGAAAAGGGAGGAGGGATTCTGGAAAATTAAAAGGGGTGATGCACCAAATTGAAATGTGGTTTCTCTCTGGATATTTTTACATATAACATCAACAAAGCACCCAAAACTACACAAATATTAACTCTAATCTATCTTCCAAGGACTCATACATGGTTCAGAACCAATGAGATGTTATAAGGAAAGTTTTATTCACAATATAACATTCATGAGAAAGTTAGACACAACATAATAACTAGGAAAATGGAGAAGATACATTCACCACAAGGAAAGAAACATGCACAAGATAGAAATATGGTGAGAAGAGGTAAGAAAACAAGGCTTTCATTGATATATGGCAAAGACAAGATTTGAGTTGCACAACATAGCAATTGAAAGAGAACCAAAAGGAGAACCCATAATTATGATATAAAATTTATTTCTATAGAGTCATCATAACTCATATTACACCATGAAGTTCAAACCCAAAATAACTTGGGCTAGGTTGAAAAACAAAGAAGATCATAAATTAGATACAAATTTGATTTTATGTGCAAGTTGATCCATGAAGTTAACAAAAAGGAGGCCCAAAAGAATACATTCCAACAACCGAGAAGAAAAAAACATCTCCTGCAAATGGCACTATAAAAGATATGACATGATTTGGGTCCCTACCATAGGAGAATGGTACTTGTAGATGTTAAATAAGCATGGAAAGTTGTTGGAAGGAACTTAGGAAATGAATTCAACTCATGCAGCCACATAATGGTCGTTAAGAGTCAAATCAAGTTTTTGGTAAAAGAAAACATCAAAACAAAAAACATGACATGTTATCACTACTTCATGTACTTACAAATAGCACCAATAAGCATTTTAATTCTCCATGGGGATGTGGTGTAGAATCTATTTATATCCTTGGTGCCTAGCCCCCACAAATATCATTTATTTTTTCCTCACACTATCATGGGGGTACAGGGTGGGAACTTCCTTTTCCTCCAAACACCCGCAAACATGAATAAAACACAAGATACCCATGGTGAAGTGGGGGGTAACCATGAGGGGGAGTGACATGATGGATTAGCGCTACCCTGCACTCCCACAAGAAGCATTACTTTCTTCCTTACACTGCCATAGGTTTGTGAGGTGTGTTGACCAATTAACTACATGCATGCACGCTTAACACTAATGAGCGGGTTGAAATAATCATGCAAGTGTCTATAAATATGTGTTTTTTATCACCACAAAGATAACATGTGTTAGAAACAAATTTCAAGAAACATAACGTATTGGCCCTAACAAAATTTGGCCCATGATGGTGTCTTGGATAGATTATCTATGATGGGATAATGGTGGAAAAAATATTCAATATTTATGGTAGCTTAGAGGGGATGCTTTGTTGGAAAAATGGTTAGTGCTCCTCTTAGGATTCATGACATGGCATAACCACCTCCTGTGTCTTTTATAAGTCTAGTGGTTGTATCGGGCATTAACAGGTTGATCTTTTGGTGCAACAAAAACCACTACTTGTAACAAGTGGTATCAGAGCTTTGTCACATGTTCGAATCCCCTTGGGTAACGCTGAGGGGGAGATTGTTGGAAAAATGGTCAGTGCTCTCCTCGGGATTCATGACATTGCTTAACCGCCTCATGTGTCTTCTATAAGTCTAGTGGTTGTATCGGGCATTAACAAGTTGATCTTGTGGTGCAACAACAACCACTACTTGTAACACGCTTTCCTTTTAAGAATATGACCAATAGACGTAAGTATTACATTAGGCACAAAGTCACCAGTGCTTAAAACATGACATTTTAGCCACCTATGACAACATAAAATCTACAAGTTATGCAACCTGAACAAAAGACAAAAATTTTTTAACTCACTAACTCATTTGGGTGCATTTTCTGATGAAAATTTTGGACAAAGTATGGTATTTATTTTTCTTTGTCAGATTTCACAAGGCAATTTGTGTCAAATTTTCTTTTTTTTAAATGTTTCTCGTGTTCATCAAAATTCTGATGACAAGCAATTTCATCAGAATTCCAACGAATGTGGGAAATATTTTTTTTAAATGTGACAACGATATTTATATTATACGTGGGAAAAATATTAGAAGATCATAAGTGAATTTTAGAAGAGTAGTGGCAACATTTTGTGGAGCGGCTTTTATGGAGCAATATCAAGTTTTAGTGGGTTTAATCAAGTATGCACATCATGATTTTTCTCTTTACATACTTGTTCTATTATATTGCACCTATTAATTGGTTTCCAAACTTGTAATTATGTATATGAAGGTAAGGGGTTTACCTGTTGCACATCTAAATCTTGATCTAATGTATGATCTATCCCTTTCTTTGTGGAATTTATTAATAAAAATAGAACTAGATAAAGGAATCCCTTGCACTCTACAACCAAATTCACTGAGACCATTTCACATTTTTGCTTGTGTTGAAGGCATAAGGGAACCTCTTAGATCTGTGAGACAATTATGCAATCCATTACCATTTTGTAAGAAATGGTTTGGAGTCTCACATTTTTGTAGTGAATGCTCTCATGGATATGTATGTTAAATGTGGATGTTTTAAGGATGTACATTGTCTATTAGAAGTCAGTTATGAGATAATTAAATATGCAATGTATTGTGATCATTTTTCTTCACTTATTATTGTGATTCTTTAGGCATTTTCTATACCATTTGTAACTGCACATCTAGACTGGTAGCCTTACTTGATTATTTTCCTTTTCAAAACCCTATTAGGTACTACATGCATCCTTGTTCTAATATAAAATTTAATAACCAATGGATAATAGAGTTTGAAATTGACATGAAGAGGGTCCTTCTTTCCTTGAATTAAACCTTCATGTATGTCATGTAGTAGCTTAGTGACAAATTGAAATTCTATGATAACCTATGAGTGTTGAATCTTCCCTAAAAACATCATCATTTACACTAGTATTTTATTTCCTCTACCTCTCCCCAACACTTGACACCGGTCATGATATTCAAAAATTCTATGACTAAATTTTGTGAATTTTGGCAATTATCATGTGAAGAGTTGTTGATCATTGCATTGTAACATGCCATATTGCAAGTGTGTGGGCTAGTATATGAGATGTTGTAGAGGATTTCACTTTAGCACAAAGTATTATTCACACCTACACAAGGTTGTCTAAAGGTTTGTAGTTGATAGTGGACTGGCCCTATCATGTCTTTGATAAATCATAGAAACTAAATTCAAATCTACTAAAGTGTACCATTTTTCTTATCTTACCACCTTGAATAGTGGGTGTGCGCCCTTGGCTAGTGTGCAATTGATCTCCTCCATTTTGTTATTTATCTCTTAATGATAATTTGTGGATTGATCCAGTTGACTATATAATCTTTGCCACAAGGCTTTCTATAAGTGGCTAAAAAATCTAGGGTCCTAGTCAAATGCAATGGGTTTTGGTAGCCAAAAATTTGTTGTAACATGATTGGAGAAAAGACACAAAAGATGTTTTCCTTACATGCAACCAATATAGAAATATTTGAAATGTTGTTTACTACAACAAATAGTCATTGTGGCATTTTATTATATAGGTGGTTTCCTAATGAAATAAATGCTAATTAGTAAAGAATTGTAGATCCCTACCTTCTTTCTTATGGGCTTGGTAATGAAATAGGGAATATAAGACTTGGTATGGTGCTCAATTTTTTTGAGTGTGGAAGACCCAATGGTGCAGAAGCACCTAAGGTACATACACATACAGGGGGTCAAAGGTCAAAAATGTGAATAATTGTGATGCTTTTATGTAATAAGGTCATTCATGATGTATTAAAGTCCTAATGAGTCTATTGGAACAAATACATAAGGCTATATGTCATTTTGGTCAAAATTGTGAAAAAGTTGTTCAAGTTATCAAATAGGTCTTGATTAGGTCCATAAGGTCAAAAGATGTAAAATAACCCATGAAAGAGTACCAAGGTTGTAAATTTTCATAAAATGTTTATTTTGGTGTGTCTAGGTAGTTTATTCAAATTTGTGAAGGCGTTAAATGTAAAAGTGCAAAATACTGCAAAAAGTTGCAAAAGTGCACCTTTGCAAAATTGACAATTTTCCAAATGTTGCACAAAAGATGCAGTAGAGGTTGTTTTTTGGTCCAAGAGAAGTTAGAAGATTATATAATTATAAAATTCATTATAAAATAGTGTGTAAGGGTTGAGGTTGGATATGGTGAGTCAATGAGAGGCTGTGTATTGATCAAATCCAATGTACCTTTGACTGTCTTCAAGTTGTCTACAGGATTGATGACTAGTCAAGTACACTTCCATCTATGTTGGATCTAAAGGATCATGTGATGATCATGGAGTGAGTGGAAAGGAGGGTTATTAATTTGTACACCATCAAACCAAAGATGTTTTTACTATATTTTTGGTAGGGATTCAATAAATAATCAAAATATGTAAGTGGACAGTTAAACACAGTCATGTTTTGTTTGTTCTTGATTAATTTTCATATGATAAATAGATTGAATAAGTATCCAAACTTGTTTTTTAATAAATAATGATGAACTAGATCTATTTTGAACCAATTTTGGTGCTTTTTCATGACCCATAATAAGAGATCCATTACATTTTGTAAAACCTGTTATGAAACCCTCAGTTTGGGAGTTACACACAAGGGTTTGGTTATAACTCTATTTGTAATAGTTAGAAAATTATTAAACTTTGGAATGTAAGAGTAGACTCTTAGTTCCTTTGAATTCATTTGGTCTTACATTGAATTTTTATGATATGTACAATAAATATGGAGCCCCTAGTTGACTGTTACAGTGAGTTTTTGAGTTTTTGACAATGGCTAAGTTGTTTGATTGGATAAACATGACCTATGGGTCTATAAAGGTTGGTAAGTATTTTTTAAGGATTGAAACAATGTAACAAGACATCCACAATGATTATATGGATAAAGAATTGAGAATGAACAAGTAGATTGGTATTAGAACTGCAGTTGCAACTATACAAAGGATGAAAATCTATCTTATATTGAATTTATTGTTTTCCTTTTGAGAATATGATTACAAATTCATTTGATATATATCTCCATGTTTATAGAATTATAATTGATGATTGGGAATCATCTATTGAAGATTTTTTTTGTATGGAGTGAAGGGAGTGTACTTATATTAGAAGGGAAGTTTATGAATGTCTAAACAATAACGATTTGTCCCAGATAGTTGATTGGGCATTCATTATGAGCTATTCTTTTGATTCCTAATGTGATCAAAATATCAGAGACCTTGAATCATGCCTAATGAAATGTTTACCAACCCTAGCAAGTGTATTGAGTTAAGAAATATGTAACCTTGAATGTTTATTAATGGGTGAACTTTGTTACAAGTAGTGGTTGCTGTTGCACCAAAAGATCAACCTGTTAATGCCCGATACAACCACTAGACTTATAGAAGACACATGAGACAGTTAAGCCATGTCATGAATCCTAAGGGGGGCATTGACCATTTTACCAACAATCTCCCCCTCAGTGTTACCCGAGGGGATTCAAACTTGTGACCAAGCTCTGATACCACTTGTTACAAGTAGTGGTTGTCATTGCACCAAAAGATCAACCTGTTAATGCCCGATACAACCACTAGACTTATAGCAGACACAAGAGATGGTTAAGCCATGTCACGAATCTCAAGGGGAGCACTGACCATTTTTCCAACAAACTTATGTTGCAAGATTTATGCCTTTTGTAGGACTGTGATCATAATAGTGATATGCATCTAATCCAATGAATAAAATTTTGGACTATGAAACTTGATTTGCACATTCTTCTATGAATAAGTTACTGATTGAGTTAAAGAATGTTTATGGCTCTTTTATGTCTAATGAGTTGATTGTTCAAGCATTGAGTGGTAATGTTAAAAATGTGTTCTTGTAAACCCTTGATTGGTTAAGTAATACCTCTAATGAAGACCTTGAACAGGATATTTTTTGATCCCTAAGATGATGAACTTGAAATGAATCCTTGAAGGTTGTTAGTCCTAATTGAACCCTTGAGTTGATGAGACATGCAATATACCACCTTTCATAGGATTGAGGAGCCTATCATGATTCCATATTAAATATTGATTGTATTGATGAATATGTTGATTGAACAAGTTGATAGGCCTCTGATATGTTGTTTATGTGGTGTTTTGTTGATTGGATCATCAGGATCCTTAAAGAGGGTTAGTTTACAGGATGCTCTGCATCACCCAAAAAAATTGTTGCAGTGGTGTTTCTAGTGACTTGTAAAATGAATTGAATCCACTATAGAACAAACATTTGCATTGTATTAATTTCTTACTCCCTTGTATATGAATCTACAATTGTTGATGTCTAGCAAGATGTCCAAGGTGGTTGCTAGTTAGGATCTAAGATACTTACAATAGATTGTAGTCCCTTATGCATGGTTAAGATGCAATATTGTGTGGTTGACCTCCTTCATTTCATTGTTTTATCTATGAGTGAAAATCCATTAATTGATCTAATTATTTATCTAAGCCTTCCCACAAGGCTTATTGAAATTGGCTAACAAACTTTTAATCATGATTAAAGGTAATGGATGTCGGTCAATGGGGATTGTGACAGAGGTCATTAAGGGTTGTTTACTATTATATTCCTCTATTGTGCAAGTTGTTTCATTACATTAGCACAAAATTTTTAATGGAAAATTTTGATAAGAAAAGTTCATTTTATACATATGCTTTAAGTTTACTTATTAAACTAAAATTGGCATTATGTTGATCTCCACAAAACCTCGAAGTAATCATCCCTAGGATGTCTCCGCACTGGGTACTTGGAGTACCCGAGTACTATGTTACTATGTTGAATGTTCTATAGTTTTGGTTCGTTTTACAATTTTTCTATGTTCAAGTATTTCAATTTGATATATTATATTGAAACATCATTTCATAACTAACATTTCAAGTTCTATATAACTAGTTCTAAGAAGGATTTTGTACTTACAACATCATTTTTGCTTAGTTTGTGAAGTTTATAGACCGAAGTTTTCATAGCCCTTTTTTTTGCCTATAAAGAAAGATCATGTTAGATAATATCAGTGAAGAACAAAATAAGGAGATAATTGCTAGATTATGGTCTAGCTTGAAAAGAAAAGGTGATGGAAAATGTTATTGTCCCTACAAAAATTGTAGGGGCTAAAAGACTAGAATACTTTTAATCAAAACAGTTGAGAAACATTGTAGGAAGCACGGTCACATTGAAGGGGGGTATGATTATCATCCATTGGTAAATTGTTCATTATATCATTTTAACAATTTATATACATAATAAATCACTTGATGATGAGATCATGATCATGGTTTATTTATGTTGATCATTTTTATATAGGTGGAGAGCCCTAGGGCACATGATATGTACTACCACAACTTGGACAGTGTGGTTTTCCCAGTGGAACAACATGGAGGTGTGAATATCGAAGATGAAGATAATGATCCTATGGAAGAAGATGATCATGCACCAAAAAAACAATTGAAGATGATGGTACAAATATATTGATCTATGACACATTTAGTATTAGAGCAGCTGATCATGATGATCAAGATGATCAAGATGACTTTGATGTTTTTCATGATTTACCTCTACTTGAGAAGGCATACAAGCCCCTTTACGAATGCTCCCAAACAACTTTTCTCTCCATTGTATTTTTGTTGGTGAACTTGAAGGTTATGAATGGTTTATCCAACATAAGAATCCCACATATGTTAAATTATGTCATATATGTCATTTTTTCATCTATTTTTGTTGTTATTTAATCATAGTAAATAAAAGGTGAAACATGTACCATTAATATTCTTTATATTAAAAAATTATATTTTTATTGTAGATTGATAGGTGAGTTTTTTTACCACTAGTAAATATTCTACATCATTCATACTAATAATTATATGTCATCATAAAAGAGATTGGAATGGAGTATCGAGCAATAGATGCATGTCCCAATGATCATATTATATATCATAAACAACATGAATTTACAATAGAATTTCCTGAATGTCATATTAGTAGATATCAAATAGATCAACTAACAAAAAAGGTGCCTCACAAGGTTGTTCATTATATTCCAATTATTCCACATTTGCAATGATTTTTTAGGTGCAAAAACTTGGCACAATTTATGGATTACCATGCACGCAATAGAAGTTAAGATGAGATTATTTGAATGCCTACAGATGGTTCTGCATTTATGGACATCACAAAAAATGGTCACACTTTAAAGAATAACCTCTTAATATCAGACTTTCATTAGCACCGGATGGTGTTAATCCATTTGGAGAGCTGAGATCTATTTACTCAGTGTGACCTATTTTTGTTATCAACAATAACATTCCTCCATGGATGTCAATAAAAAGGGAGCACATAATGTTGGCAATGATTGTTCTAGGTATTTTTATCATTTAAAAGTCATCTACATTAAATTATAAATATTGCAATATAATGGTTATAATAATTATGTAATATTTTTGTTTATTCAACTAAGTATGTATCAAGTTAAAGATATGAATGTTTATATTGAGCCTCTTATCGATGAGTTGTTGGAGTTATGGAATGGTGTCACTATGTATGACATCTCTAGACAAATAGAAAAAAATAGTTTCAATTACATGCAATGTTGTATGGACAATTCATGATGCCCCGAGGATAACACATTTTTGTGGTATGTTATAATGTTCAACTTGTACATAATTATAATTATAAAAATTAACATATTTAATCCAATTATACATGATCTTGTAGATCTTAAAGCAAAGGGAAATTTTTCTTGTCCTATTTGTGGTCCAAATATTAAATCTCGTCATTCAAAAATTTTAGGAAAGAAGGTGTTTGATGAGTATAGACACTTCCTCCACAAAAATCATAAGTATCAAAATACTAAAAAATATATTTTCAATGGGAAAGAAGAGACTACATCAAAACCACAAAGGATGACACCTTGCCTATGAAAGTTGGAATATAATAGAATTAATCATCAAGGTAATGTCATTCCATCTAATTGTGTTTTTTTTACTCATGATGTAATTGATGATGATTTTCGTTGTTGACTTTTTAAACTTATATGCATCACAAAGATCATCAAGGTATTAATGACCACCTTTGAAAGGGACTAAAAAGTTATCCCAGACAATTTAGTAGGTTTCCCTACTATGAGTAGCTACAAATTAAGCATTCATTTGATACTATGCATATTGGAAAGAACATAATAGAGACATTATGAAAAAAAATGGATGGAAGGCATGACAAAGAAAAATTTGTCAAAATTTATAGTGTAATTACGGAGTCCAATCATGCAATGAAAAATGTCATTCAATTAAATAGAAATGGAGACTAGATTAATATAAGTGCCCTTCCTTGGTTATTAATAGAGCAGCAAAGCAATGCTCTAAAATAAATCATATGAAAAAATTAATGTCCCACAAGATTTGTTGTGAATATAAACAATCTCATAACAAAGAAAAGTGAATTTGTGCTAGGGATGAAAATGCATGATTGACATACCTTCATTAAGGTAATTCATGTTCTTGTATAATTACTATATATGTGTACACTGCATGTACTTTTCATTGTAATATGTTTACTAGAAAACAATGAAAAATTATTTTATAATTGTTGCAGTACATTCTACCTCTATCTCTCCCAGACCACTTTGATAATAATGTCAAGAAAGTTATATATGATCTTAGAAAATACATGAGGTAAGTAGTGATATTTGTTCAATTTATTGTATAAATATTATATTTGTAATTTTTTTTACTTGTTATGTAATATATTGTATATTATTTTGTTAAGTCTTATTAATATATTTGTGTCTTCAATCACTTATAGGTGGTTGTCATCTAAAGAAATCCATAAAGAAAATATAAAATATTGAAAGAGAAAAATTCCTCGTCTAATGTGTGAAATGCAAAAGTGTATGTTGGTCATCCTTTTCATTTCTACTTGCAGGTTTATACTATGATTGACAACTTAATGTCACTAACTCTATCACCACTCCAAAGTCTGCAAGGAAAAGGACCA
The DNA here is from genome assembly GCA_027943335.1 of Chamaecyparis obtusa. NCBI lineage: Eukaryota > Viridiplantae > Streptophyta > Pinopsida > Cupressales > Cupressaceae > Chamaecyparis > Chamaecyparis obtusa. The sequence continues at coordinate 1,386,511 of BSBK01007775.1, read as the reverse complement.
ATTAACAAGGATCAAAGAGATCCTCCTACACTTTGAGCTTAGATGCTCAGGCGGGTGTACCCTTGATTCACTTCTTGAAAGGAATCACTAAATACTAAGTAATTATATCATTTACTAACTAATTTAAAGATTTTATCATTTATATTGTGTGTGTGAGATTGATGATGATGAACTGCTTCCAGAGAATGGACTAGTGCCTTAACCAAGGGCATAGAGTCATCAACAATGCATATCAACTGAAAACCCCAACTCAAACACTATTGGACTTAGAATAAGTGCTTTTCCTATTATTCCTCTCCCTAATATACCTGGACATCAGATTCTTATCTAGCCATGAACTCACTGAAATCACCTTAAAGATTTTAATCCTAACTTTGTTAGGAACTCAAAGATAACTCCACAATACTCTTTGTTTACCATATGCTAACTCACTTTGTGACATTAACATATATGAGCCCAAGAATAAAATAAGAAGACATACACAAATATAAGATTGGAATCCAAGTGTATTCTCATTAAAGTTTGCAGAATCAATACATTACCAGACAACAAATAGTTAGGAAAAAGACCCAAAATCCAAGCTCTCCTTGTTCAATCTTTTACATTGACCTTCAATATACATCAACAACAACCAAAAATAGAAAAACTTCTGCAATATATACCCCTAGTCATCTTGGAATCCCAAAACAGGATGCAACAAGCTACAGATGACTAGGGTTAGGGTTTCACCCACCAAACCAACTAGAAACAGTCACAATTAAATATCTGAGAGGAAACCCAAGCAACTTGGAGAAAAATAGATCCAAGAATGATCTGTAATCATGGTAATTCCTTGAGAAAGTACTGAAAACTATGAATTCACCATGCATTATCAGTCTGATTAGATGCCTGCAACATGCCTTGTGCAAAAAATTTATCCATTTCCCCACGGTACAGTCCTGCAATCGATCATGGAAACCCTGGACCACTCTGCAGTAGTCGGCAAGATCATTCCTACCAAACCCAACCACTTAAACATTTAATTTTAGTCCTTCCTGTCAAAGAAAAAACCCTTCTAAAATTCAAATTTGAAATGCAACGGCTAACCAGACATATTTTAAAATGTGGCCATCAATCCATTTATTTCTCGGCAGATCGAACGGTCATCGTTAATCTTTTAATACTCAATAATCCATTGAAAATTCCACCATCGAGTCATCATTCTCCCAGCCAATAGAAAATGACCACCTTAGTGCTGCATAACATTACAAACCCACCCGACGGTCTCCATCTCTAAAATCAAATCAATGGTTGTCGCTACACCATAGCCTTAAAAATTGTGCATCTTATCCAAGCAGTGTAATGACAACCGCGAGATCTCCTCATGAATTAATCATGCCTAAAGACCAAAAACACTGGCCCCACTAAAAAATCTACCAAGTCACAAACCATCGACCAATCAGGAGTGAGCAACTCAGCACTTCATGGCACATTGGACCCACTAGACAAGCCTTTAAATCGGACGGTTGTCTTAAGATCTCATGGCTCTGACAGATTCCATAAGATCTTAAGACAACCGTAGATCCTCTATGGATGTTAAGACACTTAAGGACATGTTGGAAACTAGGTCCCACTGAGGAACATCATACTGCTAGCCGATCAAATGGTTGGCACATGATCTCATGGGGAAAGAAGATTCCATGAGATCATACATCCACCATAGATTTAGAATCTTAGACTTAGATACCGGGCCCGCTGGGACAGATGATGCTTCATCGCTATACCGCCTATCAAAAACTCTGACAACCTACAGTCTTACAAAACAACGATAGCCACACAATTTTAAAGGGTGGAACTTAGGAAAAAATACTGCAGGAGATGGCTAGACTTAGGGAAAATATTAAAGGGGGACCCCGACATGAAACCTAACCGTGAAACACATAAAGTGAACTCAACCCTTTTGCACATGGGTATTTTAGGACTTTAGTGACTAAAAAAGGTAATGCACAATTAGAACAAGGCTAGGACGGACTAGGGTTTCATATCCCAACGGCTAGATTTTTCAAATTTTTCACCTAGGATTTAAGCCAGAGACATGGAAAAATATTGCAGAGGCCAGAGGAAAGATGATGAAGCCATGAGAATTTTTCCAAGTGCTAACAATGGCTCTATCTGGGGATGTATGCCTCTTATAGGCATAGCAAGGATCTAGAATCACTAGTTAAAGTAGACCACCCATTGGAAAAGTTGAACAATAGAGAGCAACAGGACAAAAACCCTACAAACCAAGACAAAATAGGATAGGGGATAGGCACACCACTATATAGAATGTACAATATATATAGACCTAACTACTGTTCATGGAAAGAATGATACCCTCATTTAAAGTATCTCTTCAAGAATTGTCCATGAACTAGCAATTCTTGAATATCACCACTTAATTCTTTTACAATGTATGAATCTTGGCCCCATCTTTCATGGATTAGATATGGCCCTAACCAGATTGGGTCAAATTTTCCATGTTTCCTTTTATCCTCCAATCTAGCATTCCAAATTAATACCAAGTCACCAAGCTCAAACTTCCTATCAATAGTCCTTTTGTCATACAAATTCTTGACCTGCAATTGCAACTTGGCATTTCTTGCAACTAATTCTCTTCTAGCTTCATCCAGCCTGATGAGGTCTTCAATTCTTAACTGCATTTCATCATCTATGTCATCATCATATAACTAAACAAACTTATACATTTCCAATAGATTGTTCTGAGGCATCCTTGCATGTATCCCATACACTAGGTCAAATGGTGCACAACCAATTGCCTTCTTCATAGTTACCCTATCAGCCCATATAGCTAATGGCAATTTTGAACTCCATGCTCTTTTATTCTTGTCAAGGATCCTCCTAAGGATTCTTATCAGGCTCTTATTTGTTGATTATGCCTGTCCATTCCATTATGGATGATAGGGTGAGGAATTAGATATCTGAATTCCTAGACCTTGGTAGAATTCCTTATACTCAGTAGACCTGAAGCACATTGCATTATCACTAATAATCCTCTCGGGACAACCAAACCTTGTGACAATATTATTCAATGAGAAATCAGTCACCACCTTACTAGTTGAATTCCTTGTGAGGATAGCCTCTATGCACTTTGTGAAATAATCAGTGGCAACCAAGATCCAAGAGTGTCCTGCACTTGACTTGTTTGGTATCTCCCCTATGAAATCTATTCCCCACTACTGGAAAGGAGCCTGCACTTCAACTGGCCTTAAGGGCATGTTACCTAAAAACTTAAGCTTACTAGAGAATCTTTGACAAGCATCACATCTCCTTACCAACTACTCTACATCCTTAAAGATTGTGGGCCACCAGAATCCTGCTCTCAAGATCTTTTGAGCAGTAGTTTTACCCATGTAATATCCACCACAAACTCCATCATGCATTTCTTCTAACAACTTGTTAGCCTGATTTTCATCAACACATTTCAAAAGTATGCAATCAAAATTTTTCCTATACAATTTACATTTCACAATCACATACTTGATGGCCTATAATTTTAATGTCCTCTTCTGATTATCATTCATTCCTGCTCGACATTTCATGTTCCTTAAGTAAAATATAACATCTTGATACCAGATATAATCATCCATATCACATGTGTAATCAACCTTAGCTTGATTTATCTGGTTTTCATCAAGATTGGATTGAGCCATCAATTTTGCCAATCCTTGTCCTCTAACCAATTTGGTATTCTGGATATCAATATTGAATTCTTGGATCCTATTGATCCATATGCATCTTCTCCCAGACACCTCTTGTTGTGAAAAGATATCCTTTAATGCTACACTTGGCACAAAAGCAATCACAACTACTCCCATCAGATAACATCTGCCTTGATAGCCTTCACAAGTGCATATGCTTGTTTCTCATTAATATCATATTTCAATTCAGCAGCCTGCAAAGATTTACTAAAAAATACAATAGGCTACTCATAACCCTTATCTTGAAATACAGCCTCTGGAGTATGATAAAATTTATCTTCAGAGCGGCCACTATCTAATTTAGAACTTATATCTTGTGAACCCTCCTCACTAGAGGATGCAAGTGGTGCTCTATTTTTGGTATTTCTTTGTTCTCTCATGGGAGCACTAGTAGACTCACCATTTCTTCTGATCCAGCTCTTCTTTTCCTGTCCAGGTAAATGTTCTAGAGTAACCTCCAGATTTTTCTTAACAAAGGACCTAGTATTTCTTTTTTTTTCCATGATTTATAGTTTATAGCACTGGTTCTAACATTTTGAGTCACCACCCACCAAAGTGGGAAATCCTTAACTGAATACAATAGGAAAAACAAGAGTCCACTTAAAAAACTTTATCTCTAGACTCTCCCCAGCGGAGTCGCCATTCTTTTGGTCATCCTTTTCATTACTAATTGTAGGGTTACACTATGATTGACAACTTAACGTCACTGACTCTATCACCACTCCAAAGTCTGCAAGGAAAAGGGCCAATTAACAAGGATCAAAGAGATCCTCCTACACTTTGAACCTAGATACTCAAGCGGTTGTACCCTTGATTCACTTCTTGAAAGGAATCACTAAATACTAAGCAATTATATCATTTACTAACTAATTTAAAGATTTTATCATTTATATTGTGTGTGTGATTGATGATGATGAAATGCTTCTAGAGAATGGACCAGTGCCTTAACCAAGGGCATAGAGTCATCAACAATGCATATCAACTGAAAACCCCAACTCAAACACTCTTGGACTCAGAATAAGTGCTTTGCCTATTATTCCTCTCCCTCATATACCTAGACATCAAATTCTTATCTAGCCATGAACTCACTGAAATCACCTTAAAGACTTTAATCCTAACTTTGTTAGGAACTCAAAGATAACTCCACAATACTCTTTGTTTACCATATGCTAACTCACTTTGTGACATTAACATATATGAACCCAAGAATAAAATAAGAAGACATACACAAATATAAGATTGGAATCCAAGTGTATTCTCATTAAAGTTTGCAGAATCAAATACATTACTAGACAACAAATCGTTAGGAAAAAGACCCAAAATCTAGGCTCTCCTTGTTCAGTCTTTTACATTGACCTTCAATATACATCAACAACAACCAAAAATAGAAAAACTTCTGCAATATATACCCCTAGTCATCTTGGAATCCCAAAATAGGATGCAACAAGCTACAGATGACTAGGGTTAGGGTTTTACCAACCAAACCAACTAGAAACAGTCACAATTAAATACCGGGGAGGAAACCCAAGCAACCTAGAGAAAAATAGATCCAAGAATGATCTGTAATCATGGTAATTCCCTGAGAAAGTACTAAAAACCATGAATTCACCATGCATTATCAATCTGATTAGACACCTACAACATGCCTTGAGCAACAAATTTATCTATTTCCCCATGGTACAGTCCTGTAATTGATCATGGAAACCCTGGACCAATCTGTAGCAGTTGGCGAGATCATTCCTACCAAACCCAGCCACTTAAACATTTAATTTCAGTCCTTCCTATTGTAGAGAAAACCCTTCTAAAATTCAAATTTGAAATGCAACGGCTAACCAGACATATTTTAAAATGCAATCATCGATCCATTTATTTCTCGGCAGATCAGACGGTCATTGTTAATCTTTAATACTCAATAATCCATTGAAAAGTCCACCACCAAGTCATCAATCTCCCAGCCAATAATAAATGACCACCTTAGTGATGCATAACATTACGAACCCACCCGATGGTCTCCATCTCTAAAATCAAATCAACGGTTGTCGCTACACCATGGCCTTAAAAATTATGCATCTTATCCCAGCGGTGTAATGACAACCGTGACATTTCTCCATGAATTAATCATGCCTGAAGACCAAAAACAATGGCCCCACTAAAAATTTTCCAAGTCACAAACCATCGACCAATCAGGAGCGAGAAACTCAGCACTTCATGGCACATTGGACCCACTAGATAAGCCTTTAAATCAGACGGTTGTCTTAAGATCTCATGGCTTTGACAGATTCCATAAGATCTTAAGACAACTGTAGATCCTCTATTGATGTCAAGACCCTTAAGGACACACCGGCAACCAGGTCCCACTGAGGAACATCATACTATTGGCTAATCAGATGGTTGGCGCATGATCTCATGGGGAAAGAAGATTCCATGAGATCATACATCCACCGTAGATTTAGAATCTTAGACTTAGATACCAGGCCCACCGGGATAGATGGCGCTTCATCGCTATATTGCCTATCAGAAACTTTGACAACCTGTAGTCTTGCGAAACAATGACAGCCACACAATTTTAAAGGGCAGAACTTAGGAAAAAATAATGCGGGAGATGGCTAGACTTAGGGAAAATATTAAAGGGGGACCCTGACATGAAACCTAACCGTGAAACATATAAAATGAACCCAACCCTTTTTCACATGGGTATTTTAGGACTTTAGTGACTGAAAAAGGTAATGCATAATTAGAACAGGGCTAAGATAGACTAGGGTTTCATATCCCAACGGCTAGACTTTTCAAAATTTTCACCTAGGGTTTAAGACAGAGACATGAAAAAATATTGCAAAGGCTAAAGGAAAGATGATGAAGCCATGAAAATTTTTTCAAGTGCTAACAATATCTACCTTCAACTTTTTTCAATGCACAAGAACACTACCTCATACACCAAGTCGAAGAGATTGAATTGTGTGGACCTGTAATCACAAGGTCAATGTGGATGGTTGAGAGCCACTTAAAAATTTTGAAGGCTTTGATTTGACAAAGAGCACATCTTGAGGTTTATATGGTATACGAGACTATGGTGTACATTACTAAATACCTTCCTAACTTTGCGGCAAAGATCTGTGTAGATCACATTTGAGATCTCAATTCCATTAACAAATTCGAAGGGGAGTGCCTGATGAGGAAAGGTAGAATGAGAAAAGTGAGAGGTAATTATTTGATGTTCATCGACATTAATCTGAACATATTTTACATTTGGATTATATATATATATATATATATATATATATATATATATATATATATATATATATATATTGTAGTCAATTTATTCTTAATCTTCAATATACATCAGTTGTAAATTTTTAGTTATTTTTTGTACAACTAATTGAGAGTGGGATACACTACATTTTTATGTCGCAAACAATCTTAATTGGATGACAATATGGATTCAACGATGTCAACAATTTGATTGTGCATTAACATGGGAAGTGTGGCTTCATTGGTTAAAGAAGCTCACTGTAATGAAGATTCTAGTGTTACACCAAGGGAAATTGATTTAGCATATGGTTTAAGAGATAAATAGGTGCGTATAAATATATTAATCACCCATATAATTTTATTTTTTTAATTGTAATGATGTACATATATATATGTTATTTTTTACTTACATTTTTACATGTTTGACATATTGCACGTGAAACACCACAAGGGTATATGGTGCAATGGTCATAAATTTTGCATCAAAAGGTTGGATGACACGAAGAAAACTTGTGATTCTAGAATAATTGTAGTATTTCATGTGATTAACATTTCATCTAGAAGTGACATACATCCTCAATTCTCAAAAAATTGATACTATGGGATTTTGGATTATATACTTGAGTGTGACTTTAGGTCCTTCAAATTATTTATTTTCATCATCTAATGGTATAGGCTATCATTGAATGCAAATGATCCTGATAGAACTATTATTGAACATGATAATCAATTTAAAATGGTTAATACAAGGTCATTTGAGTGAGCTGGAAATGAGCCATATGTTCTTCCAAGCCAATGTGAGCAGGTATTGTACTCAAAGGTTCCACATTGGTGTGGGAGCATAATCGAGCACAAAAGGCTCTCATTGAGCAGATAGTAATTGAGCACCGAGCATGTAGGAATTCTTTTTGTTTTTGTGAATTTAATTTTCCAATAGTTTGGTTTAAGTTTTCCATAAAGCCTTCTATGTGGTGGAAAAGTTAAGGTGGCAACTCTATAATCTCACCGAGTCTTTAGCCACCAAGGACAAATAGGACAAATTAGGAATCCTATTTTTAGAAAAGTTTGGTGTGTTCACAATAGATGGGAAAAGACAAAAGAAAATCCTTCAAGGGAATTACAAATGTTAAAGAAATGTAACTGTCACATCTTTGCAAGCTTTTGCCACTTGGCAAGCTTGTGAAAATCTTGTTTCTACTTTATCTTGACTGTAACTGCTCCCAAGAATGTGTGATGCTTTCTTGGGCATTATAGATCAAAACCCTTCAAATACAATGAAGGAAAAGCATTTCAAAGACTCACGATTTATGTATGATAAAAACTGTTGAAGAATAGAATAGTCTCATTTGGGTTTTCTTGTAAACCCTTTTACGGCCATGTACGGTCACCTGTGTAATAATTTCTTCATGCATGTTCCATCTTATTTAGTTATCTTCCATTTGCAAGTGGTTTGATACCATGAAGTGGGAGGAGATAGGAAATATTTTGGTTTTTTTCTAGTAGGTCTGACTTTAATTCATAGGTAGTGGTCTGGGGCCAGGGAATGGTTGTAACTTGAACTCCCCAGAGTGATTGTTCATGGCTCTAGGAGATTCAAGGTAGAGTAGTGTATTTTATGTTTTTGTTTTCAAATTTGTATGTCATGCAGGAAGGAGGAAGGAGACTGATGCACTAGGTGGACATCTGTATGTGGCCACCAAGTAAATTGTAGAATCAATAACATAAAGTTGTGGTTTGCAATGTTACAAGAGTTGGAACTCAAGATTTGGAATGGATATGTCCCTTAAAACATCCTGAGTAACTAGTGTAATACACCAAAAATGAGCTTCAATACCATTAATCTCCTACATCAACAAATCGATCAAAATCGACCCTAAAGTCCTCACCCAAGGTACACCTGCACATCAAGCAATTGAAACCCCAATCGATCCTATCATAAATCTGCATCAGGGAATATTCCTAATTTATCCTAATTATCTCTAATTGAATATTATTTGGCAATAAATGATATTATTTTATTTATCCTATGTGTGATTGATTGAATATGATAAATATTTAATTAACTAAACTTCATTTAGCCACTTAATCACTTTAATTAGATTTAATTAAATTATTCTTAATTAATACTATTTATTAGACAATAAATCAAAAATAGAAAGATAATTGATTGAATATTTATTTAATTGATTAAATCAAATGGGTTGAGAATAAAACACATGAAAATTAAATAAAACTCATAATTATCTATGCAAAAATCAGAAGATCAATTAAACTCAAAATCAACTCTTGGACTCATTTTGTTAACTTTCTAAACTCAACATGTGATTATGAGTTAAAAAGTAGATTGGAGTGATCTCAACTTCCAATTATGAGTTAAAAAGCTAATTTGCATGATTTTCACTAGATAATTATTTCTAATTCCCTGATTACTTCCCAATCAATTCGAGTTCATCAAGGAGTGATTTTTGACTTTTTCATGAGTTCTCAAACTTGGATTTCTATATAAACAGCCCCCAGTCCTTCTCAATCAAATATGTGCAATTTTGAGAACAACAGAGTTATACTGTCGAGTTCTTGTGAGATTGTGTATCTATTTTTTAGATCAATTTCTAGTTTTTTCATTCATAGCTTAGTTTTCATTTTCATTGATTATCAAGTTTTAAATCAATTTCATATAGTTTTTATTGTTATTGCATTGAAAATAAAGAAAAATTAGATTAATATTGCATTCATTTCAATAGTTTTTGCATTTAAATCCTTCATTTAGGCATTGCATTGTCACTGGTCTCAATCAAATCTAAGAATACCATACTCGCGTCTTCTACAAGTCAGTAAATTGCCTGACTGATGATACATATGTTGATTGTTTATTTATTTATCATTGATCTGTAATGTTTTACTGAAGTGTTGTGTCTTTTGAACAGGTACAATTTTCACACACACATTTCTGGCACCCACCATTGGGCCTGATATCGAGTTTCCATCTCATATTTCATCAACTTTCTGATCATTTTTCATCAAGTTCTCAGATTTTGAAAATATTATGTACAATCTCGTACGACAATTTGCAGTGTTGTTTGGGAAGATATTGTCTATCATACAACAAATGACATTCCTAAAGTGTCGTATCGATACATATATATTATCATATCAGAGCCATATTATTGTATGGGTTGAGGTATATTGTCATACGACATTTCATGCCAATATTTTAATTGTCGTATGGTTTTTTGTAATCAATTTTTAAGGTTTTTTCTCTAAAATTTGATTGATACTAATCCTAACCCCTATTATTTTCTGGTGCATGATTGTTTGAGACACCCTAACACTTTTTGCAGGATGTGAGATGAAGACTTGAGCATTGAAACTTACCCTTTTGGCCTATTCTTGTCTTTTCTTCTAAGCCCTTGTTTGTAGGAAACCCTTTCAAAAAATCGTTGGCCAGAGAAAGCTCAATCATAAAAAAAATTTGACTTGTGGTTTTGCAGGTTGCCAACATCTTCATTGAGAAAATATTGTGTTTGGTTAATCTCTTTTTCATAGGCACATAGTTAATTAATTGTGTGCATCATATTAACATTGTGGTAGATATTGAGGGGATTATGCTCTTCTCTTTTCAAAGAATCAGAAACCCAGAAGCTATCTCCCCCTGGTAATGTGTGTACTATCTCTAGATTAACATTGTTTGGCATGTCTTGGATAGGGAAAAGGACAAGGTTAGGGGATTATGCTCTTCTCTTTCTAAAGAATTAGAAACCTAGATCTTGTGGTCCCCAACCTCACATTTTATTTAAACCTTTAGAGGGCATGTCGGGTAAGGTAAAAATCTCCCAAGAATGACCCAAGTGGGGACAATTCTTAAGCTGACTCTTCCACCCCACTATAAAATTTGACGCTTCCTTGAGGTTAAAGCCTCGGAAGATATAATTGTGCTTGTTCCTTGGATTTATTCCATGAACATGCTTGGATCTTGTGTAGAGTGGAGCCTCTTTAATCTTGCTTGCGAGACTACATAGGTTTGAGTACTCATAGGGTTAACAGCCTCAATCATGCTTGCGGGACTATGGGAGATAGTTGTGAATAGATGCCTTGATTAAAATCCTAAGCTAGTTTGCTACCGATCTACCTCTAAAGGAATTGTAGTGCTTGTGCGAGGTGAATAGTAATCACCCCAAGAAACTCATCATATCGAGCCCTCCTTGACATTTGAACTCGGCTAATATGGCCTCCAACTTCCATTGCGTATTGTTGGGTTGTCATATTTTGAGGATTCATTGAGTGTGTTTCTAAGTCAATGTGCAAGTAGTACATGTCTTCTCCTAGTTAGGTTAAGCTAGGTTTTTTTGATTCATTAAAATAGTTCCCATATGTTTTCTATGATTGTGAGCCTACTGCTATGCATAAACATCCTCAAACAATCCAAAACACACAGACCTGAAAAACTGGAAAGAAAACTTGAAAAGCCAACTGAGACCAAAAACACCAAAAATCCCAAAATTTGAAGAAAAATCCTTTTATGGTGTAAACTTTCATCCATCCCTAGCAATTGTCTTACGAAAATTGCTTAGTATTCCCAAGTGTCGTATTAGAACCCCTGAAGTGTCATATGAGAACTAGGTTATTATCATATGAGAGTTGTTAGAAATCCCAAGAAAAAATTAAATCCCCAGTGTCATTTTCGTATGAGATCCTAGATTATCATGTCAGGGCTTATTATGTGTCGTACAAGAATGCATACTATCATATGATAGTTTGCACAAATTGCTAGAAAAACCCTAATTTTGACAAAAATCCAATCAACCTTTAGCTTTGGTCAAAATTTTCTTAGAAAATTCACTGTGTCAGGTATAGAATAAAGAAACAGCAATCCAATTCCATTTTCCCAAAGTGGTCTGTTTTGCTCAATTTGTCATCTTGTTGATTAATTTGGAACATGTTTTATCTTGTGTCAAAAACCTTGTCAAAACACTTTCAATTGTTCATCATCTCTCAAAGGCTAAGTGTTGTGTATTAGTGTCCACTATATTTTAGGCATCTACCCATACATCTCGGATACTTTATCCTTCACTTATGTCCATGATGTAGTCAAGGCTGGTGGATCCAATTAAGGACTCATCGACCTTGTAGCCAAACCAATATGCAGTAGAAATACACAATCATAACAACAGATCTGTAATAAAATAGAAGTCTTTATTCATCAAATCACCGATTACATGAAATGTGTCAGGTTGTAAGGCCTTCCCAGTTACGATCAAATACAAAGTAAATAATAGTCTACAAGATATCACCGGGTCCAATTCTTCTCCACAACATCAGCATTCAGCTAGCCCAGGTCTGCAATAGGCAGCACACTGGTAGGCACCCAAGAAAGATCTAAACTTATACTCAAACTTCCAAGCAATCTTCCTGCTCCTAAGCTCACAGGCTACTAACCTTTCTCCCAACAATATCATGCCCTAAACATCTACCCAAGCAACCTATGACTACTGATTCCCAGCGACAAGTTAGCTGAAGAAATAATTAACCCTTACAAACAAATATTAAATGCTAAAACATCAGTCATCTCTCACATAGCCTTACAAAATAAATAAACTCTCAAAGATGACCCCAAATGGTCATCAAATCCACATAGAAGAATGCAACATGCCATATCTAGGTCCCCACACATCCAACAATTAACCCATAACTTGAGGAGTGTGACCTAAATCAATGAAACCAGTCAGCCAAGCTCATCCAACAAAACAATCTAGTCGGTAAGCAAGAACACCAAGAAATAGAGGAAATAACTAAGCACCAGTCGACTGACCATGCCAAGCATGACCAAGGAACATAGTTATTGTCGAGCAATAGAGAACCAATGCCTTTAGTCACTGAGCATTCTTTAGAGACCGAGCACCTCGATAACTATAGAAATGGAGCAGCCAGGCTCCCAAACCAAGCAAGAACTCCACCAAACCAAGATCAAAACTAAGAATCTACCTTCAAAGATAAATATATTTTTGGTTGATATAGGATTTCCAAGAATCCTAGGATGCTCTTGCATCAGACACCCTAGGTAAGAAAGATTTTCTCATAAGGAAATCAGGAACATCTCAAGGGAATCAAAACAGGTATGCCAAATCTATTCTTCACCCATATCTCATCTTGTCCTTCATCCCAAGTAGTCTTCACTTCATTCATTGTCTCATGCAGAAAGTCCTTCTATTTTCCACTTTGTTTACCCCTCCAGTCGGTAATTGATAGTAATCAACTCTGACCACTACCAATCACATCAGTGCCTTGGTGAGGTTCATCCATTCCAGACTCCTCAACCAACTCAGTATCATCTGCATGTCTCTGTGTCACAAATGTCACCATTTTTTATACCATCTCTACCAACAAGACCATCTATCTCTTAATCTCAACAAACTCTTTAGAGATATCATTCTCCTTCTCCTTCAAACTAGACTTAATAGGAATAGGTTCATCAACCTTGTGCTCCTGAGGTTTGTCATAAGGACAACACTTGATAACTCCACATCCCTTAACCCCTGTCTCTTGTAAAGGTATTAGCTTATGCCAAGCTCCTTCATGCCTAACCACATAGGTATTAGCATGACCATCAAACAAAACATTCTTGTCAAACTACCAAGATCTACCGAGTAATAGATGACAAGCATCCATAGGCAATACATCACACAATATCTCATCATGGTAAGATCCAATCTGAAACTTAACCAAGCATTGTTCTTCAACTCTAACCTTAGACACATCTTGTATCCAACTAATCTAATAAGGATCAAGATGTTTCCTTCTTTCCAAATTCAATTTACTAACCATTTCATCTGAAAGAAACTTCTTAGAACTGCCACCATCAACTATGACATTACATACCTTATCCTTGCACTTACATCTAGTTCTGAACAAATTCCTTCTTTGCATTGGTTCATGAACACATGTAGCTAATCTCCTAGTGATAAGTGTCTCACCTTTTTCTACAACATTCACAATATCTTCTTCAGCAGTCAGTGCAACCCTTTTCGTAGATCACTGCCAACTTCTATGACCAGCTTCTCCACAGTTATAACAAGTGCCAATGAACTCATTCTTCCACCTTCCTCTCTATCCAACATTCTTAGTAACTTGACCACTGTTAGATCCCACATCAGTCTTAGGCTTCTCTATCATATTACTCTCAGCAACTATCTCACTAGTTTTACCACCTCGGTTCCTATTGTTATGTTTTCCTTCATACTTCTTATTCAGCTTCTCTTCAATCTTCAATGCCATCTGATAAGCATCACTAATTGTTTTCATTCGCATATTAAGTAACTCTTCCTGAATACTAGGTCTCAAATCATAGACATACCTAGCAACCTTTTCTTTATCAGCTTCAAAATGACCATTCCTAATCAAGATTCTGTAAAACTCCTCGGTATACTCCTATACCAATTTGTCATTCTTCTTCAAAGCTTGCATCTTCTTAAACATGTCCAATTCATAATCCACCAGAATTAATTGCTTCTTCAGCTTGTCCACCATTTGGTTCCACTTAGTGATCTTTTCTTTTCCTCTTCTACCTCTTTCCAACTAAACTTCTCTCCACTAGATATTTGCTTGACCCTTTAACTTAGTCTTTACAAATCTAACCCTATCAGGATCTTCTATTTCTTCCTACTCAAAGTATTCATCAATCTCATTGATCCAATCAATCCATTCTTCTAGCCTAAGGCTTCTAGCAAATGCAGAAACTTCAATCTTAGGTCTTTTCCCAATCTTAGACATAGCTTTCAGAATTCAATTCTCCTCAGTATCTCTAGCTTCTTCGATAGGTTCTTCAAAATGATCTTCCTTAGATTCATCATCACTATCATCTTTCAAGGTAGGCTTCTTCTTTCTCAACTCCTCTTGCAGATCTTGCAATTGTTTCTGCAAGGCCCTAAAATCATGAATACTGAATTCTCCGGTAGCTTCCTCTTCTTCAAAGATCTCACGATTTCTCCTCAAAGGCATCTTCAAATCAAGATCTATACATGAACACACAAGATCCACTCGGCTCCAACAAGAATGAACTTTTCTCAAATAGGAACAAACTTCACTCTAATACCACCTGATGTAGTCAAGGCTGGTGGATCCAATTAAGGATTGACTGACCTTGCAACCAAACCAATATGCAGCAGAAATACACAATAATAACAATAGATCTGTAATAAAATAGAAGTCTTTATTCATCAAATCACTGATTAAATGCAATGTGCTAAGCTATAAGGCCTTCCCAATTATGGCCAAATACAAAGAAAATAACAATCTACAAGATCTCACTAGATCCAATTCTTCTCCACAACGTCAGCATTCAGCTAGCCTAGGTCTACAATAGGTAGCACATGGGTAGGCACCTAGGAAAGATCTAAACTTGTACTCAAACTTCCAAGCAATCTTCCTAATCCTAAGCTTGCAGGCTACTAACCTTCCTCCCAACAATTTCATGCCCTAAAATTCTACCCAAGCAACCTATAAATACTGATTCCCAGCCACAAGTTGGCTGAAGAAATAATTAACCCTTACAAACAAATATTAAATGCTAAAACATCAGTCGGCTGTCACATAACCTTACAAAATAAATAAACTCTCAAAGATGGCCCCAAATGGTCATCAAATCCACATAGAAGAATGCAACATGTCAGATCTAGGTCCACACACATCCAATGGTCAACCCATAACTTGAGGAGTGTGACCTAAATTAACAGAACCAATCGGCCAAGCCGACCAACAAAACAATCCATTCAGTAAGCAAGAACACCAAGCAACAGAGGAAATAATCGAGCACCAATTAACCGACCATGCCAAGCATGAATGAGGAACACAGTTATCACTAAGCAGTAGAGAACTGACACCTTCAGTCACCGAGCATTCTTCAGAGACCGAGCACCCCAGTAACAATAGAAACTAAGTAGCCAAGCTCTCAAACTGAGAAAGAACTCCACCAAACCAAGATCAAAACTAACAATCTACCTTCAAAGATAAATGTATTTTTGGTTGATACAGGATTCCCTAGAATCCTAGGATGCTCCTGCATCAGTCCGGGTCATCTTTTCATCAAACAACCCTAGACAAGGTTACGTCACTTAATTTTCTTAAATCAAGTTATCATTCAATTGTCTTATCTTGCTCAAAGATTCCCCTTCAGGTTAATGGTGGAAACTAGAGACTCTTCACATAGAAAACTAAGAGAAGACCCAAATACATCACCCTCATCTTCTCTCATTGTTCTATCTCTTCGTCAACCCTACGATCATGATCTTTACAAAGAAGATGAACTAGGAAATTTGTGCTTAAAAGGATATCACACAACTCCTCCTGAATCAACTCCAGAAGAAAATCAACACACTTCTATGTCTCAAAGAGAAACTAGCCAAGGTTCACAAGGCCATGACTCTAACGAGGGTAGGGTTCAAGAACCTACACCTTTAGAAATTGCACAATACCGATATGATGATCTCTTTAAGAAACTCATGAAGCATTTCGTATGAGAGGATAAAGAGACATACTTCCTCGAATTAACCCAACAAGGGGTTAAACTTCCTCACAATTTTAATGTTGAAGACATCATAACACAAGAGGAAGAGACCCCTATCATAGCTATGATGAAATAGATGCATGCTATGCAAGTCAAACTTAACAAACTGGAAAAAGAGAAAGAACCCAAAGAGTTCTCTATGGATGCCATATATCCATTTCTATTTGACCAAAGCATGTATATGCCACCTTTCCCAAAAGGGGTGGAACTACCAAACTATGACAAATATGACAAAAATTTAGATCATCAAGATCATGTCAGATAGTTTTACACTCTATCCATGGAGTTCATGCATGAACCAACATACTTAATGTGTTTCTTCCCATGATATTTGGGAGGGTCATCCATCAACTAGTTCTCCAAAATCCCCCCAACAATAAAAACTTTTTAGGAGTTGATCAAATTGTTCTATCATCAATACTCCTACAACATCCAGCATCTAGTCACAATAATCAATATATGCAACTTGAAACAGAAAGTAGGAGAACCCTTCCTGACTTTCCTCAAATGTTGGAGGAAGAAGTTCTCGCATTATCCTCAACAAATTCTAGAAAATGAGAAATTGGAAATCTTCATCAATAATCTGATCCCAAAAATCAACTATCATCTTCACATGCAAAGTCATACCTCATTTGAAAAAATGGTGGATAGTGCCATGAAAATAGAGGATGTAGTTGTTTGCAAGGGAGATATCTCGCTTCATAAAAAGAACAAGTATGACTCAAGTTCTCATTCCAACAATAAATATAAAGTCAAATTCTGGAACAAGAACAAAAATGTTGTCACAGATTGTGTTGTTGATCACATCAGTGCTCCACCCAAAGCACCAGCAATTAACCTCACAATTGGTACTCGAGCCATAAAAGCTTCACAAATGAAGATAGTTTAACTTTCTAAAAAGTCAAATAACTATAAAACATGGGTTACAACACCAAAACATGAGTTCACTCCTTTGGATGAGTCCTTAGAATCGGCCATGAAAACTCTGTTGGCAAATAATATCATCACACTACCTAAGATAAAACCTTATGATCCAGAAGTCAATCCAAAGTGGTGGAAAGAGATCAATTTCTATGACTTTCACCAAAACAAGGGTCATAAAACCAATAATTGCATGTGCCTAAAACATCTTATTCAAGACAAAATTGATGCTAGAGAAATTGTTATTGACAACCATAAATCCAATAATGATCATACGGAATTCATGGAACCTTTTATGAAGCATAATTAGGGAGAATCATCTTCTTCCAAACCAAACATGGGTGCTAAGGTCAATTACACATACTTTGATAACAATGATGTCATCAACATGGTAGAGCCATGCTCATCTCAGCATTGCAAGTTCATCACCATTTTCAAGAGAGATAGAGACAACATATCAGCCAATGCGGTCACTCGGTCTCAAGCTTAGGTAACCCTTCTAGGACAAAACTTGAGCTCATCAAATGCCCTAAAAGTACCATTCAATCTTGCAAATGTGACTAAACAAAGGATTGCATCTAAATCTTCCAATCCTAAAGAGTCCAAAACAACATCTTACAAAATTATCCAACAACTGCAACACATTAATGTAAATATTTCCATATTTGAGTTACTTCAAATTTCTCCTAGTCATCGTACAGTTCTAGAAAAATCTCTCATCAGTTCTAATGTTCCATGGTAGGTAATTTGACTTCTCAATACATTTCCTTTTTAGAGGAAGATGACAATTCAGTAAGTCACCCACATAACTAGTAATTTCATATTGAAGTCTTGATTAAAAACTGTTGTGTCTAACATGTTTTGATAGATGGGGGAGCTGGTCTAAATATTTGTTCATATAAACTAGTTACACAACTGGGATTGTCAAAAGATGCTATTGATCCTAAAGATAAAATAACCATAAAAGCATATGATGAACAAGAAAGATCTTCCAAATGAGTCATCATGCTACCTATCAGAATAGAACTTGTCATCAGAAACATCACTTGTCAAGTGTTGGACCTCCCGCTAGCCTATAACATCCTCTTAGGAAGGCCCTGGATTCATGAAATGCAAGCTATCCCATCAATATACCATCAATGTGTCAAGTTTTCCCATCATGGAGTAGAGGTCACAATACCAGTAGACATGTCAACATCTTCCAATGTTTTAAAGGAAAGTATCGACAAGCTTGTCCCACACAACAGAGAGTTTTCTGCCAAACAGAGTGACATAGCATCCACATCCAAAATGGAAGACATAGTTAAGGAGGTCAAATCAAAGATACAGGTATGGGAGAATACATAATAGAACTAGTTCTATCTCTTACATCTCTCCCACTCTCTCCTAAATCTTATGGGTTACCTTTAGAGAAAATCAAACCTGCAACTAAAAAACCATAGGTTATCTTTAATGAGAGTTTCATCACGGAATAGGTGTCCAAAAAATAGTCCGATGAGGAAGAAGTTGTACTAGCCTAGCTATATAAAGATGAATCTTAGTCACAAATAGATCAAAAACATGAATCCAAATCACTTAAGGTTCCTTCAAAATCATAT
Source organism: Chamaecyparis obtusa (assembly GCA_027943335.1). Taxonomy (NCBI): domain Eukaryota; kingdom Viridiplantae; phylum Streptophyta; class Pinopsida; order Cupressales; family Cupressaceae; genus Chamaecyparis; species Chamaecyparis obtusa. Next base: position 1,367,444 of record BSBK01007775.1, on the reverse strand, counting down.
GGACTAGGACACAAGCTAATTTCCAAGATGGAATATATAGGAAAAGGACCTCTATGGATGAGAGGAAAAGGTATTATCGAACCCATTGAACATTTTGGGAGGAAAAATAAAGATACTACAGCCATAGGTTATCAGAAGAAACCTTTCCATCTCAATGGAAACTCTACTCATGTCATAGAATAGACAAAACCTAGGATGGATACTCAACAAGAGGAAGAAACACATCATTCAATAGTGATGATTTAGACACAACAGATGTTTTTCCTTATGAGTGTATACCTTAGCACATCTTAGACCTTCTCAATGATGATAAAAAACCTAAAGAGAGAATCAATGTGGTAGACATACAAGAACCTACTACTACAATGGAACAGACTAGTCCAAAAGAAGGAGAGACATCCCTCACCATAGATGAACATTTAGGATACTCTAGTGATTCTGAGATAGATTCTCATGAATATCGATTCCGTTTAGACTCTGAAGGAAACCTCACTTGGGGGATTTGTCCTGATTTTACACATGTTCTTGACTTTCCTAGAGATCCTAATGAGGGATCTAATGACTATGAATGGGGATTCATTCCAAAACTAGAAGAAGAGGAAATTATAACAGAAAAACATATTGATGTTATCCATCAATATGCACCTACAACTGACATGATTCTAAAACTAAGTGACAGACCTCACAAAACTAAATCACTTATTAATAATGTAGGATCCAACAATGGTGTTGAGATGCTAGATGGACTAAATATCTTGAGTAGTAATATCAACTTTGAATTTGAGAGTTGGATCACAACCAATGATGACAACATTGTGTGCATAAACATTTTTAGAGAGTCCTTCCCTCCCCTTACTATCAAACATCCTAAGCTTATTGACCAAATGTCCACAGATTCAAGCCAAGATATCCATACTTTTTGAACAGACTATGCTTTAGCATGTTACCTGAATGTGGTTGAACCTATGACAAGTTCCATCAGTGAACCTAGTGTCAGCATGACAGAGTCAGATATCAATATCTCAGTCAAAAGAATAAGAAAAAAAATAAAAAGATCTCTAAGGGTGAAAACCGCTATGTGGAATTCTTAGAGCCAAAAATAGTAAAAATAAAAGATGTATCCAAAGGTAAAAACCTCCCTGAGGCACCCACAGATGAGATATTTCATGTCCTTTCAAGTCATTTATAGGATAGATCACCAGTTTTGATAGAGAAATCTCAATCTATCAATTTGGGCATAGTAGAGGTGTTAGGAATAGAAATCCACCAATACAACTAAGAGGGGGGTGTTGAACTACAACCGATTTGGAATCTGATTGAAGAATCTATGATTACAAGATCATTGAGGAGTTGTTGATTAGATATGTAATATGATTAAATCAGTATTATGTTGTCATTGATGTCAACTAGTTTGACAACACTTATCTTGTAAGTTACTATACCGAGACATCTGAAGAAAGGTGAATGAGATGAAGAATAGAAAAATCTACATGAGGAAAGATGTACATGATAGATGAGGATAAGGAACACATTGAGTAACTTGTTGATGAGTCTATGACTTGATGATATTGACTTTATTATGTTGCATTCATCTATGATGAAGTATAGAGCTAAAAGACACAAAGCAGTGTTGTCGGTAAATGAAGCAATTCTAGTATACACCGATGGAGTGTAGTGTATACTGATCATAATATTAACTGAGCAGTGTTCACCGACACATTTCTTTGTTAACTAAGTGAAATAGAATGAATTAAATGATTAGTTTAGCTGATAAGATTGATGAGCTGGCAAGAGTATAACATCGAGGTAATGGATAATGTTTGTTACACAGATCAACGGCTGACAAAATTTAAGAAAGATCTAAAGGATGAGAATCAAACGTGTTATTGACACAAGTGCCGAGAAAAGTTTGAAGTGGCAAAATCTATGAATGTGGTTAAGCGGCAAAATCTGATGGTGGAGAAGAAAATGATTTACTCATCTATATAAGAGAACATAATTTCTTAATAGAAGGATGTCAGAAGAAGTAGAAACTGGAGGAATATCATGTGAACAAAGTTTTCATGCATTTCTGATCATACTGGTTAAGTAAAGAACTAAGCTGCAGAACAATTGCTAAGCTACAGAGAGAAATTACTGACGGATAGTAAGTTGATACAGTATTGAATCTGAAGTGAAATATTGATCAGAAGGATTTGTTTGGACTGAATATTGATCTGTAATTTGCAATTGAAGTTGTATTTTTTAGAGTAATAGATATATTTGACTTTATAATTAAATCATTTCAGTTTAATTACTTAAGTCCTCTATTATTCTTTTTCACTTAAGCTATCTCTTTTAGGTGCATAATAATTAATATTTATATTAATTATTATTGTACAACCTAGCTTTTTGTGGCTTTAGGGTTTTTGTCCTTATAAGCCACTTTTGTAATTATTTCTATTATTCTCTCTTAATACATTTTGAGCTCTGACATTTTTTAGCACAAGAGGGTTTTGCTTTTTCCATATTTTTGCTTCATTCTTTGTGACAGGTTTATTGCATGTAGCTGGATCTTGGAGTTGAATCTGATATTTCATCAATTTCTATAGTATTAAGGCAGATCATTTATTGTTACATATTTAACCATTGTATATAGTCAAAATCTCTTTACCGAGTGGACTCTGAAAGTCTTATAATGTATCATTCATAGAATAAACATTGTTATCCTGTCAACCCCATAGTGAATGCTGGTTGGATCATAACTTCTAGTCTAAAATCCTCTAACAAGGTCACACCTAACAGTGTGTTTGTAAACCTTTAACATGGTTGGGTCTTAACCGACCTCACTTCAGAAGAGTGAACAATTTTTGGGTTGTCAGTCCCAAGTGGTTTTTCCCTTTACAAGGTTTCCACATTAAGTCTCTTGTGTTATGTGTTGATTGTGATATCTGTTTGTATCATTCTTTACATGTTACATGTTAGATTTGATCGATAACTATTATAGTATTTGATTGGTAATCGGTAAAAGCACAAACAATGAAATTTTTATTATTTACCGAGGAGCAAAAATTGTAGAAGTTGTTCTGAATTATACATTTTGTTTTGGGACACTGGATAACTGATTCACCCCCCTCTCAGTTATTCTAAAAATTGGTATCAGAGCATTGGTTGCTTGGAATAGATTTTTAAGAACTTAAGCATAAAGGTCTCAAGATGTATAAGAGGGAAGTACTGAAAATAAACAAAGAGAACTTCGCAGTATGGCAAAATAGAATGAAGCTACACATATCTAGAATTGGGAACTCTACACTAGATCTGATGGAGAATGGCTACATACAACCACCCACTGGTCCCTTAACTCTTGATGAATCGAAGGAAAAGCATGAACACAATGTTACTATGATGGAACTTGTTGTTGCCTATACCGATGTTGAATTTGAAGATATTAAGACATGCATGACTGCCAAAGAAATGTGGGATAAATTAACACAAATATACAGTGGAGATCTGAATGTCAAAAGAGCCTGAGCTGAAAGTCTGAGAGGCAGATTTGATGATATGACAATGAAAGAATGTGAGAACATTGTCCAATATTCAAATAGACTCAAAGAGGTGGTACATGCTATTAGGGCATCTGATGGAGTAATTGATGATGAAATAATGATAAGCAAGATTCTCATAACTTTTCTACTAGTTTATGCAATTAGGATTTCTGCAATTCATGAAGCAAGAGCTACATCCAACCTTACTCTTAACACTTTGATTGGTAAACTTACAACCTTTGAATTAAACAACTTTGATAACATTGTTGTTTCTTCTATTGAATCCACTTTCATGTCTTCTTTGAAGATTGGAAAGTCTAGCAGGAATACTAAGAATTGTGATAGTGATGACAATACCGATGATGAACTTGATGAGCTTGAAGCTCTTATGGCCAGAAGATTGCCAGAAGGAAAAGGAAGGTATAGAGGTAAGCTACATTTGTCATGCTTTAATTGTAAAGAAGTTGGTCACATTGCTGCTAGATGTCCTTAAAAGAAAGATGATGATAGATCTAAAGACCAATCTGAAGGAAGCTATGGGAGAAGAATCAACAGAGGCTACCGACACAACAACAGAGACAACTGAGATGAAAAAGACAAAAAGGTATGTTACATAGCTGAAGATATTGAAATTGAATCTGATTCTGATGATGACATAGAAGTCATATTTGTTGCTATTAAAGATGACTCAAAGGAAGAAGAGAAACATGAAGAGACAGCATTGATCTCTAAACTAAGCAGAAATGATACATGGATTATAGACAGTGGCTGTACACATCATATGACTGGTGATGTAGAGAAGTTTGATCATCTTGTTGAATATAATGGAAGATTTGTGAGAATGGGAAATGATGCACCTTGTATGGTAAGAGGTAAAGGCTCACTGATGATCAATGACAGATTACAATGTGAAAATGCATAATGGGTAGATGGACTAAACTATAATCTATTAAGTGTGACTCAGCTAAACAATTCAAGCCACCGACTGGCTTTTGAGAGAAAAAAGGTGAAGATCTATGATGATGGAGGAAGAATTGTTAGAATTGGTACACAAGCTAGAGGTAATCTATTCTATGTTGATATGGATCAGTCTTCTTGTTTGTTAATAAAGGATGAAGATGCTTGGTTGTGGCACAGAAGGTTATGCCATGTGAACTTTGACAACATGATCAAGATTAGTAGAAAGAAAAGAGTTAGAGGATTGCCTAACTTGACAAAACCTGATCATGCCATGTGCCATGAATGTTAGAAAGGTAAGATGACTAAGTCTAATTTTAAAAGCAAGGACTATTCAACAAAGAAGATACTTGAGTTGGTTCATACCGATCTATGTGGTCCTATGAGAACTCAGAGCTGCTCTAGTGATAGATATTTTATTCTTTTTATTGATGACTATACTAGACTGATGACTATTATGTTCTTGAAAGAGAAATCTAAAGCTTTCAAAATGTTTAAGTGGTATAAAGCTAAGGTAGAGAAAAAAACCGAAAAAGGAAATAAAATGCTTGAGATCTGATAGAGGAGGTGAATTTATCTCTAATGAATTTGCTAATTTTTGTAATGAGCATGGAATCAAAAGAGATGTATCTGCACCGAGGACACCTTAGCAAAATGGAATTGCTGAAAGGAGGAACAGGTCTATAATTGACTGTGCTAGAACATTAATGATATAGAAGAATGTTACTCAGACATATTGGAGGGAAGCTATCAGTAGAGTTGTGTATGTTCTTAACCGAGTACAACTGAAGAAAGACTCCAACCGAACAACTTATGAACTATGGTTTGGACACAAACCTACTGTAAGTTATTTTAGAATTTTTGGAAGTAAATGCTTTATTTTGAAAGATGAAAGAAATGGAAAATTTGATTCTAAAGGAGATGAAGGGATATTTCTAAGATATTCCACTACAAGTAAAGCATATAAATATTTGAATAAGGTTACAAATAAGATAGTTGAAAGTAATAATGTGTGTGTTGATGAGTTTGATGACAAGTACATAGAGGAAAATACAAAAGAACCAGAAGACTACGGTAGATTCACCTACATTGAACATCTAGAGTATCTACCGACGCCACAAACTATAACAATCGGTCAGTAGGAAAATAATACAAGACAACAAGAAACACAAGCCGATGAATGAGATGGAGCTACTGAGCAAGAAAATGACCCTGAGTAGGATGAGCAAGAAAGGAGAAATCAAGTTTTGGATAGTTTTGTCAGAAGACATCATCTTGAGACACAAATCATTGGAGACAGACATGCTAGAATGCAAACTAGAAGCAAAACAAGACAAGGTACATGTCTAATTTGTGAATTTGAACCTAAAAATGTGAAAGTTGCATTAGAGAATGAAGAATGGGTTAATGCAATGAAGGAGGAAATAGAGCAAATAGAGAAGAACAAAACTTGGTCCTTAGTACCCCGACCAAAAGATAAGAATGTTATTGCTACTAAGTGGATATACAAGAATAAATTGAATGAAAATGGTGAAGTTGTTAAGAATGAATGTTGAAGCCTTTGGCAGTCATTCTGTAGCAGTGGTTGTTGCATTCATGACTATGATTGTCATTGATGTCAACACAGTGATATTCTGGAGTTTAGCAGAGAAGCAAGCACAATTTTATTTTGCGTACATGTTATATTGCAAATTGAGTTATGCGTAGTTGATGGTATGTTCTTTGGTGTGTTATTAACCTATGGTTAATAGCACAAAAATAAATTCATTTATTCATGAAAGTTATAAGCATTTTGGTGGAAGCAGTATTCTGGTAGTGTTCCTGAGTAGCGGTTTTTGGTAATCGGAGGCTATCTCCTAGTCGGGATGGAATCTGATTCTACACAGTTAAAGGGAAGTTTGAGACTCATTGGTGGTGATGTGGATCATAGTGCAAACTTTGAGGTCACGTGATTGGAAAGTTATTATTTCTGGAAGCTGACAGTTTTTATGTAATTTTGATGTAGCGTGTTGAAATTATTATTTTATATTTGCATGCCAACTCATTTGTAATTATTTGAGTGTGGTATAAAGGAAGGAATGTTTTCCTTTTTGTAATATGGGATTGTAATAGTTGTGATATGAAATTGTGAAAGTTTTGATGCAAATATATGCATGAGGTGAAGAATAGAGCTAATTCAGTGATGAAGGAAGACTTGCGAAGTACAGAGATCTGGATTTGTGATCTTGTATAGCAGAGAGTGTAGTTTTGGCATAGTGTGAAGGAGGTAACATATTTCATATTATTCTTTTGAATAATCCTAAAATCTGTTTGACAGTGAGTTCAAAGATCTTGCCTTGAAGTTGTTTGGGCAGTGGGTCCTTCTGTCTTCCATAACTCCTAACAGGGTTAGAATCTTTTAACAGGGATTCAAAATCTCCTAACAGAGATTCATATGTACTGAATGTATTTCATAAGACTCCTAACAGGGTCCATCCTTTCATAAGGAACTTTCATATTAGTACATCATTTTGTGGGCATCATTCCCACCGGGGTTTACTCTTTGATCAAGAGGTTCCCTAGTTAACATATCTTGTGTTATTGTGTCATTATGTATGATTATCTTTCTATGGTTGGTTACCGCATTGATTATATGGTTTAAAGCTGTTGAAGTTGATATTGAAGTTGATAAATGGTTTAATTATCAGATAATTGATTCACCCCCCCCTCTCAGTTATCTTGGGGATCTTTGCTTTCTAACAGAAGTCACAAGAAATAAAGCTAGATTGGTATGAAAGGGATATGCACAGGAAGAAGGCATTGACTATGGTGAAACATTTGCACCTGTTGCTAGATTAGGAGTTAGAATGCTACTTGCATATGCTGCACATAAGAAATTCAAAGTCTATCAAATGGATGTGAAGTCAACATTTTTAAATGGTATACTTGAAGAAGAGGTCTACATTGAACAACCTAAAGGATTTGTTGATCCCAACAATAAAGACATGGTATGTAGATTACATAAAGCTTTATATGGTTTGAAGCAAGCACTAAGAGCATCATATGAAAGACTACATACTTACTTGTTAAGTATTGGATTTGTTAGAACAAGTGAAAATAGTAATCTATATGTGAAAGGTGATACTGATGATACTATTATCATTGCTAAAATATTTGTTGATGACATTATTTTTGGAGGCTCAGATCTTGTCTACAAGGCATTTGTTGATGAAATGCAAAAGAAATTTGAAATGTCTATGTTCAAAGAGATTAATTTCTTTCTTGGACTACAAGTGATTCAGTAGAGTGATGGGATATTCATCACACAATGTAAATACATAAAGTACTGAAGACATTTGACATGGAAGATGCTAAACCTATGGGAACACCGATGGCTACTGGATGCAAATTGACAAAGGAGGATGAAACTATAGAGGTAAATCAGACACTTTACCAATCCATGATTTGTAAGTTAATGTACATAGTTCACAATAGACCAGATATAGCACATGTTGTGGGTATTGTTGCAAGATTTTCTACTAATCCTAGAGAATCACACATGATAGCTACAAAATAGATCTTAAGATACCTAAAGAAAAAAGAGAATTATGGATTATGGTATCCTAAGGAAGGGAAGTTTGAACTAAAAGTTTACACTAATGCTGATTGGGCTGGAAATGTGGATGATAGAAAAAGCACCACCGGAGGAGCATTTTTCTTTGGTGAAAGACTTGTAACTTGGACAATTAAAAAGCAGGCTTGTAGTTCTCAGTCTACAGCTGAAGTAGAGTCTGTTGCTACTGCTACTTACTATTCAAACATTGCATATATCAAGCAAGTGTTGGAAGGAATGAATGAGGTAATCACTGACCCGGTGATTATATATTGTGACAACACTAGTGCTATTAATATTTCAAAGAATCCTATGATGCACTCTAAGACAAAGCATATATCTTTTAAGTATCATTACTTAAGAGAACAAGTGCAAGAGAAGCAAGTGAAGATAATCTGTTATATCCATAATTAGGCAAAAGATAAAGTTTGTAGAATACTGATTCACCCCCCCTCTTAGTATTCCCTATTTCTAACAATTGGTTCAGAGCAGAAAATTATGACATCCATACCTTATTTTGTAATCCTCCCTACCTTATTTTGTCATTGTTGTCAAAGGGGGAGAGATATTAGAGCATAAAATTGATATATTTGATAAGGATTGATACTCTTAGGGGGAGCATTGTATTAGAGATTATATTTTGAGGATTTATAAGGATAGTATACATATTCTATACTATGGCCACAATTTTGATACAATTTTGAGATTTTGACTTGTACACTTAGCCAATTTTCTCATATGTTGCCACCAATGACAAAGGGGGAGATTGTTAGAAATTTGGCTAAAGTGAGTACATAGATGTTATCATTATGGCAACATATGATCCACATAAAGATTGCACAGGTCAGAGAGCAAGTATAGAAAAATGCATTACAAATTTGTCTAAGTGTAAGATAGTGTTTTCACCAGCGCACCAGGATACAATTTTTGTTTGTGACATTGACTGGAGTAATTTTAGTGCTTTCGCACTTGAACATAGACTCTATGATGACTAATGATGACCCATCTTAGAGTGCAAGTTAGTACGACATGTACAGAATTAGTTATGACAGTTTTACCAAAGATAGTGTTAAGCCAACATGACAGAATATGAAGGCAAAATTGGTAAAGAGTTAAGGGATTATTTTGTTTATCAAAATAATGACTTAACAATATAAAGGGATGATATCCTAGATGTTAACTCTTGGATAAATATATATGGAAGCTGCCATGTAAAGTTATTATCCTTAATAACTTGTATATATGTAATATGTAATTGTAAGAAGAAGAAGAGAAATATGGTAATATTGTAATGATATGATGTGAATGTAAGAGCAATGAAAAGATATTGATGAAAGCAGCATAACGCTATATACCTTAATCCATTTTTGTAATCAATATACATTTTACATTACTTTTTTGGGCAATGGGCTCATCTGGTAATCAGATTTTGTATTGACAACTCCCAATAGGGTTGAGGCTTCTAACAAGGCCTATAGTCCCTTAATCAGGACTGATACACTATATGCTTGTAATAGACTCCTAACAAGTTCAACATCCTTAATAGGATACTTTTGATTAGTGGATCTTTGTGGGTACCATCCCCACCAGGGTTTTCCCTTGGCCAGGGTTTCCTCGAGAACATATCATGTGTTATGAGTTCTTTATTTCTATTGCTATGCATATTGTTTAGCTCCTTATGTTTAAAGATAATCTATTATATCCATAATTGGGAAAAAGATAAAGTTTGTAGAATACTAATTCACCCCCCCTCTCAGTATTCCCTATTTCTAACAAGAATTTGTCACGTCTAAAGAACAACTTGCAGATATTTTTACAAAGCTTCTACTGAAGGACACATTTGAATACTTGAGGACTAGACTTGGGGTCCGTCCCCTATCTATCAGTCACTAATGTGATCCGGTTGTTGCATCAATCTACTTATATCAAAAGATCATTCATGTTGATGTAGCATAGTTCACACTTTGAATCATGTTCAAGGTTGTGATTAAGTTTGACGAACTTGAACCAACTGGGATATCAGTATTCAGAGATACAGAGGAAGACAAAATTGTTTGTTTATTTGTTTCTTTGGCATTGCTATCAAAGGGAGAGATAAATAATATGAAAAAAGAACAAGCTATGAAAAGGAACAAGCACCAATGAGAACTATCAAAGGGAGAGACAATCTGAATGAGATAGAGTATTGAAGGTCAGTCACAGAGAACAAAAGCAGGAACAAGAGAACTCAAAAGATCACAACTACAGAATGGTAAAGTTGTATTATTTAATGTTGGTTCAGTAATGTAGTGATTAAACATATTAAGTCTATTCGACTTACAGCATTTTTTTCACAAAATTGTAGAATATATGTTTGGTATGTGTATGGTACATTTCATATTACTTGAGTTGCCATCAATGCCAAAGGGAGAGATTGTTGAACTACAACTAATTTGGAATTTGTGATTACAAGATCACTGAGGAGCTGCTAATTAGATATGTAATATTATTAAATTAGTATTATGTTTTCATTGATGTCAACTAGTTTGACAGCACTTATCTTGTAAGTTACTATACCGAGACATCTGAAGAAAGGTGAAAGAGATGAAGAACAGAGAAATCTACATGAGGAAAGATGTACATGATAGATGAGGATAAGGAACACATTGAGTAACTTGTTGATGAGTCTATGACTTGATGATATTGACTTTATTATGTTGCATTCATCTATGATGAAGTATAGAGCTGAAAGACACAAAGTAGTGTTGTCATTAAATGAAGCAATTCTAGTATACACTAACGGAGTCTAGTGTATACCGATTGTAGTATTAATCGAGCACTATTCACCGATGCATTTCTTTGTTAACCGAGTGGAATAGAATGAATTAAAAGATTAGTTTAGCCAATAAGATTGATGAGCTAGTAAGAGTATAACATCAAGGTAACGGATAATGTTTGTTACACAGATCGATGGCTGACAAAATTTAGGAAAGATCTAAAGGATGAGAATCAAATGTGTTGTTGACACAAGTGCCGAGAAAAGTTTGAAGCGGCAAAATCTATGAATGTGGTTAAGCGGCAAAATTTGATGGTGGAGAAGAAAATGATTTACTCGTTTATATAAGAGAACAAAATTTCTTAATAGAAGGATGTCGAAAGAAGTAGAAACTGGAGAAATATCATGTGAACAAGGTTTTCATGCATTTCTGATCATAATGGTTAAGTAAAGAATCGAGCTGCAGAACAATTACCGAGCTATAGAGAGAAATTACCAATGGACAGTAAGTTGATACAGTATTGAATCTGAAGTGAAATATTGATCACAAGGATTTGTTTGGACTGAATATTGATCTATAATATGCAATTGAAGTTGTATTAAGGCAGATCATTTACTGTTACATATTTAACCATTGTATACAGTCAAAATCTCTTTACCGAGTGGACTCTGAAAGTCTTATGATGTATCATTCATAGAATGAACATTGTTATCCTATCAACCCCATAGTGAATGCTAGTTGGATGATAACTTCTAGTCTAAAATCCTCTAACAAGGTCACACCTGACAGTGTGTTTGTAAACATTTAACAGGGTTGGGTCTTAACCGACCTCACTTCAGAAGAGTGAACAATTTATGGGTTGCAGGTCCCAGGTGGTTTTTCCCTTTATAGGGTTTCATGTTAAATCTCTTGTGTTATGTGTTGATTGTGATATCTTTTTGTTATCATTCTTTACATGTTACATGTTAGATTTGATCGGTAACTATTATAGTATTTGACTAGTAATCAATAAAAGCACAAACAGTGAAAGTTTTATTGTCTACCAAGGAGTAAAAATTAAAGAAGTTGTTTTGAATTATACATATTGTTTTGGGACTCTAGATAACTGATTCACCCCCCTCTCAATTATTCTAATAGGGGGGTGAATCAGTTGTATGAAAAAGTATTAAACTTTAAACTTTGAATAGAAACAATATCAAATCAAATAAACACAATGAATGCCAACAAAATAACATAATATTTGTTGTCGATGAAACCCTGTTAAAGGTAAAACCCTGGTGGGAATTAACACCCACTAATAATGTATTGAGAGTATAGTATCCTTGTTAGAAGATCTAGCCCTATTAGGAGATGATTAAAACATTACAATACACATAGTCCTTGTTAGAGGATAGACCTTGTTAGGAGTCAAGAAAAACAAGGGTAGGCTCACTACCTCGGCTCAATGCCCAAAGAAGGTTATGTCTACCTTTAGAACTCATTGTTCACAACACAAGTGTATATAAAAAAATACACAATCTTTTAACTATTTGATAGCAACTGTCTTTGCTTGATTAGTTTTAATGAAGTATATAGAATATCCTCTACTCTACATTAGCAAACACAAGCTCACAAATTCCACAATCCTCTTTTACATCACATACATTCTTCCATATTATCTTTTCAAAAGAAAAGATCTTACATATATACCCTATTACATTTTACATGATTAGGTCGGCCAGTTAGGCTTTCTTAAAATACAAATGATTACATAACCCCTTGTTAAGATACACACGGTATCTAAAACAAGTATACAATAATTTTATTACAATAATTAAGGACCGACATCCTTAATTCATGTTCGCCATCCATAATACATGCTACATCTCTAAAGTCAGCTTCCAAATAATTCTTCTCTAGAACACACGTCACAGTTGACGTCATCCTGCTTTCCATACCTTGCGTAGACCAACAAACATTCCTCAGTACACTAATTACCAACCCTTAAGCTTTCATACACTGAATTCTCATCACCTATAGGATATACCCAAAATACAAAGACTTACTCTGTCAACTTCCACTATCACTGTCTAGTAACCAGTCTTCACTAATTCTTTTGTAACTCAGCCAACATGCCATATTACATCATGTGATCTTAGATATAAGATCACAATACCTTCCTATACCTACAACTAACTTCGCACATTCTAAAACATTCATACAGTATCCATATATTGTGATAACTATCCTCTTCTCTTCATAGAAACATATGTTGACATTAGTGACAAAACACGAATGACAACAACAGTAATTCCAACATCACTCAATGTAGTGATTAAACATATTAAATGTATCCATCAATCTCCCCAATGCATTAGCAATATCCAACAATCTCCCCCTTTGGCATTGATGTCAACATATGGGAAAATCCATTAACCCTAATTTCTACAACCAATCAGTACTCTCATACTACAACTTCTCATAGTATCTCTCCCCCTTTGACAAAAATGGAAAAGAGTTCCATAAGTCATCAACTGTCTTCAACAATCACTCCCCATGAGGATTAGATCCATACATCAAGTCCAAAATATGATAAGGCTCTGAAAATCTCTGGACTGATGCATCTCTGCATCATTTAATTCTGACTAGAAAGGGCATGCACCCCAAGCATACCTCTGAGATACTCAAAGGCATCTTTTCGCATCGGCTTTGTAAAGATGTCTTCTATCTGTTCCTTTGTGCTAATGTATTCCAACCTTATTTTCTTCTCTACCACCTTATATCTCAAGAAGTGATACTTAATAGATATATGCTTAGTTTTAGAGTACATCACATGATTCTTTGACATGTTTACTATACTACTGTTATCACAATGGATAACCACTGGTTCATCAAAATATATTCTAATATCTTTTAGCATTCGTTTCATCCAAACAATTTAAGTGCAATTAATAGCATCAGCAACATACTCTACTTTAGCGGTAGATTGAGCTATACAATCTTTATTTTTACTTAACCATGAAACCAACCTTTTTCCAAGGAAAAATGCACATCCACTAGTACTCTTCATGTCATCAATATTCCCTACTAAATCAGCATCAGTATAAGCATGAAGTTCAAAGTTATCATTTCTATCATACCATAAGCCATATTTCATTTCTCATTTTAGATATCTAATATCCTTTTCATAGCAACTAGGTGTGTCTCTTTAGGTTCTTCCTGATATCTAGCCATAACTCCAACAACATTAGCAATATTCAGTCTGGTGTGAGTCAGATATTGTAATCCACTAACTATTGATCTGTACTTGGTCTAAAAAACACACTTTGTCTCATCATTACTTGAAATTTTATAACCAGTCACCATGGGTGTACCAACTGGTTTATAGTCTTCCATTCCAAACTTTTTCAATATTTTTTTAAGATACTTAGTCTGAGAAATAAAAAATGTCACTCTTCCTCCGATTTATTTGCAGTCCTAGAAAGAATTTAATTTCATCTATCATGGACATCTCAAATTTATTTTCCATCTCTTTAGAGAATTTCTTACACATATCATCATTTCCTCCAAAGATAATATCATCAACAAAAACTTCTATAATCAAAATTCCATCTTCACTAGCTCTTAAATACAAGTTACTGTCAGGATTACCTTTCCTAAACCTAAGGAGAAGTAAGTATTTGTCTAACCTTACATACCAAGCCCTTGGAGCTTGCTTCAGTCCATACAATACCTTCTTCAACTTGCATACCATGTCTTCATCTTTGGATAGAGGAAAACCATCAGGTTGTTCTATGTATACCTCCTCTTCAAGATACCCATTCATAAATGCAGATTTCATGTCCATCTGATATACCTTGAAGTCTTGATGTGCAACATAATCCAAGAATAATCTCACAACTTCTATCCTAGCAACATGATAAAATGTCTCTTTAAAATCTATGCCTTCTTTTTGTGAATAACCTTTACATACCAATCTTGCCTTGTTCCTTACAACAATTCCTTCTTCATTCATTTTTTTTATGAAAACCCACTTAGTTCCTATTACATTTTTGTCTTTAGGTCTAGGAACCAATTTCTAAGTGTTATTTTTCTTTATCTGATCTAATTCCTCTTGCATGGCTTTGATCCATGATTCATCTCTACAAGCTTCATCAGTAGTCTTTGGCTCAACTTGAGAAATCAAACAAATTTTTTCCCTTGTCTTTGATCTAGTCATTGCTCCTTAACTTGTATTACCAATAATTTTATTTTTAGGATGGATTTTCTTTACATACCTCAGAATCTTAGGAATCTCAGTAGCCTCATTTGTGTCATCATCACAAGTCTCATTTTCACATTCAGTCTCGACAAGTTCTTCTTCTTATGTGGTAGAAGCCTCCTTGATCACTATATTCTAATTACAGTCATATATTCTCTCTTGTATTTGAAACTTTTCATCTATCCTTACATTGTTACTTTCAATCATCTTCCTTAATCTTAGGTTAAAACATTTTTAAGCCTTTCTTTTAGTATAATAACCAAGGAAAATACCTTCATCACCTCTAGCATCATCTCTTTCTTTTAGTAGATTAACCAATACAACTGAAAGGGGAGGTGAATCAATTGTATGACAGATTATTAAATTTTAAACTTTGAGTAGAAGCAATATCGAGTCAAATGAACACAATAAATGCCAACACAATAACACAATATTTGTTGTCGAGGAAACTCTATTAAAGGTAAAACTCTAGTGGGAATTAACACTCACTAATTATGTAGTAAGAGTATAGTTTCCTTGTTAGAAGATCTAGCCCTGTTAGGAGTTGATTAAAACATTACAATACATAGTCCTTATTAGAGGATAGACCCTGTTAGGAGTCAAGAAAAAGAAGGGTAGGCTCACTGCCTAGGCTCATTTCCCAAAGAAGGTTATGTCTACCTTCAGAACTCACTGTTCAAAACACAAGTGTATATAAAGAAATACATAATATTTGAATTGTTCGATAGCAACTATCTGTACTTTATCAGTTCCAATGAAGTGTATATAATATCCTCTACTCTACATCTAGTAGACACAAGCTCGCATCTTCCACAATCCTCTTTTACATCACATACATTCTACCATATTAGCTTTTCAAAAGAAAATATCTTACATATATACCCTATTACATTTTATATGATCAGGTTGACAAGTTAGGCTTTCCTAAAATACAAATGATTACATAACCCCTTGCTAAGATACACACAATATCTAAAACAAGCATACAATAATTACATTACAACAATTAAGGACCTACATCCTTAATTCATGTTCACCATCCATAATACACGCAACATCTCTGAAGTCAGCTTCCAAATAAGTCTTCTCCAAAACACACACCACAACTGATGTCATCCTACTTTTCATACCTTGCGTAGACCAAAAAAAATTCCTCAATACACTAACTACCTTCCCTTAAGCTCGCATACACTGAATCCTCATCACCTGTAAGATATACCCAAAATACAAAGACTTACTTTGTCAACTTCCACTGTCACTGTCTAGTAACCAGTCTTCACTAATTCTTTTGTAACTCAGCCAATATGCCATATTACATCATGAAATCTTAGATATAAGATCACAACACCTTCCTATACCCACAATTGACTTCGCAAATTTTAAAATATTCGTACAGTATCTGTATACTGTTATAACCAGCATGTTCTCTTCATAGAAACATATGTTGACATCAGTGACAAAACATGAATGACAACATCAATAATTCAAACATCACTTAATGTAGTGATTAAATATATTAAATGTATCCAACAATCTCTCCAATGCATTAGAAATATCCAACAATCTCCCCCTTTGTCATTGATGTCAACATATGGAAAAATCCATCAACCCAAAGTTCTACAACCAATCAGTACTCTCATACTTCAACTTCTCATAGTATTTCTCCATACAATCTCCCCATACAATAGGGATTTTCTCATAGTATCTCTCCTTTGACAACAATGGAAAAGTGTGTCATAAGTCATCAACTATCATCAACGATTACTCCCCCTGAGGAGTAGATCCATACATCAAGTCCAGAATATGATAAGGCTCTAAAAATCTCTGGACTGATGCATCCATGTATCATTTAATTATGACTAGGAGCGGCATGCACCCCAAGCATACCTATGAGATACTCAAAGGCATATTTTGGCAATGGCTTTGTAAAGATGTCTACTATCTATTCCTTTGCGCTAATGTATTCCAAACTTATTTCCTTCTCTTCCACCTTATCTCTCAAGAAGTGATACTTAACAGATATATGCTTAGTTTTAGAGTGCATCACAAGATTCTTTGACATGTTTACTATACTGGTGTTATCACAATGGATAACCACTGGTTTATAAAAATTTATTCCAATATCTTTCAGCGTTTGTTTCGGCTAAACAATTTGAGTGCAGTTAATAGAAGCAACAACATACTCTGATTCAGCAATAGATTGAACTATACAATCTTTCTTTTTACTTAACCATGAAACCAACCTTTTTCCAAGGAAAAATGCACCTCCACTAGTATTCTTCTTGTCATCAACATTCCCTACCAAATTGGCATTAGTATAAGCATGAAGTTCAAATTTATCATTTCTATCATACCATAAGCCATATTCCATTGTTCCTTTCAGATATCTAAATATCATTTTCACAGCATCTAGGTGTGTCTCTTTAGGTTATTCCCGATATCTAGCCATAATTCCAACAACATTAGCAATATTCAGTCTAGTGTGAGTCAGATATTGTAATCCACCAACCATTGATCTGTACTTGGTCTAAAAAATACACTTTGTCTCATCATTACTTGAAATTTTATGATGAGTCATCATGGGTGTATTGGCTTATGTTGCACATAAAGACTTCAAGGTATATCAGATGGATGTTAAATCTACATTTCTAAATAGGGATCTTGAAGAGGAGTTATACCTAGAACAACCTGGTGGATTTCCTCTATCGGAAGATTAAGACATGGTATGCAAGTTGAAGAAGGCACCATATGGACTGAAGCAAGCTCCAAGGGCCTAGTATGCAAGGTTAGACAAATACTTACTTGCCTTGGGTTCAGAAAAGGTAATGCTGATAGTAACTTGTATTTAAGAGCTAGTGAAGATGGAATTCTGATGCCTTCTTATTGTGAATAACCTTTATATACCAATTTTTCCTTCTTCCTTACAACAATTCCTTCTTCATTCATTTTGTTTCTAAAAACCCACTTAGTTCCTATTACATTTTTGTTGTTAGGTCTCGAAACCAATTTACAAGTGTTATTTTTCTTTATCTGATCTAATTCCTCTTGCATGGCTTTGATCCATGATTCATCTCTACAAGTTTGATCAGTAGTCTTTGGCTTAACTTGAGAATCAAATGAATTTATTCCCGTGTCTTTGATCTAGTCATTACTCCTTGACTTGTATTACCAATAATTTTATTTTCAAGATGGTTTTTCTTTACATACCTTGGAGTCTTAGGAATCTCAGTAGCCTCATTTGTGTCAGCATCACAAGTCTCATTTTCACATTCAGTCTCAACAAGTTCTTCTTCTTCTTCTGTGGTAGCAACCTCCTTGATCTCTTTTGATATAAAATTTACTACCTAATATTCTCATATATTTTATAGTAGGAGTATGATTAAACCATAATTCATAAAAAGTCTTACTTGTACCTTCTCTGATTTGAATTTTCTTCAAAGTGTGCACTTCTATCCCAATAGCTTCTCTCCAATGCACATGAGATATATTTCCTTCAAGCAACATTGTCCTAGCAGCATCCAATATAGGTTTGTTTCTTCACTCTACTATCCCATTCTGTTGTGGAGTCCTAGGAGAAGAAGTTTGCCTTTGTATTCCTTGCTCTTCACAAAATGAATTGAATAGACCTGAAGTAAACTCTCCACCTCTATCTGATCTCATACATTTTATCTTTAGACTTGATTCATTCTCTACTTTTGCTTTGAATATCTTGAATTTTTCAAATGCTTCTAATTTTTCTTTCAAGTAAGTGACCCACATCATTCTAGAAAAGTCATCAACAAAAGTAAAAACTACCTTTCACCATTGTATGATCTTGTCCTTGTAGGTCCACATAGGTCTGTATGTACCAGATCTAACTTTCCTTTTGTTGTATATGATTTTCTTTTATAACTGCTTCTAGTCTACTTTCCCATAACACATTCTCTGCATACGGTGTTAGATGGTTTCACAATCTTTGGTAGGTCTCTTACTGCATTAGTCAAGATTTCCTTCACAATATTATAAAAATTAACATGACAAAATCTTTTCTTCAATAACCAATTGTCATCTACCTTCACAACAAAACAAGAGGCTCCAGATGTATTTAATTCAAATACATTACCTCTAGATTTAGTACCGGTTGCAATCAGCTTTCCTGCCTTACATCGAATACAACATTTTCCATCAGTGAATTGCAATTGAAACTCTTTGTCCATCAGTTGTCTAACACTTAACAAGTTATGCTTAATTTCATCAACAAGTAGTACATTATCAGTATTAGTCTTTCTATCCAAAGAAATAGATCCTACTCCTATGATAGGTTTAGGAACATTGTCTCTAAATCTTACAACAGCACCATCATACTTCATTAGTTTAACAAACTTATTTTTTTTCTCTAGTCGTATGATGTGATAAATCACTGTCTATAAACCATTTATATTTCTTATCAATATGTGTTATGAAATCTTTTCCCTCATGTACTAGTTTTCCATCTTTAATAGCAATAAATCCAATCTCCTCATAATCCAAATCATCATCATTAGAAATACCTTCACTAGCATAATAACATTCCTTATCCTTTGAATACTTAGACTTGAAAAACTTAAGCTTGTGCTTAGGAACTCTTGTAGGACATCTAGATGCAAAGTGACCTATCTTATTTCATGAAAAACATTTCAAAGGTAACTTTCCTTCAAATTTACCCTTACCTCTCTTTTCTCTTCTAGCAATCAATGCAACAAGCTCATCTAGCTTTCTTTCTTCTACTTGTATTTGTTCCCATTCCTTGTCATATTCACCAAGCTCTTCTTTTATATTCTCATTGTTGGTGCTCAGAAGTGTAGACATTATTTTCCTATGAGTAGATGCTTTAAATGTAGTTTCAACTTTAGGTACAAAATCTCCTATTTCTGCAGCTTCAAAGGTAGTTAGTTTCGCAATCAACATTTCACTGTTAAAGTTAGGAGTCAAAAGTATGATTTCTTCTATAATCTAAGCTTTGGTCTTGTAGACTAGTGTCAATGATCTAAGGATCTTCACAGTGACTTCTTCCTCTTCATAAGTTCCTCCAAAATTTTTGATTCCAATCACAACCTCTGTAACCCTTTGTACATAAGCCCTAATGCTTTTATCATCCTTCATTTGTAGCTTCTCCATCCTTGTTTTCTAGTTCTATAATTTTTCTTGCTTGGTAAACTTGTCTCCTTCATATAGTGCTTCTAATCTTACCCAAATCTTGTGTTCTAAATTCAAATCTTTAACTTCATTAAATTCTCCTTCAGAGAGTGCGTTGATCAATGCTTCACTTGTGACCATGTTATATGAAGATATATTCTTCTCATCATCAATAGCTTTTTCCAATTCATCCTCATCCTTCATAGCCACATGATTCTTTTTAATCATCTAGTAGTCAATGCCCAAACATAGCAAATGAGTTCGCATCTTGTTCTTCCAACTGTCAAAGTTTTTAGGATCAAATTTTGGACTATCCTTCTCATATAATGACATCTCCAAGAGCACCTCAAGTTGTTAAGATTTCTCTCTAAGGATGAGTAGCTCTAATACCAATTATTAGGAATAAAAGTCCACCAATACAACTGAGAGGGGGGGTGAACTGGTTGTATAATAGATTATTAAACTTTAAACTTTGAATAGCAACAATATCAAATCAAATGAACACAATGAATGTCAACATAATAACACAATATTTTTTTTCAAGGAAACCCTATTAAAGGTAAAACCCCGATGAGAATTATAACCCACTAATGATGTACTGAGAGTATAGTATCCTTGTTAGAAGATTTAGCACTATTAGGAGTTGGTTAAAACATTACAATACATAGTCCTTGTTAGAGGACAGACCCTGTTAGGAGTCAAGAAAAAGAAGGGTAGGCTCACTATCCAAAGAAGGTTATGTCCACCTTCAAAACTCACTATTCACAACACAAGTGTATATAAAGAAACACACAATCTTTGAAGTGTTTGATAGCAACTATCTTTGCTTGATCAGTTCCGATGAAGTATATAGAATTTTTGGAAAAATGCTCAATGCTCCCCTCAGGATTCGTGACATGGTTTAATAGCCTCCTGTGTCTTCTATAAGTCTAGTGGTTGTATTGGGCATTAATAGATCGATCTTTTGATGCAACGACAACCACTACTTGTAACAATTGGTATCAAAGCTTGGTCACAAGTTCAAATCCCCTCGACTAATGCTAAGGGGGAGATTGTTGAAAAAATGGTCAGCACTCCCCTCGAGATTTGCAACATGGTTTAACAGCCTCCTGTGTCTTCTATAAGTCTAGTGGTTGTATTAGGCATTAATAGGTTGATCTTTTGGTGCAATGGAAACCACTACTTGTAACAAGAATGTCCTATTCTCTACATCTAATAGACACAAGCTCACATCTTCCACAATCCTCTTTTACATCACATACATTCTTCCATATTATCTTTTCAAAAGAAAAGATCTTATATATATACCCTATTACATTTTACATGATCAGGTCAGCTAGTTAGGCTTTCCTAAAATAAAAATGATTACATAACCACTTGTTAAGATACACATGGTATCTAAAACAAGTATACAATAATTATATTACAACAATTAAGGAATGACATTCTTAATTCATGTTCGCCATCTATAATACACACTACATCTCTAAAGTCAGCTTCCAAATAAGTCTTCTCCAGAATACACACCACAGTTGATGCCATCCTGCTTTCCATACCTTGCGCAAACCAACAAACATTCCTTAGTACACTAACTACCATCCCTTAAGCTCACATATATTGAATCCTCATCACATATAAGATATACCCAAAACATAGAGACTTACTCTGTCAACTTCCACTGTCATTGTCTAGTAACCAGTCTTCACTAATTCTTCTATAACTCATCCAATATATCATCATGCAATCTTAGATATAAGATCACAAAACCTTCCTGTACCCACAACTAACTTTGTACATTTTGAAACATCCGTACAGTATTTGTATACTGT
Organism: Chamaecyparis obtusa; assembly: GCA_027943335.1. Lineage (NCBI taxonomy): Eukaryota > Viridiplantae > Streptophyta > Pinopsida > Cupressales > Cupressaceae > Chamaecyparis > Chamaecyparis obtusa. The sequence continues at coordinate 1,345,392 of BSBK01007775.1, read as the reverse complement.
GATAACCATCATGTTCTCTTCATAGAAACATATGTTGAGATTAGTGACAAAACATGAATGACAATAGCAGTAATTCCAACATCACTTAACATAGTGAATAAACATATTAAATGTATCCAACAATATCCCCAATGCATTAGCAATATCCAACAAGAGGAACCTCAAATAATTCATGTTGGAAAATCCCTATCAAAAGAGGAGAAACAGGCATTTACCAAATTCTTAACGGAGAAAAAGATAAACTTTGCCTAGAAATATTCAAACATGTCAGGGTTATATCTTAATCTGATTATGCATCATCTTTCTATAGCTCTAGGAGTTAAACCAATCAAACCGAAGCTACGTAAAATGCATCCTCATGTTGCACTTCTTGTCAAATCTAAGCTAGAAAATTACTCAAGGCAGGATTTATCGTAGTAATAGACTATGTTGAATGAATATCAAACATCATTCTGGTATCAAAACCAAATAAGTCTATATGAGTATGCATAGATTTCTGAGATGTAAACAAAGCATGCCCAAAGGATGACTTTCCACTACCAAACATTGATATGATAGTAGATATGACTGCGAGATTTGAAATGTACTCTTTAATAGATGACTTTTCTGGATACAACCAAATAAAGAAAGCTCTAGAAGATCAAGAGAAGATAGCTTTCACATGTACATGGGGAACTTTCTGCTAGATTGTAATGTCATTTGGTCTTAAGAATGTTGGCGCTACTTATCAAAGAGCCATGACATCTATCTTTCATGATATGATGCATAAAAACATGGAGGACTATGTAGATGACACATTGGCTAAATCAATGAAAAGATTTGAACACCTAGCTGACTTGGGTACAATACTAGATAGAATGGAAAAATTCAGTCTCAGGCTAAATCCTAAGAAATGTGCCTTTGGTGTCACTTCAAGAAAGCTCCCAGGATACATTTTTTCAAAGAAAGGTATCAAAGTGGATCTAGAAAAGGTCAAATAAATCATGGAGATGCAACCTCCTAAGAACATCAATCAAATGCACACTTTGCAAGGAAGGGTATAATCCATCAGATGCTTCATCTCTCAATTAGCTGATATATCACAACCTTTCACTAAAACATTGCATAAAGTTGTGACCTACAAATGGAGTGAGGAATGTGAAAATAATTTCAATCATATCAAGTAATACTTGGCAAATCCACCAATTTGCATGTCTCCTATTCAAGGAAAGTCATTAATATTGTATGTCTCCATAATAGATACATCACTAGGGGCATTATTGGCATAACAAGATGAGAATAAAAATGAAAGAGCTATCTATTACATTAGCAGAGCCTTAGTGACTTATGAAAAGAATTACTCTATGATAGAGAAGGCATGTCTAGTTGTCATCTTTGCATCATAGAAACTAAGACATTACATGTTGGCTCACACCATACACTTCATAGAAAAGATTGATCCACTAAAATACTTGTTAATAAAAGCTTCTCTCACAGGTAGATTAGTGAAATGGGTAATGCTACTAAGCAAATTTGACATTGTGTTGAAAGGAAAGCCATCAAAGGAAAAGTCATCGCAGATCAACTAGCTGAAGCTCTAATGTTCAATGACCAACTAATGAAGGTGGAATTTCCTAATGCTTATATCATGCATCTATCCTTTAGAACATGGAAATTATTCTTTGATGGGTCATACACATAAAAAGGATCTGGAACTAGCATCCTATTTATCACTCCACAAGGTTACTCCATTCTAAAAGAATTTAGAATCAAATTTTCTTGCACCAACAACATAGTAGAATGTGAAGCTCTATTAAATGGAATGAAATTGGCACTAGAATGGAGAGTGATGGAATTACACATTCATGGAGACTCCCAACTGGTCATTCACCAAGTCAATGATGTGTATCAAACAAAGGATGAGAAGCTGATTCCATAAAAATGAATGGTAGATGATCTCAAGAAATACTTTATTTCTATCATGTTCGAACATAAACCAAGAATGGAAAACAAAGCAATTGATACTATGGCTACACTGTCATCTTTACTACAGCAACCAGAACATGAGCTACACTATGAATTCCTAGTAGAAGCATTGTCATTCCCTGCCTACGATTGCCTAGAAACCCACATGATCTACAATATTATTGGTCATGACTCCTCATGCTACAAAACCATCTATTCCTACCTTCGATCCCAAGTCATTCACAATACCCTTAATCATCATGAAAAATGTTACCTTATCTGAAATGTGTCATGGTATGTCATCATTGGTAATGCTCTATACAAATGAAGTTTGGATGGTACACTACTTATATGTTTAGAATGAGAAGAGTCAAAACATGCCTTAGAGGAAGTCCATGAAGGTATTAGTGGGTCACATTCCAATGGTTTGACATTAGCTCAAAAACTCATTAGGGTAGGGTACTATTGGCCAGATATGGAGAAATAAGTCATGAAATATACTAAGAATTGTAAGAAGTGCCAAGTCCATGGTAACTTAATTCACGTGCCAAGTAGAGATCTAATTCCATTTACAACACAATGGTCTTTTCAACAATGGGCATTTGATCTCATAGGATCCATAGATTCACATTCATCAAATGGACATACCCATATAATCATAGCAACCGATTATTTCACAAAATGGATTGAAGCAGTTCCATTGACACAAGCAACCGGTAAATAGATCTCTATGTTCATCCTGAACTATATTATTTGTCAGTATGGAATTCCACACTCCATCACTGAAAATAGAGGCCAATTCAAAAACAAAGACCTCAACTCTTTATGTTCCAAATTCAAGATCACTCAACATTGGTTGGTTGTTTACTATCCGCAAGGGAATGGACAAGATGAAGTGTCCAACAAGAACTTATTAAAAATTTTACACTACACGGTCAACAAATAGGGTGAGATTAGCATCTAATGATAAATCCACCACTTTGGGCTTACATAACTAGCATAAGAATGCCCACTGGGGCTACTCCTTTTTCTTTATTATATGGGACTGAAGCAGTACTACCTATAGAGGTTGAAATCCCATCTCTCAGAATTAGAATGCAAAGTCTAGTAACTGATGATGATTACAGAGTGTCTAGGTTACAATAACTTGAACTACTAGATGAGCATAGGCAAGATGTGTATGATCATCTCAGAGTATATCAGAAATGGATATCTAGATACTACAGCAAGAAGGTTATACATAGAGAATTTTAGATCAGTGATCTAGTCTTGAGAGAGAACACTAAAAATCAATCCCATCAAGAACACAAAGGGAAGTTTGAACCTAACTGAATGGGTCCCTTTGTTGTTACTGTTGATTTTGGCTCTGGAGCCTATCAACTCTCAATGAATGATGAAGAACAGCTCTGAGAACTGATCAATGTTCTTCATCTGAAAAAATTCTATGCCTAGACATTCAGTACGTGGAAAATGTCCTGAAAAAAGTCTAAAAATAAAAAAAAAGTCCTAAAAAAATGATCATCCTGGTGAAAACCTAGCAATAGGCACCTTTATGGTTCAAGAAAAAAATCAAAAAAATGGAAAAATATAAAAAAATTTGAAAAGATGAAAAATACAAAAACAAAAACAAAAAAAAAAGGAAAAAGGGAAAAAAAAAGTGCCTTGGTGAAAACCTAGTAAACAGGCACCTCGGTGGCAAAAATAGAAAAATTTCCAAGATGGTGAAAACCCAGCAAATGGGTGCCACTTGTGTAAAGTTCTCCATCTATCAAATAAATCTTGGTTATTTCCCAATTTTCTATAATGTTTTAGTTTGTATATATCTTGCAATCCAATAAAGTCGGTCTGTGCACCAAGCAACTAGAGTCAAAACCTAATCACCGTTTACAACTTGGGGACAATCCTAGTCATATCCTATGGTCCTTAGTACATTAGGTGATTCATATCCAATTCAATGTCCTTCAATACTTTATCCAAGTTAGTTTGCCTATCTCCTTACCAGAAAAGGATTTTTGCAACTGCCCCCAACACAAGCAAACTACAACACTATAAACAAACCAATCTGTGAGATATGTTGAAATCATTTTGTATGTTGACTGCTTCACATACAATTTTTTCATATTATGTCCCTTGAGCTAATTAATGATGTCCTTTATAGGATTTAAAGAGGTGATGACTGGGGGCATAATCTTTTTTTTTCTATGTAATTAAAAATCAAATCATTCCAAAAACTCTGGATTGAATTGGTGTCCACTATAAGTGCCTCCATCATGATTGGATCACCATATGTACCTCAACCTTTGATACCCAAACACTTTAGGGAGGTTAGATATAACTTTGTATTTTGAGTTATTTCTTACTCCTATTAGGAACTAAGACATTACCCAACAATGTGAACGATAAAGGGTCACTATGAGTAATTCACATTGGAACAAGAATGACCTCTCAACTTCTTGGTGTGTTTGTATGCAAGGCATATTTAGGTCATCATAGCATTTATTCTCTGATGCTTATACAAATTTCTATATTAAAATAGATATGATATTCAGGTCATCCTGGCTCTTGTACCTTGGTGCTTATATCTAATCTGACTAAAAGTCAATATTCATATGTTCATGGTTGCCTAACCAGTGAACATTGTATCGACATCTGGTGTTACCTAAAATATTTGGTGATGAAAAAAATTGACAAATGATCAGTGACTAGGTCCTAGGATTGCATTTCATTTGTATTTTACATTTAGTCTGTTTGCATGTCTTTCATGATTTGAATTCAGCATCACATTTGATGTTATCAAAAATAGAACTTAACACATCAAAATGCTGAGGGTCACATGAAGGTCTCTTCAACTAACAAGCAAGCAGTCATTGTCTTGAGTTAAATATTCTTTTTGACAACGACTGAGCACTTGAATTCTTCATGTACCTCCAAAAACATCATGTGAATCATTGCATTTATTTTCAAACTCATTTCACATATCCATTGGATTACATACATTTGCATTCATAACCACAATAAAGAAGTACATTTTCATAATTCATATAACATTCATCATTGCATCCATATTGCATAATCATACATACATTTTCATCACATGATAAATAACATCATAAATGAAAAAACAAGTGCTATGGTGTCAAACCAAAAGATCTCATATATATATGGATAATAGTACATGGGGTGTATCACAAAAATCTATAGTACATTAGAGCACAATGTGCACACAATACAAAGAATAAGCTACAATGAGCTATCAAGTACAAAAAAAATATCAAAAATGTGAGGTGACTGTCAGGTCAGCTCTCATCCTGGTCCTCTACATCAACTACAGCTCCTCCTCTAGGTGGGATATCGGGTGGTGGATCTTCCCATGGTGCCCTCGCTCCCTCCAACCCTAGCATGTACTGGGAGTATGATGTGACCCTCTGTCTAGGTGGCACAATCACAAAATATGCTAACACATAGTATGTCACCCTGCTGGTCTGATACATGATCTCAGCTCTTAAGGAATGGGTCTTTGCCTGAGACTCCCATAGCTACATATCCCACTCCATCAGTCTAACCTCCAAAGAGAGTCTCTGGGCTCTAAGATTCATAATCTGGTGGCAGAGATGGTGTATCACATCATGTGGTGTCTACCTCAATCCTAGGTCAACCTCCTCTACTACATCCTCCTCTCCTCCTCCCATAGCCTCATCTCCTCCTCCCGCCTCTACCCTCACCTTACGGTGTCAAATCTATGCTCCAAGATCAAAATTGGGTGCTCCCTCTACCTCACCCATGGGAACATCTTGTTGTTCTCCCAACACCTCCTCTATCGCTACGGTGCTACCCACTCCACCTAGTATCCCACCCTCACCCCTAGTGTACCTCCTTTGTAAAATTGAAGACCTGACTAATGGCACTGCTCATGGCCTCGGGGTAGGTCTAACGTCTGGTACCTATTGTGGTAGGACACCTATTACTCTCTGTATAGGAGGGATCAGTTGTGCTACTGGGATTTGTACGTCTGTCCTCCTTTTTCCCCTACCCAGGGTGTACTTGTAACATCATCTACCTCCTCCATGGCCAGGATTAGCTTCGTGGGATTGAAAAATTGTTAGAAGGGATGCTTTGCTAAATGAGTGATGCAGGAGCATCTTAGGTCCTTGGCAATCCTCTGTCACCAAAAATATGTTTGTAGTTTTCTGAGTTGCTCGGTTCCTTCTTTGACCGAGTTGGTTAATTTTTTCTTTGGTCGGTAGTTGGTCGATCATTTCTTGGGCAGTCGATCATGTTTGGTAGTTTCTTCGATTACCGAGTTCGGTCGGTTAATTCTCTGGCGCTCAGCATTCTTTATCTGTTGCTCGGTTATCCTTGCTTATCGATGGGTTTATTTTGAGTTCTTGTTGGGCCGACTTGTGCATTTATTATGGGTCATGGATTTAATGTTGGAATCCATCATTCAGAAGCATGTGGTCCTAGATCTGACCATTACTTCTGCCGATTATGGATCTGAAGGCCGACTCAGTTCAATTGACTCTTGTATAAATGTAGTGTTTGTGTTTGAGTTTAGGGAAGTTTTTTAGAAGATGGTAACAAATCCTCGCATGTTTGAGGACTTCTAATTATCTTTGTAATATCAGGCCAAAATTGGGAAGGTCATACAGCCTGGCATGTATGATTTCTATTGATTCATATAATTGAAGATCTGGCATTCCCTCTCTCTCTGTTATTTTTTTGTTGCTTTCGTGTGGGTTGAGCAGGCTTGGATCATCAAGGTGTGCCATCCTTTGGCCCCTCATCTTCCTTACCTTGCATCAGGTGGTATCAGAGCTAGGTTAGATCTTGATCTAGGTTTGCGGATCTAAGTTTGTTGGTTCCTCTTGAAACCCTAGTTGATTATTGTGGGGTAGCAGATTGCGATCTGACCTGCAGTTGCAGAGGGTTGTCAAGATGGTTCATGGGAGGTAAGATGCAGATCCAAGATTGGTAGATATGCTAAGGTAGATTTCCGCTAGGCTTGAAGCCATTGAGATAGCCCAAAGAAGAGGCAGACATCTTGAAGATGTTAGTGATGATGAAATTGAAGAAGAACAGGCGAATGTAGAACCTGCACCTGTTATGGATCAAGGTGAAGAAAGATTTTTGAAAGCCTTGACAAATCTGAAGTCTACACCACATTTCAATCCCCCTGAGTATAGTGGAAAGCTAGATTCTGATGAATTGGTGGACTGGATCATTGAAATGGAAAAGTACTTTGAATATGAAAGTATCCCTAAGGATAAAAAGGTGAAAATTGCAAGCACCAAGTTGAAAAGTCATGCATCCTTATGGTGGGAACATCTAAAATTGGATAGAAAAAGGAAGGGCAAAGACAAAATCAAGGTATGGAATAAGATGGTAAATAAATTGAAAGGAAAGTTCTTAACCTGTGATTATCAGATTAACCTAGTTTGGCGAATGCAAAGTCTAAGATAGAAAGATAACTCGGTAAAAGAATATACTGAGGAATTCTATAGATTGGACATCAGATCTGGACATGATGAAGATGATGTGGAAAGGATTGGTAGATACCTAAATGGTCTAAGAAATTCTATCTAGGAAGAAATTAGTATGGTCAAATTGGAGAATATTGACGAGGCTTATCAATTTGCTTTGAAGGCCAAGGAGAAGTTGAACAAGAGACATGAACAAAGACAAAGAGGTCGAGGTGGTAGATTCCCTAGAGGAAGAGGCAGATCCAATGGTGAAATTGGTAGATCTAAACCAGAAAAGACAAATCTGGACAAAGGAAAGACCGAGTGGAAAGGTGAAAGTTCATCTAGATGTAGAGGCAGTAGCTACTGAGGTGGTTATAGCCAAGGAAGTTTCCAAGGAACTTGTTATAATTGTGGAGAAGAAGGACATAGATCATTTGAATGTACACAAGTGACTAAGAAGGCTGGTAATAGTAGAAATGTTGTAGTGCAAGAAGAGCCACTAAATGAACCTAAAAGGGAGAATAACTTGATGGTGAGGAGAGCATAGTGGAATGAAAGAAAGAAGGAAGATCCAATAAGGAAAAGTCTATTCAAGACCATATGTAGAGTTTTTGATAAAGTTTGGAAGGTAATCATTGACAGTGGTAGCTCGGAGAATCTGGCATCTGAAGAGATGGTCACTAAACTGCAGCTAGAAAGGCTAGAACATCTGAAACCCTATCAAATTTCATGGATCAAAGATGAGCATACACTCCTAGTAAGTGAACAATGTTATGTGAATTTGAAGATTGGAAAATATTGTGATAAGGTGTTGTGTGATATCATGCCTATGGATTGTTGTCATATTCTGTTGGGTAGACCTTGGCAATATGATAGACATGTTGTATATGATGGGAGATTGCATAAGTATACTATTGTGGTTGATGGAAAGAAATAAATCTTGTTACCTTTGATGGAAGAACCTGTCAGTAATGTTTGCACATCTGTGAAAGTTTTCTTGATGGAAGGAAGAAAATTTGTTAACTCTTTGAAAAGGAATGATGTATGTTTTGTTGTGATTCCTAATAAGCCGAGTAAGAAAATAGAAGATAATGTTCCTGAGGAGATAGATAAGTTACTCACTGAGTACAAAGATATAATTTTTGATAATGTACCTAATGGTTTACCACCAAAAAGAGGCATTGATCATTGTATGGATCTAATCCCTGGACCTAGTTTACCAAATAAGGCACCTCATCGGTTAACACCTACCGAGAATTAGGAATTGAACCAACAAATTCAAGAATTGCTAGAGAAAGGTTTGATCAGAGAAAGTTTGAGTCCCTATGTAGTACTCATTGTATTAGCACCTAAGAAGAATGGGGAATGGAGAATGTGTACTGATTCCAGAGAAATCAATAAGATAACAGTGAAGTATAGGTTTCCTATACCAAGAATGGATGACATAATGGATAGTTTGACTGGAGCAAAGTATTTCACAAAGATTGATTTGAAAAGTGGGTATCATCAGATAAGAATTAGAGAAGGGGATGAATGGAAGACTGCTTTCAAGACAAAATAAGGTTTATATGAGTGGTTGGTTATGCCTTTTGGTTTAACTAATGCACCGAGTACTTTTATGAGGCTAATGAATGAAGTTTTGAAGAAATTTTTGGGTAAATTTGTGATTGTATATCTTGATGACATTTTGATATTTAGTAAGACCAGAGAAGAACATTTTTTGCATGTTAGACAAGTTTTGCAGAGATTGAAAGAGGAAAAGTTGCTAATAAATCTGAAAAAGTGTTCATTCATGAAAGAAGAAATTGTGTATTTGGGATTTGTTATTGCTGTTGATGGATTGAAGATGGATCCTGAGAAGGTTGAAGCTATTTTGAATTGGCCTACACCTGAAAATGCTAGTGAGGTAAGATCATTTCATGGACTGGCAAGTTTTTACAAAAAATTCATTAGAAACTTTAGTGCAATTTGTAATGCTATGATTGAAACTATGAGAGGAGACAAAAGAATATTCAAGTGGACACATGGAGCTAATCACATTTTTGAGACTCTGAAGCAGAAGGTTGTTGAATTACCTATTTTGGCATTACCTGATTTCAATATAGTGTTTCAATTAGAAGGTGATGCAAGTGGAAGTGCAATTGGAGCTGTATTGAGTCAAGAAGGTAAACCTATTGCTTTCTTTAGTGAAAAGTTGAATGATGCTAGAAGGAAATATTTTGTGTATGATCAAGAATTCTATGCTATTGTTCAAGCATTGAAGAAATGGAGACATTACTTGATGCTGAGAGAATTTGTATTGTATACTGATCATAAGGCTTTACAATATTTGGGAAGTCAGAATAAGTTGAATCAGAGACATATGAAATGGGTTGAGTATTTGCAGAGTTATACATTTGTGATAAAACATAAGAGTGGAGTTACTAACCGAGTTGATGATGCATTAAGTATAAGAAGATCTTTGATGACCAAGATGAAAATTCAAGTTCTTGGTTTTGATGAGATGAAAGGTTTGTATGAAAATGACCCTGATTTTTCTGAGCCATGGAGAAAGTGCAAAGCACCTATTCAAGATCAACAAGATACTAAGTGGGATGAATATTTTATTCAGGAAGACATGTTGTTCAAAGGTATTCAATTGTGTATACCAAGAGGAGTAATGAGAACTAATTTGATAAAAGAAAAACATAGTAGTGGTTTGGTTGGACATTTTGGCATTGACAAAACTTGGAATTTGCTTAAGGAGAAGTACTTTTGGCCATAGTTGTATAAAGATGTTCAGAAATTTGTGAAAAGTTGTGGAATTTATCAAGTTACAAAAGGATTAAGTCAGAATACTGGATTGTATAAACCGATTTCTGTACCTGAGAAACCTTGGGTTGACATCAATATGGACTTTGTTCTTAGCTTGCTGAAGACAGTAAGAGGTAATGATTCAATTTTTGTTGTTGTGGATAGATTTTCTAAGATGGCACATTTTATACCTTGTAGGAAGACATCAAATGCAGTGCATATAGCAGATCTTTTCTTTAAGGAAATTGTGAGATTACATGGATTACCAAGGAGTATTATCTCTGACTAAGATAGTAAGTTTGTTGGATACTTTTGGAAAACACTTTGGAAGAAATTTGGTACTGAGTTGAAATATAGTTCTACATTTCACCCACAAACTAATGGATAGACTGAAGTTGTAAATAGATGTTTGGGTAAACTTTTGAGATGTTTAGTCGGAGACACGCCAGGCAATTGGGATTCTGTGTTAGCACAAGCAGAGTTTTCATACAATAATTCAATGAATAGAAGTACTAGGAAAACACCATTTGAGATTGTGAATGGCACACAACCTAGAGGAATATCTGATTTGAGAGACATTGAGGATGAGAACAAAAGAAGTGTTGAAGGAGTGAAATTTTCTGAATACATAAAGACATTGCATGAAGATATGAAGCTAAAGTTGGAAAACAGTAATCAGAAATACAAAGACAGAGCTGATAGATCAAGAAGACATAAGACTTTTGATGTTGGTGATGAAGTGATGATTCATTTGAAGAAAGGTCAATTTCCTGTTGGCACATATGGAAAGCTGAAGATGAAGAAATTTGGACCTTGCAAAATTCTGAAGAAATTTGACAATGGAAATGCATATGAGATTGAGTTACCTAATGACATGGACATATCACCAATTTTCAACATTGCTAACTTGTATGAATATCATGAACCTAATGAAGAAATGACAGTACCAACAGAGTATCCTAAGAAGCAGAATGAAGAAGTGGAGCAGATTTTGAAGGAAAGAGTTGGCAAAAGCACAAGAGGAAAATAGTATATGGAATATCTAGTAAAGTGGAAGAATAGACTGATGGAAGATAGTTCATGGATTTCATAGTCTGAGTTGAATGCAGCTCGGATCATACCTGCTAAATGATTCTGAGAATCATTTCAAAATAACCCCAGGTATCTGATGCAGGAGCATCTTGGGTCCTTGGCAATCCTGTGTCACCAAAAATATGTTTGTAGTTTTCTAAGTTGCTCAATTCCTTCTTTGACCGAGTTGATCAGTAGTTGGTCAGTCATTTCTTAGGCAGTCGGTCATGTCTGGCAATTTCTTCAATTACCGAGTTCAGTTGGTTAATTCTCTGCCACTCAGCATTGCTTATCTGTTGCTCAGTTATCCTTGCTTACCGATGGGTTTATTTTGAGTTCTTGTTGGGCTGACTTGTGCATTTATTATGGGTCATGGATTTAATGCTGGAATCCATCATTGGGAAGCATGTGGTCCTAGATCTAACCATTACTTCTGCTAATTATGGATCTGAAGGCCGACTCAGTTTGATTGACTCCTGTATAAATTTAGTGTTTGTGTTTGAGTTTAGGGAAATTTTTTAGAAGATGGTAACAGATCCTTGCATGTTTGAGGACTTCTAATTATCTTTGTAATATCAGGCCGAAATTAGGAAGGCCTTATAGCCTAGCATGTATGATTTCTATTGATGAATATAATTGAAGATCTAGCATTCCCTCTCTCTCTGTTGTTTGTTTGTTGCTTCCACGTGGGTTGAGCAGGCTTGGATCATCAGGGTGTACCATCCTTTGGCCCCTCATCTTCTCTGCCTTACGTCAATGAGCCCTATATGCATCAGTACCCCAATGTCGACCACCTGTACCCTATAGTCCCAATCACGACTTTGAAGGCCATTGTACTCCTACATGCATATTGCGTAAGATAACCATGGCTCCCAGCCTAGCCCTATCTCGTGAACCTATCGAGCATATGATGCAAACTCCTAAGGGGACTCTTGTATCAATCTATACTACCTCCATACCCTAGTAATTAGGAACCTCTCTAGAATACTGGTCGATTGACCAATCAATATGTGACTTTGACAAAAGTAGTTGAACCATTCCCTAGCGATGGGTCATGCCTTGATCTGTAAGTATTGTCACCATACGACCACTGTCATATCATCGAGTACTCTCCTCTAGTACTATGTCTGCCCCATCTTGGCCTATGTGACATAGCTATCATACCTATAAATAAGAGGTTGTTGTGGTTGCTTCTCATCTTCACAAATGGGCTGCTAGATCGGGATATTCTCCCACTCCCAAACTTGTAGAACAATAACTCTGCTAGAAAATCTTTTACCCTCATGGTAAACAGCGTTGTGCATCTCAGAGAACATGTGGGCTAATAAAAATTGTCCCCACCCAAACTCTGCTAGATGAGCCATAAGTCATTGTACCATAGGTGTCCATGCCATCAAAAAACTATTTTACTAACGGTCTGACATGATAACCCCACCTATCATCCCAGCAATGATGCACTCTAAACAGTGCATCTACATGTACCTCTACACTAATGTCTCCTAGGGTATCTATTGAGTGATCTACTCATCTACTCTAAATATTATCTAAAATGCTTGTAGCACAGTGTTCCCTAAACTAAGGTAGTCAGGGTGGGGACCATGGAATGGATCCAGAGGATGAGGTATACATCCTTGGGTGTAATGGTAATCTCCCCTTTCGGGAGATGAAACATTTCTCTTAGAGTGGAATCACTCTATGAGCGTTGTAATTAGACCGTGATTTACCCTAATATCAGACAAACCAATAAGATGCTCGAATCTGTAGGAGGCTAGATGAGCTCTGAGTAGATCCGGGAGTAATATGCATAGCCTCTATGTGGCTGGATATGAAACAAGAACATGGATATCGGGATACCTAATCTGTAAACACAAAAAGTGAAGGTGACATCAAAAACTCTCTCAAAATTGATGCTAAATGCACGTAAATCAAAAAACTAAACATGTTACAAGGTGCATTAAAATGCCATTAAATTCAATTGAGCAATTAAAAATTTTGAAAAATTTTGTTAACAACCATAAAAATGCTCATTGTTTTTCATACGACATTTCAGAAATTCAAAAACTAGTGTCAAGTATCGTACGACACTATACATACACTCATACGACATTTTGGTTTCATATGACACTCCACAAGTTGTCGCAAGACAACTGTGGGATCCGATGAAATGTCATACGAGAGATGGGTATCTCCCATATGACACTATACACTAACGTACACGACACTTGAAGTTGACTTGAATTGTCATATGACACTCTACAAGTTGTCGTACGATAATCCGTGAATGAAAATTAAAAATTGTGTAAAAAGACTAAAAAAATCTTTTAAATGATTAAAACATGTGCTAAATTGAATCACAAGAGGTGTTCAAAGGTCCACTTACTAGGTTCCCATACTATCAAGGCCGCTGAAACTTATGAGAATGCTCGAATCAATGCAAAGACATGGGGACCACCATTTTTTCTCTCAGAGGGCTCTGCAAAATCTCAAAAGTCAACGGTGAAAATGATTTGAAAATGACATAATTTTTCAAAGTGCTTCAATTTGTGTGAAAACAGCACCCTTAGCTAATTTTGACATCCTGAATCCATTTCCAGGATCAAAATCAAAATTTGAGATCATTTCACTTGTCAAAAATGTAATTTAAAATTTTGGACCCAAGACGGTCGACTACTTGCATAATCAACCTTCACAACATCACATGAATCCAAAACTCAACCTATTTGATCATCTAACATCAAAGTTTTTGATTTTCCACTTGGTCAACCATGGTCAACCCATGGTCAAATCTGGTCAAACTGGTCCACAGGATCTCAAAATGATGTAGAATGCATCCCTAGATGTATACAACCACTTCTATAGTCGACCACATTGCTTCATATCCATTCACAATGGCTTTCTCACCAGATTTCATTTTTAATCCTGAAGGGGGCATGGTATTACACATCATCAATCAAATCTATCAATCAAATCTTCTTCAGTAATCAAGATAACAACCAAGTCTAATTGATTACTTAATCGAAGTCCTCGCTACTTGGGGCATATCACTTAGGGCATATCAGATTCATCAAAATCCATTTGGTATTCTCTTAATCTTGTAAGTTTTATCAGCTCTTCATAACCATCGGTTCAAATGTGTTATTTCCTTGATTCTTCATAATTGAAGGGTTCGAAGTTCGTATCCTTTTGATTCCTTTGGACAAGCAGGTCTAGAGTTGGGATATTCGATTCCTTGTAATCATAGGTTCAGAATCATGCATTTTATCACTTCTTTGTAATCACAGGTTTAGAGTTGTTATTGTTGACATCATCTCAATTCTTTGGTCAATCAAGACTTGAATCAACATCTTCAATTCTTCCAATCAATTTCTGTCTCAGAATCAATCAATCAACCATGATCAATTTCTCCATCACATAACTGAGACTAGATCTCACCACACAAATTTTATCTTTGAACCACTGTGCTTCGCACAGTAATTCAAAGAGGGGCAAAATGTAATACCCAAAAAATAGGCTTCAATACCATAAATCTCCTACATCAACAAATCAATTGAAATCGACCCTAAAGTCCTAACCCAAGGCACATTTGCACATCAAGCAATTGAAACCCTAATCGATCCTATCATAAATCTACATCGGGGAATATTCCTAAATATTCCTAATTTATCCTAATTATCTCTAATTAAATATTATTTGGCAATAAATGATATTATTTTATTTATCCTGAGTGTGATTGATTGAATATAATAAATATTTGATGAATTAAACTTCATTTAGCCACTTAATCACATTAATTAGATTTAATTAAATTATTCTTAACTAATACTATTTATTTGACAATAAATCAAAAACTCAAAGATAATTAATTGAATATTTATTTAATTGATTAAAATTGCATTGTCAAACTTAATAATATAATTTTAGATTAAATTTGATCAAATAATTGATTAACCCATAAATCAATTATTTAATTGATTAAATCAAATAGGTTTGAGAATAAAACACATCGAAATTAAATAAAACTCATAATTATCTATGCAAAAATCAGAAGATCAATTAAACTCAAAATCAACTCTTGGACTCATTTTTTTAACTTTCTAAACTCAACATGTGATTATGAGTTAAAAAGCAAATTAGAGTGATCTCAAATTTTGATTATGAGATAAAAAGTTGATTTGTATGATTTTCACTAGATAACTATTTCTAATTCCCTGATTACTTGCCAATCAATTCAAGTTGATCAAGGACTGATTTTTGGCTTTTCCATGAGTTCTCAAACCTAGATTTCCATATAAACAGCCCTCAGTCCTTCACAATCAGATATGTGCAATTTTGAGAACAATTGAGTTATATTGTTGAGTTCTTGTGAGATTGTGCATCCATTTTTAGATTAATTGCTAGTTTTTGCATTCATAGCTTAGTTTTCATTTTCATTGATTATCAAGTTTTAGATAAATTTCATATAGTTTTTATTGTTATTGGATTGAAAATCACAAAAATATAGATTAATCTTGCATTCATTTCAATATTTTTTGCATTTAAATCATTTGTTTAGGCATTGCATTGTCACTTATCTCGATCAAATCTAAGAATACCATACTCACGTCTTCTAGAAGGCAGTAAATCGTCTAATTGATGATACATCCATTGATTGTTTATTTATTTATCATTGATCTGTAATATTTTATTGAAGTGTTGTGTCTTTTGAATAGGTACAATTTTCACACACACAACCAAAATATTGGCCAAATCCTTTAAGAGAGGTAGGTTTCCTCTCGGTGAGTCTTTGTGGGTATGTCCCCTTAGAAAAACTATACCTACTAAGTTCAACTGAGTAAATGTAACCTTTCACCCCTCTCTAGCACCGAAAAGGGTATCTAAATCCATGTTTTGATTCCCGATTACTTCAAACATTCTTGAGAAACCAACAGAACCTAAGAAGTCACTCAATGTATGTTGAACCAAGTCTAAACCAAATCTTTCCATGCATTGTTTTGGGGACAGAACTCTTTTCAGGTGTTCATCTGATTATTTTCACCTCAGGAAAGTGATATGGGATAGGATGGGGAGTTAAGATGTATTTTTAGAGGAAGTTGTACCTATGGGAAATCACTGGTGTTTAGATCCCCTAATGTACCTTAGTTGAGTGAATTATCCTCCTAAGGATTCCAAGGTTGATCTTTGCATCATTTTTGGTATCAAAGGAAAAAAAATTGTTGTTCTTGAAAGTTTTAGTACATGTCAGGTTGGGAATCGATAGGAGAAAACAAAATGGTGACTAATGTATAGTTAGCTAAGAAGGTTGAAGACCAAGAAGAAGGGAATAGGCTATTGAGAGAAAGGTTGGAACAGGTAACCAGCAAATTGGATCTAGTGGAAAGTGTAGTTGAATGAAAGGAAGAAAGAGATATTAAAGAAGAAGAGGATGAGGAATTCCTTGAAGAGGAGGAAGATAAGATTCCTGAAAGTGAGAAACATTTTTTTAAGGCCTTAGGTAAGATGGAGACAAAATCATTCCCAAAATGGATTGAAGCTTTGGAGAACCACTTTAATTGTGAGAAAACACTAGAGACACAAAAAATTAAGATAGGAAAGTCAAGGTTGAAAGGAGCGGCATTGACCTAGTAGAATTTTATACAAGAAGAAAGAGTAAAGGAAGATAAGAAGAAAGTTTAAACATGGAAGAAAATGTTATCTATGATAAGGGAGACATACATCCCTAAAGACTATGAGGTCCAGTTACACCAAAGGAGGCATAATCTTAGGAAAAGAGACATGGATATTTGCACCTACACAAAGGAATTCCAAAAGTTAGGCCTTCAGTCAAAACTTACCAAACCTTAAAGTGTTAAGGTGGTAAGATACCTAAATGGTCTAAGAATGGGAATTTGAGAAGAATTGTAGTTGTTAAGCCCTAATACAATGGCAAAATGTTATCAGTTATCCTTAAAGGTGGAGTAACATTTTAGGAGAATACAAGAGAACAATGGCAGACATAGAGGAAGACAACCATTCAAAGGTAGGGGTTCATTCAGAGGAAGAAGTCCTAATTGGAAATCCCCGGTAGAAAATAGTCAAGAAACACAAAGGGCCAATAACTTTAGAAGTAATTTCAGAAGAAGAAGACCAATTTTTAGAGGCAGATCACCGAAAAGGACCAATGGACCAATAAGGTGTTACAATTGAAACCAAGAGGGTCACATAGCACACAAGTGTCCAAGGAAGGCAAGTTGAAGCTCTCAAGGAGAAAGAAGAGCACATTTGACTCAAGAAGTTGATTCACAATATGATCTTGATTCTTGTGGTTATCTGGAAAGAGTAGAAGATTTGATGATGGAGAGATTCCTTTTTAAAATGTATACTAAATCAGAACCACCACAAAGAAAAGTAATTTTTAGGACAACTTGTAAATCAGGTGGGAAAATTTGTAAAGTATTGGTTGACTTTGGTTCTACCAAGAATTTTGTGTCTCTTGAAATGGTGGAGAAGCTCAAAATCCCAAGAATAACTCACCCATAACCCTACAAGGTATCATGGCTCAATAAGGATCAACAAGTAGTAGTAGAAGAAGAAGCTCGGGTTGAATTTCAAATTGGAGCATGCAAGGAGAAGCTTTTATTGGACATTGTCAACATGGACACTTGCCATCTACTTTTTGGAAGGTCGTGGAAGTATGATCTAAAAGCACAACATGATGGGGTCAAGAACACATACAAAATCACAAAGGATAGAAAGGTCATTGAACTATTACCCCTAGACGAACTGAGCCAAGAAGAAATCAAGCCCAAAGAAGCCAAGGTTAAGATGATGAATAAGAAATAATTTCTCAAGGAGAGAAAGGATGATAAATACCCACTTTTTGCATCAGTTCCTATCCTAAACAATAGAATACAAGGAAGTGATGTGGATCAAATAAAAGAAGATTACAAACAAGGAATCAAAGATTCAAGTTTGAAGGTGGAAGCAGCAGTGAAAAAAGAACCAATTGTGGAAGAAGTTGAACAAATCCTTAACAAGTACAAAGGTGTCATAGCTTATGGAATACCTAGAAACTTACCTCCCATGAGAGAAATCAGTCATTGCATAGAACTTATTCTAGGTTCCACATTACCCAACAAGGCTGCATACAAACTGACACCACAACACAATGAGGAGATGCCAAAACAAATTCAAGAGTTACTTGAAGCTGTTCTTATTGGAAAAATTTTAAGCCCTTGTGTAGTACCTATAGTACTAGTATCGAAGAAGGAAGGAACATGGAGACATTGTACCGACTCTAGAGCACTTAACAAGATCACAATAAGGTGTTGATTTCCTATGCCTAGAATAGAAGATTTTCTTGATCGTTTACGATTTGAAGTGTGGTTACCATCAGATAAGGATTAGACTAGGAGATGAGTAGAAAACAATATTCAAAACAAACGAAGGACTATATGAGTGGAAGGTGATGCCCTTCATCTTATCTAATGCACTAAGTACATTTATGAGACTCATGAATGAGGTACGTGAAGGTTTTTCAAGAAATTTTGTAATAGTCTATTTGGATGACATCCTAGTCTTCAGTAACACAAAGGAGGAGCATTTAAAGCATATAGACATGGTGCTAAAAAGACTACATGGAGAAAAATTGATGATCAACTTAGAGAAATGTACCTTCATGAAAGAAGAATTAACATATTTGGGTTTTGTGATCTCCAAAGGCACCCTCAAGATGGATTACCTGATAAGGTAAGTGTCATTCTTTATTGGCCTACTCCTAGATTTTTTGCAGCAGTGAGAAGTTTTCATGGTTGAGCTACTTTTTACAAAAATTTCATAAGAAACTTTAGCTTGATATGTTGACCAATTTTGAATACCATAAAAGGAGGATAAAAATGTAAATTTGTGTGGAACAAAGAAGTAGAGATAGCTTTTGAACTCCTTAAGCAGAAGGTATCCCAACAACCAGTCCTCACTTTTCCTAATTTAAATAAAGTTTTTCAAATAGAGTGTGATGCCAATCATATAGTCATAGGAGGTGTACTTAGTCAAGAAGGCAGACTTATAGCTTTCTTTAGTGAAAAAATCAATGAAGCCAAGAAAATATATCCATCTTATCATCTGGAAATGTATGCCCTTGCCCAGTCCCTCAAGAAGTGGAGGCACTACTTATTACCAAAAGATTTCATTGTGTTCACTGACAAGGCCCTTGGTTTCATAAATAGCCAAGATAAGCTCAACCATAGGCACATGAAATGCGTGGAAACACTCCAAGATTTTACCTTTTCCATAAAGCATAAAAAGGGAATTTCCAATAAGGTTTTTGATGCCTTAAGTAGAAGAGTCTTAACCATCTCATAAATTCAGTTGGAAAGTGTAGGGATTTCAGCCTTGAAGCACATGTATACTGAGGATAGTAATTTCAAAGACATTTATTGAGCATGCACTAATCTAGATGATAGGCATAATCATGAATATTCTGACATTTTGATTCAAGAAGGATTTATATTCAAAGGTGGACAACTTTGTGTACCCAAATATTCCATGAGAACCAACATTATGCAAGAGAAGCATAGTGGAGAAATGTCTATTCACTTTGGACTGGATAAGACTAGAACTGGTTAGGAGGCACTATTTCTGGCCTAAGGTGCATATATATGTGAGTAAATTTGTGGAAGAATGTACCATTTTCTAGAAAGATAAAGGAAAGAGTTCAAATGCAAGATTATATCATCCCTTACCCATTCCTTCAAAACCATGGGAATGCATCGGTATGATTTTTTCATGGGGTTACCAAGAACACAAAAATGGTATGATAGTGTTTATGTTGTGGTAGATCGGCTCAGTAAAATGGCACATTTCTTACCATGTAAGTCTACAAATGATGCTTCTTATATTGCAGATTTTTTTTCAGAGAAATAGTTAGACTACATGGGATACCTGTGAACATTGTATCTGATATGGATGTAAAATTTGTGGGTCACTTTTGGAGAACCCTATGGAAGAAACTTGGTACAAACCTATCTTTTTCATATGCATACCATCTTCAAACTGATAGTAGGTCCTTAGGAAATTTACTGAGATGTCTTACTAAGCAACATGTGGAAAAATGGGACAGCATACTTGCTCAAGAAAAGTTCTCCTACAATGATACAGTCAATAGGAGCATAGGAAAATATCCTTTTCAAATTGTATATGACATACACCTGAGGGGAGTTCTTGAACTTAGAGAGCTTCTAAATTCAATTTCCATTAGTACCAATGGAGAAATATTTGTAGAAGCTATCAAAGAAGTCCAGGATTGGGTTAAGAGATAGCTAGAGCACTCAAATCAGAAATACAAACATCTTGTTGATAAAAAAAGAAGAGAGTTACAATTCAAAGTTGGTGATTCAGTATGGGCTTATTTGATAAAATAAAGATAACCTCAATCCAAGCACACAAAATTATTACCTAAGAAGGTAGGACCCTGTCAAATCTTAGCTAAGTATGGACAAAATGCATATAAGATACAACTACCATCAGATTTTGGTATATCTCCAATATTAAATGTGTGTGACCTCACTCCTTACAAGGGTACCGAAGTACCAGAACAACCCTCATAGGAAGAAAAGATAACAAAAAACCTTCAGGAGGTTCTTAAGCCAACTCCACCTCAAATTGAAAAGATCTTAGACACCAAAGTCAAGAAGACATGAAGAAGGAAATATATCAAGTACTTAATTAAGTGGAAGAATAGGCCAACATTAGAGGCCATTTTGATGGATGAATCTCAAATCAAAAAGCATGGTTCATCATTGGATAAAATCATCTCAAGTGGACTTGAGATTAAACAATTTGGGGAGTTTGGTGCAGGAGCACAACCAAGCTCAACCGAGCTCAACCAAGCACAAAGGATCTCACCAAGTAGATAGTAACCAAGCACCAAGCATGTAGGAAGTCTTGTTGTTTTTGTGAGTTTAAGTTTCCAATAGTTTGGTTTAAGTTTTTCATAAAGTCTTCTGTGTGGTGGAAAAGTTGATGTGGCAACTCTATAAGCTCACCGAGTCTTTAGCCATCGAGGACATATAGGACAAATTAGGAATCCTATTTTTAGAAAATTTTGGTGTGTTCACAACAGATGGGAAAAGACAAAAGAAAATCCTTCAATGGAATTACAAACATCAAAGAAATGTAACGGTCACATCTCTACAAGCTTTTTCCACTTGGCAAGCTTGTGGAAATCTTGTTTCTACTTTAGCTTGACTGTAACTTCTCCCAAGAATGTGTGATTCTTTCTTGGGTTTTACAGATGGAAACCATTCAAATACAATTAAGGACAAGCATTTCAGAGAGTCACGATGTACGTATGATAAAAATTGTTGAAGAAGAATACAATCAGTCTAATTTTTTTCCTTTAATCCCTTGTACAACCTTGTATGATTGCTAATGTGAGGATTGCTTCATGCATGTTCTAGCTTATTCTATTATCTTCTATTTGCAAGTGGTTTGAGACCACAAAGTGAGAGGAGATAGGAAATATTTTGGTTTTGTTCCAGTAGGTCTGATTGTAATTCATAGGTAGTGGTTTGGGGCTAGGGAATGGCTATATCTTGAACTCCCAAGAGCGGTTTTTCATGGCTCTTGGAGAGATTCAAGGTAGAGTAGTGTATTTTAAGTTTTTATTTTCAAATTTGTATGTCATGCAGGAAGGAGGATGGAGACTAATGCACTAGGTAGACATCTCTATGTGGCCACCAAGTAAATTGTAGAATCAATAACATAAAGCTATGGTTTGTGACATTCCAAGAGTTGGAACTCAAGATTTGGAATGGATATAGGTCCCTTGAAATATCCAAAGTAACCAAAAGATTGGCCAAATCCTTTAGGGGGTAGTTTTCCTCTTGGTGAGTCTTTGTGGGCTTGTCCCCTTAGAAGAACCATACCTACTGAGTTCAACCAAGTAAATGTAACCTTTCACCCTCTCTAGCACCAAAAAGGGTATCTAAGTCCATGTTTTGATTCCTGATTACTTTGAACATTCTTGAGAAACTAAGAGAACCCAAGAATTCACTCAATGTATGTTGAACCAAGTCTAAACCAAATCTTTCCATGCATCATTTTGGGGACAGAACTCTTTTCATGGGTTCATCTAAGCATTTTCACCCTAGGAATGTGATGAAGGATAGGATGGGGAGTCAAGATGTATTTTGAGAGGAAGTAGTACATGTGGGAAATCAATAGTGTTTAGATCCCCTGATGTACCTTAGTTGAGTGAATTATCTTCCTAAGGATTCCAAGGTTGATCTCTGCATCACACATAAACTGATTTGGTCACTTGTTAGACACGATCCAAGAGGAAGGTCGATAAAGTATAATGTGATAGAAGAACAAGATACTGAATAAGTAGATGATCATTTAGATGATGATCACAATCAACAATTATCTAATGTTGTTCCTGAAAAAAATGATGATGATGATGATGAGTTGGATGATGGTCATGATGATGATTTGGATGAAGAAGAAGATCAATGACATGAATGAAATGTATGAGGTATGTGATTAGTATACTATCTATTTGATATTGATTTATTGATAGAAATTTATTTGACTTATATCGTTACATAATTAATTCATTATGTTTTAAATTCTAATGCCATTACATAATTAATTCATGATTCATGATGTACCTTTTAATGTTTTTAATTCATGTTCCACCTGTACAAGGTCCTAATAGCAGCACCATGCCACCTCTAGGAGATGAAAATAGAGAGAGTGTCGGCTAGCTCTCATTTTCTGTAATATTTTTTGAACTTTGTGTTTATTTATGAAATGTGGTATATTTATTAGTTATGTGATGGATGGTGATTTATGATACATATGTGATGGATTACAACATTTTTATGATGATACATATTTGATGGATTACATGTTTATTATGATACATAGTGTGATGGATTACATGTTTCTAATGATACATATGTGATTTATGATACATATGTGATGGATTACAACATATGTGATGGACTACAACTTGTTTATGATGATATTTATGTGATTTATGATACATATGTTTCTATTATTACTCATATATTTAATGTATTATTTATCAAATTAAAAATGTAATTCTTATGATGCTCAATTGTTGGTGTTGATTACATGTATATATTTTGTGTGATTTTGTCACCCTTGGTGGAAACAGGTTATTGAGTACAGACATCCTAAACCCTTTTGTTGAGGATCTTACAGAGTCTAGGTAAAGAAAAGGTAAGGAATAAAAAAATATACAATACTTATGATGACTGCATATTGTAACAATAAATAAATTTTTTCATGTTGTCTACTATGTAACTTTTAGCATGTGTATCATGCGACTTGTCTAAATATGATTATGATTAACCTTCATATAAGATATAAGCTAACATGAGATAAATGAATTACATATGCAGGAACCTGAACCCCTTTGACAAGGATCCAATACAGTCTCATGGATCAATAGGTATAAGTCAATACACCCTATAGAAATGATTTATTATTTTCTTTCTTTCTCTTTACACCCATCTTGGAGTTGTTTAATAATAAGTCTGGTTTTGGCAACTATATTTTGTCAAACCTTTGATTTTTTTTCTCATCAAAAGCACCTTGACATCCACATGTTATAGCTCATTCCACTTTCACAACCATACTATTTTTTTGACTTTCTAAAACTCCAAAATTAGTACGAAAACAAACTTGCTCAACTTTTCAAATCTTGACATTAGCATTAAATCTAATATAATTATCAACACTTGAGGCCCCAGTTGGACTTATTAAAATTTTAATCTCAAACTCAAATTTAGGGCTGACTTCTTCATCAACATTACCCTCATTTACAAAAAATCAACAACATATGGTGAACCATCTATTACAACTTCTTGTCATCTCTCTCCATGGAATCCTAAAATTTATTTCCTCTCACAATAAAAATCAACCCTCTACCAACTATCTCTCTCATTTGATGGAGTGCAAGTACAACCAAATAGGTATTTTTCATATGTGTCTTCCTAGAGCAAGGGAAATTCAGGAAGAGAAGATGAAAGTGAGACATGTAGTAGGTATAAAAGAGAGAGATCAACTAGAGGTCAAAATATTAGAAGAAAATTCAATAAACATATGGAATTTTTTTTGCTCAAAGGGGGTCATGTGCTTATGATGATGAGAGCATAGGCGACATCAAGGTGCCCTTGAGGTACAAACATCTACAAAAACAATGGGTATCTAGTGAACTTCCTCTAATAAACATTGATTTTTTCGTTAGCAAGAGGATAAATCACATAGCACCATCGCCATTACATGGTTTAGGCCCATTTTTCATGGATGACATAAAGGTCTATTACAAAAAAAAAAATTGAATTAATGGATTATGTTGGACCTTGTTACAATTACAAAAATTAGATGCATCTTGTTCAATATAAAAATAAGTATATGTAGGTATGGACAATCAGCAAATTATATACAATGGAAAGATAATGATCAAAGTAAAAGAGTGGCTATGTAAATTGAAGGAAGGCCAAAAGCAATAGGGAATATTGAAGGTTTTATAAACAGTACACGACCTAGGTCAACCAATAAGCAACCCAATTGCATATTCAAGGTGCACGAGTGAAATCGTGTATTTTTATGTGCGATAAAATCAATAGGTGCATGGGAAGAGCTACTAATTGATTATAATTTGAATCACATAGATACAAACAAAGTTACTATCATGGGGGTGGTATGTACTATATACCATTCAAACCAACCTCCAATTAATGACTCCAATATACCATTTTACTATTAACTTTTTTTGGTAAGTTTATTGGTTTCATTTCACTAATATTTTTTTATATTTAATTTTTGTCACAACGCAACATGGATCCGACACATAGCACAAACAAGGATGTAGCTTCATGCTCTTCTACCCAGCAAGTAAACCTCATTGTAATTGTACAAATAGATAGAAGCAAAATGTTATATTAGTATGTTATTTTCTTTAAGGTTTTGGATTAATTATAAGAATGTTACTAATATTCTTGTCACATAAGGATATTCGGGGAAAGGCACCTGCAGTACCTGAGAACATCAATATAGAGGTGGACACACTATTATGTGATGATGACATAACATATTCCACAAACCCTGTTGAAATGATAAGAAAGATGCAAAAAAAATTAATAAAGAAATTATTGCTTTGGCATACATAATCCCTCAAACTGATGAGATAAAAGAGGGTGAAACAATTGATGCAGAGAGTAGAAAACTTGCAAGTAAGCAACCATGAAATATTTGATTATAACATAAGTTCATTAAAGGTTAATATTTTATACTCTTTTATATCATGAACTAAAATATGTACATGTTTTTACAGGAACTTTTACATCCTCATGAAGTTTCTCATGGCCATGATCAGGGTACTCCAAGAGGTTCAAGTGATGACCATGTTCTATGCATACACCAACTCATATTTTCACATGTTCTTGTCCTTCCGTTAATGTTTTATTTATCATATATTTAGTATATTTTATATTTAATGTATTATTCTTCAAGTGTTGTCGATGTTCCTATGCAAACGCCACCTCATTCGATCCCATTATCCCCACCTATATTGTCGACTAGAGGTTCAACAAAATGCAGCATGTAGACATTGACTTATGCATGTCATACTAACCCCACATTTGGTAGATCCCTCTTGTTCTCTCTCTTTTTTTATGTGTTTATTTCCCTTGAAGTGTTCATTCTTGGGGGCATTTCATAGTGGAAACATTTTCTATAGCAGGACATGTAGATGAGGATGAAGAGGCCACTACTGGTGATATCACAATAGCATTCCCTGGATCTTCCCATATTGCTAGTACAAGAACGTTTTCGATCACATTTGTGGTGACCAAAGATTTTCTTCCCATAAAGATAGAGAAGGTTCTAGGTACTTTAAAATTATTATTATATATAGTCTAGTTGTAATTTACTTATTGATCACTCATTTTGGACTAATGATCCCATGATTTTTTTGTAGGCAATGATATTTTTTATAAAAATCTAAATGAAATTACATTATAGATATTTGGGCCCACCATACATAAACGATGAAATGAGAAAGATAAAAATCTAAAAGAGGAACTCATAAACTGTTTGATTGTGTTGTTCAAAAATGACACATTCAACAAAATCCAAGTCCTTCATAAAGTAGGCACATATATAAAATATGTGAGCGACCAATATAGGACGCATTTAGAGTAGAACAAAAAGTATGAGCCTCCCCCATGATTCTAGAGAGGGAGTGGAATGACTTAATTTTCAATGCAAAGGAGAAAGCTAAAAGGAAAATATATGCACCCTAAAATGGTCACCTAGACTTTGGGCCCCCATTCGGCAATTTATCAAATCCCTGAATCAAGATTTTCAAAAATCAACATTTTTCAATTATGTCAATTTCCTTGATCAAATCCTATTTTATCATTTATTTGATTATCTTCTATGGGCTAACCATTTTATCCTAATGTCTTTATTTATTTAAAAGGAATTTTCTCCCATTTTATTAAATAAAAAGCCCCCACTTTTCCTCTTATCCTAAGTTGCACAAATAAAGCATTATTCTTATTTTATAAAAAGAAGAAAAGCACTTTTTGTCTTATATGGACACAAAAGTCAACTCTTATTTTCTCATTGGAGGATATTTGTGCACATGGATTGCTCCTCTTTCAAGCTCCACCCTTGATTAAATATTTTGCCTCTTAATCTCCATGGTCCATTCCTTTTCAATTCTTTTAAAAGGAGAGCTCTTTTCTCATTTTAGGATCCATCTTTTGAATACTAACCTTATGCTGCAGGATTTCTTGGAGACTTTGGAGCTTTTGGAGATCATTCTTTCATTCTAGTTTCATTTCTTGCATCATAGCTCTCATGGCATCTAGCTTAGTTTCCTTTATGCTCTAGATTAGCTCACATAGCTTAATTAGCAAGTGTTTGTAATACTTTCTTTTCATAGCTTAGCTTGCATCTTCATTCTTAGCATAGCTTGCATTGCATTGCATCTCCATTTGGATTCTTAAAGATATTGGCATTCTTGCCCTTGTCTCATTGAATCTCCCTTTATGTGGTTTACTAGCAAGGTTGCATGCTTCAATAGCTCTAGCTGAGAGCAATATTCAAACAATCTTGTGACTCCATGCCTAGGGAGCTCTAGGTTGCTTTCTCAAGGTTTCCCATTCATGGATTCCCTTGGAAGTAATGACTTAGAGAAGTGCACTATTTAGTGTGTACAGAAAAAAGGTCATACACCACCAGGCAGAGGAAGGTATGTGATATTATTAACAATGTAATTATGTACTAATTACTCTTTATATTTATATAATCTAACATATTTCAAACTTTTCATAGACTTCTCGACACATGAAAGACAACTAAGGCAAGACTAGAAAAGCACGGGCAATACAAACTCAACTCTGGTGGTTATATGAAAGTTGCCACATGAATTGTAAGTATCAATAAATGAAATATTGCAGTGAAATAATAAATTGAAAAAAAAAATTAATCATTAAACAATACAAGAAAAATTCATGTTATTAAGCAAAAATGCAGGGTTCTAAGTTTAGTAGAGCGCCCACATAAGATGACATGAAAATTGCATTCCAGGAAGACTATAGAGTTGTGGTTGAATGCCTTAAAGGATTCAGTGTAAAAACACAAGATTTTGGTGCATCTATCAATTAGGTAAATAAGCTAAATGAAAATTATTTAAAATTGAATACTTGAGCAATAATCTATTCGATGTTAATTTCCAACATAAAGTGACTATATTTATTTTAATTAAATAATCAAGTAATGATAACAATGCACATGACATTAGAATACAGCCTACTATGGGTGGAACACAACCTGTACATGATGAAGGTTGTGGTGTGTATCTCGGTACTAGAGGCATTCATGTGCTAAACATTTTTTTATGTAATTATTAATACAATTAAATATGTTTAATTGATATTGGTGTAGTAATTAATATAACCATTCTTGTTTTTATTTTAGAGCATGTAAACTGTGGTGACCAAGCTGAGCATGATCAGGGTAGACAACATTAGGAATGTGATGTGCCCCCATCAGGTAAAGAGGACCACTATTATTCTTTTAAATGAATTTAATTGCAATTGGTGTATTGATTAATTTAACCTTTCATGTTTCAACTCCAAAGGATTTAGAGGGTGTTCAACATGTTTAGGATGAGGCTAGAAAAAATGATCAGGAAGATGATGTGGCCCCATCAAGTAAAGAGAACCCTTGTAATGTTATTTTAATTAATAAAATACTTGTAACAATAATTAAAAATAATACAATTAAATATGTTTAATCATATTTAATTGATATTGGTGTAGTAATTAATATAACCATTCTTGTTTTTATTTTTAGAGCATGTAAACTGTGGTGACCAAGCTAAGCATGATCTGGGTAGACAACATTAGGAATGTGATGTGCCCCCATCAGGTAAAGAGGACCACTATTATTCTTTTAAATGAATTTAATTGCAATTGGTGTATTGATTAATTTAACCTTTCATATTTCAACTCCAAAGGATTTAGAGGGTGTTCAACATGTTTCGGATGAGGCTAGAAAAAATGATCAGGAAGATGATGTGGCCCCATCAAGTAAAGAGAACCTTTGTAATGTTATTTTAATTAATAAAATACTTGTAACAATAATTAAAAATAATAATGAATTTAACCCATTTCTTTTTTATTGTAGTAGACCCCCCTTTGCATTGGTGTCCTCATCGTGAGTACATGACTAGGCATACATCAAGATATGAGTAGAGGACACAACAACTGAAGAGGGGAAAAATGATGAAGAAAATGATGCTTCACTTAGTCTTTACCTAGCTTCAAAAAAAATCAAAAAAAATAATTGTAATATTATTTGTTAATGAATGGATTTTATGTGTTAATGAATGTTGATGAATGTTATGTGTTAATGAATGTTAATGAATGTTATGTGTTAATGAATGTTACAAGATAATGAATAAATGTTATGTTCTATTAATGGGTGAAAGAGTGAATGAATGTTAGATGTTAGATGTTAATGGGGAATTTAGAGTATTATTAGGGAGGGGAGGGGCCAAATGAGCTTCCACCTTCACATGGTTGGCCCTATTAAGTAGATAATATTAAACTATTCTTGAAACAAAGAGAATCTCAATAAGGTAATATACTTTTAAATATTTCATTATGCTCCATTGTTAATTTTATTGAATAATATCTATTCAATCTTAATTTCAGGATTTGTTTGAGAAAATAATTGCTACCGATGCATTAGTAAATCATGTGCTTGCAGATATAGGTGTTTATCTTCAATACTAGGTTTGATTCCTTGGAACAACATATGAATTTTTCTTTATACATACATTTTGATTGTTTGAAATCAATAAATTCATGAGATTTTTTCTATGAGGAGAGTAATACATTGGGATTAACATGGTGCATTCTTAATTTTTTACTTCAAGACCAAGTCAATATGATTTTGGATGCATAGTTGTCTCCCTTCATAAAATATTGAAGTTCTTAATATAGGTCATGTTTAGGTTTGGGTGGTCAAATCAATGTAAAAGTGCCAAGGAAGTCCATAAAGGATGTAAGTGATGTTATTTTTCCCATTTAGATATGTTAGGATGTTTTTCAAGAAGTTTCAAAGTCAACATTGTAAAAATGCAAAAAAGTTGCAAAAAGTGCAACTTTTGCAAAATTGCATTTTGAAAATTTGCACCAAAATTGACAAGTACTAAGCATCTTGAAAACTCCCACACAATATCCTAATCAGTAAGGACAAACTATCTAATTGATTGTGAGATACAACTTCTCACATCAAATAGTTCCATCTCACTCACCAATCTTCTTCTCACTGGGATCAATGCATAGAGCACTTACCCTAATCACAAACACCTTCACCTTACTCCTCTTCAAGACCTATTAATGGTCAAGTGATTCTTTTTCTATCTAGAAACTCTGATCACATCAAATTCATTTAACATATAGCTGATCTTACAACTTCAAAACCCTTCTCATAACTTAATCATCACTCATTCTCATTCACTGAATGACTTATCATTCCCTTGACTATTTTTCAAACTTCTTCCGATACCATGTGGCAACATACCGTTCTACTTATCTATCTTAGAATTCTCACACCCTATTAGTCCACCAAACTCTTAACACTTTACTACTCCATCCCACAATCCTAATTTTGATCACATTCTTCACTATCCTATTCCTATGGACACCATTCATCAATTTCAACTTCTTCCCCAACCTTAACCCTTGGGTTTTTAACCTTCACGTAATCTAGGTTTTAGCCCACACAACCTTCCAACTCTCAATACTCTGATCACCTTAGTTCTTTCATTTTAGGATCTAATTCTAAGATCTCATTGTCCTATTTAAGATAGTCACCTACACTTATACAATAAAGGTTCAACTACTCTTATCTTGGATCCACCATTCCTTCCTACTTCTTGGGTATTCCCTACACTCTTCAACACACTTCTTCTATTCCTCACAAAACTTACCAATCTTAATATGTGTGGACTAATAACAACTTTGTGTTCCTATACAATACCACTTAATGGTCAAACACTCTCAATGTCTATCCCTTTCCAAATCTTTGTCTTCTCATGCCTTGGTACCTTAAATAGTATCATGCCCTTATTAATTAAACAAATGAATTAGTCACAACCTCGAGAACATCTTAAGCATGAAAATGAATAAGACACCCTAGAAACAAGGTTTAAAAACTTTTGGAATGACTTCCCGCAATGTAGATGGGGGTATCTAACACAACATCCAACCTCGAGGATTCAAGGAACACAAATAAATAGTGAACTTGCAAAGATAAATAGTTCTGATTAGACTTTGATCAGAGAATAGGCAATGAACATGCAAGGGGGCCAATACCATCAAGGATTGAATAAGGGTATGTAGACAAGTATGGATTGAAAAGGAGACAAATATGAGTGTCCCAAACCATACACAACCTTCTTAGAAGGAACATGTAACTTGTGATCGAACCCAACCAAAAAATTGTACTATCATTTCTGATGAAGGTGAAGGGTGCTCCCCTTAATACCACAAACACATAACAGAAATAGAGAAACAACAACAATATGCAAGAACAGAAAATTGGCTTCTTATTATCTCCACAAATGTGGAATTACAAACTTTCAAAATTACAATATGCAAAGCCACATGGGCATTCCTTACAATATTCTGTAGGAAAAAGCCTCGAATCAATACCCAGATCTACTACCCAGAACTATTCTGAACTGCCTAAGACAATAATACAGCCTTCCTTATATAGGCAATTATCCACCGCCTGGGAAGGTTCCAGAATTTTAGCCAATAAGGCCGACCAAACTTAGAATTATTTTATTTTACATTTTATTACATCATAGTCGGCTCAAGATAACCTTTGAAACCCGAACAGAAATTTTGAAGAAAATTATTTTTCGCCATTTCGGGTGGCCCAACTTCCGAAGACCATAAGTCATCACCAGTTGACCCGCTCGGCCACTATAACCCCATTTCGGAAACGCCACGAAGCGCTCTACAGGCTTGACTGGCGCAAGCGCCTGTCACGCAAATTTTCGACCTCATCCGGGGCCTCTAAAGCCTTCAAAACTGAGTTCAAAGTTTCTGTACCCTGCTGCCAATACCGAAAATCTTCAATATCTTCTAATATACACTTGATCTGGCAATGAAACTTTACTGGCAGACTTATATGACCAAAATCAACCTCCAAGAAAGAAATCAGATCATTCTGAGCACATACAAAAATTACCAAAAATAGTAACTTTCCATAAATAGCAGCTCTGCACAAAATAGCCCTTATTGAATACAAAAACAGAAATATTTTTGGGTGATGCAAGATTGCTCTTACACCTAGGATGCTCCTGCATCAATTTCTCTAATCAAACGGTTTAGGACTGATCAATTTTGTTTTTACTTTTTTTCGGTGTCCATTGATTAAATTTGCAACCATATTGTCAAGTTTAATAACTATAATAGAAATCCACCTTTTTGTTAAGAATATCTTTTTTTGAATCTCATCAAATGGTGAAAGTGATATAATTAAATTGAAAATGATCAAATCTACTTATTTCATGATTTTGATAAACATTTTGACAAGTTCTTGGTGTTGGACTACATGGTCATAGACTTAATTACTTTGTATTGTGATAGGGATAGTCAAGGTCTTTTGAGGTTTTAATGCCATATTATTGATGTCACATTTTTATTGAAATAATCATTCCAAGTTGTCATAAACATTTTCATTTGTTCCTCAATATTATCTATTGATTGGAAGCCACCAAGTACTTCCATACTCATCCAAATTTTTTATCACAATAATCACTATCCATTCTCATTTTGTTACAATCAAGTTTTGGATTGGTTTTCTCATGGAAAATTCATATAGAGGAGTCACTTGGAAATTGTAAATGATTGATTTGATTCCAATCTCAATGGTAGAGGGCTCAAAGGTTGGTTTTGTCATGTTGGATCAGCATTACCTTTCCTTATTGTCATGACTAGGACAATCACCTTATTAGGCCATTCCATTTGTCCAAGATTTTTTGTCCCAATAGGAGTATGGTGTTGATTTGGGTCTTCCTAAAATTATGAGTGTGTTACTACAAAACAAAGAAGCCATAGAGGATTCCATTGTATCACATTTTTTTTAAAGGCATGAAGATCATTATTATGTTGCAAAGAGTAGCCCAAGGACCAGAGATGTTGATGGAACCAAGGGAGTTGGTGAGTCCAAATGATCAAGTAGGTAAGTTTGTGTCAAGAGAATATTCCAAGAAAGAGAAGGTCTAGGGATGGTCAGGCCATGTTGGTGAAACATTGAACCATAGTTTGATCCTTGTCTCTAGGAGGGAAAATAATGAATTTTGTTGGGGAGTCAATGCTTCCTCTGGATGAAAATTCTATCAACCTCTTCTTCCTATTGACCAACATCTTCCTTGATAATGATTATAATCAACTATCGACACTCAGATATGAAGAGAGTTTGATTTTTTATTCCATATTTGTTCTCCAAAACATTTATCTTTTCCAATAATTCTCCTATAACCTTACATCTTCTTGCACTTATAATTTCTTCCTATTTAGAAACTTCTCTTTTTCTCTTAAATGTTGCACCCCTATGTCCTTTTTAGTACACAACTTCCCTATGCCAAATTTACCTTGGAAAGGTAGAGACATTTTCAAGACTTCATCAATTTCTTTGTGACATGCTCAATTATAGTTTGAGGACAAAATCAACCTTATATGTGATGCTACATTTAAATGTAATTGGTTTTTGAAAAAAAAATCAGTGTTCATCACAATTCCAACGAACAATTTATCGACATTCTGACAAACCTCGTCATAGCACTGACAAGGTTTGTATACCTGCAAATTTTCCTTCTGTCACAAGTACAAAAACCTCATCAATGCTATGGTGGGTTTGTTCATAATAATTTCAACAAACCCCATCACAACATGACGAGCTTGTTGTACCTATAACAAAAGGAAATAATGTAGGTACAACAACCTGTGCTTGGTCCTTTCATCAAAATTCTAACAAAAATATGAGATCCGTCGTCACTTTTCCAACGACCCAAAACCCTCCTTCCATGGATCATTTCCAATGTAGACATCATTGGAATTGTGACTTTTATGTCTTTTTTAGAACTTTCAACAACAAAATATTGACGAGTAAGTTTTCCAATGTTTGTCAAAAGTCCAACATTTTCCTGTTGGAATTCTGATGAACTCTCATAAAAAATGACCCCAAATGTATTAGTATCTCTAGGAGTGAAACAACCTATGCTCATGCACTTATTGGAAAGAAAATAAATGTAATATACTATTATAGATATTTATATATAATGCAATTAAACAAACCCATTGACTAGCTTGTTGAAGTAGTTGCCCTTTCTAACAAGTTTCTTGTTCCTTTCATGCATATGGGAAACTAGTCATGGCAGCATGCATGACAAGAACTTCACATTTTGTTGGAATTCCCTCCAAGTGTCAAGAACTAGAAAGCTCTCCCACACAAAAATATTTATTTTGAGCAAGAAAAATTGTCTCCTCTTCATGATATTCACCCTCGTGCTCTAAAGAAAGCATGACTAGGGGAAACTTGCATATTTTTTACAAATATAGATGCCTTATGTGGCATCCTCTTGATAGTGATGGGTCTAAGAAATCATACTTGACCTTATTGATGTGCTCTGTAACCTTTGTATCATCTTGGCTTGAATGTGGCTCTTTTTCCTTTTGTGAAGAGATGAAACCCTAAACATTTTTGTCATGTTTCTCATAAGCTATTTTTAGTGTCTTTGGTATGATGTGGATGTCCACACGTTTTTGAAACTCATGATCTTCTGATGAAGGATGATATGGCTTGATTTCTATGGATGAACAAAAAAAATAGCTCTTCCCAAAAAAAATTCTCTTCATCAAATTCCTTTTGCTCTGTTGTAATAATATGCATAGGTTGAGGGGAAACCTCATGTATATTAGAATGCTCTTCTTCAAGGACAAAGCTATCCTTGGGATCCTCTTGTTGATCCTCCATATCATAAAGGACTTCTTGTTGAAGCAACTAATTTTTTTCTTCTTATTCTTGTAGAAGACCCTCTAATTCTTGTAAAGGTACATTAGAAAAGATTTGTTCCTTAAGAGTAGGAACAACTTTGTTGTATTTCTCTTCCTCAACAAAAGAGGGAATCTCTCTGAATACTAGGATTAGATCCTCTTCCTTTTTTTCAACCTTCATTTATTGAGAGGATTGAATGGGAACAACCTTCTGAATGTCCTCTTGCAGCTCCTCTTTTATTTACTCCTCATACACATGTGAATGCTCACAAAGAGAATATTGCACCTCCTCCCATGGTAGTTTTGGCTCTCTCATATTCTCCCAAAAAGACATGTTAAGACCATTAGCACTCCACACAACTGGTACACCCTTAAAGAGTGAAATGTTATGAGGCATATAAAGTTGAGTGGGTGAGGATTTTTTCTCAAGGAGTGGAGGAATTATAGCAACAAGCTAGGAGCCTTGAAAACTTGGATTTTTTGATAGAGGAAGCTCATGTGATGGAGGGTTCCTAAAGCTTGGAATGAAAAAATTGGGAGGAGGGGCTACCTCTCCTTCTTGGGTCTACAAATGAGCTAACTTGAGTCTCATTTGTTCATCTCCTATGACAACTTGCTTAATTTTCTCCTCAAATTGTCCTTGTTGGGCCTCTATGTCTTCATCTTGCTTCCTTTTTTGTACTTCCAAATGTTTCTTAAGTTCTGCAACCCTAACTAGGTATTTCCTTTTGGATAATAACATTAATAGTTCAAGGGCCTAGTAAGCAATTTCCTCCAGCTACATATCCAACCCTTGTTGTCTTCTAATTTGATGCAAATGTCCAGCTCAGTCCCACAAAAGAGACTTTAATTCATGACAATTCATATCTTCTATATAGGGGAATGGTTGGAACCTAATTGAAGACCTAGACTAGGATCCTAAACTCAAGGAAAAGGTTCACAACCTAATATTTAATCTCACTAATCCCCATAAAAATAGAGAGTTGAGGTCATATGAAGGATTGAGTAGGGATGGTAGAGTGATAAGTAGATGGAACATATTGTCCATTTGACATTGTAAATGAATTTGGGTCATAACTAGGTTGTAGTTCAGGTTGATATTGATAATAGGAGGGTAAAGGGGAAAATTTGTCATGATATGGGAGATGATAGGATGTATTTCAATGAAAATACTCCATGTTAAAGCATTTATATAGACTAATAATTCATAGAAAACATAGAAATCATAGAAGATCAAAATTGATCTTTATTACATACCAGCACTATGGATTCTTGAAACCAGTACATGTGCACTTAGAGCTGCCATGGTGTTTGAATAGTTTTCCTCCAAAGGATTTTGCACTGAGAAAAATACCTAAATTATCATTCAATGATGATCTTGTATTGGTCCACCAAGGGATGTTCTTAAAAGGGATCTGATCTTTGTCCCACTGGTTATGCCAAAAATTATTATCATAAAAGTTTGCATCCATGCTTGGGGTATGACCTCCACACAACATTTTGAAACATTGAATCAACCTCCAAGTGTGGGACCTTTTGCATGTGAGGTTTAATCTCTGGATAAGGTTGACTTCCTTTCAATCAGAGTGCACCTAAACTATATTAATCTAACAACTTGCGGGGAAAAGGGAAGAGATATTGCAGAGAAGTAAAGGAGGTGATGCACTAGATTGAAATGTGGTTTCTTTCTGCCTATGGCTTCACATAACATCAACAAAGCACCCAAAACTACACAAATATCATCTCTAATGTATATTCCAAGGACTCGTACATAGGTCAAAACCAATGATATCTTATAAGGAAAGTTGTATTCACAATACAACATTCATGAGCATGTTAGACAAAACATACAAACTAGGAAAAATGAAAATAAGCATTCACCACAAGGAAAGAAACATGCACAAGATAGAAAAATGATGAGAAGAGGTAAAAAATCAAGGATTTCATTGATATATGGAAAAGCTAAGATTATAATTGCAAAGCATAGCAAATGCAAGAGAATAAAAAGAACCCAGAATTATGATACAAATTTTCTTTTTATAGAGTCAACATAACTCAAATTACACCATGAAGTTCAAACACAGAACAACTTGGATTACATTGTAGAACAAAACACAATCATAAATCAAATAAAAATCTAATTCTTTGTTCAAGTTGATCCATGAAGTAAACAAAAAGGAGGCCCAAAAGAATACATTCCAACAATCGAGAAGAATAAAATATTCCCTTCAGATGGCACTGTACAAGATATGGCATGATTTGGGTCCCTACCATAGGAGAATATAACTTGTAGATGTTAAATAAGCATGGAGAGACATTTGAAGGAATCTACACAATGAATTCAGCCCATACGGCCATGTCATGGTCGTTAATAGTCAAATCAGGTTGCTGGCAAAAGAAAACATCAAAATGGAAAATGCAACATGTTATCGCTACCTTGCATACCTACAAATAGCACCAATAAGCATGTCAATTACCCATGGAGATACAGGGAAGAATCCTATTTGTATCCTTGGAAAATTTCTCCCCACACACCTACAAACATCATTTTTTTCCTCACACCACCACGAGGGTATGAGGTGCAAACTTTTTTTTCCCCTACACACCTACAGAC
Source organism: Chamaecyparis obtusa (assembly GCA_027943335.1). Classification (NCBI taxonomy): domain Eukaryota; kingdom Viridiplantae; phylum Streptophyta; class Pinopsida; order Cupressales; family Cupressaceae; genus Chamaecyparis; species Chamaecyparis obtusa. The sequence goes on along the minus strand of BSBK01007775.1, from coordinate 1,307,911 downwards.
ATAAGGGAATAAAACATAAGATTCTCTTAGGGAAGTGGGTGGAATCATGAGGGGGGACAATATGATAGATTATCTCTACTCCATGCACTCATAAGAAGCATTACTTTCTTCCTTACATCACTGTGGAGTTGCAAGCTGCATTGACCAATTTACCGTGGGCATGCACACTTAACTTGGCGAGCAGGTTGAAATAATCACGCAAGTGCCTATAAATCTTTTTTGCTCATCACAAAGATGCTCGAGCCTTATGGTAATAGAATTGGGTCCACCAATAAGGAAAATAACATAACATGTTAGTAACAAATATCTTAAAACATGACATGTTGGCCCTGACACAGTTTAGTCCATGATGAAGGTGTCTTAGATTGGTTATATATGATGGGATTATCATGGCAAAAATAGCCAACAAATACTATAGGTGGATTTTGAATCTTAGGAAGTACATTGCAAATTAGAAAAAATATAGGTATTTAATTGGCAAATTGGAAGATATTGTTGCACTTTACATATACATGGTGTTAAATTTTAGATCAGATTGTAGACTCTTAATTCTTCTAAAACTTCTTATTATATTTATATATGGATTCTCAATTTATCACATATATGTCTATACAATGATATATATACGTATATCTATATATATATTTTAAATATAGAATATATTTAATATCATTTTTTATATAACTCTGAGTACAATATTGTACTTTCCTATTTTGATGAAGATTGTTGTTATCACTTTGAAACTATTTTGTATGTATTGGTTATAGAACAGCCATCGATCTCTATTAATATATATCAAAGACTATCATGGGGAGTCATGCCCATGATGGAGTATGACTCTTTGTAGATTCATGGTCCATCATAGACATGACTCCATAGTGCATTGTCTCTTTTCATAACAAATTTAGTTTAGCCGATACTCATCAACTTGGTTTGATTTAATCAGTCAACATTTATAAAGATTTGTATGTTTATTAATAACATTATATATATATATAGATATATATATATATATATATATATATATATATATATATATATATATATATAGATATATATATATATATATATATATATATAGATAGATAGATATATATATATATATATATATATATAGATATATATATATATATATATATATATATATATATATATATATATATATATATATATATATATATATATCTATATATATATATATATATATACTTAAAACATATTTATGAATAATCATATAAACATATATATAATATTTTATCACTCTGATAGTAATTATCTGACTAAGGCTACAAACATTAACACTCACTCTTAACTAGGGAGGATAATTATGAAAAGATTCATACAATATAAATGAAATACTACCTCAAAGGAATATTAGATATAGTAATGATATTATCTCATAATATCAGGAGTAATGGCCTCAAACTATCAAGTTGCATGATATTCACCAAGTACTCAGAAAGTTTAAATTGATATTATCTCATAATATCAAGAGTAATGGCCTCAAAATATCAAGTCGCATGATATTCACCAAGTACTCAAAATTTCCATTAGGTATGTGCACGTATATCCTCAATGATACTTACCATATGAACATTTTATTCATGGTATGTTTAAGGAAATTAATCCACCATGCAAGATAATCATGGTCTATTTAAGGAGATTAATCCACCATGCAAGATATAATCTATCATGATCTACTTAGACATCATAAGATATCCATCATAATAGTGATGCAGGAGCATCTTGGGTGTAAGGGAAATCTTGCATCACCCAAAAATATTTCTATTTTTGTATTCGATAAGGGCTATCTTGTGCAGAGTTTCTATTTATGGAAACTGGCTATTTTTAGTAAGTTGGTCTTACAAGGCCGAATTCAATTTTTCAAAGATATATTATAGAGTTCGGAAGAGCATTCAATTATTGTGGTAGAAATTAGCAATGATGTTTCCAAAACCCAAAATTATCAAGATGATACATAATTTAGGTCTTAGAAGACATAACACAAGTTTGGGAAGAACCATTATTCAACTTCTAACTTGATTCCAACTTTGAGGGAAAGAATGATATTGATATACATGGAAGTTTTGGAAATGTAGCTTACAAGTGAGGGGAAGAACTAGCTATAATCACAACTTCTAACACAACTTGCATTGTGTTACTAGAAACCCAAAAGTTCACATTATTTGTTCCATTGACCAAATTGATTGTTGCTTATTAGGAAATATTATAACAGCAAATAGCACTTGAGAATATGTTTGCATTATGTTTTGGAAGACTTTGAATCCTTGCAATACCACTTTGAAAACCCAAAATGAGCAAGACCACAACATTTTGTGAAGATGACAGCTTTATGAAGATGTGAATGGGGAAGTGCACACTTGGGAAAGGGAACTTCATGATCTAGATAATGAATTCAAGAAGGGAGGAGAGATGCATCCAAAGAAAAACCAACATACTTCTCAAACATAATTTTTTTAAGGAAATGCCAATGCAGGGAGTACAAACATGGATTACATATAAAACTTACAAGTTTAATAAATAACATATGTTCCTTGTAATGACCAAAACCATGCTTGAAACCCATGTATTTTTAAAGAAATCTCAAAATGAAAAGAAAAAGAAATGAAAATTCCAAAAGGACTTGCAAAATGGATAAGAAAGAGACACCATAAATTTCATTCTACAATTCAAATTTGTGAAACACAAATAAGGAAACCCTAAACAAAAACATTACAAAAATTTGTAAATAAAAATGCACTTACAAAAACATGACCAATATATGTCATTTTTTGTTGTAGAAAGATAAGCCAAAGCAAAAAAAATAGTCTTGAGAATCCTTCAACGGGAGCTTATATGGTGAAGAATAATCATAAATCAATAATGAATTTATCTCTTGCCTCATAAAGGTGTCTCCAATTTAGACTATGGATTAAAAGACAAATGGTGAGTTCCACGAGATAAACATGCATGAAAAACTCTAGTCACGAGCTTTGAAAGAATGAATGAATAATTTTATAAATGTCCACAAGGCCATAGAAGCCTATGGGACATGTCTGCTGACAATTAGCCTAATCTATCTATAACCCTTTGACTAATTCTTCTCTTCTTCGGTGCATTTTGATGATCAAGTTTGCGGTCTTATCCAGCTACTTTTCTTCGAAGAGGTGGTGTTGGAAAGTGATGTTTTGGGGAACTAGGGATCACTTGAGGGTTTTCATTTATGGAAACAATTATGATAGAATGATCGCATGTTGAGAAGTTTACTACTGGAGTCACAGTCATGAAAATGACTAAGTCCAGAATCAGGATTATAGGGTACAATGCTACAATTTTGGTCAGGGATTAAGATGTATAAGGTATTATGGCTTGTGAAGTTAATTGAAGGTATTTTAAGATTTATACATGCTTCAGTTAAGAGCGCATGAGTTTTGGTTATCAGATCAGTGACTTATAGTGTTTGGAAGGTATGCGAAGATCGTAAATCAATATAACTAGGTATATGAACAGTTGTGAATATCAAGGAGAGTATAGTAGATGTTGTAACGTGCTAAGAAAGGTGAATAGAGTATATTTCCATCTCTTTGGTAATATAATATTATCGACTCCATAATAATAATTTGCATAAGTTATTATTATGTTTTGTATGGTATTTGTGAAGCCAACTTGATGTCAGATTTTGTATAAGTATAGAGTGCTTTTATGAAATTGTTATCTCTATTGAGCCTTCTAAGGTTGTCATTAGTACCAAAGGTATGTATAGATATCGGTCGGTTACTTACAATGAGCTAATCAGTAACATAAAGTAGAACAAACTAGTCGGTAAATCCTATACACCAAGCAGCAGACAGTTTACCGATTTCCAGCAGACACCAACACTGACAGATAGTAAACACCAAGCATCGCAGTATACACCGATCAGTTTACACAGTGTTTACCAAGGATCACAGGAATGGCATAGTAATCACGAATGGCATATTCTTCTATGCAGATGGTTACAACGGTTTGTAAAATGTTTTACCAAGATTGAGGAACATTTAATTCATTAAATAAAATGTATATCTTTTGTAATAGATGATCTAGGTTATCATTGTACATCGTAGATCTTAGGGTTATGATTATAGTGTGTAACCTAATTGTGTTAAAGCGGAAAAAATAGAACACTATATATTTATGTGTTCGCACCATTTTTGAAGAGAGCTGATATATGAATCACAGAGCACTTGAAGCACTTTGCCTACCTTCAAGTCTATCAGTTTACAGAACAAAACCGAGCATAGTAGAATTAAGTTTGAGTAGAATTAGCAAAGGCTACCGAGTAGAGTCAGAGTAGAGATTCATCATAAGAAAGGTGATAATTTTTATCAGATCTTATAGATCTGTAATAGACAATTGAGTGTCAAAACAAGCAAATAAATTCCTATTGCTTTCTGACAATTATAATAGAGTTTTGGATAAAATCTCTTAACAAAGTAGACTTAACAGTCTTATATAAATCTCTTAACTGAGTGCACACTTCATTTGTGTTGCTAAAATCCTATAACTAGGTAGATCTAGTTGATCTAACATGTCACTCCTAACAGGGTGAGATTACCAGAAGTGATCAAAACTTGTAGCCCTAACAAGCAAACCTTTTCTATCTGCAGTAGTGAAGAATTTGTGGGTGTCATCCCCACCGTAGTTTTTACCTTCTAACAAGGGTTTCTACGTTACCAAAATACTTGTGTCATGTGATTTTGTTATGAATTTCATGTTGTTTACTTATGTTAAGTGGATAAATGATTCATGCAATTATATTCAAGTTATATTGGTCAGTTATCACTGTTTACAGTATTAGATCTAAAAGGTTTTACAAGTAAAGTTTTGAAGGCACTGATTCACCCCTACCCTCTCAGTACCTATCTCTCCTAATTCCAACAATTGGTATCAGAGCATAGTTCTCTTATTGAATAGTTTAACCACTGAAGGGTAAAGATCTAAGTCATGGAGAGATACAAGCTTGACAAGACTATTGAGAATCAGAAGATACAAATGCAAATGTATGTGGAATAGTATAAGCAAGCCAAGGAAGGACTAAGGAAATTACTGAATGAAAGGAATAATCTAGCAAGACTACACAATGAGATCGGTTATCATGAAGAACCTATTGATGACATATTTGAGCACACTGGATCTAGTTCTGGAAGCATCTCCAATGGATCTGAAAGCATAATCACTGATCTATCTAAAAAGAATCAATATTTAACTGATCAAGTAAAAGCACTACAAATCGGTCAAGAATTTCAGATGGTAAGAATGATAGAAACAATGAACAAAGAAAATCAAGCCAAGCAAGAAAGAAATCTAGCAATTGATGATTGAAGATAGATGAGTGAACAACTCCAAACTAAAGAAAGTGAGATACAAAGACTCACTAACTAACATTTTCAAGTAACTAATCAAGTGATGACTGTGAATCAAGAAGTAAACCAAGTGAATGCAGAATTGTCAAGAAAACTAAAAGATGTTGCAAGACTCAAAGAAGACAATGAGAAGCTGAGAAATGAAGTGAAAAAACAACAGCAGCAAAATGAAATGAAGAAACTTGCTGAGGACAATTCTAAGAAGATTGATGACTTTTTAACTAATCAAAGAAAATTTGGGAGCAAAGCCCGTATAGGCTACACCGGTGAAGGAGAAACATCACAACAAGATGAACAAGTCAACATCAGTCAAAATCAAAAACCTAAAGTGTTGACATGTTATCATTGTGTCAAACTAGGACATACATCTAATGTGTGCAGAAGCAAAGCACAAGGTAAACCTCCTGTCACTCCTAAGTTTAATGGATATTGTTATTACTGTGGAAAGTTTGGACATCCTGCTTATGAGTGTAGAGCTAAGCAAAATGATCTTGCTAATAATACTACCATGGAGAAAATATGCTATACTTGTAACAAGCCTAGACACATTGCACGAGACTGCAAGCCAAAAATGAAGCAAGTCTGGACACCTAAGGAGAAACCTCAACGCAGACCATATCAACCGAAGAGACAAGGTAACTCTTATGTTTGGGATTATAATACATGGACTAACTATGTTGTATGTGGTAGATATGGACACATTGCAGCAAACTATTATAGAAAAAGTCAGATTGGACAATCAAGAAACTGGACAAACTCTGGGATGGCTTGTATGCACTACCATAAGGTCGGTCATTTAAGCAAGAACTGCAAAGACCGAGCACCAGATGAGAACCATATATTTGAAAGTGGATATACTATTGCTAATATCAAAAAGTTAAGGAACACTATGTGGAAGAAGGCATCTAATGAGAATGTTGAGTCAAGTAATGTTGTCGGTGAAACCTCGTCCACTGGATTGGGTGACATCGGTACCTCCACTTAAAGTGAAATAGGTATGTATGGGACTGATATTTCAAAAGATCATATTTTACATACATTTCCTTATGCCTAATGCTTTTATACCAAATTAGCATGAATAAAGATGCACTATGGTTTAGTTGTCATGAGCTAACAATGTTACACAGTCAGTAAAAGAAAGACCAAGAATTGGTTACCCATCAGTAATCACTAAGGTTAACCAAGCATATATATCAACCGATGAAGAAACCTATGATTAACCGAGCAAATGAAAGTTTTAGTAGTCACTGAGCTAACAGCTATGTTGTACCAAAAGTTAGATGGAGCATTTATTACATAAAATTTTGAGTGGGAACATCGAAAGCCTATAAACACACGAGAATAGAATTCATTTCTACAATGCAATTTCAAAGAGCGGAGAATTTCAAAGAGAAGAGTTCAAGCTAAAGGATTTTCTGAAGCATTCAAGGCTATGCTAGATCAAACTGACATCACTCTTCATGATACTGAGTAAGTTTATTTGCAATCAAACACTTCCTATTCTGTTGCCGAAACCCTAGAATCAATTCATGACATCGACATCATCTGCAAGCAAAACTCAAAGTGTTGAAGAGGAAGTTAACCTAATTGTTAGGGAAAATTTTGTTGAACCGAAGTTTAAACCACATCCCAAGGTCACAGCACAGACAAATACAATGGGCACATTTTCAAGCATACCAGAAAGGGTTTTATTGACAGAAGACGTAAGGTCTTACATTCACTACAAAATCAGAGAAGTTGGGGACTTTGAAACAATTGCAGCTTATCAACCACTTTGTGGCCCTGACGGAAAAATGAAATCAAAAAAAAAGAAGATTGAGGAATCAGGTTTATCATACTTTACACACTTTCTGTAATCATTCAAATCAGATTGGATCAGAATCATTTTGAGCACATATCATGGTGACAAGTTCTGGCAGGATAAATTGATTGAGGTCACCAAGAAAGTAATCAGTAGGGTTACTAGGCTTCCTACTACCGACAAAGCTAAGGCTTTCTAAAGTTCATCACAATCGGATGTTGAGAAGTACACTAGAGCACAATGGGATGGTTAGGCATTAAAGATTTCAACAATCAAGGACCTAGCAGTAAAATTTGCAGCACATGTGATTGGGTATAAGCTATTTCAATCGAGCAGACTCAACAGCGTACCCTGCAGTGCATTAGACATGGCGCACAAAATTGTAGTGAAAGGTCACCAAGTTGATCTTGCTGAGGTACTGTTACATCAAATCCAAGAGAATATGAAGACTATAAGGAAAAGGAAATCTAACACATGTAAGTACGAATCTCTACTTGCATGCATATTCTTCTATTTACAAAAGTTTTTGAGTGGCACCAGTAAAGTAAACTGGATATCGGATGTACCGATAACAAAATAGATTGGTGAAATGATGAACAAGTTAGGAGATAAGCTAAATGTAGAGTTTAATGCATACTTCACTGAATTTCAAACCAAAATGAAAAAGAGGAGCAGAATTCCAACAAGGGAATTAGTACAGAAATTTGAATATGACATATGTTTTGTGGTAGACACCAATTACACTATGATAAAGGCAGTTGAGCCTAGAATAAAATGGTTGGCACCAATCGGATATGAGATGAATCATGATTTCACACTGAAATCTATCAATGCACTGCTTGTAGTACCGAAGGATCCCATAGCCACTACGTTCGGAGTATATGAAGAAGCTAAATCTAGGATATCTACTAATATTGAGATCAGTAAAATTCACAAAAAGGTAACGAGAATGAAGAAGGCTCTCACTAAAAAATATGGAGATAAGTTAGAAACATCTGAAGGGATACCAGTTGAACAGGCAACTGAAGGTCAGCTACAATTAGTTGACAAACCATATGATATTGAGGAGACTGAGTCAGACAAAAAAGTAGATCCTACATAGGTTCCTCCACCTGAAATTCCTACAAAGATGCAATCACCGATACATGAACATATGAAGACACATTCTTCAACTGCAGCACCACCTACTGAAAAAGAAGTAGTAAAAGTAATAAAAAGAAGAGCAGCTACACCGACGAAAAAATACATTAAGAGAAAGAACAAGAAAGTAGCTGAGACACCGAAGAAAAAGAGGAAATACATAAGAAATAAGGAAGATCTAGAAGATACAGAAATAGAGGATGATATAAATCAATTTAAAGTGGTCAATAGCAAGACCAAAACAATAGATGAAGTCATTGAGGACATAATTGAACATCGAGATCTCATTGATCCTTTGCTAGACAGATTTGATAAAATGTCAAAAGAAGATCAAACTAAAATTGAAGAAGTTGTCATCCAAATGATGATAAAGTTTAAGAAAGTTCCAATGGAGTTTGCATGTGTATTGCCAAAGAAGTTGGATGATATAATTACTGAGAAATGGGTTGTTGCATTAGACACAGAGAAGAGAAAGAGAGAATGCTCTCTAGTTCGGACAGCCACATACTTAAGCTTTGGGCAAGTCAGTGAATACTTCACCAAGTACCAAGAAAACTTTATGATCAAGAATAGAGCCTTAATGATCATGGATGACAATGTAGCAGATATGGATGTTACTACAGATTCTATATGGACATCAATTCTAAAAGCAGAAGAAAAAGCTGAGCAACAAGCATTTTTAAACCTGTCTAAGAAGAGACAAAATTCTAAGGGCAAAGGCATTTACATTGATGAAGGACCAGAAAAGAAGTCAAAGAGTACCGGTATATCAGTTACCGAGGCAATCAATATCACCGAGGACAAGGAAGAAATAAAAGTTTAACAAGATGCAACAGACAAAGTTGAAATCCAATTGGAAAAGAAAACTGATGACAATGTACTCATTGTAGACATCACACATGGTGATCCTGATGACCAAGATGATGAAGATGTAAATATTGCACCAAACAAAGATGAAGCACAAGACACTGCCAGTCTATTTACATCACTACCGGGTGAACTTCATGTACTTGCTGAAGTAGTAGAAATTCTTTCCCAAGTACAACCTGAGAAAAACAAAGATACAACTGGAGATCAACAAATAGAGAAACCTACAGAGACAAATGAACCTACACATAAAGAGGCACCTTCCACCGAACCAAAAGAAATAGATGCAACAAAGGAAAAACAAGAACCACAGGCAATCGAGGTGATTCCACCGAACACCACAACTAAGACTCCTACTACAACAACTGAGACCACCACTACCGAGGAGCAGAAGAAGGAAGAACAAGTGCAAATAGGGAAGGACACTCAAAAGACTGGAGATAGTACAATTTCTATCATTGAGAAAAAATCACCCCTAGCACAGAAGAAGAAGAAGAAAGGAAAAGGGTCGGTCACCCTAGATGAAGTGATCATTTTACCTAAGTGTGACCTGAGGACCCTAAGCCCGGAGGAATTGAGTAAATATGGGGAATTATGTTCAAGAAAGGCAACGCAAGAGAAACTAAAGCAAGAGCACAAAAGAAAAGAAGTACTAAATGATGTGTGGGATATCCTCCAACAGGTAGTACCTGAGATACACATGGATGAGGATATGCCTATTATAGATCAACTTGCTACACTTGTAGAGAAGATCAATGCCCTGGACACCGATACAGACAAAAGAATTGAAGAAAGGGAAGAATCCAAAATACAGCACAAATTATCAGAGAAAATCAGCCAAGAAGTGGCATTACTTAAGGTCAAATTATCTGAGGTAATAACTGAAACAAAATCCATCACCCAGACAATTTGTCAATATTTATTAAAGCTATGTACTCTAGACACCTTCACTATTGAAGTCAATGAAAAGATCAAAGGTTTAGAAGCAGAAATATAGTTGAGTACCAATGCATCTATCACCGAGCCACATGCTTTCCTCAAGAATACTCACTGAGTTCAGGAACTCTGGCAGCAGATAGCAGATTTGAAGAAACAAGAAGCACACCTAACAGATCAGGTTACTGAGTTGCAAACCAAACTCATTCCATACCTGAAGATTTTTGAAGCTCACATTGTCAAAGCCGACCTATTAGTTGCAACACCAAAAATTTTGATGTTAGAAAACATCTTTGACATGCATGCAAAATTAGGTCTTGAGCACATTGCTCTCACCAACTTGAAAGAGGAATAGGAAAATCTCTTAGAGTCACTGAAGAAAACCCATAAGTCAATTTTTGATAAACTATGAGTATACTACCTCAAATTTTGTATTTGGCATTACTATCAAAAAGGGGGAAAATAATGTATCAGACATTATTATGCCAAATATTATGTACATAGATGCTATATATACTATATTACCAAGAGCATGCACCGAGGGGGAGTACTCAGTACTTAGCAAATTTTTTATGTCTATATGTATATGGCGGAGATATAAGGAGATATAAGTCACATAGAGATTTTTGTATTTATACATTCAAATTCTTGATACTAATGCCAATGGGGGAGATTGTTATCTCTATTGAGCCTTCTAAGGTTGTCATTGGTACCAAAGGTATGTATAGATATCGGTCGATTACTTACAATGAGCTAATCGATAACATAAAGCAAAATAGACTAGTTGGTAAAGCCTATACACCAACCAACAGACACCGACACCGATAGACAGTAAACATCGAGCATCGCAGTATACACCGATCAATTTACATAGTATTTATTGAGGATCATAGGAAATGACATAGTAATCAAGAATGGCACATTCTTCTATGAAAATGGTTACAACGGTTTGTAAAATGTTTTACCAAGATTGAGGAACATTTAATTCATTAAATAAAATGTATATCTTTTGTAATAGATGATCTAAGTCATCATTGTACATCATAGATCTTAGGGTTATGATTATAGTGTGTAACCTAATTGTGTTAAAATGAAAAAAATAGAACACTATATATTTAAGTGTTCACACCAATTTTGAAGAGAGCTAATATATGAATCACAGAGCACTTGAAGCACTTTGCCTACCTTCAAGTCTATCAGTTTACAGAACAAAACCGAGCATAGTAGAATTAAGTTTGAGCAGAATTAGCAAAGGCTACTGAGCAGAGTCAGAGCAGAGATTCATCACAAGAAAGGTGATAATTTTTATCAGAGCTTATAGATCTATAATAGACAATTGAGTATCAAAACAAGCAGATAAATTCCTATTGCTTTCTGACAATTGTAATAGAGTTTTGGATAAAATCTCTTAACAAAGTAGACTTAACAGTCTTATGTAAATCTCTTAACTGAGTGCACACTTCATTTGTGTTGCTAAAATCCTATAACTAGGTAGATCTAGCTGATCTAACATGTCACTCCTAACAGGGTGATGTCACCAGAAGTGATCAAAACTTGTAGCCCTAATAGGCAAACCTTTTCTATTTGCAGTAGTGAAGAATTTGTAGGTGTCATCTCCACCGCAGTTTTTCCCCTTCTAACAAGGGTTTATGCATTACCAAAATACTTGTGTCATGTGATTGTGTTATGAATTTCATGTTGTTTACTTACTTATGTAAAGTGGATAAATGATTCATGCAATTAGATTCAAGTTATATTGGTCGGTTATCACTATTTACAGTATTAGATCTAAAAGGTTTTACAAGTAAAGTTTTGAAGGCACTGATTGACCCCTCCCTCTTAGTACCTATCTCTCCTAGTTCCAAAAATTATTGTATGTTGTGATTTGTGATGATGAAGCAATGTTGTGAATCTGAGAGTAGAGATTAGATGCGAGATCAATAAGAGATAGAGCTCTAACTGGAACTATCTAAGCAAGATAAGTGCTTGTATTGTTCACATTTTGGAGAACTCTTTTGAGATAGTTTTGATTGTAAGAGTAGTGTGCTCACCACCTTTAACCAAGTGTTTTGTATACCCCTAACAAGGTTTTTGTATTCCTCTAACAAGGAAATGTACTATGTAACAATCAGCTCCTAACAGGGCTAGATCTCCTAACAGGGATATTATATTTTAGTGCATATTTGTGGATACCATCCCCACCAAGATTTTCCCTTGGCCAGGGTTTCCTCAAGAACAAATCATGGTGTCATGAGTAATGTGTTATGCTTATATTTTTCTTTCATTTATGCATTAATGTCGATTGTTTTATAATTCTTTGAAGTTGAAATCTTAACAATTGGTATCAGAGCTAATGGCCCTTGGAGAGAAATCTTAATAGGTTAAGGGAGATCAAAATGGATTTAGAAGATTTGCAAGAAAACTTTGAAGCTCCACTTGAAGATCTGGTTAAAGAGAAGGCTGAGAATGGCATATTAAAATTCAAATTAAGAAGAGAAGAAGGTTTCATCAAGAAACTAAGAGAACAACTTGAGATTGAAAAAAAATAGAGACAAGACCTTATGGAGAAGATCAAACAAGATTCAGACAGTGATACATCAGACCAAGTGAAGAAACTGGAGCAAGAAAAAGAATAAATTAATCTTTTAATGATTAACGAGATTCAACATGAAAAGGATGAAAGAAACAAAGTTGAAGAGTCACTGAAAGAAGCTAATATACAGATAGAACAAATGAAGACTGAACTTGACCAATACAAAGATAAATATCAAGAATTGGAGAAATATAATTAGATCATTAAAGGTGAACTCACTCAAGCCAAATTACACATTGAGAAGTTGCACATGAGCAATGACAAGATTGATGAACAAAGAGCAAGACAAAAGCCTAAAGGAGATATGACTGGAGTTGGATTTAATGAAGAAGAATGTTCAAAAACTCAAGAAGAATCAAATGAAGCAAAGACTGAAGAAAGATCTACTCATGAAGAACCTAGAGAATAGTTCAAACCTTTTAGAGGTAGATGTTTTGGATGCAATAAGGTTGGTCACATGAAAAGAGATTGCAAAAGTAAATGTAACTCTAAGCCCTTTACCAGTTACTATTTTAATTGCTATGAATATGGACACAAGAAAGCAAATTGTAGAAAACATGATCAATCTAGGTACAAGCAAGATTATGTCAAAGAAGAATCAACAGCCAAGATCACATGTCAAAAATGCAATAACTTCAGGCATACAACAAGGTACTGCAAGTTGCAGACTAATCAAGATAGAAGAAGACCACCTACTTGTGACAAATGTAACAATCTAGGTCACATTGTGAATTTTTGCAGATATAATGGAGAAGACAACAAAAGAGGACCAAGAAGATCAAATGAACCAAAAGGACCACCTCATGTAGTTATAAGGAAGAATATAATTGATATTGGTAAGAGTCTCAATGACTACATGAATGAATTTAAGAGTCATTTCAAGAAATTAGAGGATGAGAAGGTATGGCAAGTAAAAGTTCTAAACAAAGCATTAGTTCAGGGAGAGACAATTGATGATACTGTGTCTTTGCATGATGAGTTCTTTGAGGCATTGACCTAGTGGGCCACATGGACTTATGGGGAGAATTGGATGAAGATAGCATAACATATCCAGCCCCTATATATGTGGAGTAAGCTCATGTGAGCTTAGCTATGATATGTACAGACACTAAGGAGTTTGTGGATGAGAGAGAAGCACTTGGAGAATCATCTTCTATGTTTGTGAGTTTTGTATTGATTGAACAGCATGCAAAGTTGAGCTACCTCTTTTTAATACACACACTCAACTTGTGATGGATAAAAGGACTTGGAAGACTTCATTCCTACACCATTTTTAGATCAGAGTTCAAGGAGAGTAGAGTTGAGAAGATTATTAGTCATCTAGCAGAGTGATTGCGTGATCATGCGAAGCAAAGCATCAAATTCAAATGTGTTTAAGGTATTTAGACCTAATCTCATAGAGAAGTCATGGATGCACCAATAGTTTATGTTGTTATGGACAGACCTAGGTATAAGTTCAAGAGACATCCTTTTTAAGGCTTCTAAGGATGATCTGGAAGGAGCATTTTCACAAACTCTCATAGGCGTATTGCATGTTGAAGAAATTAGGGCTTACATACACTGCAAGTATGAAATCATTGGAGAAGTAAACATATACAGTGAATTAGATAGTATGATAGAATTTGATGGATCCATGATAGAAGAATTTAAACACCTACAAGATCAGTCTATCATTAAATTAACCCTACTCATAGAATATATATAAGTTGAATGGTTTAAGATCATTCTTAGTAGAGTACATGATCAGTTTTTGTGGATTGGTGAACAACCTATGAAAATATGTGCACAGTTGATTCATGAAAGCATAGTCCTTGATAATGAAGGAGCCCTACTTGTAGCTCAAAAGAACCTAAGGAAATAGACAGAAACCCTAACCCATTCCAAGTGGGATAAGAGGGCGATGACAGTCAATGACATTTATTTGCAAGATGTTAGGTTGATAGCAATGTTGTTGGGTTACAATTTATTTATAGTAGCAGACCAAATTCTGTATCTGTTGAGCTCATCATGATGGCATATAGAATGGTGAAAGAAAACAAAACATATAACCTCTACAAAGTCTTAGCACAATAGTTTATAGAGAATGTTAAGGCTATATAGAAAGACAAATCTAAGGCATTTAGGTTTGGATCATTGTTAGTACATATGTACATCCATATCATTCACAAGTTTCCTCGCATGCACCCTAGGGCATGGAAGGACAATGTACCCACTGGAATTCAGATTTCAGAGTACTACCAAAGACAAGATAAGAATTGGGTTGATGGTAAACTATTTTGCATGACAAAGATACTACAGAGGTAGATGAAAGAAAGGTATAGGATACCATAGAACATAGTGGAAAAATATGACACTATTTGTTTCATGGTTGAAACTGATTGTGTTTTCTTTGAGGTAGTTGAACCAAGAATGAAGTGGTGCTATCCCATGGGATATGAAGTAAGTGTTGAGATTATGACCATGTAGGTAGAGCGTGTACTGGTAGTAGAATTAGACGCTACCCAAGAAAGATGGAAAACATATAGGGAGAAATATGAAAAAGTCAGAGAAGAGCAAGAAAAGGTAACAAGGAAAAGGAAAGTCAGCAAAATTGTTGAAGATGTAGTTGTGAAGATGGAAATCACTAAGGAGTAGTTGAGAAGTATAAGAACTAAGATGGAGGCATCCTCTAGCACTGTTATTGATGCACCCATTCCTTTAGAGACAGAAAAGATAGTAACTCCTATTGTGAATATTGTTGATTTGTCAGCTACACAAGAGGAAGAAATACAAGATGTTGTGCCTGCAATCATTCCCAGAGGATCTACAAGAATAGGTAAGCAAGAAAATCCTAAGGAGAAATAAATAGAAGTGAAGAAGAAAAAGAAAGAGTAAAAGACAGTTGAAAAAGTAGAAGAGAAAATAGATCAAAGGGATCCACAAACCTTGTGGAAACCATACCTTAAATCATTACAAAAGAGAGCAGTAAATGATGGGAACCTAAAAATAGTTGATAGATACTATGAGAGGTATGTTCTTGAGGAGAAAGCGATCATTAAAGATATTGTCATTGAATATCTACTAGCCTTTAAGAAGAATCTATTGGAGATTGAAGGAAGTATCCCTAAAGATCTATACAACAAACTGGAAATCAGAAAATAGTTAGCACAATCGGAGGATGAGAACATAAGGAAAAAGGAAATTGAAGATATGTTACAAGTTGTATCCATACAAGAGAGAGAGAGAGAGAGAGAGAGAGAGAATCATAAATGCATTGAAACTCCTACTGAGGACAAAATCCAGACTAGTCAAAAATATGGCTAGGAAATATGATGAGGTAATTGAGGACACCCAAAAGGCATTAGGTCAAATTCTAATGTATGATATGCCAAAGAAGACCTCACCTCCCAAGGCTACTAAGCCTATATCTTTGGGTTTGGGAGAAACTTCCAAGGCAATGGATGAAAGTGTTCAAGATAACATGGAACCAGATTTCTTTGTCACTAGTGTGTCTGTGTCCCTTGACACTTTGTATGATGTTAATGATCTATTTTTGGATAATATGGCTAGTGCGATGGAAGTTGGAGAGCAAGAACAGATAGAGGAAGAGAAAACTAAGGATAATCAAGAAGAATTAAAGGAGAAGTAAATATAGCTGAAGGAAAAGAAGGAAGAACAGATCAAATCAGAAAAAGTTGTTGAGGTTAGATTGGACACCTCCTTATTGTTGGCAAGTATGCCCAAACTAGTAAGTTCAGATGTGGACAATATGGATGAGGATGAGATGATGAGACTATCCTTCATGGCTTTTGCTAAAGCTAAAGAAAGATCAGTTCAAAAAGGTGACAAAAGAGTTAAGCTAATGGCTAGGGTTGTAGAAACAGTGAACAAGCTACTTCCCTCACTGGTTATCTTTTAAGAAAAGGATGAAGCTGAGAACCTTGGTACAATATTGGATAGCTTTGATATTCATTTTGACTCATTGCTAAAAACTACAAAAGATAAGGCTAAGAAGAAATTTTTGGAAAATAAGTTAAGAGAAGTTTTTCAGTCCATCTCATGGGACTTGGATATTCTCAAGGCTACTACTCTTAAGGCCAAGAGTTGTGTAGCACAAGGCAAGAAAATTTACAGCTACTGCATAAGTCCTTATAGGCATATAAAGAATATTGAGGAGATCATAGCCAAGGATAGGGCTACTCTTGACAGTCTTATGGATAGTTGTGAATCATCTTCACTAACTGTGGATGAAATGGATAAAGAGACATCCAGGCTATTGGTTAAGATAGGTGTACTGGAAATCGAGAAAGGGAGAGTTGTAGATAGATTTAGCTTATTAAGAAGCCTATTGGCCCCTAAGCTTACAATGCTTGAGTCACATCTTTTAGAGATGGAAAAGGTTGAAGGCTCAATGACTGTGTCTACACCTACACAGCTTAAGGCAGCGGAGACAACATCATATGCACTGAATGGACTAATCCATGTCAGTGAGCTACTAATTAAATCATGGGCTAATGAGGTAAAGACTTTGGAAAACTCTTTCCAAGATGCCTTAAATCTGGTGAGTAAGCACTAAATCTTTTTGTGCTTAAGTTTTGAAATTTTGAATGCACCTTTTCTATTGATGACAAAGGGAGAGGAAGAGAAAGAAAAATAAGGAAGAGAAAGAAATATGAAGGAAAATGAGAGCATAATATGTAATGAAGAAAATAAAAGAAAAAGATCTGTAAAACAAAAAATTATAAAAGAAAAGAAGAGAGTTGTATTGTGACACTTAGTCATTTTTCTATGTGTTGCCATAAATGCCAAAGGGAGAGATTGTTGGCAAGTGATGTTTTGGGGCACTAGGGATCACTTGAGGGTTGTCATTTATGGAAACACTTATGATGTAATGATCGCATGTTGAGAAGTTTACTACTGGAGTCATAGTCATGAAAATGACTAAGTCCAGAATTAGGATAATAGGGTACAATGCTACAATTTTGGTCATTGATTAAGATGTATAAGGTATTATGGTTTGCGAAGTTAACTAAAGGTGTTTTGGGATGTATACATGCTTTAGTTAAGATTGCATGAGTTTTGGTTATCAAATCAATGAGATAAATTATTCGAAAGGCATGTGAAGACAGTAAATCAGTATAGCTAGGTATATGAATAGTTGCAAAGATCAAGGAGAGTATAGTGGATGTGGTAACGTGCTAAGAAAGGTGAATAGAGTATATTGCCAACTCTTAGGTAATATAAGATCATCGACTCCATAATTATCATTTGCATAAGTTATTATTATGTTTTGTATGGTATTTGTGAAGCCGACTTGATGTCAGATTTTGTATAAGTGTAGAGTGTTTTTATGTAAGTGATGTATGTTGTGAGTTGTGATGATGAAGAAAAGTTGTGAATCTAAGAGCAGAGATCAGATGCGAGATTAGTAAGAGACAAAGCTATAACTAGAACTATCTAAGCAAGATAAGTTCTTGTATTATTCACATTTTGGAGAACTCTTTTGAGAAAGTTTTGATTGTAAGAGTAGTGTGCTCACCACCTTTAACCAGGTGTTTTGTATAACCCTAACAGGGTTTTTGTATTCCTCTAACAAGGAAATGTACTATGTAACAATCAGCTCCTAACAGGGCTAGATCTCTTAACAAGGATATTATATTTTAGTGCATATTTGTGGGTACCATCCCCACCAGGGTTTTCCCTTGGCTAGGGTTTCCTCAAGAACAAATCATGGTGTCATGAGTAATGTGTTATGCTTATATGTTCTTTTCATTTCTGCATTATTGTGGATTGTTTATAATTGTTCAAAGTTGAAGTCAAAGTTCTGTAATACTGATTCACCCCCCTCTCAGTATTACCTAATCACCTAATAGGTGGCTCATACTGCTATTTTCTAACATCTCTAAGTACCCGGATCTGATGTCACTATATGTCGGGCATTCTATGACAAAGTGATGTACTATTTTAATGGCTCTCATATCACAATATAGGCAGGTCCTATTTTCCCATTCCTCTTTTGGTACTTTCCATCTACCCATCTCACATCTAAACTGGTGAGAGCTAGTTGTAAGTTGGGATATAAGAAATTTGGCTTTCCCCTTAATAGTTGCTCCTAAATATGCTTTTTCCTCCTGGCAAGTGTTGGGGTTAAATTCCTTAACATAGTATGATTTTTTCCTCCCCATGTGCCTTGTCCACATGATGTTATAGAATCTTTTGTGAACAAACTTCTTAATTTCTTCAGTACTATCTGGGAAGTTATGGATGTTGATGTCCCACTTTTGTAACCATTTGTTATTTTTCTTCATCCATGTGTTTTTCCTCCTTTCTAGCTTTTCTTCAGTGACTAGCCTAGGCCAACAATGGCTTCCCATATTCTGGGTATTCTTTAAGTAGCATATCAGCTGGACCATTGCAACAAGCTCTAAGAGAAAGGCACCCACTTCTGCCAATTGTACACCTCAAATAGTGCACTTCTCTAAGTCATTATATCCAAGGGAATCCATAAATGGGATACCTTAGAAAGTGACCTAGAGCTCTCTATGTATGGAGTTGCAAGATTATTTGATTTCTCTCAACTAGAGCTATTAAGCTTATGACCTTGCTAGTCAACCACACAATGAGAGATTGAAATGAAGACAAGGGAAAGAATGCTAATATCTCCAAGAATCAAAATGAAATGCAATCCAAAGCTATACTATGAATGAAAATGTAAGCTATGCAAGCTAAGCTATGAAAGGAAATATGCAAGTATTACAAAGCCTCCTAATTAAGCTAGATGAAGTAATCGAAAGCATAAAGGAAACTAAGCTAAATATGAAGCTATGAATGCCATGACAAATGAAACTAGAATGCAAGAAATGAAACTAGAATAACATGTAGATGCAAAAGCCAAGAATGCTCCAAATCTTCAAAAGCTCCAAAGTGACTTAGAAAATCTACAGCATAACATTAGCAAAAAAGATTAATTATGCAAATGAGGAAGAGAGCTCTTCTTTTATAGGAAATGAGAAACAATGGACGATGGAGATTAAGAAGCAAAAGTCTTAATCAAGGGTGGAGCTTGAAAGAGGAGCAATCCATGTGCACAAATATCCTTCAATGAGAAAATAAGAGTTGACTTTTGTGTCCATATGAGATAAAAAGTGGTTTTCTTCTTTTTATAAAATAAGAATAATATTTTATTTGTGTAACTTAGGATAAGAGGAAAAGTGGGGGCTTTTTATTTATTAAAAGGGGAGGAAATTCTTTTTAAATAAATAAAGAATTTAGGATAAAATGGTTAGCCCAAGGCAAATAATCAAAAATGATAAAATAAGATTTGATAAAAAAAATTGATATAATTGATAAAATGCTGATTTTGAAAATATTGATTTAGGGATTTGATAAATTGCTGAATCGGGGCCCAAAGTCTAGGCGACCATTTTAGGGTGCATACATTTGCCCCTCTTTGACTAATGTGTGATCATTCTGGGAACACATGTGGTCAAAGAAGAATTGAAATGTGAGATCGATTTGAGATCACAAAACAATCCAGACATGTGATCATTTTGGGAACACGCCAAGACAAAAATAAACCGGTTGAAAGAAAAGACCAACACCGTTGTTGTTAACTGATAGTCAAGTCTCAAAATAAGAGATAAGAATCAAAAGACAAGACCAACACCATTGTTTTTAAGTGATAATCAAGTCTCAAAATAAGAATCTTAGGTTGAACTAAATGATAAAGCTAAATCAAAGATTAAAACTGATAGGTACTGCTCCCTCAGAATCAAAATTGAAACTAGGTAGAGGAGAACAGCAAATTGATAAACTTGATCAAGTCACTAGAAACCATAATTGAAGGTGAAAAGATGATAGGATAACCATCAAGCAGTGAGGATATGCCCCAATTTGACTAGGTTTGACTGAGAAAGATATAGGATAAAAATGAAGTCAAACCTCAGAGAGATGGATCAAATGAAAATGAATGAAAGACTAGGATTGTGAAAGAGATGGGGATGAAGAAATGAAGGTGCCCCAACAAAGATCGAAGGATCAGGCCTCAAATGGTCAGCCAATTACGCAGAAGAGGGAAAATTTTGAAAAGTAATTTTGACTATCAAGATTAACTCAGATTTTGATTTCGAGTCCGAAAATGGATCCAGGATGTCAAAATTAACTAGGGGTGCAATTTTCATGCAATTCTGAGGTGTTTTGAAAATTAGGTCAAAAAGTCAAAATGCTATAAAAAGGGTAAAAAGGTCATTTTCAAAAATCATTTGTCTTATTGCGATTTGAGAATCTTGAAGCACTTAGAAAGAGAAAATGGCCTAGCAAGCAGCAATCCCAGTCCACAGCCATCATTTTGAGCACGTCCGGTTGCATAACCGGCCTCCACACTATGGTGCCCCGGTATGTTTTTAGGAAAACTTGCCCTTTTTGAGTCATTATGAGCATTTAATGTCAATTAAACATGTTTTTAATTAATTTTCAAATTTTAAATTTGAAAACCGGGTGAAAGATTGTACGATCTTTTGCAAGTATCGCACCCTTTGAGGGAAAATGTCGTGCGATACTTTGTGGGTCAATATAGTATCACACCAACATTAAGTTAAGTATCGCACGATACCAGATGAAATGTCATATGACACTAAGTGAAGTATCGTACTCCAAGATACTATCGCACTACTATAAGGAGAAGTATCACATGATACTTTACTAAAAAATAGTATCGCTCAGTTTAAAAACTTGACATTTTTTTAATGTTTTTTGAGTAAAATGACATGGGTCTAAACAATGTTTGCGTTCTTAAGATGTTTTGTACTGAGTTTACTCATCCATCATGATATGTTCTGACATATGGCTTGGTTTGATGGTTTGTAGGAGAACTTTCTGGCGTTACTCATTAGAGCGCTGAAGGTTACTGGGCTACGATATGTTCAAGACATGGATGATCCAGGTTGAGCAGATCTAAGGACTATGGGTTTTGACTACCTACTGCAGTTGCCCCACATTAGAGCTGATCATAGGTTGTTGACTGTGCTTTCTAAGAGATGGCATAGCGAGCACAACACCTTCCATCTGCCTACTGGAGAGGCGTCGATCACCCTGGAGGATGTGTATCAGATACTTCGAGTACCTAGCCATGGTGATCCTGTAAGTATAATCATGTTTATGGATAGTCATAGATGTAAAGTTTCCATATGATAAAAACTGACATGATTGTTTGTTAGCATAGGTGTACTATGATCAAGATTATACCAAGGGACATCAGGCCATCCAGGGCATGTTCCAAGATGTCACCATCATAGACAGGCACATCAGTTGGGATCATTTGATGGATGATTTTGGTAGGGACTTCCCAGTGCCTTGCATAGTTGCTTCCATCATTGCACAGGCCCTTATCACTGATAGGAGTCAGAAGGATTTCTCACTAGGATGGGGCAGACTGCTAGTGGATCTGGTGGTGCATCCATGATGGATGGCATGGGGCCTGACCATATTAGCTGATATGTACCACGAGCTCCATGAGATTGTGTACAGGGATAGCAAGACATGGGCGTGCGGTGCTATTCTAGCACAGGTGTGGGCATGGGAGCACATTGCTATGGTGCACCCCCAAGTTTAGCCGAGGGAGAGGAGACATCCCTTCATCTATAGGTATGGAGGATTCCTGTCATAGCCACATAGCGGCGACGTGACATACTATAGGAGAGTTTTAGATGAGCTGACCTCCCTCCTATGGAGGCCATACAAGCAGGTTGGGCCATGGGGAGATGTAGAGGAGGATTTGAGTTATATGTTGTGCAGTTGGCCACTGGTAGGTTGGCACCCAGACATCATTGAGAAATTTGTTATCACTCAGGTATGGCGGTAGTTTGGGCACCAGCAGCGAGTATCCACTGAGATGACTACATATGCCTGGGCTAGGGATGAGGAGGGTCAGGGTTGGCTGCTAATGCTAGATTACTAGCAAGTAGTAAAGGATATAGCTATGATTTGGAGAGAGCCCTGGGACTAACTCCCAGACATGGTAGATCCAGGGGCTGATGCAGCCTATAGAGCAGACCGGTGGAGGGTTCCATTCCCTTGATTCACAGTTCCTGATGCACAACCAGTAGCTCAGGGGGATGATGATGATGACAGGGATGGAGGAGATGGTGGAGGGAGAGGGAGAGTTAGAGAGATTGGATAGAGCTCTCAAGCAAGTGGCCAAAAATGGCCACAGGGACACAATTTAGCTGATGCGAAGGAGGATGTGGTGAGGAGACCAGCTCGCCAGGTTAGGCAAGATTAGCTTGCAAGAGGAGATGACCTAAGAGCCAAGATCCAGGCTCTGGAGATGGAGATGCAGTAGTTACACATCACCATAGTAGTTAGGGAGCAACAGCTAATAGATATGAGAGCTAAGATAAAGAGACAGGACAGAGCCATACAGGTGGCCACCGTAAAGAGTCAGAGAGAGGCAGCGCGAGCTGCATACTATCATGGGCTCTACATTTAGGTCATACCAGAGGGTCATAGAGCTCCACCTTACTCTATAATAGATGGTAGATTGGATATAATATCAGATGCAGCACCACCTCCTCCTCCACTAGCCCCACATGATGGTGCCAACCAGAGCTAGGATTAGGATCTATGCTTAGGTTTTAGATGTTTGACCCATATCATGACACTTTCATCTAGATTTTGGAATCTCATTTTGTATATTGTACTATGACATTCATATATATATGAGATTACTGGATTTGTGATGTATCTGTGTTATTTGTCTCACTTGTGATGGATGTTTCAGTTTTGATATTGTCTTGTCATATTGCTCAAAATGTATGTTTATATGCTCATGTATGATCTCTCTCATAGATGTATGTTTAATTCTCATGTGTATGATATAGACTCATGTTTCTAAAAATTATCTCTTTAGGATATAGATATGATGATAAGATTAACCCCTTGTGATGACAGGAACAGGTCGTGATGTGAAAGACAAGGAGCGAAACACATGATCGAAGAAAAGGAAAGGTGAGCGCAGTTGACCGACTAGTCCGTGAAAGATAAAAGGAGAGCTCTTTCCAAATGCAAGGTGCAAAAACTAATCTAACATGAACCTACAAATGCAAGCTACTATGAAAGTGGTTGACTTTCAAGGTCACAATGCCAAATAGACATCTAATAATCATCATCGAGCTTTATTAGTAGCGTCATAAAATCATACAATACACACTAGTATGACTATGGGTATATGAATATGATTTATATCAGATAGAATGTGAAAATCCCACCTAGGCACCAAAGACAAATAGGTCAAGATGACTAATGCAGTGAGATTACCTAAATTTGATATGGAAAGATTATACTCACATCAAGACACAAGGAAAGTCAAAATGACTAGAAGTATGCACTTGCACAAACAGTCAAGGATAATAGTTTGTAGATCCTATTGTCAAGTGGATCAAGCATAAATGCTAATGACAGTGAGAACCAACAAAATATACCCACAAGCAAGAAAATAAATAAAACATGTCCTCATGCCCTCAGTCATCTAGCTATGCATCATTGAAAACTATCATAGGGAGAGAACACTCATCAAAGAAATCATCATAGATAGCACATAAAGAAAATAAAGTCAAACAAGTCTCAGCGAGTCAAGTGTTTAAGTGTGTGTGTGTAGGTCATAGAATCAATCTTTGAGTATCACATCTGCTAGTGGAAATATCATATCATGGTAGACTATAGGGTAGGATATCTGATAAGTGTTGAGAAATACTTGATGCTAGGGTAGTGTTGAAAAACACTATTTGGATGGTGTTGAAAAACACTGTTTGCAAGATGTCCTAAAGACCAACGCATCCTAGAGACCATAGCTAACATAGTTATGCCCCTTAAACAAAGACAAACACCAATTCCAAACCAAGGCAACAAGGCCAAGGCATGATGGAGGAAGGCTAAGTGTCAAGAGCACATGCTAAAAGACAAGGGTGCAAAGGCCTCAAGTAGCACCTGTTTCCAGGTTTTCACCACTTGGAGATTTTGTTGATTTTTTAATTTTTTTGCATTTTGGCTACCAAGGCCCCTGTTTCCAAGTTTTCACTAAGGCACTTTTTTTTATTTTTTTGAATTTTTTTATATTTTTTTATTTTTTCAGGACTTTTTATGCTTTTTAAGATTTTTTCAGCATCATATATGAATTTTTTTTTTTGAATTTTTTCAGGATCAATAAGATATGTAGAAAGGATGCCCCCAGACAGAATAGGCATCATGGATAGAACTTCTTTAGGTGCAACACAATGATAGGATCAGGGAGCTGCTCTCCCTTTTCATCAGATAGTAAGTAAGCACCTGTACCAAAAGCAGCAGTAATAATGTATGGTCCCAGCCAATTAGGTTCAAACTTCCCTTTTTGTTCTCTATGCTATTGGTTCTTAGGGTTTTCTCGCAAGACAAGATCCCCCACTTGAAATTCTCTAGGGAAAACCTTCTTGTTGAACGCTTTGGACATACGCTTTTGGTAAACTCTCATGTGATCAAAAGAAGCCTTGTGCTTTTCATCTAGAAGTTCCAGTTCTTGAAGTATCATGGTGCGATAGTCTTCATCTGTCACTAAACCTTTGAGAGAGACTCTAAGTGAAGGGATCTCTACCTCTAAAGGTAACACTACTTTAGCACCATAAGTGAAGGCAAAAGGTGTAGCCCCTGCTGGAGTACGAATACTCATTATGTAGGCTCACAAGGCCGGATTTATTTGTAGATGTCAATCTCTACCATTCTTGTGAACTATTCTATGAAGAAACTTGAGAATGGTTTTATTTGAAGCCTCTGCTTGTCCATTTCCTTGTGGGAAGTAAATGGAGGACCAATGCTATTTTATCTTGAATTTCTTCTAGAGATGTTTAAGGTCCTTGTTTTTAAACTGACCTCCATTATCATTTTTTATTTCAGAGGGCACTCCATACTGACAAATGATATGATTTAAAATAAACAAAGAAATTGTCTTGCCTGAGGCAACAAAAAGTGGGATAGCTTCTACCCATTTGGTAAAGTAATTAGTAGTAGCAATAATGAATTTATGTCCACCTGATGAGTTGGGATGAATCTGCCCAACAAGGTCAAAGGCCTAGTGCTGAAATGGCCAATGAGAAATAGAAGGAATAAGCTCCCTGCCTAGAGCATGTATCAAGTCTCCATGTTTCTAACACTTTTCACAAGATTTGGCAAAAGCTACTGCATTTGTCTACATGGGAGGCCAATAGTACCCTACCCTAAGCAACCGTCGGGCCATGGAAAGACTATTAGAATGTCCTCCACAAATGCCCTTGTGAATGTCAACTAATGCTTGGTTGGACTCATCCTTCTCTAAACACCTAAGAAGTGTCCCATCTAAACCCCTCCTATACAGATCACCAGAGATAAGGGTGTGGCGAGAGGCATTTCAGATTAGGTTTCTTCATTCAAAATGATTAAAGGTTTTGGGAATAGTACCATCATGAAGATATGAATAAATGGCACCATAGCGAGATGATTCATGGCCAATAAGGGTGCAAACAACTTGGCTTTCTTGGGAGTCATAAATAGGGTAACATAGCTCTTCCACCAGGACTTCAAATCTGGACTTATGTTATTCTAGCAGAAGAAGTGAAGCTAATATAGCCATAGCATCAGCTGATTTATTCTTTTCTCTAGGGATTTGTTGAAATGTAACAAAGGTGAAGTATCGGCGCAATGAATCAACCATCTTCTTATAGGGTATCAGTTTGTCATCCTTTGTTTGGTATTCTTCATTAACTTGGTTGATGATCAATTGTGAATCCCCATAAATGTGCAACTCTATGATTCCCCATTCTATAGCCATTTTTAGTCCATTTGTTAAGGCCTCATACTCAGCAATGTTATTTGTGCATGGGAACAATAGTTTGTAGGACTTAGCAATTGTGTACCCATGAGGTGAAACAAACAACACTCCTGTGCCTGAACCATTTTGCATGAAAGAACCATCAAAGAACATCTTCCATGTTCTTGCAGTCATGTATATTATGTGCTCATCTAGAAATTCAACTTGAATTGGTGCTTTATCTCTAATTGGAAAATCAGCCAATTGGTCTGCAATGGCTTGTCCTTTTATAGTGTTACGCTCAACATATTCTATGTCAAATTCTGAAAGAATCATCATCCATTTAGCAAGTCTACCTGTGAGAGAAGCCTTACCAAGCAAGTATTTTAGAGGAATAATTTTTGCAATGAGGTGTATTGTATGTGCTAGCATGTAATGTCGCAACTTTTGGGAAGCAAACACCACCGCTAGGCAAGATTTTTCAATACTAGTGTAGTTGACCTCATATGACACAAGAGTACGGCTAATATAGTATATGGCTCTTTCTTTTCTAGTATCATCAAGTTGAGCCAATAATGCCCCCAGGGAAGATTATGTTGCTGAGACATATAATATAAGTGGTTTTCCTGGGATAGGAGGCATTAAGATTGGAGGATTAGCCAAGTACTGTTTGATTTGATCCATGCTTTGCTGACATTCCTCATTCCAAACACATTTAACCCCTTTATGCAAAGTCTTATTAAAGGGTTGAGCTCTATCAGCCAGTTGTGAAATAAACCTCCTTATAGACTGAAGGCATCCTTGAAGACTCTTCATTTGACTGATGTTTGTGGGAGGCAGCATATCTATTATTGCTTGAAATTTTTTTAGGTCCACCTCTATTCCTTTAGCTGAGATGATAAATCCTAAGAGTATGCCAAAGGTAACTCCAAATGCACACTTTTTGGGATTTAATCTGAGTTGAAATTGTTCCATACGATCTAGAATTACTTCCAAATCGGCAAGGTGTGTATCCCTTTTCTTGGATTTTGCCAAGGTGTCATCCACATAGTCTTCCATATTCTTATGCATCATGTCATGGAAGATAGTAGTCATAGCTCTTTGATATGTAGCTCTAGCATTTTTTAATCCAAATGGCATGACATTCTAGCAATAGGTTCCCCATGCGCAAGTGAATGCAATTTTCTCTTGGTCTTCAGGAGCTATTTTGATTTGATTATACCCAGAAAAGCTATCCATCAAAGAATAGATCTCATAGCCTGCGGTCATGTCCACTATCATGTCTATGTTTGGAAGTGGAAAATCATCCTTTGGGCATGCTTTATTGAGATCTCTAAAGTCTGTGCAAATAAGAATGGACTTGTCATGTTTTGAAACTGGTACAATATTGGATATCCATCCGGCATAATCAATGGCTCTTATAAATCCTCCACTGAGGAGCTTCTCTAATTCAGTTTTGACAAGGAGAGCTATGTGAGGATGCATTTTCCTCAATTTTTGTTCTACTGGTTTGATACCTAGAGCTATAGACAAGTGATGCATAATGAGACTAGTGTCCAATCTTGGCATGTCTAAATAAGCCCAAGAAAAGTTAATTTTCTTTCTTTGTAGGAACTTGGTATATGCCTCTTTTTCTTGTGTTGATAGAGACTGGGCTAAATGCACAATTTGTGGAGCCTCTAGTGTATTTAGATTAACTAGTTGTGTAGGCTCAACAAGTACTGAAGACCTATCCTAAAAATAGCTTGGAAGATGATCAAGTACCTCATCCTTAAGTGCCTCAGAGAGATTTTCACTTTTGGATACGTCCTTTATTTTTACTTTTTTAGGTTCTGACACCGCCACATAGTGGTTTTCGCCATCAGAACTCTTATTCTTTTTTTCTTTTCTTTTCATTTTGTGACTAAGGTACTTGATATCTAGTTCTATCATACTTGTAGTTGGTTCACTGGTGGAAGAGACTACAAGTTCAAGGGCATTTAGGTAGCATGCTATTTCATAGTCATTTTGAAAAGTTAGGAGCTAAGGCTCTTGATAGCACTGAGACTAATCAATTAAGTGAGGATTGGCAAGGGGTAGGTCAATGACTGGTTCAATATTGTGTATGTGAATGGTATCATCTCTGGTGATTGTAGAGTTAGGATCCATCAAGTATCCCTCTAAGGTACCCAAATCAGGACTTATCCTACTAAGCAAAGCATCATCCACTAAAGTGACTTGTGGATTCCAATCCTCTAGTCCTACACTAAACTTGTTAGCTACCTCGGATTGGGAACTATATGTATGGACAACAGCAATGTCCATGTCAACTATAGAACAACCAAAAAGAGTCTCCCACTCATACTCATGTGAGTCCGTATCTGAATCCCAGCTGGGATGCTTACACCAACCATATTTTTTAGGCCTTGAGGTAGAAGCTTTGATGTCACCAAGGGTAACACCTTCTTGACTGCCACTTGTGTATTGAATAGGATCCTCAACATGATCTTCAATAGTGGATTGTTCTTGTTCTAGGTCTAAAACTGTTGGATTGTCAACTGTAGCATCTAAATCTCCCCAAAGGAGATTGGTGGAAGGGACCCAATCTTCACACCTATCTTGTTGATTTTGCAAATTGGGTATGTATTCATCATCACTATCCGTCACAGCTAGGATAGGGTTAACTTTCTTGTTCTGACTTTCAAAACCTAGGCCAACCGTTGTCTTAGATCTGCAGCCAAAGAGAGCATGATTGAGTGGTTCAGCCTTAGCACCTAATCTATGAATGAGAGGACCATGACCTGGGTAGCCCATATTTTTGACCAAAGTATATCCTCTCCCATAAGCTTTAGGAGATAGAGATAAATTTTCATTGTGCTTGTATTTTTCCTCTTTGTAAATCCAATCTCTAATAGCTACCTCCTCTTTTTCATCTTGGATGGGTATTGAGGACTCTACAAATGTATCAAACAAAGTCATTGCTGAAGATGAGGGACGCATTTCTTATGAAGGCTTACCATAGGACGTAGGTGAGACTGATAGCTTTGTGAAGGAGTCAATGTGATAACCCCCCATACCAAGGTCTATGGTTTTGAACTTATTCTGAAATTGTGCCAAAGTTGCATCAAAATTTTATGCTTCCTGATTAAGAGGAACATGGGTCCCTGCTGAAATTGCATTAATAGATAATGTGCTATCCTCGGGTATACAAACTTCTACTCCATTGTAGGGTAATTTGACACATTGATGGTAGGTGGATGGCACTGTTTGCATGTCATGGATCCATGGTCTACCAAGAAAAATATTATAGGCTAAAGGACCAGCATCAACAATTTGGAATAAAATGTCCTTTTCAACGGGGCCAATCCTGACAGGAAGGATGACCAAGCCTTTGGAGCTTCTCTCTACCTCATCATAGGCTTTGATGGTTATTTTCTTGTGAGTATCAATAACTTGCTCTGAGTAACCTAGTATTTTTAACAAACTCAAGGAACAAATATTGAGCCCAGCACCCCCATCAATCAACACACACCTGAGACGGGTCTTGTGAATCATGACTTCAATGTGAAGGGCAAGATTGTGTGGATGGCTCAAATCTTTGTCATCTTCTTTTGAGAATGTGAGGTAGTGTGGGCTAGCAAGGTGGTTAACCATGTTTTGGAATTGATCAACATCTATGTTGTTGGGGACATTGGCTATACGCAAGGCATCTTCAAGGACACGCTTATGTCTTGGAGACAATTCTAGGAGCTCAAAAATTAAGATTTGAGCTAGTGTTCTTTTTAACTGATCAACAAGATTGTAGCTCATTTTTGGATTGACTGTTGACTTGGTGGTGACATTCTTGGATGTCACTTGCTTTGGTTTGCTAGACTGGTTGGAATTAGGACCTCTAATGATCACAAGACCTTGACCTTGGCTTCTAGTGATAGCATTAAGAGCTTGGGATGACCTTTGAGAGTGAGGACCTCTAAGCACCACCACGGGTTCTTCATCAAATATAGGAGAGTCCACATCATGACTATAAGAATCTTTGTTTCACATCATGTTGACATTTTCATCCACAACTTCAAGCATATTGATAACATTCTCTACAGACGTATAGGTGTAGTTGATTGCAAATTTTCCATCTTTGGGTTTAGAGGTTTTCCCCTTATCATATTTAGGCAAAGGTTCCTTAAACGCTTTGTGATCTACATTGGTTTTCAATCCATCAATCACAAGTTTGCCATTTTCAATAAGATCTTGAATGAGATGTTTAAGTTTCCAGCAGTGCTTGATGTCATGGCCAATGCCATTATGAAATATGTAGTATGCTTTCTCATTCCATCAATATGGCTTAATGTCAGGTATGTGAAATTTTGCTAGATCTTGTGGTTGTGCAAGATTGTTATCAATAAGCATTTTGAAAACATCCTCATAAGAGTCCCCAAGCTTAGAGAACTGTCGCTTTTCCTTTTTGGATTTGTCTTGATATCTTTGTTTATGCTCTTGTTGGTTAGAGGATGTGTTAAGCTTCATAGTTTGAACCGCACTGGACAAATGAAGGACACCTTGATCCTTTGGTTGGGAAGAGTCAACAACTTCATCATTGACTACTTGCTTATTTTTATTCCAGTGCGAGTTCTTTCTTTTGTCCTTATGTGAGTTGTTATTATTTTGACTATTGTTGTTATTATTTTGTTTAGTCAAAATACCTTGCTTTTTTAAGACATCCTCTATTCTGCATGCAGTTTCGACCATGTTGTCGAATGAATCAAAGACCATCTTCTGAACCTCATACCGCATCTCAGGTACTAAATTACTCACAATGATATCAATTCTCTCATGTTTAGGAATTATTTGAGAATACTAAGAGCTCAATCATCTCCACCTTTGTAAAAATGTAACAAATGATTCCCCTTGATTTTGTTTTAAATTACACAAATCAAGCATGGTGACTGATCTTGATAAGTTGTAGGCAAAATGTTGCACAAATCTATAGACTAGTTCTTTAAAAGTTTTGATGGGAGGGGTTATGTTGGTAAACCACTCCACAGCTTGACCTTTTAGACTCCTTGGGAATAATCTCATCAGATAGGAATCTTCATGGTGAAATTCAAAACTCATGGTATAAAACTGACGTACATGATCATGTGGGTCACCATTATCGTCATATTTGTCATATTGGGGAAATTCAATTTTCCTAGGAAAATCCTTCATGCTCACACTCCTATCAAAAGGATTAGGACAAATAGAGTCAAGGTTGAAGGAACTCTTGGAGCCATCATTTTCTCCATCATTTTTTTGATTTGCTTAATTTCTTCTTCTTGTGAGGGACTCTGTTTCTTGATTCTCCTATCCACATCAAAATTATAAGGAACCCTCATACCTTTATTAATCAAGTTCTCTAGGAACTTATCCTTATTTTGATCAAGGTATTTTTCCACATATTGTTCGAATAGTGGTTCTTGTTGCATTCTCATAAAATCTTGATCATCAAAACTTGTGCTACTTCCTCCATGTTGAGAGCCGTGATGAGCTCATTGGGAGGGTTGTCTTGAGTTCCTAGGAGGTGTTCTTCTCCTATGTTGTGAAATTCTTCTTCCTCTAGGACTAGGAGATCTTGAAGGAGTCCTTGACCACCTTCTACTTCTTGGGGTTCTTGAGGGAGTAGAGGGTGGAGAGTTGTTTCCACTGTTGGTACCCCTATTATTGAATTGGGCATTAAGTTGTTGAGCTAGGAGCCTATCTTGTTCTTCTTGTGCAGCTCTTCTCTCTATGTCCAACAAGGCTCATTGTTCCTCCTCTAGGAGCCTAAATTTTTCTTCTTTTCCATCTTGTTCATTCAAGAAGGCTTGTTTTTCTCACTCAATTCTTTTTAGCCTCTCACTTCTATATCTTTAGGTTGTTTTTAGTGGATAGCTTGGCCTTGAATGATTGAATAAGTTAGTTGCATTCACATGAGCATCATAAGATTGGTTGTTTTGGTCTTCATGTTGTGATTGTACATCTTGGTGAGCTTGTCCATAGTGTCTTTCAGCTTGTTGATGAGCATCTAGATATCTTGAGTTAATAGGGGGTGATTCAGGTTGATTGTCATCATCAAATGACATGTTACCCCTATGTCTTTGGAAAATGTCGTCAAGAGTTTGATCCATTGCTTCTCTTTGTCTCCTAGTCAAAGTGTAGCTCATGTCCATATTTGATTGAGAGGATGGTAAAGAAGTACTCGACTGACTAAGGCTACTCCTAGGCTCAAACCAAAATTTTGAAGCACTCTTAGGAGATTGATCGAAGACGGGTTCCTTCCCCTTTCACTTTTGATGAGTTTGGACTAAAGGTAATTGTTCAAAAACTACTTGAGGTTATTTTCCTTGACCCACTTGGTATCTTGTTGTAACTGGCATGAAAGAAAAGACCCTTAGTGAGAAGATAACCTTATGAATCACTAATTTTCAAACTAGGATAGTGAAAATATTCAATTGTCCAAAACAAAGATGATGAAATAGAAATTTGACAAAAGGTATAAATCAACACTACCACAATGGTGCATAACAAAAGGATTCTAGTATCCTAGCACATATGGATCAGGAGGATGATTTAACCAAAATATATTAAAATTGAATTTATATGAAGATGGATTTGGACAAAAGAGTACTCAAACTCTCCAAGTGTGCAATCAAGAGATCTAAAGGTGAGTCTTGTCAACAAGGATGATTCCTAACTTACTAATGACAAGCAAAATCTTTAGTGAAGTCAAAGGTTACTAACTCAAGATGTCTAGAGCCAAAAACTTGAGGTGCAAACAAGCTTTCAGTTGCAGGGTACAAAATTTACTAAAATCTGGTCAACTAAGAGAGGACTGAAAATTGCATAAATTAGGCAAACAGCAAAAAGATTCTGGGTGATAGTTTTCAGGCTAACAGGGTGACAATTTCAGACTAGGTGATATTTCGCGTTAAGCAGGGTGATATTTTCCAAACAGCCTGAGTGATACTTTCCAGGCAAGCAGTGCGATATTCTTCCAGTGATGAACTATCACAAGATATTTTCTAGGATAGGGAGCAATATTGTTCTAGTGTCGTACGATTCTTGACCAATGAGTACTAAAAATCTCAATTTTAAGGGCAATTTGGTCCAAATTTCAATTTGAGAGTTAGTTTTTTCGATCTCAATCACAGTGACAGCAGTAAATTAACAGGTTTGCAAACAGTAGGTGATCAAACATGTCTTCAAACACTTGAAACAAGGGCAAAAGCAACCTTGCCAAGATAAGCAACTGTGATATCAAAATTGAAAAATCCTATGAACACTATCGTGATGTTGAATATGCAAGAATGTTTACACGAGTATATCACAACAAGAACACTTCAAGCACTTTCTAGCCTAAAAAGACAATGGCTCAATACTTAACAACTTGGCCCACACTTGATGCTCCCTTGCCTCACACAAAGTGGTTGCCCACAATAGATATTGGCTTTGTCATGGAAGCGCCAAGGACACAACCAAAGGAACACAGATGGTGAGTAATCTTGGGGTGATCCGGGTTATTCCACTTGGATTAATCCTTGTACCAAGAAGCTAAGAGGCAAAATAGGGTGGCCTCTATCTATGGTTCCTAGTAAGGGCTTCCATTCATAATACCCCTCTTGCTCCCTAAAGGGACTCCTTACCTTGCGGAAAGTAACAAACCTCGCAGCCACAAGAGTACCTTAAGCATTCTTGCTCAACATTTTCCTCATGGTCACAATCCCACAAGTACTCACATCAAGCGAAGATAAGTACTACATCTACCAAGGTTTTGTGTCCTTGATAGCCTTGAGTTTATAGTGGGTTGGAATAGCCGGCAAAAGGCTTGTCCCCACTTGGGTCGTTCCCCTTGATTGCTCAAGAGCAAGCCTGCTAAAAGATTCTAAAGATCTAAACAAAGAGTGGATCAACTTATGAGGTTCAAGGTTTTTGTTTCACCACAAGGGTGAAGAACATACTCCCCTATCTCAAAGTTTTCTCCCAAACACACCAAGAAAATGTTCAATTACCCTCTTGCTTTCAAAATCCAAAGATGGGTCAAGATTTTTTGGTTCACCCCAAGGGTGAAGAGCATACTTCTCCTACCACCCAAGAATTCCTACAACAAGATATTATGTTCCTATGAAATGAAACAACTAGTAATTGCCACACTTGAAATGAAATAAAAAATAAGCACTTTTTTTTTTTAATGCTTTTGGGCAGCCCTGCGAAAACTGTTAGTAGCCCTTGTGCATCCAATTTTTGGCAAAATATTCAAGCAAGAGGCACCTACAACCACAACTTGTTAGCCCCACAATGGTTAGCAAAATCAAAATCCAAATGAAATCTCCAAATTAAATCTATCTAACCACAACAAACTAAACCAGCAAGCTAACTAGATCCGAATTCGGCAATAAAGAACCAAGAAACAACTCACTGCCAAGTACAGGTGACAGTACAGTCACCAGAAATATCACATGATACTTTATAGCATATTGGGGTGATAATATATTTCTGGGTGATACTTTATTGTACCTTCAGGTGACAGAATGTTCCAAACAGTGTGATAAACCCTACAAAGGTCGTGCAACACTTTAACTGGTAAAGTATCGCACCGATATACAGCAAACTATCGCACGATACTAGAAAAGTATCGCACGATATTCTGAGCCAAAAAAACTAGAGAGCCAAAAATGACACTAAAATATGCAAAAAAATTGATGAAAATGCAAAAAATGAAAGGCAAAACAACAATGCTCTGCCCCATGATGGGCGCCAAAAATGTACACCTCAAATAGTGCACTTCTCTAAGTCATTATATCCAAGGGAATCCATTAATGGGATACCTTAGAAAGTGACCTAGAGCTCTCTATGTATGGAGTTGCAAGATTATTTGATTGCTCTCAGCTAGAGCTATTAAGCTGATGACCTTGCTAGTCAACCACACAATGAGAGATTCAAATGAAGACAAAGGAAAGAATGATAATATCTCCAAGAATCAAAATAAAATGCAATCCAAAGCTATACTATGAATGAAAATGCAAGCTATGCAAGCTAAGCTATGAAAGGAAATATGCAAGTATTACAAAGCCTCCTAATTAAGCTAGATGAAGTAATCTAAAGCATAAAGGAAACTAAGCTAAATATGAAGCTATGAATGTCATGACAAATGAAACTAGAATGCAAGAAATGAAACTAGAATAACATGTAGATGCAAAATCCAAGAATGTTCCAAATCTTCAGAAGCTCCAAAGTGACTTAGAAAACCTGCAACATAACATTAGCATAAAAAGATTGATTATGCAAATGAGGAAGAGAGCTCTTCTTTTATAGGAAATGAGAAACAACGGATGATGAAGATTAAGAGGCAAAAGTCTTAATCAAGAGTGGAGCTTGAAACAGGAGCAATCCATGTGCACAAATATCCTCCAATGAGAAAATAAGAGTTGACTTTTATATCCATATGAAACAAAAAGTGTTTTTCTTCTTTTTATAAAATAAGAATAATATTTTATTTGTGCAACTTAGGATAAGAGGAAAAGTGGGGGCTTTTTATTTATTAAAAGGGGAGGAAATTCCTTTTAAATAAATAAAGACTTTAGGATAAAATGGCTAGCCTAAGGTAAATAATCGAAAATGATAAAATAGGATTTGATCAAGGAAATTGATATAATTGATAAAATGCTAATTTTGAAAATATTGATTCAGGGATTTGATAAATTGTTGAATGGGGGCCCAAAGTCTAGGCGACCATTTTAGGGTGCATACACCAATAAGATCTCATAAGGCACCACGGTTTTGATTTTAAGGCCCTACTGATGATAAGGTGTTTCTATATTCTTTCTACCTGTTTCCATTTCTGATTTGACAAGCTGCTGCCCCAAATTTCACACCCATACAAAACCATAGGTGTGACAAGCAGCCCAAATAGAATTTTCTTTTTCTTCCAATCCTAGAGTTCAGCATTCCTACACTTATTCTATAAATAATACAATCTCTTCTAGCACCCTTGAATTGTTTTAGATCTACATGTTTCCCAGCTGAGTTTATTCTGGAAGTCTATTCCAGAGTATTTGTATTCTCTCACAATCTCTAGAGGGTTTCCCTCAAAGATAAAAGTGTTTGGGGGTCTCTTGTTTCTCTTTAATGAGAATATCATAACTTTGGCTTTGCTGGTGTTAACTTCCATACCCACCTCCTGACAAAAGCTTTCCAATGCCTTCAAGTGCTCTCTCAAACCATTAGCCATCTTGGTGATAATGATGAGATCATCCTCATATAACAATAGTTTTATCACATAACTAGCCAGTTAAACCCCCTCACCAGGCTCTATTTAACCATGCTTCTAACTTGTCAATGTAAAGCCCAAACAAGGTTGGAGATAGCAGGCACCCTTGTTTGACCCCTATGTCACTGCTAAAGCACTTTGATAACCCATTTGTAGTTCTAATTCTGGCCTTAACCTATTCGTATAGTCTGTGTACCATTGTCCTTAGCACCATAGGGATTCCCAGCTCTTCCATTCTTTTCCAAAGTTTTTGACTGGGTACTGTGTCAAAGGCCTTTTTGAAGTCCATAAAATAGCAAAAAGCCTCATCCCCTGGAGTGTCACATATTTTCTCAACTAAGTATCTAAGAGTCGCTCTGTGATCGACGATGGAGTGTTTCAGTCTAAAACTTGCTTGTCCCTTTGCTCTTTTCTCCTTTGTTTCAACCCATTTATTGATTTTTCATTCTACCATGCTTCCAAATAGCTTGTTGAGAAGGGGGTTGATCATGATGGTCTAATAGTTAGAGGGGTTGTTTGTGTCTCCACTTTTGTAGATTGGAACTACCACACTAGTCATCCAGTTTTTAGGAAAACCCTCCTCATTGGTACTGTTAAAGATACGATTGATATGAGATGCAAGCAAATTAGTACCCCATTTTAGGTATTCATCTTGGAGCCCATCAATATCTTGTGCTTTACCTGCTTCTAACATCCTTATTCCTTGAGTGATATCATCAATGTTGAATAGCTCCCATGTGTGTTTAGTTATTGGAGTACCATGTTCACCTAGCTTGCATTCATAAAGCGCTTTGGCATATTCCAGCCATTGAGTGTGAGTTATGTTATTCTCTACTTGCTTCTTTTTATGTTTGAGTTCATTCCAAAACTTTTTAGGGTTGTTTTTTCCAAGATTAATCAGCTCAAGTCATCTCAAGATCACATATTGTTCCTTCTTCTATCTTAGCAACTTGTTATACTCATTTTTTTCATTATTCTTTGTCCTTTCATATTGCTTTTAGCCCTCTTGCATTATCATCAAACCATGGGTTAGTCAGGAATGTATTCTCAGTGTCTCTTTTGGGTTTAGATCTTTTACAATCCTCGAGTGCCTTGTTGATAATAGGAATGATATTATCTTTGTCCACATGGTGTTGTTTGGTAGCAATTGAGTTCTTTTTCTGATTGTTAGATATCTTACTAGGAGAGTTTCTAAAAATTTTCTAATTTTCTTGTGTCATTAGGATCCTACCAATCAAAGGACCTTTTCTTTCCTTGTAGATCTGTTGAACATTTTGTTGCTCTTTTATGTGAGTTGCCAGCTTGAGTAAAATTGGATTATGATCTAAGTTTAGACTGATTAGACATTCCCTTATCTCAAACTCCAATATCTTTGAGGTGTAGTTTTGAGAGCAAATGACGTAATCCACTACACTTTTCCCGTTGTAAGTTTTGCAAGTGATGTTTCCTTAATTGGGCCATTTCTTCACTCCATTGCAAATGACCATGTTGTGAAGGTAGCAAACACCTATTAATTCTGCCCTGAAATGATTAACCTTGCCTTTGTGATCCTGCAATGATCTCTCCCAATGTTGGGCCCCCTCTTCCTCTAACCATATTGGATAATTTCTTTCTTTGTACCCTCTTTCAAGATTGAGATTTTGATTATTTGTTGTCCTGGCATTAAAGTCACCTATGATCAAAATTTCACCTAAGGCACTAAACATAGAAATGTCCTTTTTGAGTGAGGCAAACGGATCTTCATGGTCTAGATGCTTCTTCTTATAAAATATTGATCCTTTAGTATAAAAGTAGCATGTTGCGACCCGAATAGAAACCTGATTTTCTGTTATTTTTATCCAAATGTATTGGTTGTTTGCATCTTCTTTCTCCATATTGATAAATCTACCCCATGTTTCCTTAATCAAAATGGTGATACCTCTATGTCCTTTTCCATTTTCCATCCTCTCATTCCACATTGAGATTTTCTTGTAACCCTCAAACTCTGGGACCTTGCAGTTGTCATGTTCATGTGTCTCTATGAGAAGGATAATGTCTTTGCCTCCAGCTATGGGCCCTAACCTAGGTCCTCACCTCTATGAGTAGCCTCTAAAATTCTAGCTAACTATAGTTAAGAATTCCTGGGTGGGCACAATTTCCTATTTATCATGTGTTATTTTGTTACTAATATGGGCCTTCCCATTTTGTAGCCATGCCCACTTTCCACTTTCTCTTGATGTTTTAACTTTTACTCATTCTTTCATCATTTCCTCTTGTTGGGTTATGGTAAGATGATCATCAAGGCAGATATGTGTTCCTTTGAGAAACCTCCTATTTCTCATAATAGTGTTTTTATCTTCTACATTCCTCAACATCACCCTTACATGTCTATCCTTGCAACCCTTTGTCCACTTTCTAATTCTTTGGGTTTTCATAACCACTTCATTCCACTCTAGTTGGTCTCTAAGGAAGTCCTCTATTAGTTCTTTTGTGGTTTCTTGTTCCTCGTAGTCTCTTAACCCTTTGATGATGAGGTTTGTTTCCCTCTCTCTTATCTCTTTTTCTTCCCTAATCTGACTCCTTACTTGCTTTTATATGACTTCATTGGATGTATTCACATTCCCCCCTTACTATGTTGGTCCATGACTTGACTTCTTCTATTTGTTCTCTTATCTGATTCCCTTTTTGTTCCATTATGGCCATGGAAGATTGTATTTCTTTAATTTATGGATTCTCACCTCTACATCCACCATTTCCTCCTCCCATGTCTCCTGATGTTGTTTTTGTCTCTCTTAATCCTTTCCTTAATAGAGTCAGCTCGTACTCCCCTTTTTCCAAGTTAAATTGTAGTTTTTGTGCTTGCTCTCTAAGTATATTGACCTCTTTTGTTAACTTCCAATTACTTTCTTTGATCTCTCTCACTTTAATGTCATCCATATGAATCTTCTCTTCTAATGCCAACAATCTTTCTTTCATGAGTACTAGGTCATTCATGTACATGTCTGGGTACCAAGACATAGGCATTTTTATGGGACTGTAGATGTTTGACATCTCATCCTTTGCTATGTTTGTTGGGTGAGATACCTCTACTGTACTCTTGTCATTTCCAATCAGTTTCCTTTGTCTCATTTATGGGACCACAATGACCTCAATGACTGCTTTTTTTGTTACCAGTTTTGGCAAAATAATTGTAAACTTTCCCTTCTTTGCATATTTGGTCTTTCTAGTGTTCCTTCTTTTTATTATGCCTTAGTATTGTTTCACGTTCACATAGATATAGTTTTCTCCTATGGGCAATGCATTGAGTTGGGGAAGCCCAGCAAACCCTGTGACAAATTGCTTGTTGTTGTTTCGGAGTTGAATGAGTTCCCAAACCCAGTAGAGGAGAACATTCCTGGGAGTATCAGAAAGCCCCCTTGCTAAGTCATCCATAAGATAGGGTTTTGCATAAGATTATTTCATTGAGCTAGAACTGAGTTACTATCAGGCCCCAAATTGTGCAATGTCTATGACTGACTGTGATTCCTTTATCTCCAATTGACCACCTGGTGTGATATACCTGAGTATTCTCAATGTATTCTCATTAAAATTTGAAGAATCAATACATTATCAAACAACAAAATGCTGAGGAAACAGACCCAAAATCCAGGCTCTCCTTGTTCAGTATAATACCATCAACAACCAAGGACCAAAAAGAAAGTTTTGGAACCCCAACTAAGTCAAAAATACAATAATATATACCCCCTAGTCATCTTGGAATCTCCAAAATAGGATGCAACAAGCTTGGAAGACTAGGGTTAGGGTTTCACCCACTAGAACAACCAAATCAGTCAAAAATTTATTATAGGGATGGAAACCCAGGCGATCAAATCCAAAAATTATCCCCATTCATGAGAATTTTCTAAGCAATGTACCAAGGGCCATAAATTTATCATGCCAATCAATCTAATCACCTATCTGCAACATGTCTGGAGTAAGAAAACTCATTTCTTTACGGCACAGACCTCTGCAATTGATCATAAAACTCTTTGGACCCCTCTACAACAGTCAGCCAGATCATTCTTACCAACTCCAGCCACTTAAACATTCAATTTTGGTCCTTTCTGTCACTAGAAACCCTCAAAAAATTTCAATTTGCAAGAAAATGGCTATATCCATGGCGCTAGCAGCACATCGACGATCTATATTTAAATCTCAATCAACTTTAAGTCACCACCAACAGATCTTCTTCCTTCCCGAGCTTTATGACTTAACTCAACAAATATCCTTGGGTTAACACCTAACAACTATGTGACAAGGCTTTTCCTTATTCGTGAAGTGAAATCCTTAACCCACCTTTAACTCAGTGACTTAGTGAACAGAAGAAATGAAACTCACCCTGATCACATTTAGCGAATCAGTGACTGAAGGGAATCGCCCATTCGCAAAACACTTTATGTCTCTGCCATTTTATTTAGCGACTACGCGAATGCTTTTTCACTGAATCGTCGGTCAATTTGGAGCACCTCCATTTTATTGCATGAATGAACGAACCCCTTAAACTTTGTCAGAGCCGCTAACCTTTTTATCTAGACTAGTAGACTTTAGACCCCTGCATGGGCCCGCTTTGTGCTACTTGTCATCACACCATTCATTGCTTACCACCCAATCACTTCTGACACAAGACCCATTGACCCTCCGGCATCAAAATGGATGGCTGGTGTATGATCTCATGGAGCAAGAATATTCCATAAGATCATGCGCCGACCATCAATCAATCTTCCTGACTTAGGTCCCACTGACAAGCTCCATGTCAACCTTCGTCGACCAATGAGGAGATGCCAAATCGAGTACATGTAGCAGTGGACCCGCTTCACTTTATCACCTTTGAGAAAAGTAAAATTGATGGTTGTCTAAAGATCTCCTGCATCTGACACATTCCTTAAGAATTTACACCCGTCGTTGATTCTTTGCATATGTCAGGACCCTCTAATAAGCTAAAAACCAGGTCCCACTAACAACTACCAGCATATTGTTTTGTGGACCAATCATAGATTGCCAACTATACCTACGTGTCATTTTGGACCCACCCTTTATACTGACCTGAACACCTGGAGAAATGGATGGTTGGTGCATGTTCTGAAGGGCTCAAAAGATTCTATGAGAATATGCGCCAACTGTCAATCTGGAATCTTAGCCAATCGTCAAAGACTTGACCCCACCCTGCTACATAGGATACTTCGATGAATCAAGGACTGCCACATCACAAAATCTGGCAAGTGGACACATAATTTTTTCTTCATTCACAAGTCATTCTAACAACCCTACCACTTCATTGTTTATCTCGGCCAATGAGGGGATGCCAAATCGATTACACATGGTAGTGGACCCGCCACTTTGAAACATTAAGTCACAAAAGAGAATCAATGGTCGTCACGAAAATGCATGCCTCTGACACACTCAATGCACTTTCGTGACAACCGTTGGATCAAGATGGTGTCAGGAGACTAGGCCCAGGAAATATTAAGGCTGAAACATTAGGAAAATTAGGTGCAGGACTTAAGAAAATTTATCTTGCCGAGCATTTAGACTTAGGAAATATTAAAGAAAGAAAACCTTCGCAGGGTGACCAAAAATATAAAGCATGTGCATTATAGGAGATTTAAGTGGCCCTAAAAAGTAACTTAAAATTAGAACAGGGTCGGGGTAGACTTAGGGTTTTCTCACTATAACGGCTAGATTTTTAAAAATTTGACAAGGGTTTTAGCCAAAGACATAAAAATAATTGCAAGGACTAGAAGAACAATGCTACAGCCATGAAATTTCTTGCAGATACTAACAGTGGCTCTATCTGGGGATGTGTGGCTCTTGCAAGCACAGCAAGAATCTAGAATCACTGGTTAAAGCAGACCACTTACTGGACAAAACTTTGAACAATAAGACAAAAACCTACAAACTAAGCCAGAACAGAACAAGGAGCAAGAAACTATTTACAAAATGTACAATATATACAGACCTAACTACTATTCATGGAAATAAAATACTCTCAATTGAACTATTTCTTCAAAAATTATCCATGAACTGGCAATTCCTAAACTTCACCATCCAATTCTTTGACCATATATGAATCTTGGCCCCATTTCTCATGAATTAGATATGGCCCTAACCAAAGTGGATCAAATTTACCATGTTTTCCTTTATCCTCCAATCTTGCATTCCAAATTAGTACCAAATCACTAGGTTCAAACCTTCTTTCAACAGTTTTCTTGTCATACAAATTCTTAACCTATAACTGTAGTTTGGCATTCTTTGAAGTTGATTCTCTTCTAGTTTCATCTAGCCTGATGAGATCTTAAATTCTCAACTACATTTCATCATCTATATCATCATCATATAACTAAACAAACTTATACATTTCCAATAAATTATTCTGAGGCATTCTTGCATGTATTCCATACACTAGGTCAAATGGTGCACAACCAATTGCCTTCTTTACAGTCACCCTATCAGCCCACAGGGCTAATGGTAATTTTGAATTCCATGCTCTCTTATTCTTATCAAGAATCCTCTTGAGGATTTTCATCAGGCTCTTATTAGATGATTATGCCTGTCTGTTTCCTTATGGATGATAAGGTGAGGAATTTGACCTCTGAATTCCTAAACCTTTGCAGAATTCTTTGTACTCAGCAGACCTGAAGCACATTGCATTATCACTGACTATTCTCTTAGGGAAACCAAACCTTGTAACAATATTATTTAGTAGAAAATCAATTACCACCTTACTAGTTGCATTTCTTGTAGCGATAGCCTCTACCCACTTAGTAAAATAATCAGTAGCAACTAGTATCCAAGAATGTCCCCCACTGGACTTGTTTGGTATTTCACCTATGAAATCTATTTCCCATTGTTGGAAAGGAGCTTGCACTTCTACTGGTCTTAACGGCATATTACCAGAAAATTTAAGCTTACCAGAGAACCTTTGACAAGCATCACACCTCCTTACCAACTGTTCTACATCCTTGAAGATTGTGGGCCACCAGAAACCTGCTCTCAAGATTTTATGAGCAGTGGTTTTACCCATATAGTGCCCACCACAAACTCCCTCATGTATTTCTTTTAACAACTTGTTAGCCTAATTTTCATCCACGCATTTCAAAAGTATGCAATCTAAATTCTTTCTATACAACTTACATTTCACAATTACATACTTGATGACTTGTAATTTCAATGTCCTCTTCTTGTTGTCATCCATGTCTGCTGGACATTTCATATTTCTCAAGTAATAGATGATATCTTGATACCAAATACAAATATCCATATCACAAGTATAATCAATCACAGTTTGATTTATCTGATTTGCATCAAGATTGGATTGAGCTATCAGTTTTGCCAATCCTTGTCCTCTAACCAATTTAGTAATCTAGATCTCAATATTGAATTCTTGAATTCTATTTATCCATCTACATCTCCTCCCAGACACCTCTTGCTGTGAGAAAATATCTTTGACTGCTGCACTTGGTACAAAGGCAATCACAATTGCTCCCATCAAATAACATCTAAAAGCTTTCACAGCCTTGACCAATGCATATGCTTGTTTTTCATTGATGTCATACTTCAATTCAGTAGCAAGCAAAGGTTTACTAAAAAATGCAATAGGTTGCTCATAACCTTCCTTATTTTTCTGCAACAACACTGCAGCAATAGTATGAAAAGATGCAAA
Organism: Chamaecyparis obtusa; assembly: GCA_027943335.1. Lineage (NCBI taxonomy): Eukaryota > Viridiplantae > Streptophyta > Pinopsida > Cupressales > Cupressaceae > Chamaecyparis > Chamaecyparis obtusa. The sequence goes on along the minus strand of BSBK01007775.1, from coordinate 1,263,447 downwards.
AGAGAAGATATGCATTGGGATACTATAATCAAGTGCCTTAAGCACAGGTGCATCTTTAATAGCTTTCTTGATATTCTTGAAAGCTTGATTAGGCTCACCTTCCCATGTAATAGAAGATCTCTTCTTTAACATCTTGGATATAGGTCTAGTGACTCAGTAAAATTTGTTACAAATCTTCTCAAGAAGTTTACCTAACCAAAGAAGGACTGAATTCCTTTGATATTCTTTGGTTTCTGAATCTTATCAATGGCTACCACCCTCTCAGGATCAATTCTAACTCCTTGCTTGCCAACCAAGTGGCCAAGCAACTTACCCTCAGTGACACCAAAAGCACATTTCCTTGGATTTAATGAAATACCATATTCCAAAGCCCTCACAAATATTTTCTCTAAATGAGTACAATGATCTTCTTCCTTCTTGGAATAAGCAGTTAAATCATCTTAATAAACAAGGAAATCATTAATAAAATCTGCAAAGGCAATGTCCATTGCCCTCTGAAAAGTTGCACTAGCATTTGTGACACCAAAAGACATTCTCACATAAACATATGTCCCCCAAGGTGTTTTGGAAGCTGTCTTAAATTATTCTGATTCTTTTACAATTACCCTATTATAACCAGAGAAACCATCCATCATAGACATCAATTCTGATCCAGTCACTCTCTGCAACATAGCTTCCATATTCGGCAAACAATAGTTATCTTTTAATGAGTTGATATTTAAATTTCTAAAGTCCACACAAAGTCTGATGTCACCATTCTTCTTCCTAACAGGGACAAGATTTGACACCCAAGAAGAATGCATAATGGGCTTGATAATTCCAGCATCTCTTAGCTTCATCAATTCTTCTTGCATCTTGGGTGCCAAAGTTGGATTAATAGGCCTTTGTTTTTGCCTAAAAGGTTTAGCATCTTCTCTCAAAGGAATAATATGTTGAAATAAGTCTTCTCTATAAACCTTTAGGTCATCATATGACCATGCAAAAACATGCCTGAATTTTCTTAATAATTCAATCAAAGATTTCTTTACTTTATAAGACATGTCCTTACCAATGTACACCTTCTTAGGTGTTTCTTGTGTTCCAAGATTTATCTCTTCTAAATCCATGTGATCCTTCTTTTTAATATCCTTCTGAACTCTGTCCTAGATATCAAACACAGTCTCAAGAACAACAAGTCCCTTAGGGACCTTGTTAGTTTTAAGTTGAATTACTTCATTACCAAGGACAACCTCCTTTCCTTCTATAATTTCAATCAAAGCTGAACAATCTAATTCTTGACCACTGCTCTTCACAACTCATAAATTTCAAAATATCCTGGTCATCCTCAAAGACTTTCCAATTCTCAACATTGTTTGGTATACTAGACCTAGTCTGAACTTCAACTTTAGAGAGACCAGCAAAAGTAATATCAGTGGGATTGATTGCTATATTGGCTAACAAATCAGCCATCTTATTATTACTTCTATCCTTCCATTCAATATTGAAGGCATCAAAACACTCAATCAAATCCCATACAACATTTCTATATTTTTTTAACCTCTTGTTCTTGGAAGCATACACTGACTTGACTTGGGACACTACCAATTCAGAATCTCCTAAAACCCTTATGTATTTAATTCCATGCTTTTGTGCCAACCTTAGTCCTAACAACAATGCTTCATATTCTACTATATTATTGGTACAAAATAAATTCAATGTGAAAGAGAACTTCTAAGTATTTCCATCAAGAGAGATAAGTAGGATACATGCCCCTACTCCATCTTTGCAGCTAGCACCATCAAAGTACATCACCCACAAATCACCCTTCATAGATTTGACATTCACCTCAATAGAGATAGATGGCAATATAAGCTCCTTCTCAAGCATAGGGATTTTTTCCCTAAAATCATTTATATCAGTATCCACAAAGCATGTAGTCTCATTATCAATATTTCTTTCAATCATGTGGCATACTCTTGGCTCTCGATCAATCTTGATAAACTGGTCATCAATCTTGAAAGTTGCATAGGACAAGTCACATTGTAAACTTCCACCCATGGCAACACTCGATCTTCTAGATAACAGCATCCCATAATGAGGAGGGATGTCCACCACCAAAACACTCATTGTCAATTCTTTCTCTGGATAGCTTTCCAACCTATAAGGCATTGCATTTATAGTCCCAATGACTAGTACCTCTCTTTCATCCATTGCACAACATCTGCCTTGGACTGTATCAACTTTAAGGCCCAACTTCTCCATAATCTTGAAAGGCATGATAGTATTTGAGGCACCTAAATCAATCATACAATTTCTCAATTTCATTCCATTCACAAGGACACTCAAAAAGAATGGATCTATGTTCTCAAGGCTGGCATTGATAGAACTATCCAAATATATAGGTGGAATTTGAGACACCATTCCCTGAGCTTCTACTCTTTTCAAAACTTTAGCTTGAGATTCATTGCATGCAACATCATTATTATGAACATTATCTACCCATGCAATAGCTCTATCTTTATGTTCAAGGATCCTCAACAATTCTGACAAAGGAACCTTAATAGTTATTTGAGATAATACAACTAACATATCAACAGGAGCAAAGAGAGGAATCTCAATCCGCACTGCTTTAGTATCCTTTTGCTTATCTGATAGATTAGTTGTATTGGTGACTTTCATCTTTAGCCATTGTGTTAATTGGCTTCTCTATCTCATTAGAAATTTCTTCAACTCCAACTCCCTTAGGTTCCCATTTCTTACCTTTTACATTCTTGAACCTTACAATATGATCATTTTTTTATTTACTCTCACCTGGTTCTCCGGAGTTGGTATTTTTTATAAACATTCTTATAGCCTTCCCACTTGCATCCCTTACTACCATGCCTCTAGTTTGCACTTGAGCAATCATTTCTGCAATAATTATATCCATCTCTTCTCTTGAAGGTCTTCTTAAATTCACTGGCTCAGAGGAAGAGATCATGTTACATATCTTTTCATCAATATCATCATCATCAGAAAATACCTCCTGATGGAAAAGTGCCTGATTGTTTCTCTTTGAGCATATATCTGCTTCTTCATCAATATCAGAATCCTCTTCATATCTTATATGTGAAGTTGCCATATTGCACCCAATGTCATCATGGGCCTCTTCTTGATCTAACTCTTCATTGCTATCATCTTGATATGCTGACATGGATTGTGCAACCACACAATGTTCTGCAAAATGAGGGGACTGGCATGTTGTGCACCATGGTGTATCCTCTATAACATTTATAAAAGATTTTTGTAAAGGATCAGGGACAACTCTGTCATTATTATTTCTTGCAGCAAGGACAATAGGCTTGCCATCCTTCCATTGGGTGTTGTAGGGATAATTCTGCAATCTATTCTGCCTACTGAAATTGTTGTTGAATTGAGGTTTTTCATTGGTAGGAACATTATTATTCCTATTGGTAGGTTCTTTCAAATCCTTTAATGCATTCAACACCTTATCCAATTTATCTTCTTCTTGTTTCTTATTTCCAACACTTCTCTCATTATCCTTTTTATACGTTCTATCTCCAAACAACTTTGGATCATCTCTTTTTCCCATCCAATTTTCCTGATATCTTCATAGTATTTTCAATATTGACAGCAATCCTAAAAGCATCTCTAAGAGTTCTTGGTTCTTTGTCCCTTAACAAGTATCCCATTTTTCCATCAAATGCATTAAAGTATGTGGTTAAACAAACATTGTCATCTAACCTCATAACCTGAAACAACTTATGCATGCCCTTCTGAAATCTCATATTAAATTTAGCTGCAGATTCATTCTGATTTTTTCTTATGGTGTTGAATTCATTCAGCATAAAGCTAGCACTAGGCCTATCACCATATTGCTCTTTAAAACATTTCTCAAAAGAATCCCAAGTATCAATACATCTATCAGGGAGTCTCTTGAACCAATCCCTAGCATTTTCCATCACGGATTGAATAAATAATTTCATGACTACATCCTCATGCTCAACCTCATAATCATTCAATACATCATTCAGTATTTTACATGGCCCAAACTTCTTCATTTTCAATTTTTTATATGTACCAACTGGAAATCTTTCCTTCCGCAAATGAACCATAACTTCATCTCCAACCTGAAATTCCTTATGCCTCCTTTTCTCATCTGTCTTAGCCTTATACTGCGCATTCATCTTGGTAATGTGCTTCCTCACCTCCTCATGAATGTCCTTGAAATGTTCTACAAAATCCTCAGCTTCAGCACTACTTATTTCTCCTTGATCTATCCTTCTCAACTCAGATGCATTTCTGGGACTACTCCCATATACAATCTGGAATGGTGATTTACCAGTGCTCCTGTTGAAAGAATTATTGTATGCAAATTCTACCTGTGGTAAAAACAAATCCCATTCTGTTGGCTTATCTCTAACCAACCATCTCAACAAATTTTCCAAACTCCTATTCACCACCTCTGTCTGTCCATCAGTTTGTGGATGATGTGATGAACTAAACTTCAAATCTTTCTTCAACTTCTTCCACAATGTATGCCAAAAATATCCAAGGAACTTAGTGTCCCTATCCAAAACTATACTCTTTGGCAAACCATGTAGTCTCACCACTTCTTTGAAAAATAATTCTGCTACATGAATAGCATCATTAGTCTTCTTGCAGGAAACAAAATGTGTCATCTTTGAAAATCTGTCAACTACTACAAAAATTGAATCATGTCCCCGCTGTGTCCTTGGTAAACCAAGAACAAAGTCCATACTGATATCCTCCCAAGGCTTCTCTGGTACAAGTAATGGCTGATACAACCCTGTATTCTGCTTCACTCCTTTTTCCATCTGACATACTCTGCAACTTTGTACAAACTTCTTGACATTTTGCTGCAACTGTGGCCAATAATAATTCTCACTTACCAAAGCAAGGGTTTTATCTCGACCAAAATGTCCAGCCAATCCTCCACTATGCTTCTCCTTGATGAGATTCTCCCTCATAGAACTTCTTGGAATGCACAACTGACTCCTTCTAAATAGCCTATCATCCTGAATGATAAAATCTAGCCACTTCATTCTATCTAGAGTAATAGGTTCTTTACAAGTTTTCCAAGCTTCACCAAAATCAGAATCCTCTGGATACAAATTTTTGAGTTCCCTAAACCCAACCACCTCAATCTGCATCTCTGTCAGCAATAGTTGCCTTCTGCTAAGCGCATCTGCAACCGTATTAGACTTTCCACTTTTGTGTTTCAAAACAAATGTATAACTCTACAAAAACTCGACCCATTTCAAATGCTTTTGATTCAACTTTCTTTGACTATTCAAATATTGCAAAGCTTGATGATCAGTATACAAAACAAACTCCTTAGGAAGTAGATAGTGTCTCCACTTCTTCAATGCCTAAACTTTAGCATAAAATTCTTAATCATAAACAGAATATTTTCTCTTGGCATCATTTAACTTCTCACTGAAATAAGCAATAGGTTTACCTTCTTGGCTCATAACAGCTCCTATTGCAATACCACTAGCATCATAGTCTACTTGAAACACCTTATTAAAATTTGGAAGTGCTAAAACAGGTTGTTCTGTAACTTTTTGTTTCAACAATTGAAAACTCTTTTCTACCCCATTAGTCCACTTAAACTCTTTTCTATCCCCTCCCATTATTTCAGTCAAGGGACCACAAATACTACTTAAATTTCTGATAAACTTTCTGTAAAAGCTAGCCAAATCATGAAAAGACCTTACCTCAGTAGCACTCCTTGGAGTAGGCCATTCAAGGATAGCCTGTACCTTCTCTGGGTCCATTTTTAGACCTTCTACTGAAATTACAAATCTCAAATACACTAACTCTTTCTTCACAAAACTGCACTTCTTCAAATTATTCAACAATTTCTCATCTCTTAACTTCTCAAACACCATACGAATATACATCATATGCTCTTCTAATGTCTTATTAAAGATCAAAATATCATCTAGGTACACAATGACAAACTTACCCATAAATTTTTTCAAAACCTCGTTCATGAGCCACATGAAAGTGCTTGGTGCATTGGTTAGCCCAAAAGGAATGACTAACCACTCATACAGTCCTTCCTTTGTCTTGAAGGCAGTCTTCCATTCATCTCCTTCTCTAATCCAAATCTGATGATATCCACTCTTCAGATCTATCTTTAAGAAATACACAGCTCCACTCAAGCAATCCATAATATCATCCATTCGTGGCAAATGAAACCTATACTTGATTGTGATCTTGTTTATTGCTCTGAAATTTGTACACATCCTCCATTCTCCATTCTTTTTTGGTGCTAATACTGCTGGTACAGCACATAGACTCAAGCTCTCCCGAATCAATCCTTTTTGTAACAACTCATGTACTTGTCTGTTCAACTCTTCACTTTCTGCTGGTGTCATTCTGTGTGCTGCCTTGTTTGGCGAACTAGCTCTTGGAATCAAATCCATCTGATGACTCATCTTCCTTACCGGTGGTAATCCATCAAGTACATTATCAAATACAATATCCTAAAACTCACTCAACAAATTTGCAACCTCTACAGGTACATCCTCTACTTCCTCTTTACCAGCTTTTAGAATTAAAAGAAAACACACATGTTCATGCCTCATACCATATAGAAATTTTCTTTCATTAACAAAATTTATTCTTGCATTACCACATACCTTTTCTTCAGTCTCCTTCAATGGCTTTAGCTTATGTCACACTCTATCCTTTGTCAGGGAATAGGTATTCGCATGACCATCATGTACAGCACATCTGTCAAACTGCCATGATCTACCCAACAACATATGACATGCATCCATAGATATGATATCACATAGTACCTCATCTTTGTACCGAGCTTGAACTTTACTAGGCACTATTCACTGACCATGACCTTGTGGTCATCTTGCACCCAGGCAATCTGATATGGATGTGGGTGTTTCTGTCTCTTGAGCTTCAACTTTGTCACCATTTATTCTGACCCCAAATTGTCAGTGCTTCCACTATCAATAATCACATCATAGTATTTTCCCTCACACTTGCATCTAGTGCGAAATAGGCTCCTCCTTTGTTCAGGTTCATTCTCACTACTCAGCAGGACTCTTCTGTTAATCAGTGTTTCTCCTCTTTCAGCATCTTCTGAATTTGATGATCTGGCATCTTCATCTACATGTGCAACTCTGGCCTGGCCTTTATTCCTCCTATCTATCCTTCCTTAGCGTTGAGGACATTCAAATGCCCTATGACCTTCTTCTCCATAGTGAAAACATGTTCCACGGAAGCCTCCTCTTCCTGAACCTTGTCCTCTTCCTCTTCCTCTCTGATCTCTATTCTTCTGATCTTGGAAATGATTAGAATTGTTTCCTCTCTAATTTTGACTGCTACTGGCCTCATCCTTCTTTTTCGAATCTTTATTTTGGCTTCCATATGACCGTCCACTAGATCATCCACCGCAACCTCTTCCATTTTGTCTGCTCTTGAACTTCTTGTTCAGCTTTTCCTCTACTTTTAGGAAAAACTGGTATGCCTCTTCAATATTGTTCATTCGAACCAGATTCATCTCCTCCTAAATGCTCGGCCTTAACCCATTAAGGTAATGGGAAACTTTCTCCTTGTCAGCTTCTGGATGGCCTATTTTGATGAGGATTCGATAGAACTCCTCTGTATACTCCTGAACAGATCTTCCTGCTTGCTTCAAACTTTGCATCTTCTTCAATAGGTCAAGCTCATAATCAATAGGAATGAACTGCCACTTCAATTTATCCACCATTTGATCCCATCTTGTGATTTTATCTTTCCCTCTTCTATTTTGCTCTAATTGAATCTCTTGCCACCAGATCTTTGCATGACCTTTCAGTCTGGGCTTCGCGAATTTGACCCTACCAGGATCCTCAATATCTTCATACTCAAAATATTCTTCACATTGATTAATCCAGTCGATCAACTCCTCTGGGTTAAAATTTACTGAAAATGCAGGAACCTCAATCTTAGGTCTTTTCCCAATCTTGGAAATGGCCCGAAAAAGTCTTTCTTCCTCCTAGTTCACAACTTCGACTTCTCCTTCTTGATCTTCTTCTTCAGCTTCATCCTCGCTTTCGTCTCTAACATTAAGATTCATTCCTCTCCGAATCTCCTCTTGCAATGCTCGCACTTGTCTCTGGAGCGCTCTAACCTCAGGTGTTACAACACCAGCTCTTCCACCATGTTCCCTTCATGGAGGTATTTTCGTGATGCGCACTGAAACCCTAACCACAGTCTTGGTGCAAACTGTCTCACAGTCAATGATCTATTCACAGAGAAACCCTAACCTACGATACTGGTGCAAACTGCCTCACAATCGACGATCTATTTACACACTCAAGAACTCCTGCTCTGATACCACTTGATGAAGGGTGCTCCCCTTAATACCACAAACACATAATAGAAATAGAGAAACAACAACAATATGCAAAAATAGAAAATTGGCTTCTTATTATCTCCACAAATGTAGAATTACAAACTTTCAGAATTACAATATGCAAAGCTACATGGGCATTCCCTTACAATATTCTATAGGACAAAGCCTCAAATCAATACCTAGATCTACTACCCAGAACTGCCCTAGACAACACTATGGGCCTTCTTTATATAGGCATTTTCCACCGCCCAAGAAGGTTACAAAAATTTAGCCCTTAGGGCCGACCAAATTTAAAATTATTTTATTTTTTAATTTATTACATCAAATTCGGCTCAAAATAACTTTTGAAATCCAAACAAAAATTTTGAAAGAAAATTATTTTCTGCCATTTCAAGTGGCCCAACTTCCAGAGACCATAAGTCATCACCAATTGACCCGATTGACTATTATAACCCCATTTTGGAAATGCCACGAAGCGCTCTACAGGCTTGATTGCTGCAAGCACTTGTCACCCAAATTTTTGACCTCATCCAAGGCCTCTAAAGTCTTCAAAACTGAGTTCAAAGTTTCTGTACCCTGCTGCCAATACCGAAAATCATTAATATCTTCAAAACTAGATCTGATCTAGCCATGAAACTTTACTGGCAGGCTGATATGACTGAGATGAACCTCTACATGTAAAATCAGAACATTATAAGATCGTATGACCAACTTACTAAAAATAACAAGTTTTTATAAATAGCAGCTTTGCACAAGATAGCCCTTATTGTATACAAAAATAGAAATATTTTTGGGTGATGCAAGATTGCTCTTACACCCAGGATGCTCCTGCATCATTTATCCTTAGGAAAAGGAGTCTAACTATGAACCTGTCTAATGATAGGGGCCTCTTCATCAAATTCATGGTCCTGCAGCAAACATTCATGCTCACTTCTCAAAGCTTCAAGATCACCAAAAACATTATGCTGCAAAGTTTTAGGAGCAGAAGCAAACATTTTATTTCTCTCTTTCATCTCCTTAATCTTTCTAAGAAGGGAGTCCCTCTCTATTATTGTATTCACTTTCTCAGTATCCCTTTCCTCTTGTATTCTTTTATGTATGGCATCCTGCTCTACCAACTGCAACCTTAGAGCACTCAAATCATTTGGATCTATCATCATATCCTCAGAGCTTGATAACACCTCTATATCAGTAGGATTATGATATGGGAAATGGACCCATCTTGGTCCCATGGGCTGCCTCCTAAACATATCCTCATCAGGATCTAAATTCAGCCCATAACCTCTATTCCTGGCATTTGGATTTTGTCCGTCAGGTAATGCACCTTTATCTTGAAAAATTGATTCTGGGGTATCATAAAATTTGTCCTCAGAGCGACCACTATCTAATTTTGAACTTTTATACTGTGAACCTTCTTCACTTGAAGATACATGTGGTGCTCTACTTCTAGCATTACCCTGCTCCCCCATAGGAGCACTTATAGATTCTTCATTTCTCCTGGTCCAGCTTTTCTTTCTTGATCTAGGTAACTATTCCAAAGTAACCTCTGAATTTTTCTTGACAAAAGACCTAGTATTCCTTCTTTTGTCCATGATTTCAATTTATAGCACTGGTTAAAACTTTTGAGTCACCACCCACCTAAATGGGAAATTATTTAAGCTCACAAGAAACAGTTGAAAACCATAAGAGAAACACAAAAGTATTATATTAACTTCTTTCTCTAGACTCTCCCCAGCAGAGTCACCAATTTGTTGGTGACTCCGATGGGTAATTCAACCTGGTCAATAAGATTTTGACTTTGCAAGATAACTACAACTAGAGATTCTAACAAATATAATTCTTCATTGTTGTTCTCCCTAGTAGAGTCGCCAATCTATTGGACTTCACCTTTTCTTTCTATTTGTAGGTTTACACTATGATTGATAATTTAATGTTACTGACTATATTACCACTCCAAAGTCTGCAAGGAAAAAGGCCAATTGACAAGGATCAAAGAGATCCTCCTACACTTTGAGCCTTAATGCTCAGGCGGGTGTACCCTTGATTCACTTCTTGAAAGGAATCACTAAATATTATAGCAATATGCCCTTTACTAACTGATTGAAAGATTTTATCATTTAATTTGTGTGTGATTGATGATGATGGACTACCTCTAGAGAAAAGATCAGTTCCTTAACCTAGGGCATAGAGTCACCTAATAGCATACGTCAACTAAAAACCCTAACTCAAACACACTTGAATTTAGGATAAATGCTTTGCCTATTATCCCTCTCACTCACATATCAGGACATCAAATCCTTATCTAGCCATGAACTCACTAAAACTACCTCAAAGACTTTAATCCTAACTTTGTTAGGAACTTAAAGAAAATTTTAAAATACTCTTTGTTTACCATATGCTAACTCACTTTGTGACATTAACATATATGCGCTCAAGAACAAAATAAGAAGACATACACAAACATGAGATTGGAATCCAAATGTATTCTCATTAAAATTTGAAGAATCAATACATTATCAAACAAAAAAATGCTGAGGAAACAGACCCAAAATCCAGGCTCTCCTTGTTTAGTATAATACCATCAACAACCAAGGACTAAAAAGAAAGTTTTGGAACCCCAACTAAGTCAAAAATACAATAATATATACCCCCTAGTCATCTTGGAATCCCCAAAATAGGATGCAACAAGCTTCGGATGACTAGGGTTAGGGTTTCACCCACTAGAACAACCAAATCAATCAAAAATTTATTACAAGGATGGAAATCCAGGCGATTAGATCCAAAAATGATCCCCATTCATGAGAATTTTCTGAGCAATGTACCAAGGGCCATAAATTTGTCATGCCAATCAATCAAATCAACTATCTGCAACATGCCTGGAGTAAGAAAACCCATTTCTTTACGGCACAGACCTTTGCAATCAATCATGAAACTCGCTGGACCACTCTGCAATAGTCAGCCAGATCATTCTTACCAACTCCAGTCGCTTAAACATTCAATTTTGGTCCTTTCTGTCGCTAGAAACCCTCAAAACATTTCAATTTGCAAGAAAATAGCTATATCCATGGCGCCAGCAGCACATCGATGATCTATATTTAAATCTCAATCAACTTTAAGTCACGACAATCAGATCTTCTTCCTTCCCGGGCTTTATGACTTAACTCAACAAATATCCTCGGGTTAACACCTAGTGACTACACGACAAGGCTTTTCCTTATTTGTGAAGTGAAATCCTTAACCCACCTTTAAACCAGTGACTTAGCGAACAAAAAAAATCAAACTCACCCTGATCACATTTAGCGAATCAGGGACTGAAGGGAATCGCCCATTCGCAAAACACTTTATGTCTCAGCCATTTTATTTAGCGAATACGCAAATGCTTGTTCGCTGAATCGCCAGTCAATTTGGAGCACCTCCATTTTATTGTGCGAATGAACGAACCCCTTAAACTTTGTCGGACCCGCTAACCTTTTTATCCGGACTGCTAGACTTTAGACCCCTGCCTGGGCCCACTTTGTGCCACTTGTCATCACACCATTCATTGCTTACCACCCAATCACTTCTGACACAGGACCCACTGACCCTCCGGCATCAAAATGGACGGCTGGCATATGATCTCATGGAGCAAGAATATTTCATAAGATCATGCGCCGACCGTCGATCAATCTTTATGACTCAGGTCCCACTGACAAGCTCCATGTCAACCTTCATCGACCAATGAGGAGATGCCAAATCAAGTACACGTAGCAGTGGACCTGCTTCACTTTATCACCTCTGAGAAAAGTAAAATTGATGGTTGTCTAAAGATCTCATTCGTCTAACACATTCCTTAAGAACTTATGCCCGTCGTTGATTCTCTGCAGATGTCAGGACCTTCTAACAAGCCGAAAACTAGGTCCCACTAACAACTGTCAGCATATTATTTTGTGGACCAATCATAGATTTCCAACTGTACCTATGTGTCATTTTGGACCCACCCCTTATACTAACTTGTGTTAGGAATAAGGTGTCTCAACCTTGGATAATTCCTATTCTTATTATTTGTTTTGTAAAATGTATTTCTTGCAAATAATGTTGATGTGTCAGCATCTTGAATTGTGTGTAAGGAGATCATGGCTAAAACGGTTATGACGGATTCCTATGACACGTAAGAGCTATGTCAAGAAGATTCAATGACAGGTGAAGACATGTGGCAACTGATAAAGTTGAGTACTGTACACTCTTCCCCAATCGTGGGGTTCCTATTTTCTCGGAGAATGGTAAAACCCTAATATGGTTATCTTTGGGAGTAGCCTTAAAAGTGAAGTGCATGATATAAGCTTTTTTAGGGTTGCGAAGAGATATGATGTGAGTGTATTGTTGGAATGTTTTATGCTACCGTGATTTGTCTTCAAGGGTTTAGAAATCTTTTGAAAGAACTTGCATTGCAAGTGTATTATAAGCTGTAATAGTTTTGATCAATACATTGTGTAGCTTTTGGAGTGTTGGAGTCTTTACCGAAAGGTTTCCCTAGGGTATATCTTTGTGTCATTCTCTATTTTTCTATATGTAGGGTATGTGGTTGCAATATCTTTGTTAAAGTAGTTAACGAATCTAAAATTGTAAGGATTTAAAATAATTTTGCACAATACTCTCCTATAGAGATTAGCGTAGGAAGCTGTTTCTGCACCTGAGTTTCCTTACAACTTGAACACCTGGAGAAATGGACGATTGGTGCATGTTCTGAAGGGCTCAAAAGATTCTATGAGAATACGCGCCAACCGTCGATCTGGAATCTTAGCCAATCGTCAAAGACCTAACCCCACCCTGCTGCATAGGATACTTCAACAAATCAGGGACCGCCACATCACAAAATTCAGCAAGCGGACACATAATTTTTTCTTCATTCATAGGTCATTCTGACAACCCTGCCACTTCATTGTTTATCTCGGCCAATGAGGAGACACCAAATTGAGTACACGTGGCAGTGGACCCACCACTTTGAAATGTTACATCACAAAAGACAATCAATGGTCATCGCAAAAATGCATGCCTCTAACACACTCAATGCACTTTCACGACAACCATTGGATCAAGATGGTGTCAGGAGACCGAGCCCAAGAAATATTAAGGCCGAAACATTAGGAAAATCAAGCGCATGACTTAAGAAAATTTATCTTGCCGAGCATTTAGACTTAGGAAATATTAAAGAAAGAAAACCTCCGCGGGGCGACCAAAAATATAAAGCATGTGTGTTATAGGAGATTTAAGTGGCCCCAAAAAGTAACTTAAAATTAGAATAGGGCCGAGGTAGACTTAGGGTTTTCTCACTATAACAGCTAGATTTTTGAAAATTTGACAAGGGTTTTAGCCAGAGACATAAAAATAATTGCAGGGACCAGAAGAACAATGCTACAGCCATGAAATTTCTTGTAGATACTAACAGTCTGAAAAAATCATAAAGCATATATTTTGAGGTTTTATAATACACTTTACAAGTTACTTTTGCAAGTAAAAAAAAACTATGAAAACTTGACTTACACACTTTAAGAGCTAATGAAATCAAGATTTATAAAGCTCATTACAAATTTGTTTACAATGCATAAAACTTGTAATGTGGCCTCAAAAAGAAAATTCTCAACTTAATGACTTAACACAAATAAAATAAAGGGGAATTTTGAGTTTCATATTTTCATTTAAAAGATTTATTGGAAAAGCATATATGTTATAAAAATGTTGCAACTTTCTTTTCGGGTTTCATAACCTGATTTGCAAGTTTATAATTTAACACGTAATACCTTTGCTTGTAATTGAGAATTTGCAAAACCCTTTTGAAAGTTCAAAATGGTGTAAATTTGAAATCATTCGTAATTGCCAACTTGCAATCATGCAATCAAAACCCAAAATTACTAACCAAACAAAGGAAAAATATCTATAAAACTTGAAAATTGGCAAAATAAAGACAAAGAACTATGACCAAGACAAGACACGACTTAATGCTTATGATTTTTGACCTCGTAAAGCATATCTTAGATATTAGTCAAACTACAATTTTACCTCAAAATTCATAGGGGTTTCTCAAATTTTGTGAAGTCAAAATTGGAGAGAATGGTGTTTTTATCTTATGTCCTCTTCTTCGATTATGCTTATAGTTCCACTACCTTTGGGGGATGAGGTTAATTCATTACAATTATACTAGGTACATGCATGAGTTATCAAATGCACATACTAAACCCAATTAGTGGATCCCTTATGTGCTCTATTTTTGTTAGATGCTCTATTGGCCTTGATTTGTCCTTGCTTGGGGACATATCATAGAGGCAATGCACTTGTCTTTTGGATGCATGTGTGCTACCTAAAATTTATTTCTCTCAATAAGGCATATGCAACTACTTTAACATGGGGACATACACTCTACTCTTTGTTACTCTTAATGCACACACAACAATCAATTTATTTTCAAGCTACTTAGCAAAATGTACCTTTTGTTTTGTAATCTTCTCTTGGCATATTTACTTACAATCAATGCTTTGTCTGGTTATCCTTTGCACAGATCTTTTGAGGGTGATTTTACTAGCATAACACAATTTTCTATACTATTTCAATTCTCTTTTGCACTAATTTTTTTGCACAACTCATTAAATTTAACCTTACTAGGTCATCATAATTATTATTTTCTCTTTCTCTTCATGTCTTACTCTTTTTGTCTTGTTATTCAATTGATAAGGTCCTAAGTCACTTGTAGGCTTGGTGTCCCTTATCTCTTTAATACCTTAACAAACAAATTCAATGTTATTTTCTAATTTCCCAAGAGCATGAGTGCAAGTTCATACTCTCACTAAATTAGGGGCTACATGTAGCATTGAACATTGTATCCACACATGAAGAAAAGAAACCATGAATCACATAGGCTAACAAGTTGTGTTAAGCTATGTGATCCATGAAATAGCATGAATTCTACCAAATAATAATTTGTTATGTTGTGTTATTTGTGAGACAAAAGAGGAGGAAGAGCCAAAAATAGTGTAGCAAGTTGTGTTATGCTAGTTCCACTCATTCCTAGAGAGAGTTCAATGCAAAGAGAGTTGAATAGTCTAATAGGTGGTTTTATGTTACTCAACTCATCTTGAAATTATATTTATGGAAAGGAAAGGTCAAATAGTCTATCCAAGTTGTGTTATTTCAGTCAGCCAATTCTAAAGAAATCCAAGGAAAACATTGTATATGAGGAAATTCACTAAATATGGTTCAAAAGGATATTCAAAGAAATCCAATAAAAATGGTGCAAAAGGATAACCAAGGAAAGAATTGTATTCAAAAAAATCTACTAAAAGCGGTACAAAAGGATAACCAAGGAAATCATTGTAGCAAAGAAAATCAACTAAAAAAAGTGCAAAAAGATAACCAAGAAAAGCATTGCATCCAAGGAAATCTGCTAAAAACTATGAAAAACTAATCCAAGGGGATCCTCCACAATCCATCCAAATTGATGATGACAAAAATGATGGTGTCAAATGTTGATGAAAATTCATCCATGTCATAGAGCTTGTTAAGAGCTTTCCAGTGCATTTTGAATGGGTTCAAATGAACATTGTATGCAAATGTTATGGCCTTCAGAAGTTGAAGGAAAGACAAGGGTGCACTTCCATGTGGCACAATCACCTATTGAAATGTCACAGGATGAGGATGACACATGGCATATTAAAAAAATGACATGTGGCATAGTTGTGGTTGATATATATAACACAATGCAATATTAACACATGGTAGTACATAAAATTGTCACGTGGACCAATCAGAAGCAACCACATGGACTAATCAAGAGTTGCCATGTAGATCAATTAGGAGTTTCCACGTGGATGAAAATGGCAACTAAATTTACAACAATAATTAATGGGATTCAAACTGACAACTTATTCAAAGTAATCTAGTAACTTTACCATTATGTCACATGCTTTTCTTGTGAGTGGATAAGGATTCGATCATATTTAAATATAAGGATAAAGCTATATTTAAGTCAAAAGAAAGATTGGAGGGATTTGATCTCAAGACCCACCCCACCAAATCTCAACATGTTAACTAACATACCACACATGTGGACATAAATATTGAAGGGAGCAAATTATATTTAATACAACTCTGTGGTGTAAAAAAAAAGTCAATAACAGTTGATCACATAGATATTTGAAACCAAAACTTTCTAGGGATAAACCATATCCTTATCTGTTATACCACAAGCCAAGACATGTTTGAATAAGAGGAATTATGCATTTAAGTGATGTATTTTAATTTAAAAAAGGATTAATGCAACAAAAATACTTAAACTTGCAACTGTGTCTATATAAGGACTGAGTGTTACCATTGCAACACACATGGTGATCACATAGAAGTGCAAAGAATTGGTTGTATATTGTATTTTATAAGCAGTTTTTTAGAATAAAAGGTTTTTATAGCCTTTTTATTTGTAGGAAACATTTAGAGGAAGTCTTAGTCAGTTCATATCATCCTAGAAGCATCCAGAAGACTGATTTTGCAGGTTTTATGATTTATTTTTTGTATGAAGTCAATTTGATGTATTTATCACCAATTTTAATGGATCAATTATGCATTTGAAGTGGACCCAAACGCGTATCCCATGAGTGGTGAACTTCGTCAACAATGGTCTATATTTTATTCTGGTTATTCTCAATTTTGGCTATTTTAAATACTCGTTGAATGTTATAATTCAATATATTAGTTACAAAAATTGAACAATGATATTTAAATTGTTGGAATTCAAATTAGTGTAAAAAATAGTTTTAGCACTAATTTTGGGTCAAGTTGGTATCAGAGCAGTTGATCAAGGATTTGCAAGCATTTTTGTTGAATACTAACAAGGTATAAGGTCGAGAATGGAGAAGGTTTTATTGAAGAGTTTAATCATGAGATTGGTACAAGACGTACATTTCCACAATAAGTAATGCAACAAGAAGGTGAAGAAAACATTCCTAAGTCTAGAAGGGCATTTTAGCAAGCTTTTTGTGACATGAGAGCCTTGGTTGAAGAGTTGTACAGAGAATGAAGAAAAATGGAGAAAGCACTAGAAAACTTAATGATGAAGGAGTTGGTGGTGACCCTCCTCAAAGTCTTCATCTTCCTTCTACATCTTCTCCACCTTCATCTCCTTTTCAAAAAGGGCAACCAAAAAAGGTTGATTCCAAATTACTTTTGTTAATAATAGATTTAAAACAATTTTCCAATGTATAATGGTGAACTTAATGTAGAAAAGCTAGATAATTAGATTAAGTAGATTGAAGTCTACTGTAGGGTTCAAATAATTAAGGATGAAGGATCCAAAGTTCAACTAGCTACTCTTTGACTAGGAGGCACTACACTGATATGGAGGGAGAGTAAGGTTCAACAAGATCTTCACATGAAAGTTAAAATGCAATCTTCTTGGTCTGAATTTACAATCTGCAATAAATAAGAAATTTTATGCATTAAGTATATATGCAACAAGCATTAATGGATCGACAAAATGTAAGACAAGGTAAAGGTAAAAATGTGTTAATTTATACACAAAATCTTAGAAAGAGAGTATTAACATTGATAATTCCTCTATATACACAAGAAGCTCTTTCGAAGTATATTGGTGGGTTACATAGTTATTTGAGACCTACTATTCTCATGTTTTACCCAACTAGTGTTGATGAATTTCGTGTTCAAGCTACTCACATTGAGTCAAGAGAAATTAATTTCCATGAGAACTTATCAAAAAAACTAGCTCCACCAACCACAAGCAAGATTAAAAGAAAGTGAAAGGTCAAAAGAGTAACTATAGTGAGGAAAGAAAGTGATAAACCCACATGTTCACACTACAAAAATAGAAGACATGATGAAGAGTGTTAGAAGCTACATTCAGAACTCAGACCAATAAGATTTGGGAACAAGAGCGGTGATTTGAACACCACTACTATAGTCCAACAAGATCTTGGATCATATTATGGTGATAAAACCAAGATGATGATCATGGGTTTACAAGGTTTTTCTTCTATTGTTGGTTTTAGCTCTAGCACTCATTCTTCAAAATCTGAAACTATGCATGATGAAAAGAAATGAAGCAGGCTATTTCATATTATAGTAATCTCACAACATACAAAAATTGATACACACTTTGATAGTGGTTCACAAACTAATTTTATTTCTGAAGTTGTTGAGACATTGGAACTTGAAACTAAGTCGCGTTCAAAACCATATCCTTTAGGATGTGTATAAGAAAATTATATGTTATAGGTGTCTAAACAATGCAAACTCAGATTGGCAATTACATCTAAATTTATTGATGAGGCAGTTTAGATGTCATACCACTAGATATTTGTGGGATTGTTTTGGGAAGTCCATATTTATATGATAGGAAAGTTATCTTCTACGAAGAGGAGAATAAGTATCATCGAGTAAGAGATTGGATAGAGAATATTATGAGAACCCATCAAGTGGAGACTGATTTTTCTTTCATTACCACAAGACAAATGAAGAGACTTGTAAATACTAGCAAAAGTTGTGTACTCCTGATTGTAAAAGCTAAGGGTGATGATAAATCCAATGCTCTCGAAGGACGTGATCCTAAACATAAAGATGAATTAGTTTAGATTGCTTCTAACTATGATAAAAAAATTCAGGAACCCAAAGGATTACCTTCCAAGAGAGAGATACAACATGAGATTCAGTTGCAGCAAGATTTTCTTCTTCCTAACATTGACATGTATAGGTTATCAATTATTGAGAATGAAGACATGAAGAAGCAAGTGCAAGAGTTTCTTGAGACATTCAACCAAGTACTTCTCTATGTAGATTGCTTGTTATACCAATGCCAAAGAAAGATGGTATGTGGACAATGTGTGTAGATTTTCAGGCATTGAACAAAATCACAATGAAGAATCATTATCATTTTCCTCGTATTGATGATTTGTTAGATCAATTAGTTAAACTTAAGAAGTAGCTATCATCAAATCAAAATTTCTAAAGGTGATATTCAGAAAATTGATTTTAAAACAAAACAAGATTTGTTTGAATGGCTAGTTATGCCCTTTGGGCTTTGTAATGCTCTTGATACATTCAAGCATGTTTGAATAATGTATTTAAGTCATTCATAGATGATTTTGTAATAGTCTAACTAGATGATATCTTCATTTTTAGTAAAAAAAAGGGAAGATCATATAATGTGTTGGTTCCCCTTTTCATTTCTACTTGCAGGTTTACACTATGATTGACAACTTAATGTCACTGACTCTTTCACCACTCCAAAGTCTGCAAGAAAAAGGGCCAATTAACAAGGATCAAAGAGATCCTCCAACACTTTGAGCCCAGATGCTCAGGCGGGTGTACCCTTGATTCACTTCTTGAAAGAAATCACTAAATACTAAGCAATTATATCATTTACTGACTGATTTAAAGATTTTATCATTTATATTGTGTGTGTGTGATTGATGATAATGAACTGCTTCCAGAGAATGGACCATTGCCTTAACCAAGGGCATAGAGTCATCAACAATGCATATCAATTGAAAACCCCAACTCAAACACTCTCAAACTCAGAATAAGTGCTTTGCCTATTATTCCTCTCCCTCATATACCTGGACATCAAATTCTTATCTAGCCATGAACTCACTGAAATCACCTTAAAGACTTTAATCCTAACTTTGTTAGGAACTCAAAGATAACTCCACAATACTCTTTGTTTACCATATGCTAACTCACTTTGTGAAATTAACATATATGAGCCCAAGAACACAATAAGAAGACATACACAAATATAAGATTGGAATCCGAGTGTATTTTCATTAAAATTTGCAGAATCAATACATTACCATAACAAAATGCTAGGAAGCAAACCCTAAATCCAAGCTCTCCTTGTTCAGTCTTTTACATTGACTTCCAATACACATCAACCACCACAAAATTCAAAATTCAACCCTATATACCCCCTAGTCATCTTGGAATCCTAAAATAGGATGCAACAAGCTACGGATGACTAGGGTTAGGGTTTAACCCACCAAACCAACCAAAATACAGTCACAATTTATTTCATTTGAGGGAAAACCAAGCAGCCTCGAGAAAACAGATCCTGGAATGATCCTCAATCATGATAACTCCCTGATTTGTATCGAGGACCATAAATTCACCATGCATTATCAGCCTGATTGTCCACCTGCAACACGCCTCGAGCAACACAATCATGGCACAAACACTCTGTAATCAATCAACAGACACCAAGGACAACTCTGCAATAGTCGACAAAATTGAAATCTAGATCTAGCCACTCCAGCATTGAATTTTAGTCCTTCCTGTCATTGGAAACCCTCTAAAATATTCAAATTTGAATTACAATAGTTATCCAGACAGAGTTTAAAACGTGACCATCGATTGAATTTCTTCTCGGCAGATTGGGTGGCCCACAATTATCCTTCAATAGTCAACAAAATCCTTTAAAATCCATTGCCACCTCATTAATCCCTCAACCAATGAAAATCAAGCACGTCGACAATGAATCAGCAAGCTTGGACCTACTCCACATGACCCTTAGATCGGATGGTGGTGTTATAATCTTATAGCTCTGACAGATCCTATGAGCTTTTACGTCGTTCGTTAGATCATCCATACTAGCACCTTACTTGAATCTTTCGGGCCCACTGATACGTCCTTATCCCTTTCTAGCTCGACCAATCAAAACAAAACACCTCAGCAACACGGTGGCAGACGGTCCCATTTGTTCTCGAAAAACACTTAACCTTTTGTCCATTTGGCGAACACACGACTGAAGGGAAACTTTAAGTCGCTGAGAAATTTAGGGCTTCACCAATTTATCCTAAGATTTCGCGAATACATAGATTTGCCCATTTGCTAAATCATTTAGAACCCCGCCAAACATTAACAGAACCGCCAAACTTTAGAAATACTTCACAACCTTGGGCCCGCCCAATGCCACCTATCAACCATTCATTCACTGCTACTGCTTAGTCACCTCTGACACAAGACCCACTAAGAACAAACCCACCAGCATCTAATCGGACAATGGGCACAAGATCGCATGGGGGAAGAATATTCCACACGAACATGCACCGACTATTGATTAAAATATCTGACAATAGGTCTCGTCTGACAAGCTCCAACTCATTATCATATGGACCAATGAAAAGCCACCAACTGTGCACATGTAGTAGTGGACCCACCTACAAAAAGCTATGTCATAAAGGAGAATCAACAGTCGTCATAAGATTGCATGCCTTTGGCACATTCTATAAGAACACACACCCACCGTTAGATTGAGATGCTGTCAAAGAGGCTGGGCCCAGGAAAATACAAAGGCCGAAAACATTAGGAAAAATCAAGCGCCGGGACTTAGGAAATACTAAAGGGAAGACCTCCGCGGGGCGATAAAAATTTAAAACACATGCTTTATAAGATTTTTAAGTGGCTCGAAAAGTAACACAAAAATAGATTTAAAACCAGGGTGTACTAGGGTTTTGGACTCAAACAACTAGATTTTTGAAATTTTGTCTATGGTTTTAGCCAGAGAAAGAAAAAATTATGCAGAGGCTAGAGGAAAAATGCTACGGCCATGAAATTTTTTGCATGTACTAACAGTGGCTCTGTCTGTGGATGTATGTCTCTTGCAAGCATAGCAAGAATCTAGAATCATTGGTTAAAGCAGACCACCCACAGGAAAAATTGACCAGCATAGAGCAACAGGACAAAAACCCTACAAACCAAGACAAAACAAGACAGGGGGGAGGCAACTTACAAAATTTACAAAATATACAGACCTAACTACTGTTCATGGAAAGAATGATACCTTCAATTGAATTACCTCTTCAAGAATTGTCCATGAACTGGCAATTCTTGAATATCACCACTTAATTCTTTTACAATGTATGAATCTTGGCCCCATTTTTCATGAATCAGATATGGCCCTAACCAGATTGGGTCAAATTTTCCATATTTCCCTTTATCCTCCAATCTAGCATTCTAAATTAATACCAAGTCACCAGGCTCAAACTTCCTATCAACAGTCCTTTTGTCATACAAATTCTTGACCTGCAATTGTAACCTGGCATTTCTTGCAATTGATTCTCGTCTAGTTTCATCCAGCCTAATGAGGTCCTCAATCCTTAACTGCATCTCATTATCTATGTCATCATCATATAATTGAACAAACTTATACATTTCCAATAAGTTATTCTGAGGCATCCTTGCATGTATCCCATATACTAAGTCAAATGGTGCACAACCAATTACCTTCTTTACAGTTACCCTATTAGCCCATACAGCTAATGGCAATTTTGAACTCCATGCTCTTTTATTCTTGTCAAGGATCCTCTTGAGGATTTTTATCAGGCTCTTATTTGTTGATTCTACCTGTCCATTCCCCTGTGGATGATAGGGAGAGGAGTATGACATCTGAATTCCTAGACCTTGGTAGAATTCCTTGTATTCAACAGACCTGAAGCACATTGCATTATCACTAACAATCCTCTCAGGACAACCAAACCTTGTGATAATATTATTCAATAAAAAATCAATCACCACCTTACTAGTTGAATTCCTTGTGGGGATAGCCTCTACCCACTTTGTAAAATAATCAGTGGCAACTAAGATCTAAGAGTGTCCTTCACTAGACTTGTTTGGTATCTCCCCTATTATTTCTACTCCCCACTATTGGAAAGGAGCCTGCACTTCAACTGGCTTTAAGGGCATACTGCCTAAAAATTTAAGCTTACCAGAGAACCTTTGACAAGCATCACATCTCCTTACCAACTACTCTGCATCCTTGAAGATTGTGGGCCACCAAAATCCTACTCTCAAAATATTTTGAACAGTAGTTTTACCCATGTAATGTCCACCGCAAACTCCCTCATGCATTTCTTCCAACAACTTGTTAGCCTGATTTGCATCAACACATTTCAAAAGTATGCAATCTAAATTTTTCCTATACAATTTACATTTCACAATCACATACTTGATGGCCTGTAATTTTAATGCCCCCTTTTGATTATCATTCATTCTTGCTGGACATTTCATATTCCTTAAGTAAAATATAACATCTTGATACTAGATACAATCATCCATATCACATGTGTAATCAACCTCAGCTTGATTTATCTAATTTGCATCAAGATTGGATTGAGCCATCAATTTTGCCAATCCTTGTCCCCTAACCAATTTGGTAATCTGGACATCAATATTGAATTCTTGAATTCTATTGATCCACCTACATCTCCTTCCAGACACCTCCTACTATGAGAAAATATCCTTAATTGTTGCACTCAGGACAAAAGCAATCACAATTGCTCCCATCATATAACATCTGAAATCCTTAATAGCCTTCACCAGTGCATAAGCTTATTTTTCATTGATATCATATTTCAATTCATCAGCCTACAAAGATTTACTAAAAAATGCAATAGGCTGCTCATAACCTTCACTATTTTTCTGCAACAAAACTGCAGCAATAGTATGAAAAGATGCAAAGGAAAAGATATGCATTGGGGCACTGTAATCGGGTGCCTTAAGCACACGTGCATCTTTAATAGCCTACTTGATACTCTTGAAGGCTTCATCAGGCTCACCCTCCCAAATGATAACAGATCCCTTCTTCAACATCTTGGATATTGGCCTGGTAACCTCAACAAAGTTTGTAACAAATCTTCTCAAGAAATTCACCTGACCAAAGAAAGACTAAATTCTCTTAACATTTTTTGGTCTTTGAATCTTGTAAATGGATGCCACCCTCTCAGGATCAATTCTAACTCCTTGCTTCCCAACTAAGTGGCCAAGCAACTTACCCTCAATGACACCAAATGCACATTTCCTTGGGTTTAATGAAATGTCATATTCCAAATCCCTCACAAATATTTTTTCTAGATGAGTACAATGGTCTTCTTCCTTTTTGGAATAAGCAGTTAAATCATCTTGATAAACAACAAGGAAATCATTTATGAAATCTGAAAAGGCAACATCCATTGCCCTCTAAAAATTTGCACCAGCATTTGTGAGACCAAAAGGCATTCTCACATAAACATATGTCCCCCAAGGTGTAGTGAAGGCTGTCTTAAATTGTTCTAATTCTTTAACAATTACTTGATTATAGCCAGAGAAACCATCCATCATAGACATTAATTCAGATCTGGTCACTCTTTGCAACATAGCCTCCATATTGGGCAGACAATAGTTATCCTTCAATGAGCTGATGTTCAAATTTCTGAAATCTACACAAAGTCTGATGTCACCATTCTTCTTCCTAATAGGGACCAAATTTGACACCCAAGAAGAATGCCTAATGGGCTTGATAATTCTAGCATCTCTTAGCTTCATTAATTCCTCTTGCATCTTAGGTGCCAAAGTAGGATTTATAGGCCTTTGCTTTTGCCTAAAAGGTTTAGCATCTCCTTTCAAAGGAATAACATGTTGAAACAAGTCTTCTCTATAAACTTTTAGGTCATCATATGACCATGCAAAAACATGCTTGAATTTTCTCAATAATTCAATCAAGGACTTCCTTACCATGTGAGACATGTCCCTACCAATGTATACCTTCTTAGGTGCTTCTTGTGTTCCAAGATTTATCTCCTCTAAATTCATATGATCTTCCCTTTTAATATCCTTATGAACTCTGTCTTGATTATCAAATATAGTTTCTAGAACAACAAGCCCCTTAGGAACTTTGTTAGTCTTAAGTTGAATAACCTCATTGCCAAAGACAACTTCCCTTCCTTCTGCAATCTCAACCAAGGCTGAGCAATCAAACTCCTGACCATGATATTGATCTTCACAACTCAAAAATCTCAAGATATCCTGGTCATCTTCAAAAACTTGCCAATTCTCAACATTATCTGGTATACTAGGCCTAGTCTGAATTTCAACTTTGGAGAGACCAGCAAAAGTAATATCACTGGGATTGATTGCAATATTGGCTAACAAATCAACCATCTTGTTATTACTTCTATCCTTCCACTCAATATTGAAGGCATCAAAACACTCAATCAAATCCCATACAGCATATCTATATTGTTTCAACCTTTTGTTCTTGGAAGCATACACTAACTTGACTTGAGACACCAATTCAAAATCTCCAATAACTTTTATATATTCAATTCCATGCTTTTGTGCCAATCTCAATCCTAGCAATAATGCTTCATACTCTGCTATATTGTTGGTACAAAAGAAACTCAATGTGAAAGAGAATTTGTAAGTATTTTCATCAAGAGAAATAAGTAAAATACTTGCTCTTGCTCCATCTTTGTAGTTTGCACCATCAAAGCACATCACCCACAAATCACCCCTCATAGACATAGAACCTACTTCCTCAGCAATACTCGGCAATACAGGCTCCTTCTCAAGCGCAGGGATCTCTGCCCTAAAAGCATTGATGTCAGTATCCACAAAACATGTAGTCTCATTATCAATATTCCTTTCAATCATGTGGCATACTCTTGGCTCTCGCTCAATCTTAACAAACTGATCATCAATCTTGAAGGTTGCGTAAGACAAGTCACATTATAAACTTCCACCCATGGCAGCACTCCATCTTCTAGATAATAGCATCCCATAATGAGGAGGGATATCCACCACCAAAACACTCATGGTCAATTCTTTCTCTAGATAGGCTGCCAACCTATAGGGCATAGCATTTATAGTCCCAATGACTGGTACCTCCCTCTGATCCATTACACAACATCTGCCTTGAACTATATCAAATTTAAGGCCCAACCTTTCCATGATCTTAAAAGGCATAACAGTATTAGAGGCACCAGAGTCAATCATACAATTTCTTAGTTTCATTCCATTCACAAGGACACTCAAGAAGAATGGATCTATGTTCTCAAGGCTAGCATTGACAAAACTATCCAAATAAATAGGTGGAATTTGAGACACCATTCCTTGAGCTTCTACTTTTTTCAAAACCTTAGCTTGAGATTCATTGCATGCAACATCATTATGATGAACATTATCTACCCATGCAATAGCCCTATCCTTATGTTTAGGGATCTTCAATAATTCTGACAATGGAACCTTAACTGTGATCTACGACAATACAGCTAACATATCAACAGGAGCAGAGGGAGGAATCTCAATCTGCACTGCTTTAGTGTCCTTTTGTTTATCTGATACATTAGATGTATTGGTGACTTTCATCTTCCCATTCTTAGCCATTGTGCTAACTGGCTTCTCTATCTCATTGGAAATTTTTTCAACTCCAACTCCCTTAGGTTCCCAATTCTTACCTTTTACACTCTTGAATCTTGCCAACTGATCATTTTTTGACTTATTCTCATTAAGTTCCCAGGAGTTGGTGTTCCTTATAAATATTCCTGTAGCTTTCCCATTTGTATCCCTTGCCACCATGCCTCTAGTTTTCACTTGGGCAATCATTTATGCAGTAATTCTATCCATCTCTTCTCTTGAAGGTCTTCTCAAATTTACTGTCTCTGAGGAAGAAATCATGTTACATATTTTCTTATCAATGTCTTCATTATCAGAAAATACCTCCTGATGGAAAAGTGTCTGATTGTGTCTCTTCAAACATACATCTACTTCTTCATCAAAATCATAATCATCTTCATATCCAAAATATGAAGTTGCCATGTTGCATCCAATATCATCATGACTTTCCTCCTGATCTAATCCCTCATCATTACCATTTTGATCTGCTGCCATGGATTGTGCAACCACACAATGCTCTACAGAATGAGGAGATTGGCATGCAACACACCATGGTGTGTCCTTCATGACATTTATAGAGGATCTTTGTAAAGGATCAGGGACAACTCTATCATTACTTCCTCTTATAGCAGGGACAATAGGCCTGTCATCCTTCCATTGGGTGTTGTAAGGATAATTCTGCAATCTATTCTACCTACTAAAATTATTGTTGAATTGAGGCTTTTCATTGGTAGGAACACCATTGTTCCTATTAATAGGTGCTTTAAGATTCTTCAATGCATTCAGCACCTTATCCAACTTATCTTCCTCTTGTTTCTTATTTCCAACATTCCTTTCATTATCCCTCTTATACTTTTTATCTCCAAACAACTTTGGATCATCTCTTTTTCCACCCAATTTTCTTGATATTTTCATATTGTTTTCAATGTTGATAGCAATCCTAAAAGCATCCCTAAGAGTTCTTGGTTCTTTGTCCCTCAACAAATATCCCATCTTTCCATCAAAGGCATTGAAGTATGTGGTTAAACAAACATTGTCATCTAACTGCATAACTTGAAACAACTTATGCATACCCTTCTGAAATCTCATATTAAATTCAATTGTAGATTCATTCTGATTTTTCCTTATGGTATTGAATTCATTTAACATGAAACTAGCATTAGGCCTATCACCATATTGTTCATTGAAACACCTCTCAAAAGAATCCCAAGTGTCAATACAACGGTCAAGGAGTCTCTTAAACCAATCTCTAGCATCCTCCACTAAAGATTGAACAAATAGTTTCATGACTACATCCTCATGCTCTACCTCATAATCATTTAGCATATCAACAAATAACCTAAGATGTTCCTCACAACTAATAGCATTGTTACCAAAAAACTTAGGTAGCTTATCTCTTATATCAGTTGGAAAAGCATTTGGGTAGCCAAGTATTCCATCAAAGCTAATTTTCCTATAGCTTTCTAATTGCATAGGTCTTCTTTGAAAACTTGAACTAGTGTTAACCCTAGGATCAACATTTACATTTACATTTACATTTCCATCTACTTGTGCATTTGACTGTTGTCTAGGATCAGCACCTATCCTAGCAGATGAAGAAGGAATTGAACTAGTAGTAGCATTAAAAAGTGGAACAATAGTAGTCATAGATGGCATACCTAGTTCAGTAATAGATGGGCCAAGAGCATTAGCAGATGAAGCCTTCAAGAACTGGATCTTTTTTCTCTTTTCTACAATGGAGGCTTCAATTTCAGCCCTTTCTAATTCTTTTGCAAGGTCCTCATCTTCTTTTCTTATTTCTATCTCTGTGTCCTTATTTGAAATGGGTGGTGGGACCCTTGATGTTGTCAATGATTTGCTTGTTTGATGTCCCACCATCTTTTGCTTTCCTCTTTCACCAGCATTAACAGCGGGCCTAGTGATCTCATGCCCATCTTTATCTTTAGGGAGGGAAGCATAACTTTGAACATGTCTAACCACAGGGCCCTCTTTATCAAACTCATGATCTTGCAGCAAGCACTCCTGCTCACTTCTCAAAGCATCAAGATCACCAAAGATGTCATGTTGCAAAGTTTTAGGAGTAGAAGCAAGCATCTTGTTTCTCTCCTTCATTTCATTAATCTTTCTTAGAAGAGACTCTCTTTCTATTAGAGCATTCACCTTTTCAGCTTCTCTCTCCTTTTGTAACCTCTTATGTATGGCATCCTCCTCTGCCAACTGTAACCTTAGTGCATTCAAATCATCTAGGTCTATCATGGGTTGTCATATGAATATATCCTCATCAAGATCTAGATCTGGTCCAAAACCTCTTTCTCTAGCTTGTTCATCCTGACCTCTAGGTAATGAACCCTTATCTTGAAATACTACCTCTAGGGTATCATAAAATTTATCTTCAGAGTGACCACCATCTGATCTAGAACTTGTCTTGTGAACCTTCTTCACTTGAGGAAACATGTGGTGCTCTACCTCTGGTATTTCTTTGTTCTCTCATGGGAGCACTAGTACACTCACCATTTCTTCTGATCCAACTCTTCTTTTCCTGTCTAGGCAACTGTTCCAGAGCAATCTCTACATTCTTCTTGACAAAGGACCTAGTATTCCTTCTTTTTTCCATGATTTGCAATCTATAGCACTGGTTCTAACCTTTTGAGTCCCAACCCACCAAAATGGGAAATCTTTAACTGAATACAATAGGAAAAACAAGAGTCCACTTAACAACCTTATCTCTAGACTCTCCCCAACAAAGTCGCCATTCTTTTGGTTACCGTTTTCATTTCTACTTGCAGGTTTACACTATGATTGACAACTTAATGTCACTGACTCTATCACCACTCCAAAGTTTGCAAGAAAAAGGGCCAATTAACAAGGATCAAAGAGATCCTCCTACACTTTGAGCCCAGATGCTCAGGCGGGTGTACCCTTGATTCACTTCTTGAAAGGAATCACTAAATACTAAGCAATTATATCATTTACTGACTAATTTAAAGATTTTATCATTTATATTGTGTGTGTGTGTGTGATTAATGATAATGAACTACTTCTGAAGAATGGACCAGTGCCTTAACCAAGGGCATAGAGTCATCAACAATGCATATCAACTGAAAACCCCAACTCAATCACTCTCGGACTCAGAATAAGTGCTTTGCCTATTATTCCTCTCCCTCATATACCTGGACATCAAATTCTTATCTAACCATGAACTCACTGAAATCACCTTCAAGACTTTAATCCTAACTTTGTTAGGAACTCAAAGATAACTCCACAATACTCTTTGTTTACCATATGCTAACTCACTTTGTGACATTAACATATATGAGCCCAAGAACACAATAAGAAGACATACACAAATATAAGATTGGAATCCGAGTGTATTCTCATTAAAATTGCAGAATCAATACATTACCATAACAAAATGCTAGGAAACAAACCCTAAATCCAAGCTCTCCTTGTTCAGTCTTTTACATTGACTTCCAATATACATCAACCACCACAAAATTCAAAATTCAACCATATATACCCCCTAGTCATCTTGGAATACTAAAACAGGATGCAAAAAGCTACGGATGACTAGGGTTAGGGTTTAACCCACCAAACCAACCAAAATACAGTCACAATTTATTTCATTTAAGGGAAAACCAAGCAGCCTCGAGAAAATAGATCTTGGAATGATCTCAATCATGATAATTCCCTGATTTGTACCGAGGACCATAAATTCACTATGCATTATTAGTCTGATTGTCCACCTGCAACACGCCTCGAGCAACACAATCATAGCACAAACACTCTGTAATCAATCAGCAGACACCTAGGACCACTCTGCAACAGTCGACAAAATGGAAATCTAGATCTAGCCACTCCAACATTGAATTTTAGTCCTTCCTATCGTTGGAAATCCTCTAAAATATTCAAATTTGAATCACAACGATTATCCAGACAGAGTTTAAAACGTGACTGTCAATCCAATTTCTTCCCGGCAGATCGGGCGGCCCGTAATTATCCTTCAATAGTCAACAAAACCCTTTAAAATCCATTGCCACCTCAGTAATCCCTTGACCAATGAAAATCAAGCATGTCGGCAATGAATCAGCAAGCCTGGACCCACTTCGCATGAGCCTTAGATCGGACAGTGGTCTTATAATCTTATAGCTCTAACAGATCCTATGAGATCTTACACCATCTGTTAGATCATCCATACTGGCACCTTACTTGAATCTTTCGGGCCCACTGACACGTCCTTATCCCTTTCTGGCTTAGCCAATCAAAACAAAACACCTCAGCAACACAGTGGTAGATGGTCCCACTTGTTCTCGGCAAAAACTTAACCTTTTGTCCATTGGTGAACACGCGACTGAAGGGAAACTTTAAGTCGCTGAGAAATTTAGGGCTTCACTAATTTATCCCGAGATTCCACAAATACACAAATTTTCCCATTCGCTAAATCATTTAGAACCCCACCAAACATTAACAGAACCGCCAAACTTTAGAAATACTTCACAAACTTGGGCCCACCCAGTGCCACCTGTCAACCATTCATTCACTGCTACTGCTCAGTCACCTCTGACACAGGACCCACTGAGAAAAAACCCACCGGCATCTAATCAGACAATGGGTGCAAGATCACATAGGGGAAGAATATTCCACACGAACATGCACCGATTGTTAATTAAAATATCTGACAACAGGTCCTGTCTGACAAGCTCCAACTCATTATCATGTGGACCAATGAAAAGTCACCAATCATGCATATGTAGCAGTGGACCCACCTATAAAAAGCTACGTCATAAAGGAGAATCAACGGTCGTCGTAAGATCACATGCCTTTGGCACATTCTATAAGAACACACGCCCACCGTTAGATTGAGATGTTGTCAAAGAGGCTGGGCCTAGGAAAATACAAAGGCCGAAAACATTAGGAAAAATCAAGCATCGGGACTTAGGAAATATTAAAGGGAAGACCTCCGCGGGGCAATAAAAATTTAAAACACATGCTTTATAAGATTTTTAAGTGGCTCGAAAAGTAACACAAAAATAGATTTAAACCCAGGGCGCATTAGGGTTTTGGACTCAAACAGCTAGATTTTTGAAATTTTGCCTAGGGTTTTAGCCAAAGACAGGAAAAATCATGCAGAGGCTAGAGGAAAAATGCTATGGCCATGAAATTTTTTGCATGTACTAACATAATGCATACATTAGGAAAGTCCTAGATGCTTTAAAAGGGGAGAAACTATGTCTAAAGATGTGCAAATGTGAATTTGGAAAAGTATCTTTAGTTTATTTAGGCTATATTGTAGCTCGTGTTAGGAATAAGGTGTCTCAACCTTGGATAATTCCTATTCTTATTATTTATTTTGTAAAATGTATTTCTTGCAAATAATGTAATTAAGTGTGAGTGTACATGTCTAGTTGGCATGTTGATGTGTCACTCCACTTGATGTCTCGGCATCTTGAATTGTGTGTAAGGAGATCATGGCTGAAACGGTTATGACGGATTCCTATGACACATAAGAGCTATGTCTGGAAGATTCAATGACAGGTGAAGACATGTGGCAACTGATAAAATTGAGTACTATACACTCTTCCCCAATCGTGGGGTTTTTGGGTTCCTATTTTCTTGGAGAATGGTAAAACCCTAATATGGCTATCTTTGGAAGTTGCCCTAAAAAAGGAAGTGCATGATATAAGCATTTTTTAGGGTTGCGAAGATAGGAGAAGCAAGTGTATTGTTGAAACGTTTTATGCTACCGCAATTTGTCTTCAAGAGTTGGAAAATCTTCTGAAAGAACTTGCATTGCAAGTGTATTGGAAACTGTAATAGTTTTTATTAATACACTGTGCAGGTTTTGGAGTGCTGGAGTTTTTACCGAAAGGTTTCCCCAGGCTAAATCATTGTGTCATTCTCTATTTTCTTTATGCATGGTATATGGCTGCAATATCATTGTTAAAGTAGTTAATGAATTTGAAATTTTAAGGATTTAAAAGAATTTGCACAATACTTTCCTTTAGAGATTAGTGTAGGAAGTTGTTTCCGCACCTGAGTTTCCTTACAGCTCAGTGGTGAACTTAAAATTGATCCATCTAAAGTTGAATCCATCATTAAATGTTCTAAGCCTAATAATGTAATTTAAGTTAGGAGCTTCCCGGGAGCAGTTCAATATTGGAGGAAGTTTATTGCTAACTTTTCATTTATTGTGTCTCCTTTACATGCTTTCACAAGTACTTAGTAGGTCTTTGCGGGGATAAAAATAACAAAAATGCCTTGAAACTTTGAAAGAGAATATCAGTATAGCCCTAGTTCTAGCATTGCCAAAGTTACAACAACCATTTGAGATTGAAATTGGTGCAAGTGACTACGTCATGGGTGGAGTGTTTATATAATTAAGGAAACCAATTTGTTACCATTTTGAGACCTCCAATGGTGTAGTAAGAAACTATCCTACATGTGACAAAGAATTGTATTTATTGGTTAAGAGTGTGAAGTGGAAACACCGTTTGATGGGTAAAGAGAAAGTCATCCATACGAATCATCAACCTTTGCAATATCTTCAATCGCAATACAAGTTACAATAGTCACAACATTTTTTGTGGATGGGATTCTTGCAAAAGTTTTATTTGGTCATCAAGTATAAGAAAGGTACACAAAACAAAGTTTATGATAGGTTATCAAGACCTATTAATGCATCAGTTATTCTACAACATAGTTCTTTAGCTCGTGAAAGTTATAATGAACAATATTTTAGAGATGAAGATTTCAAGGATGTATATGAAACACTAATACATGGTAGTCAAGTTGAATAATTATATTTTTCATGATAAAATTATTTATCTTTGTAAATTATGTATTCCAAGGGATGAAAGAGTGCATGTTATAGAGAAGTACATACATCCCTCATTTCAATTCATTTTGGTGTAAAATATAGCCCAATTGCAACATTATTGTTATCGGCCTCTTATGAGTGAATCTATGTCCAAGTATGCAAAGTGATGTGTCAAGTGCACTACTAGCAAGCCTAGTAACAAAAAATTATGTTTGTGCATGCCACTTCATGTACCTTAGCATCCATGAGAAAGTGTATCTATGGATTTTGTAAGGGATTTACCTATGTCTAAGATAGTGCATGACTACTTGTATGAGATTATGGATAGATTTAGCAAAACATGTCTTTATTCCTTGTACAAAGAAAATTGTAGGAGAGAATACTACATGCATATATTGTTTAAGAATGTTTGGGTTCATTTTGGTTTGTCTACATCCATTTTATTTGATCAAGATTTTTGATTCCTTGGAGAGTTTTGGTCAACTTTGTGGCAGTTGACGGACACCAAGCTTCAAAAAAGAAATTATTTTCATCCTATAATGGCCCAAATTTGGACCTCAGTGTAAATTACCATCAAGCATTACCCCTACCTTAGCCTAAGACTCATAAAATCCATGTCATCCACCCATACCTTCTCACCATGCTCCTGCCAGGCACATAACGTGTGTGTCTCACAAAGACGTCTGCACGACCCGCACTCATTCGTGAATCTGCAGACGTGTAGAGTGTCATTAAGACATTACAAACTGCCACTTTGTAGAATGTAACGCCTGAATCAACTATCCACTGACACTCATATTCAATTTTCTCCATTATAATGGCATTTTGAACCTCCATTTTCTCTCTAGACATTTTTCACAATTTTGGGCTCATTCTTAGCTCTCATTACACACTATTGAGGTTTCTTCACACTTGGGATTGATTTCTACAAGCTCTGATAGCATCTCACACTCAACACTCACTCAATAGTTCTTTTCTTCATCTCATAAAGATCTACTTCTTTGTGGTGAAGAGGAGTTGTATATACTCTTGCTTTGAATCTTACCGAGTATATCATATTATCATTTCTATATTCATGTTTTTTATTAAGGAAAAAACAAGTTTTGAAGGGACCCAAAACCCTTTACAAAAGCATAACTAAAGATATTTCATGAAAGATCGTCAAAACAAGAAAGAATGGAACCAAGAACACAATATGGGTTTTACCAATAGGATGTCACAACCTAAAACAAATGCCAGCAAGAAACCAAAATCCAAAGAAAGGACCAGAGAAACTCTGGCCCAATAACCTACAACAAGGAACCATCGAGATTTGCCTTTAGCACCTCCCTTGTGGGAATGGAGATTCATGTCAAACGATGGTGTAGATGTCTTTATTTTCTTTCCTTTCACAGTAATCCATCCCTCTTCCACCTTAGTAGAAGCATCCTACCAAACCAACAAATCCAATGTTGGAACATTGCCAACCTGAGAAAGAATTCCAATAGTACTCATCATCTCAGAGGAAATGTCACAATTTCTCCTTAAAGGCACAACATCACCAACAGTGCTACCAAAATTGATAGCCTTAACACTAATAGAGGGCATGTTCCCACACACAACCGAAGAGATAATTGGGGAGACATGAGACTATGAGCTAGCCTCCACAACCACTCTACAAGTAACTAGACCAGCCTGAGGAGAAACCTCAACGGCAACCTAAGGCACACTAGCCTCAGCAAGCTCACCATCAGAAATCAGAATAGCCTGAGAAGAAGATGTAAGGCACTGAGAATCTTGCGCCATCACCTGGGAGAAATTCCTTTGGTTATCAGGATTCTTCTCAACCGTATAATATTGAACTAAAGCGCCTTTACACCACAAATCATACATTGTCTTTTTCTCTAATCAACATTGAGCCACCACATGACCAATTGTAAAACATTTTCTGCACCTAAAGGGAATCCTTTCATATTCCAGAGTTTGGATCCATCTACCCTTAGAAGATTTGATTAAAATCTTCGCAGGTAGCCCCTTAGAAACATCCACATCAACCAACACACAGGAAAAGGTGGAATGAATAATATCAGATGATTCTTCATCCACCATCAAAAAGTCCCCAAGAGCTTCTCTCACTTCCTCTAAAAGAGACTCAGCCCATAGATGAAGGGGGAGATAGGGAAGTCGAACCCAAATAGGGATCTTGTTGAATGTTTCAAAAGAAGGGTTGAAATTAGGGTGCCAAGGTTTAACCATTAGCATAAATCTATCTTCCTAACTAAAAAATGATCACACAATATTTTATTTTTGTCTAGAGAATTCTCAAAGTTAGCAATAAAAAAACTCTTTGTCATTGGGTAAATACGAACTATACCAGCAAGAAGGGGCTCCCAATGTTGTGAGATCCAAACATGCAGCTCTAGGAGACTGAACCAGAAACCTCTGAATAGGCAGATCACGCCATGGGAGGAGAAAACAAAGACATTATGATCTATTTCCTCCTTTGT
This sequence comes from Chamaecyparis obtusa, assembly GCA_027943335.1. Lineage (NCBI taxonomy): Eukaryota > Viridiplantae > Streptophyta > Pinopsida > Cupressales > Cupressaceae > Chamaecyparis > Chamaecyparis obtusa. The sequence continues at coordinate 1,227,602 of BSBK01007775.1, read as the reverse complement.
CTTAACTTCCAACATGATGGAAATAGACTTTGAGACATGGAAAGGCCCTCTCTCAACATGTTGCTTCTTCAACAGGCCACCAAAGTTCCCCAAGCTAGGCCCTTAAAAATGTGCAACCCTAGCAGAAAACTTTGAACCCTCAAAATCACCCCACCCCTACAAGGGTAGAGGGCCCCAAGGACACCACACACGTCCCACCCGAAGCAGAAGCAACGACTGCAAGGGAAGAAGTCGCGGGAGCATAATAATGCAACAACGCAAAATAAGTCCTAGAAAGCACTAATGCAAGAGAACACCCAATCAACCCCAGAGATGCAGGCCAAGTGGATACAACATTCCCCCCAACCTTAGGACCTGCTCCACGACCTCCGCCAGCAACCTTTTCTGAGTTTCAAGAAATAAAGTTAATCAAAGAAGAGGAAACCCTAGCCAAACCAACGAATAGAAGAGAAGGTGACCAACATTGTAGGAAGGCGAACCAGCACTTCCATTACCAAGTATTTTTGCGAAAGAGGAAACCCTAGCCATAGGAACTGCAAGAGAACTCATATCTTTTTTCTATATTCATGTTATTTCACTATTACATGTCCATTATCTTTAGTTATCTACGACCTTTTTTGTGTCTATTTGGTTGTTGTGGAGGTGGAAACACCAAAGCAGGGACTTGACTAAGGCAGGTCTCCAAACAGTCACCCCAACACTTTTTGTTGTTTCCATGTGTGCAAGTTTGTAGAGGCCTGAATCTAGGACATCAACTTCATAAACTACTAAATTTGATGTTATCACTCTCTCTCTCTTTCCATCTTCCTATTCTATAATATATTCATACTAGTTGTTTATCTTTTACTATCGTAATTAGGTCTAAGTTATTAGTTGAGTATTTTATAATTTTCCTTATTTTTTGGGTTGTCTTTGTACTCTATATGTATGAGACTAATGTTGTTAGAAGCTATGGTTGTCGTTGCACCAAAAGATCGACCTTTTAATGCCCGATACAACCACTAAACTTATAGAAAACACAAGAGGTGGTTAAGCCATGTCGCAAACCCTGCAAGGGACACTGGGCCACGGCCAACAATCCCCCTCCCAACATCACTTGCCGTGGCTTGTATGGATTTGAACCTGTGACCAAGCTCTGATATCAATTGTTACAAACTAGGGTTGTCGTTGCACCAAAAGATTGACCTGTTAATACCCGATACAACCACTAGACTTATAGAAGACACAGGAGGTGATTAAGCCATGTTGTGTTGATGTCTTGTACCTGCATTGTCATCCTCAACCTACGCGTGTGTCTAAGGTAGTGAGATTGAGGAGCTCAGTGTTTTTTTTTCATAGTTAGTTTTTTTATCTCCAATAGTTTTAAAAAATTACCTTTTAGTACCTTCGAGTTATTCATGTTTTCCTTATAGTAGACACTTAATTATTTGCATCTCAATACCTTGATCAACTAAAACCCCTCTTCAGCATGTATTTGTTTCATCCCATAGCTTTGTGTGCTAGTAGAAGTGTGGTGATGCAAGGAAAGGTCCATCCCTTGAAATTCTAATTGATCTCTAGGTCAATGCACTTTATCCTTCACACATCCACATACTGATGGACAGATAGAATTGGTCAATAGGACAGTACTACATTTACTCCAAGGATGTTATAGAAAGCATCCTAAGGTTTGGGATGAATAGTTGCATTATGTACAACATGCCTATAATCATGTCATACATTCTTCTACACGAAGGTCTCCTTTTGAGACATGTTTTTGTTATTTCCCTAAGTATCCTTTGGCTTCTATTTTTGGGAAAGATCCAGTAGTAGATGAACATTGTGATGTAGACAAAGCCACAAAGTGTTAGGAATGTATGTTGAATATGTCCTATGGGGGAGTATTCAAAGTAATTCAGTAGAAGTTGTATGTTGCATTCATGATTGTGATTGTCATTGATGTCAACACAGTGATCTACTGGAAATTAGCAGAGAAGTAGACAGTGTTTGAATTAGCACACGTGGAGTATTGCAGATCAAGCTATGCGAAGTTGAGGATTTATTACACATTGTGTCCTGAGATTGTGATCAACAGCGAGTACAAAAATTCAACTATTCATGACAGTTTTGTGTAATTTAGTGGAAGGAGTATTCAAGGAGTGTTCCTAAGAAGTGGCTTGTGGTAACTGGATGATATCTCCTAATCGGGATAGAATCTAGGCATGCGAAGTTATACAGTTGAAGAAGACATTTTGGTGGTGACCTGGATGAGACAGCATGGTCGAAGGTCGCACGTGTGAAAAAAAAAAATTTGAAGCTGATAGTTTTATGTAATTGTGGATAATTATCCACAATTATGTAACGTGTGAAGGTTTATATTTTGTATTTGGTTAAGCCTTGTTGGTCGACTCATTTGTAATTATTTGAGTGTGGTATAAAGAAAGGATTATTTTTCGTAATTGATATATAGAAAAATAATGAATGGATGATGAGATATAGATGAGAATTGCGGAATTGAGCAATATATGTTGTAAGAGGACATGTGAATTACAAAGATCTAGTATTGAGATCTCGTGAAGCAATTGGTGCGGTTTGGCACAGGCAAAGGAGAAAAGATAAGTTGTTGAGATCGGTATTTGTTGGTATTATTATGTTTATATAATACAAAGATCAGCTGGACAGTGTGTTCAGTGATCTTGCCCTTGAAGTTGTTTGGACAGTGGGTCCTTCTGTCTTCCATAACTCTTAATAGGGTTAGAATATTTTAAAAGAGATTCAAAGTCTCCTAATAGGGACTCATATGTACTGAATGTATTTCATAAGGCTCCTAACAGTTTACATCCTCTTACAATAAATTTTCATATTAGTACATCTCTTGTGGGCATCAATCCCATTGAGGTTTACTCTATGATCAAGAGGTTCCCTAGTCAACATATCTTGTGTTATTGTGTTGTTGTGTATGTTTATCTTTCTATGATTGTTTCTTATATTGATTCCATGATTGAAATCTGATAATGGTAGTAAAAGCTGTTATTATCTGATAATTGATTCACCCCTCCCCTCCCTCAGTTATCCTGGTGGACTTTACTTTCTAACAGTTGGTATCAAAGCGACAAGTTCTTGAAGGAAAAGTTTAACAACTTAAGGAGATCTATGGCAACTCATTTCAGAAAAGAAAGCCCTAAGTTTGATGGAGTAAACTATGACAGCTGGAAAGAGAAGATGAAGACACATTTGCTATGTTTAGGACTAGGATACTAGTTGATCACAAAGAATGAAAAGACTATCATTGAAGAAGACAAAATTGAATAATGTACTGATACGGGGAGAGATCTATTCATGTGTAACATACCTACCAGAGAAGCACTTTTGTTAGCACTTCTGGAGAATGAATACAGTCAAGTAAAAACTATAACGACATCTCATAAAATTTGGTTAACTTTACAATCTACTTTTGAAGGTGATGTGCATGCAAAAAGAGTTAGATTACAGAATTGGATATGTTCATTTGAAGATATAAAAATGATGGAAGATGAATCTGTTAGAAGTTATATTGGTAGGATATCAAAGATTGTTGCAGGTATCAAAACTTGTGAAGGAAACAAGACTGTGGATGAAGTGATACGGAAGATCTTAAAGACATTGACCCCTGTATTTAAGCAAACAGTGCAGATGATTGAACAAGTTATACCTTGTACTGATAAGTTTACCAGAGAAACTCTTCTTGGAAGATTAGAAGCAACAAAGATAGGCTTGAGACAGTCAGGAGATCTACCTAGAATTGAGACAGCATTCAGCGCATTTAGTTTTCACCCTACTTTGTCAAGAAGTATTAATGTCAGTGGACAGTATGCTAGTTACAACAGATCTAAGACCGAAGAAGATAGAAAGATTGAGGAAGGAATTGCCTTGCTAGTGAAAAGAGAACCTGAAGGTAAGAAAATATTTAAATGTTGGACTTGTCAAGAATATGGTCATTTTTCATCTAAATTCCCTAAGAGAATAAAGAAATATAAGAACTTTAAACTGAGAAGATCTAAAGAGTGTTACTATGTTAATGATGAAGAACTTGAGGCTAGTGTTGATAAATTCTTAAGTGAAAGTGATAATGAGAATGATGATATAGGATTCGTAGCAATAAAAGAAAAGAAAAATTTGAAATTGAAGTTAGAGAAGAAAAAACTTTAGTTTCCCAAGTAGAAAAGAAAATTGATTGGATCATAGATAGTGGTTGTTCACATCATATGACTGAAGATATGAAAAAATTTATAAAGTTTAACAACTATGATGGAGGAATTGTTAGAGTTGGAAACAATGCACCTTGTTTGATAAAAGGAATAGGATCTATTTGTTAGCAATATTAAGTTGTCATTAGTGTACATCCACAAACACTGTGCACTAGTAAGGGGTCACCGGTCACTCACAACACTTAGAAGACACTGGTAGACAAGCAACATAATGTATGCATCGGTAGATAAAGAAAATCGGTAGACCGATCTAAGAACACACATCAGTTGCATTGTGCATAAGTTGAACCGGATATAAGGTTACACAGGTCTAAAACAGCCTAAAGATCCGTACCGGATTTAGTGGATCAATTTGAGTTAAAAGCCGGATTATATGGGACATCCACCGCTTAGAAGTGGAGTTAGCTTTTTAATAGGAGTTAGCTTTATTCCTGTGGATGTTTTGTAAGGTAAACTCCATATCAAAGCGCGTAGTTTTTTGTTGATTGCATGATTTATTGCGGAGTTTGCAGCCTAGCGGTTTTATGAGTTAAGGGTTTCATTATGATGAACTCTTATATAAATATAGGTCATAGAATGCAAAGAGGATTGTTGTTGATAGTTGATGATTGCATAGAATAGAGGAGAGATATCTTTTGAGGAGTGCTACAAGCACAGAGGTGAAGAAAGAAAGAGAGATCAACAACTAGGAAAACTGGAGATGAGATCAACACGTATGATCTAATCAGACAGTCAGTGTCAAAATAGATCATTGCTTTTATAAGGAGTGAAAGCATATTAAAATTCCTCTATCAAGGTAAACCTAATTGGTTCTTTGTAAAATCCCCTAACAGGGTAGCATCTTTGTTGATGTTCAAAGTCCTGTAACCAGGTAGCTCCTAACAAGGTTCAGATCTTAAGAGATTTTTTGCAAAATCTCTTAACCGGGTAGCACTTTAATCAGTGCTTTTGTAAGCTCCTAACAGGGTGCCTTCATTCTGCAGTAGTGAAGCTGTGAGCTCTATCTCACCGTGGTTTTTTCCTTCTAACTGAGGGTTCCACATATAAATACTTGAGTTGATCCGTGTGACTATGTTTATGCTTGTGAATGACTATTTACATTATGTCTTACATTCAAGAATCTATTTACAAGTTTTAAACTACATTAGAGATAGTTTTTACTGATTCACCCCCCCTCTCAGTAACCGGTAAAGTATTAACATTTGGTATCAGAGTCATTGGTTCTCTATACTACTAAGCCTAACAGCTTGAGAGAAAGATCATGGAAGTTTATCGATATCAGAAACAGCTAGAGGAAGCCAATGATATCATTGCATCTCTAGAGAATAGATTGAGGAGATCACTTGCAAAGAGAAAGGAGCTAATGTTACAATTAAATGAGAGCAATGAAACCATTGATGAACTCTCTAGGCAGAGTGGATCTGATGAAGCTGAAGAGGCAGTATCTAAACTCATGGAAAAGAATCAAATCTTGACCGATTAGATCTCTAATCTTAAGAGAGACTAAGAGGACAATGCCCTGAGGATGACTGAACTAATCGAGAAAAAGAGAAAAGTTAAAGATGAAAGGAACTCAGCAGTCAAGTCTTGACAGCCTCTGAGAAAGTAAGGGACCAGACAGTGGAAGCGGTGGGGTGAATGAACTTATCATTCTACAACTTCAAGAAGACATGCAGAGTGTCACCCAAGAAAATGCTCACATGCAGAAAGGCTAGCATGAAAGGAATGAAGTATGCAATAGACTATCTCTAGAATTGTATCAACTGAGGGAATAGATGAATGAACTTGAAGAAACAAATGAAATTATGAGAAGATACAATGAAAGTTCGACCAAGCTTGATGAGCAACTTAAAGCTCAAAGAAGGCATAAAGATCAAACCGGTCTTAGATTCACCGGTGAAGTTACCAAAGAGAATGGTGAATCTTCTAGGGTAAACGTCATCAAGAAGGATAAGAAGAAACCACTGGCACAAAAAGGTAAGAATATCTTTAACGCATCTTGCAAGCATTGTGAGAAATTGGGTCATAAAGCTAATAACTGCATAAATGCACTGGTAAGGACCAACAACATTCACTACAAGAACTTTTGTAAAAATGGCTACAAGACCAGTGAATGTTGGTCCAGTCCCATATCTGTGTCCAGTAGTAGCAAGGGAAGCTTCAGGAGCTACTGCTATGCATGCAACAAATTTGGACATAAGGCAGAAGAATGCAGATACAAGACAATGGCATTTAGATCCCCAAAGCTGGTATTCACCAAGAGAAACAAGAACCAGAGTACAGTCAACTGTATGAACTGTGGATTACACAATTACACAAGAAGAATGAACTCTTGAGACAAGCCAACCAACACAAGAAGAATGAACCCAGGGAAGACAAGATAGTCTGCTATCATGGCAACAAAGTTGGACACAAAGCCAAAGAGTGCGGGAACCGGTTATCCAATAAGGAGAAGGAACTAGTCAAACCTGAAGAAAAGACCAACAAGGAAGAGAAGACTGAGAAAATAGTTAAACAAATTTGGTTCGTAAAAGAATCAAAGAGCTCCACTGAAGAGAAGACAAAGGAAAGATCACCATCTACTAATGGCGATATTTCATTAGAAAACTGAGCCGTGAAGGCTTAGAGGGAACCGGTAGATCCTCTACCGTTCTCGGTATGACTGGTGAGAGTCGGACTCACTCAGTTTGCAGGGTAAACCGCTAAGGAAAATTATAATCAACTAGTCGAAAAAACGGAAAGAAAAGTTAGGTAAGGCATTTATTACTATAGTCATGTAACAAATATTTATCATTTGGTAATTACCGTTATAACCTAACTATATAAAAGAAAGGAGAATTACTTACAAGTCTTCACTTTACTTACTTTGTGATTTACGAATTCTTGTGCTAAGTATTATTCTCACGCATTGATCACTAAGAATCACTATTTGCAAAACCGATCCAAGCTACTTTCTGCAAGTTACCAGTTATGTAATGACCCTACTCAAATCTGCTCTCAAAATGTTGATAAAGGCTCAAGGAATTTCATCAAACACTTTACATACATGGGTCATATGACTGATATAAAATTTCAGTTTGCTTTAATGACTCTTTTCTTCAATTAGTATCGATGAGAATGTTTACAAATGACTCTAAATTGATTAAACAATGACCTAACATGAATGTGCAACTTATTCTGATAATATTGAATGCATATATGAATTCTAATCATAAAAAATGATCACCTACAGCCAACTGGTATTTTGTCAAACAGTTGGTATGCAAACTACTAAGCTGACTACAAATGATATAGAATTGATCAATGACAACTACAAATGACCAGCAAAGTAGTATCTCTTATTAGAACACAATGATCCAATACAATGCTCATCAATAAGCCAAGACTCTTGACATTTACCAGAATTACAAATATATGATATGCTGGTATGAAAATGCACTCCTACAGCTATAACTAAAAGTTATGCTTATACAATGAAATGATGGACTATATGCAATGAAACCTGGTTGGATTGAAGCGCCCTTGTGAATAGATGAAGAAGCAACCAAACTCCAATTGAAAATGTGTTCTTCCAAGCCAAATCGAGCTCTCTAAGCCAGCTGCCCCTGTTCTAGTCAGATCTTGAAAATAAAATAATATGCAGCATATAAATTCTGTCTCAAGCACCAAACATCATCTCCAAGATCCAGGGAAATGGGCGACCCAAGCCTTGAATGAAATCGATGCCAAATGTGAGCTCCACAACCAAAATTGCACCTACCAAAGGCGCCCTTTCAAGACTGTAATATTTGATTTTAATATCAGATTTATGCACCAATATAATCTGCTTTCTTCACCAAGGAAAATCGATGCCAATAATGATGAACCAGCTCCAGAGGATGGCTATAACTTCCAATGCAAATAGTAACCAATATCATGTAAAATTGTGGCCCTAATATGCATACTTTTGTGACTGAATCAACAATTCTGGAAATGACAAATGCTACAAGTAGAACCCTAATTGTAGATGGCTGCACTAATTTTTCAGATTGCTTTTTCGCTCTACTTTTTCGGATTTGCTTTTTCGCTTTGATTTTTTTGGATTTGCTTTTTCGCTTTGCTTTTTTCGAATCTGCTTTTTCGGATCTTCTTTTTCGCTTTTCTTTTTCGGATCTATTTTTTTTCCTCTTGCAACCAAAACTCAAACCCTCAAGTAAGTCTGAGGACTCCAAATTAGCTCAACTTGAAATGGTTGACTACCACTTCCAAAGTGCAACCCTTCAAAGGATATTTCACCTCCTCAGTTATGCAAATCCTTAAGAAACTTCGTTCATAAAGATCAAATGACAATCTGCAGACCAAGATGGTGCCACAAATGCTCAAAGAGAAAAGTAGTGTAAACTCAAGTCATAGGATGTCCAAATGAGAGGCCAAGCACTCTATTTATTCACTTTTCTAAGAAGCCACCAGAACTTCTAGAAGTATCTATAAAATATTCTTATAAAATCCCTTTATAATGCACTTTTATATAAAAAGTAACTTTATAAAATAAAAAGTGCAACTCAACTCAAAATTCTAACATTTTGGCCCCACAACACATTATAATAAAAAATATGATAAACACCATCTCTCCAAAAGCAAATAAGACCATTCAATCCCCAAATAATCATCAGAATGACTCTCTCTACATCGCCACCAGTCTATGAGAGCCTATGATAGACTGATTCAGCACGCCAAATGATGTCAACCAGAATGGGGACATGATAGGTTAGCAAGAATGGCCTCATCATCTGCTAACGTAGAGTTGATCAGGGGAGATCAAATTGAACGACTTGCTTATGATATTGCGCCAACTCAGAATAGAGAAAATGACATGGCTGGGGTGCTCTTGTCTATACCAAAAGGAGTCCTCCTAATTGAAGACATTACAGCATTCATTCACGCGAAACAGGAAGAATTGGGTGAAACGTATATTCAAGGAGAATATGTGTCACTATGTGAAGAGGGGAAACTCCCAGATAAGTATGCCAAACTGATATCATCTGTAATCATCAATGGAGTATACTACCCGTCCATCTTCCATGAAGATATGATCCGACTTGTTCTCATTCGAATTCACGAACGAGGTTTCTAGCTCAACAGAGGTGTATGTATTCCTATCTCCAAAGATGATTTGCATAGAGTGACTAGATACAGCAACCGGGGGCAAGCTCTAACCCTAAGAACCATCGCCAATGTCATCGTCAACACACTAAGTCCAAGCCTGATGGTCGACTCATGACTGTAAATGACATTGAGGATGATGGAGTTCAGTTTGCATCTGATGTTCTTGGATACAAGGTGTATCAGTCAACTTCAACAGCATACCAGGTGGTGCAATTCGCACTACGCATCGTATTATGCACGAAAATGCCCAATACGACATTTGTGCAATGCTCCAAAGCCAAATATTTGAAAATATGAAGAACCTCAGAATCGTGAGGAAGAAGTCAATGAAGTACAAGATCCTACTGGTATGTCTCTATTTCTACTACTCTAACTTTCTCTCGGGAATCAGTGAAGTTGTATGGAAAACCGATAGACCGGTTATGCATCAAATCACAAAGATGGCCAATCAACTGGGAGACCAGTTAAGAGGTGCAATGACTAAACATTTTGAAGAATTTCAACTGAAAATACATGCAAGAGAAAGGGTGTTGTCAACTATAGTTGATCATTACAAGGACGATGTATGCTTTCTGGTTACCACCAACAACTGCATCATTCAAGCAGTGGAACCGAGAGATGTATATGCTCCTGAGCTGGGTTACAAGATCTTTGTCAAAGTTGCTAAGGCATATGTCGATGTCTTAAATGATGCAAATTTGGATCTCGATGCCAATCGGTTTGGCACATATACTAAGATTCTTCAGAATCTGTCAAAAAGGGCACCAATCAAGATTCTCTACAAAAGGACCCCCACACCTAAAAAGAAGTCGTCAGAGCAACCCAAGGCTATAGGGAAGAAAGTTGAACAGGTACAGAGTACCTAAGAGATGGATCAAGAAAAGACAGAGATCGAGGAAACAGTTCCTCTAATTGGAAAGAAGAAAACCGGTAAAATGGAAAAGGAGGATCCACCTAGAAAAGCCAAGCCCACACTTGACGAAATTATGGCAGGACAAAGAATTTTGGAATTTAGGTTCTATTAGAAGAAAATATGAACTAGTCAATGATGAAGACAAAGGAAAAATTGAAGAAGTCGTAGTGTTCTGCCTTCATAAATTCAATCTTCATCCCGGTGGACTTCACACAACTCTACCTAAACATCTTCTAAAAAATATTGAAGACCGGTGGAAAGCCTCAGAAGATAGAGAAAAGGACCTAAGGATAAGAGCTCATCTAGAGGTCCAAAATCACCATACTCTAGAAGAAGCCACAGAACAAGCTGAACTTCATCAGAAAACTTTCACAACTATAAGAAGGATAGGCCTCATGCTTATTGGAGAAGTTGAGAAAGTACATAATGAAGAAGTAGCAATATGGACCAAACTTCTTCAGACCCAATAGCAAGTGGAACAAGAAGCAGCTCAAAGAACAACAGCTAAACCGGCAGCTGACACCAGTAAAGGGAAAGAAGTACTTGGAGAAGAAGTACCAGTATTAGTGGACATAACCAAAGATCACGCAGCAAACCAAATAGTTCTCATTTCTCTAAGCAAAGGTAGCATTATACCTATGCATGTTGAGGATATAATTACTGAGGTAATGGACTTTGGAGAAGTGGACAATGTTGCAAAGTGGTATAGTGTACTAGACGAAGGGGACAAACAAAAGCTAATTGTAGAGATAGTAGAAACTATCATGGATTATCATAGGACTCCAAGAGACTACAGGTCCAAGTTCCCACCAGAACTAAACAACAGGCTACAATCAAAATGGCGAACTAGTTTAGGCACAAACACCAGAATCACTAGGGAAACATTGCGTAAGGTCAGACCTAGATTCACTGAAGAGAGAATAAAGCTTATATTAAAAGAAGCATCCATGAACCTAAAGAAATTAGACAGAGTTACAAAGATATTAAACGGATATGAGAATCGAGTCTACAAAGAGACTCTAGACTACTGGCTTAAGTATGACTTCAATGCATTGGATAAACTAGGTCCTCAGGATCAAACTGCACAAATGCAAGCACCACCGGTCAAATCCACAACTGGGGAAGCATCTTCTACTAAAAAGGAAAAAGCTCAAACAAAAGAGTTCATAACTAATGTACAAATAAATGTTGAACAAAAGGCAGAAATTGATATACCCATAGGAGAACTTCATATAGTTGAGGAGCAACAACAAAAAGAAGTCCCACTGGGAGAACAAGAACAAGATGTTGAAGTCAATAAGCAACTGGAAGAAGAAGCTCAGATCGAGGAAAAACCTCCTGCAAAACAAAATCTACCAGAAGGAGAAGTTCAACCCGAGAACAGAGCTCTTCAAGGAATAGAAGATAATAAGGGACAAGACGAAGACATCCCAGTCCACACCGAGCAACTTAAACCGGAGCAAGAGCAAGGACAACAAGAACAAAGAGACATTCCAAGCTCCTCTTCTAAAAGGAAGTTGTCATTTGCCGAGTAGAAGGAAGCAAAAAGGAGTAAAATGACCAATACATTGGTAGACATCAGCAAGATGTCAACCAGGCAACTCAAAGAGCTGACCAAAAGAAAATAGGACATGGTCCTTACCACTGTAAAGAACATTATGTGCAACTTCATTCCTGATGCTAACGTAGATAGAGATGAACCGGTCATCGATCACCTAGAAGTGTTGGCACAGGCAATCGATGAGGATCTCACAGATCCGAAAACAATGGCGATTGACCACTATGAGGAGAAAAGAGTGGAGATACTCCACAAATAGGTTGAAGATATCAAAGTGAATGTGACAACCAATCTAAGAATTCTACAACAACTTCAAGAAGCAGGAAGTTTGATGAGCAGAACATCAAACTTTGAAGTGTTTTTGCAAGATCTGTCGGAAAAGTCTACCAAGATAATAGAAGAGATTAAAGTCTTGTCCCCTCAGTTTGATATTAAGAACAAAACTACAACATCCTATAGCAGAGAAATGACAAGTTTAACTCTTGCACTGAGAAAAATTGCTGAAGAAAAAAATAAGCGGATCCAAGATATCATTGGATTTCAAATATTTTTAGCTCCAACATTTGACATCATTAATCTAACAGCAAATTCTACAGAAGCTCTAATCAATGAACCAGCTTACAAAACTGTGAAAGACATGGAGAATATCATTGTTTCTCTGACAGCAGCCCAAAAGAATACAGAATATGTAACCAGTCAGTGGGCACCATTCCTTCACTCAGCCAAAACAATATATAAGGATATCTTCACTAAGCTTCAAATTTGAAGAAACGCATTATCCTTTGTCCTATGGAGGCAAAAAGGGGAAGAAGATACACAAAGAATGAGCAGATTAGTGCAAAGGCAACAAATTACAGGACAGTGCAAAACTTTCACCCAGAGCATTCAGTCAAGGGAAGTCCGGAACAGGGGAAGTAGTGTTCTACCGATACAAGGCACTGTGATTAGTAAGTGAGTGAAGTTTGTGTATAGTTTTGTCACCAATGACAAAGGGGAAGATTGTTAGCAATATTAAGTTGTCATTAGTGTACATCCACAAACACTATGCACCAATAAGGGGTCATTGGTCACTCACAACACTTAGAAGACATCGGTAGAGAAGCAACATAATGTATGCATCGGTAGATTAAAAAAATTAGTAGACCAATCTAAGAACACGCACCACTCTCATTGTGCATAAGTTGAACCGGATATAAGGTTACACCGGTCTAAAACAGTCTAAAGATCCACACCAGATTTAGTGGATTAGTTTGAGTTAAAAGCCAAATTATACGGGACATCCACCACTTAAAAGTGGAGTTAGCTTTTTAACAAGAGTTATCTTTATTCCTGTGGATGTTTTGTAAGGTAAACTCCAGATCAAAGCACAGATTTTTGCTGATTGCACGATATATTGCGAAGTTTGCAGTCTGGCGGTTCTATGAGTTAAGGGTTTCATTACGATGAACTCTTATATAAATATAGGTCATAAGATGCAAAGAGGGTTATTGTTGATAGTTGATGATTGCATAGAGCAGAGGAGAGATATCTTCTGAGGAGTGCTACAAGCACAGAAGTGAAGAAAGAAAGAGAGATCAACAGTCAGGCAAACCGGAGATGAGATCAATAGGTATGATCTAATCAGACAGTCAGTGTCAAAATAGATCATTTCTTTTATAAGGAGTGAAAGCATATTGAAATCCCTCTATCAGGGTGAACCTAATCGGTTCTTTGTAAAATCCCCTAACAAGGTAGCATCTTTGTTGATGTTCAAAATCCTATAACCAGGCAGCTCCTAACAAGGCTCAGATCTTAAGAGATCTTTTGTAAAATCTCTTAACCAGGTAGCACTTTAATCAGTGCTTTTATAAGCTCCTAACAAGGCGCCTTCATTCTACAGTAGTGAAGTTGTGAGCTCTATCTAATCATGGTTTTTTCCTTCTAACTGAGGGTTTCCACATATAAATACTTGAGTTGATCCGTGTGATTCTGTTTATGCTTGTGAATGACTATTTACATTTTGTTTTACATTCAAGAATTTTTTCCACGTATAAATACTTGAGTTGATCTGTGTGATTCTGTTTATGCTTGCGAATGACTATTTACATTATGTTTTACATTCAAGAATCTGTTTACAAGTTTTAAACTGCATCAGAGATAGTTTTTACTGATTCACCCCCCCTCTTAGTAACCGGTAAAGTATTAACACTATTACTCTTGATGGAAAGACTAACACTGCTGATGTTTATTTTGTGGATGGATTGAAACATAATCTTTTAAGTGTTGGACAGTTAGTTGATAAGGGATATCAAGTTTGATTTATTGAGAAAACTTGTGTGATCAAGGATAAGGATGGTAATTTGATTGGAACTGGATCAAGAACCAGAGGTAATGTATTTCAGTTGAATCTTGTTGAGATGACATGTTTGATTACTAAAATTGATGACAGTTGGTTATGACACAGAAGGTTTTGTCATATTAACTTTGATAACATTGTGAAAGTTAGTACTACATTTGCGGTAAGAGATTTGCCTAAGATTATGAAACCTACTAACATGATTTGCAAAGAATGTGTTATGGCTAAGCAAAAGAGAAGTTCATTTCCTAGTAAGAAGTTCACAACAACAAAGAAGTTGGAAATTGTTCAACAAATTTGAGTGGTCCCACAAGGACTAGAGGATTTTATGGTGAAAGGCATTTTATGATTCTTGTTGATGATTATACAAAAATGATGTGGATTGTATTTCTTAAAAGAAAAATATGAAACATTTGATAAATTTAAATTGATTAAGAACAAAGTTGAGAATGAATCTGGAATGAAGATTAAATGTTTAATGTCTTATAGAGGTGGAGAATTTACTTCAAAAGAATTTAATATTTTTTTGTGAAGTGAATGGTATTAAGAGATGGTTTTCAGCCCCTAGAACATCTAAACAAAATGGTATTGCAAAAAGAAGGAACATATCAGTAACTGAAGCAGCAAGAGCTATTTTATTTGAAAATGATTTGGCGAGGACATCCTAGAGAGAAGCAATGAATACAACAGTATATACAATGAACAGAGTACAAATCAGAGCAAACACAAATAAGACACCTTATGAATTATGGTTTGGACATGCGCCATCAATTAAGTATTTCATAATTTTTGGAAGTAAGTGTTATATTAAGAGAGATGGTGATATTGGTAAGTTTGATCCTAGAAGTGATGAAGGTATATTTCTTGGTTATTCATTGAAAAGAAAAGCTTATATATGTTTTAATAAAACAACTAAGACTATTGTTGAGAGCGCAAATGTTAAAACTGATGAAAAGTTCAAAATTCAAGAAATAATGCTTGATTATGGATCTGATGAAGTCCATCCTAGAATTGATCAAGAAAATGTTGAATTATTTTATGAAACTGACGGTGATTTGCAGAATGAAATTCACATTGAGGAGATAAGAGAAGAACCTAGAGCAGAACATGGAGTTGAAGCAAGAACTGAGAAAGTGACACCTAATAGGAATCTAGCAAGAAATCACCCTGTTGATCAAATTATTGGAAGCATAGAAAAAAGAGTTCTAACAAGGAATAAGGTACAAGAAGAACTATGTTTGATTTCTCAAATTGAACCTAAAACTACTGATGAAGCTTGTAAAGATGAAAATTGGATTAAAGCAATGAAAGAAGAACTAGATCAAATTGAAAAGAACAAGACTTGGGAGTTGGTCCCTAGACCTAAAGATAAAAATGTTATAAGAACTAAATGAGTATTTAGGAACAAGATGAATGAACAAGGAGTTGTAAGGAACAAAGCAAGATTGGTATGTAAAGGATACTCACAACAAGAAGGAATTGATTATGAAGAGACTTTTGCACCTGTTGCAAGAATTGAAGCGGTGAGAATATTTTTGGCTTATACAGCTTATAAAAAATTCAAAGTGTATCAAATAGAGAATAGAGAATTAGAAGAAGTCTACATTGAGCAGCCTAAAAGTTTTCCCTTGACTCATGAAGGAGATATGGTATGTAAATTGAACAAAGCTTTATATGGACTAAAACAAGCACCTAGAACATGGTATGAAAGACTAGATAAATATTTGATAAAATTGGGATTTACTAAAGGCACAACAAATAGTAATTTATATCTAAAAGAGATTGAGAATGGTTTGTTGATTGTAGTTATCTTTGTTGATGATATTATCTTTGGTGGAGAAGATGAAGCTATTGATAAATTTGTAGATGAAATGAAGATAGAATTTGAAATGAGCATGATTGGTGAGATGAAATATTTTTTAGGATTACAGATAGCACATAACAGTGATGGTATTTTCTTATGTCAAGCAAAATATCTGAAAGACTTGTTGCAGAGATTTGGAATGGAAAATTGTAAGCCAGTTGGCACACCTATGGTAACTGGACATAAGTTATCTAGCACAGATGAAACTCCTGCAGCTGAACAAAAAAAGTATAGATCTATAATTGGAGGATTGCAATATTTAACTCATACAAGACCAGATATATCACATGTAGTTGGAATTGTTGCAAGATTTCAAGTTGATCCTAGAGAATCACATTATGTAGCAGTAAAAAGAATATTTAGATATTTGTAAGGTACAACTGACAATGGGTTATGGTATGAAAAATCTAATGACTTTACCCTATGTGCATATATAGATGCAAATTGGGGAGGTAGTGTTGATGACAAAAAGAGTACAAGTGGTGGAGCATTTTTCCTTGGAGGGAGATTGGTTTCTTGGTTAAGTAAGAAACAGAATTGAATTTCACAAAGCACAGCAGAAGCAGAATATGTAGCAACAACAAACAATTGTAATCAGATAATATGGATGAAACAAATGTTGAAGGATATTGGAATTAAATTTGATGAGCATGTTGTTATACACTGTGATAACACCAATATAGTAAGTGTGTCAAAGAATCATGTGTTGCATTCTAAAACAAAGCATATAGAAATCAAGTATCATGTTGTAAGAGAAAAATTTGTAAAGAAAGAAGTCAGACTTGAGTATATAATTACAAAAGAGCAGATTGCAGATATATTTACAAAGCCCTTACCTAAAGATACATTTGAGTATTTGAGAGGTATGCTTGGGGTTATGCCCCAGCCTACTTTTGAGAAGTGATGCAGATTGTTGCATCAGTCCAGTGGTATATGAGCTCTATCTTTTTTGGACTGTATGTTGATACTTCCTCTATGGGGGAGTATGTGTGTTTTGAGCTGAATCATAAAGGACTCTTGTGAATGTATTTTTCAAAAAGTGTCTTTTGACATTGAGGTTTTTGTAATGGATTGACATAGTGATGCTTTATCTGTCATTGATGTCAATGGGGGAGAAGGATACATGAAAAAACATCTGTTGGAGGAGATGAAGCAATATAAAATGGAAAAACCTGTGAGATTTGATTGATGAAAAGGATTTGAAAACATTTCAAAGCAGTAGTGTTGCAGTTTGGTATTCATGGAACTTGGATGCTTTTTCATCTATGTTGTCATCAATGCCAATGGGGGAGATTGTTAGAAATGTATGTTGAATATGTCCTATGGGGGAGTATTCGGAGTCATTCTATAAAAGTTGTATGTTGCATTCATGACTGTGATTGTCATTGATGTCAACACAGTGATCTATTGGAGATTAGTAGAGAAGCAGACAGTGTTTGAATTAGCGCACGTGGAGTATTGCAGATCAAGCTATGTGAAGTTGAGGATTTATTCTACATTGTGTCCTGAGATTGTGGTCAAGAGTGCATACAAAAATTCAATTATTCATGACAGTTATGTGTAATTTAGTGGAAGCAGTATTCAGGCAGTGTTCTTGAGAAGCGGCTTGTGGTAACTGGATGATATCTCCTAATTGGGATAGAATCTAAGCATGTGAAGTTATACAGTTGATGAAGACATTTTGGTGGTGACCTGGATGAGACAGCATAGTTGGAGGTCGCACGTGTGAAGATTTATTTTGTTTTGAAGCCGACAGTTTTATGTAATTGTGGATAATTATGTAACGTGTGAAGGTTTATATTTTGTATTTGGTTAAGCCTTGTTGGCTGACTCATTTGTAATTATTTGAGTGCGGTATAAAGGAAGCATTGTTTTCCTTAATTGATAAATAGAAAAAGAATGAATGGATGATGAGATATAGATGAGAATTGTGGAATTGAGCAATATATGTTGTAAGAGGATATGTGAATTTGCAGAGATCTGGAATTGAGATCTGGTGAAGCAGTTGGTGTGGTTTGGCACAGACAGAGGAGCAAAGATAAGTTGTTGAGATCAGTATTCGTTGGTATTATTCTATTTGGATAATATAGAGATCAATTGGACAATGTGTTCGGTGATCTTGACCATGAAGTTATTTGGACAGTGGGTCCTTCTGTCTTCCATAACTCTTAACTGGGTTAGAATCTTTTAACAGGGATTCAAAGTCTCCTAACAAGGACTCACATGTACTGAATGGATTTCATAAGGCTCCTAATAGAGTCCATGCTCTCACAAGGAATTTTCATATTAGTGCATCTTTTGTGGGCATCATTCCCACCGGGGTTTACTCTCTGATCAAGAGGTTCCCTAGTCAACATATCTTGTGTTATTGTGTCATGTATGTTTATCTTTCTATGGTTGTTGCTTATATTGATTACATAGTTGAAATCTGATAATGGTAGTAAAAGTTGTTATTATCTAATAATTGATTCACCCCAGTCCAACCCCCCCCCCCCCCCCCCCCCTCAGTTATCTTGGTGGACTTTACTTTCTAACACAAAGTTCATTCAAAAGATCCAATTTGTTCACCAAGCTATGTAGGAACAATAGGAGAAGAGCTAAGCCAAGTATAAGGCTAAGCATGACAAGCATCGAGTTGATCATCATTTCCAAGTTGGTGATCAAGTTTTTTTTATACCTTAGCAAAGAACGTCTTAAAGGTGAAGGTAAAAAGCTCAAACCAATCAAGTATGGTCCATTTATAATTTTGGAAACGATTGATAAAAATACTTTTCGGTTAGAATTACCTCCATATATGCATATGTATTTAGAGGTGAATGTTGAATACTTAAAACTATATGAGCCTCCTACGACCATGGATCAAAGTGAGAATATTTCGATTCCTTCTATTGATGATTTTGCTCCTAAATATCTCCATAAGTTGTAGGAAAATGTTATTCTTCACAAAAGGATTAGAACTTCACAAGGAGGTGATGTGGAATATCTTTGTGTAGGACTAGAAAGAATACATCCAAGTAAAACACAATGGATGGAAACCAGAAGAGTGAGTGATATATACCCTTAGTTTTTTAATAAAATCAAACTTTTGGTGGTCCAAAAGCTTCTTAGTGGGGAGGATTGATCCAAGAAGTTCGTCCACAATCGATCAAAATTGATGGTGATAAAAAAATGGTATCAAATGTTGACAAAAAATTCATGTCGTAGATGTTGTCAAGAGCCTTCTAACACATTTTGAATGTGTTCAAACAGACATTGTATGCAAAGGTTATGGCCTTCAAAAATTGAAGGCAAGATGAGTGCATTGACATGTGGCACACTCAAATGTTGACATGTGGCATCATGAGGATAAAATGTAGCATGGTAAAAATGACACATGGCACAGTTGTGGTTAACATATGGTAGAATGTAATGTGGATATGTGGCAAAACATAAAGTTGTCATATGGACTAAATAGGAGTTGCCATGTGGACGAATATGGTGAGTGAATTTACAAGCACAATTAGTGGGATTCAAACCTACAACTCATCCAAAGTAATCTAGTAACTTTACCATTATGCTACATGCTTTGCTTGTAAATAGATAAGGATTCAATCATATGTAAAGATATAAATAAAGATATATTTAAGTGAAAAGCAAGTTTGGTGAGATTTGATCTCAAGACCTACCCCACCAAATCTTAAAGTTTTAACCAATATGCCACACATGTGGACATGAGTATTGAAAGGAGAAAATTATATCTAATACAAGCTAGTGTTGTAAAAAAATAGTTTTAGCACTGATTTTGGATTAAAAAGGATAACCCAGGAAAGCATTGTATCTAAGGAAACCTGTTAAAACTTGAGACAAGAGGTTGCATATATGTCCCCCTCCTTAACATGGCAACATAAAGCTATAATGGCATCTTAATGAAAAGAACAATGATACCTACCTTCAACACCAAGGAGATATCCTTTAAGAAACATTGTACATGTGACCCTGGCCAAAGAGGCATAACTCTTTTAAGCCAAGGGAGAGATAGCTGTAAAAATATATCTTGCAATAAATGTAAAGGGATCCTTGTGAGGGAAGGAGTGGAGGAAGAGATCTTTGCTTAGAGATGTCTACCTCCAAGAGGAGATCTTGAACAAAAAATGTATCATCAACCAAAAGAGGGGACGGGTAACAAAAGTGCTCACTTTCCCCATTACATGTAAAAAGATTCTTAATGAAGGATAACACTTTAAGCCCCCAAGTAAGACATTTTGTTGATAGACATAAGCTTGCAAATAAGGAAGAGGTTGTGATCAAGGATACATACCTCTTGCATAAGAGAAAAACCCTTCACAAAATAAATAATTCCATGTAAGAAATGACTTCACATAATAAACAAACACCACTCCACCAAGGAAAGTGGATCCTTAGAAAGGGTAAGAGATTGAGAATTGAAACCTTGCCCTCTAATGTATGAAGACAAGGAAAAGAACTATTATGTTTTTTATATTAAAAAGAAGCAAAACAAGGGTGTTGAACCTTACAAAGACAACAAAATGGTCATTTACAACAAGGTCAAAAAATACCATTAACAACACACTAGCAGAACAACTAGTAACCCTCATCCAAAGTGGGTAGACAACTCACCCACATTGAGGGGAGGAGAATGAGAAACTAAAGAATGGTTTTTCCTATGCCAACAAACAACCATCCAGGCAATACAATCACTAGGATCCCTGCCACAACAAGCAACTGGTGAATCCTTCATTGTAAGATTATCAACACAAGGGGCAAAGTGTTGAGAAAGTTGCACACAATCACCCAATTATTGGAGTAGAGCAGGAGCAGCAAACAGAGAAGGATCCACACGGCCAGAGAAGGCGCACTAGAAACAAGAGGTGGAGTAGGCTCCACAGGAACTGAGGAGGTTGGATCAACAACAAGAGCATCATCCAAAGAGAGTCGTCATCATCTTGTCAAGCCTCATCAAAGGAAGAATCACAAGCTAAGACAGTCAAATGGTTATCATTAGCATCCTTCAACCAAGTGGCAGTGCCTTTACGACATGAGAGAGAACAATATGTTGCCATATGACTAGCAAAGAAGCATCAACAACATCAAAAGGGGAGACCATCATAATCCATTGTGAGTCCATGGCCTATACCCAACCATGAGAACCACATCTCTAGGAAGATGCATGGAGATATTAATGTCAACGAAAATGCATGCAAAGGTAGATAGACCCATGGCAGTTGTGGTATCATCCACCTTTAAGAAAAGGCCAATATTGTTCCCTATGGCCTCAAAACAAGAGTTCTCCCAAAAATGAAAGGAAAGATTAGGAAGACGAACCCAAACTAGACACGCATTTAGTGGTTCTATAAGAGGGTTGAAGTAGATTGTCTAAGGTTTGGCAGAAAGAGTGAGTCCCAAAGCTCGGAACTATTATGTTGCTCACAAGGTATGATTATAAATAAAAGTATAGCACTACCAAAACAAAGATCCCCCAATAAAGAAAATTGCTAAGATTACATAGCACAAAGCAATGTAATACTCAAAGGAACTACTAGTGCACAATAATTTAACATTGAGAAAAAGCATAATGCATGTTGTAATATCAATAAGAGATCTATCTTCTAAATTTTGAAGAAATTCTCTAAATTTAACACAATCAACAAGAGAATTAGAATAAATATAGTTAAAAAGGAAATGAACACCATTGTAATTTTGTTTTTGATCTTTTGATTTGTAATTTTTTCTAGAAATAAGGAAATTTAACATTTTTGTCATGTTTAAGTTTCCATATTAGGATTTGAGGTAGAAAGAGCAATGTTACAAATCCTAAACTATATCTAGTGACTTTGTATGAGGATCTATAAAGACCTTTTTTCCTTGTTATGTTATTCCAAGACCTTGTCCACTATATCCTTGTTTAGAAGTAATGTCATGTCCTACATTATAATAAGCTTTTAGTTGAGAGGGTGGAAGACTTTCATCTTTAGGCTCATAAAAGGGTGTTTTGTAAGGATGGGTAGGAGGTTTGAGCTCTTTAGGGAGATTGTGAAATCCTATCATCATTAGTCACATCCACTTTTGGTTGGGAAGAAGAAGGCTCATCTAGGTCGTTAGCCTTAATGTTATGTTAGGAGATAGATCATGAATACAATGCATAACATCATCTTGATTTAAAATGTTTTGATTGCGAAGATAAGATGTAGGAGAATAAAAAGGTTCTAGGGAAGTATTTAAACATACATGCTTAGTCTCTTGCACCAAAGTGCCTTTGTGAGGAGAGGACCTATTACTCTCTAAAGTGGTATTAGTAGGAATAGTATAAATAAGAGTATGGATTCTATCCTCATTGACAAAAAATGACCTAAGAGAGGTACTAATGTTGTTCATTTCAATATCATCATTTGGATTACCACTTTCTACAAAAGCTCTTATGAGATCTACATATTACATGAATTTGCTTAAGAAAATAATGATGTAACATGTCATATGGATAAAAGCTTTGAGAAATTATCTACAAGAAGGAAATATTTTTGAAATTCTAATGATGTCGTATGTAAGAGTACCATGAATGAATGCAAGTAACATGAACTGAAAAATAGTCATTATTTAACACATGATTTTGGTGAATGTAACTACAAAGCAATGAAATCACATGTGAAATAGCAAAGTAATTCGATTTAGTAAATTTCATTATGAAAAAATACACCCAAATTAGATCTACAAATCAAAAGTATGGAAGAAAAATCAGGCTCGCCCAAAATGGAAACATAATGAACCTAGAATTCAACATACATAAAACATAGTAACGATATTATATAAATATAGATTGATGTAATGCATACAAACCAGATCTAGACATCCAAATCAAAATTAAAGGAAATGTAAGATATAAATATAGATTCATGCAATGCATACAAATCAAATCTAGACATTCAAATCAGAATTAAAGGAAATGTAAGATGTGTCAAGTTCATCAAAATGTAAGGTGAGGAATTAGGGTTCACTAGCTCGCATAAAACAAACTAGGAAGCTTTTGCCTATTTCCTTCTTACACTGGAAGGAAGTTGTTCCCCTAGGCTCAAGAAGGCTTAAGTGCTAAGTGGATGCAATGATTCCTCGTTGTGGGGGACAATGACTATGCAATTATAATTGAGAAATGCAAGATCTAGGGCTAGATAGGAAGAGAAAATGGTTTTATGTATCCACAAGTTGACTAGGAACCGATAGACCATTTCAAGAGGCGAATATAGTAAACACAAACTATAACTAACATGTAGTCCAAATTTTAGGCTGAAGTGGGAGGACTAGGGCAACCTGGTCCCCTTGTACTTGGACTAGGGCGACTTGGTTACCTTGTTCTTGGCAGTTTTTAATTCGATGACTTGCAGACTGTAGCTCTCCTCTTGATTCATATGTATCTCTTTTTGCGCGTCTACCACATGTACTTGCACACAGAAAAGAGGGCAAATGTTGAAGGAGTTTGCATTAGTCTAACCAAGTCAAACCACAGCTTGGGAATTAACCTTAAAATTAAAATGACTTATACTTGAAAGGAAAGTCTACTGATATGTAACGAAGGCTAGATCTGAGAATTATGAATGTTGTACACCTTGAAAATGTAATGTTCTTTGAATATAATCACAAGTCTTGATACAATAACATGACTCCACAAAAACCTAAAAGGAAATCACCAAAGCCATGCTTGGATAAAAGGTTGTTGAAGCTTGCCACAATGAAGAATATGGTGGGATGAAATCTCTTAATGCTTGAAAACTTGCTTGTGAGTGTTAAGGAATGTAGCTTCATTCAAATAAAATCATTGTTATTGAATTATCAAATCGATATATATGTAATAATAATAATATGTATTATAATTACTATATATATCCATATAATTTTATATAAGTGGATTATTATCATATATATATATATATATATATATATATATATATATATATATATATATATATATATATATATATATATATATATATATATATATATATATAGTTAAATAATTAATAAAGATTAATGAATAGACATGTCTCTTCTTATCATTGTCTTGTATAAGTACAAAGAGATCGATGCATTTGGAAAACATAGACAATATAACAATGCCATTACATTTGCAATCGATCACAAAAATAACAGTGAGGACTTGAAATGTTAAACTGAAGTTTAGAGCTCCAACTTACTTGAGTGTGTTGATTGTAGATTTCAAGATGAGGGAGGGAAACTTACCTTTATACCTCTCCCAACCATTTCAAGGTGTAAAACTCAAAGGGAGCCAATGCAAGCTTAAAATCCCCAATAAATTAAAGTTACCATTACATGGGTTCGATTTGGGACCAAACATCGGGGAAGATGCGACTTGGTCGCCTTGTTCGGGGAATGGAGCAACCAACTCGCCTTATTCATCCCAATGAGATCCCAAATTGGGACCAGAGGTCCTGTTTGGAAAGAGAGGATGCCAAAATTATATGTGGAATTGGGTTGGGGTGAACAGAACTAGATGCAAGAGGCCATACATACTAAAATAGGATCTAGATAAGCGAGAAATCACATAGGTATGCAATTTATGAAACTACAAGGAAAGAATGACAAACATAAGAAACATATGAACTCTCTCTTCCACTTAAGCTCTACATAATCCATTATCAAATGGTACAAGCTCTTTCTACAAGAAGATATAACACCACTTGAAAATTTAAATACTCATTTTCCTATAAACACCCTTGCCTAAATAAGGAAAGTAATAAAATCCCAAAGATGAACCTCCTCCAAAATCAATGGTTGGGTTCATATTTTGCTTCATTCTCCAAAGCCTCATTTACTTGCCATTTTAATATCCAACTTCAGCCCATTCCCTTGTAGCATTACCCACAAACATGGGATATCCTTCTACATTCATGTTCTACACATTATGAGTAGTAGTCACCACTATCCTTGCAGCATCCAACTTCACTATTCATTCCAATCCTTTAAAAACGGGACCCTCCATATTATACCTCCCTTATGAATCTTTGAGAGCAAATACTCCATCAACATTACCTTCATTTCCTTGATATCCACTATCTAAATTGAATTTTACAACATTATTAAAAGGAAACCCACTTCTTACCAATAAACACTCATTTATTACGATGATTGGACATGTCCAAGTGTTTGGGTTCAGTTGGATCAAATGTTGGATTTTATTATAGAGACCCAAGTCCAAATCCCCAAAAGGGCATGTATTCTGCACTGGCTCTTGATCTTCTGTTGTTGGCTTATATTGTGGATTTCTAGGTTGCAACCTTAGGTATTTCATTGTTGGCTTCTAATATGGATATCTAAGTGTTATCTAATGTTTTGATTAAGTAAAAATAGGATTTGAAAGGTCTCGAAACCTTGTACATAAGCATCAAAAGATAAAGCATTGAAAGACCATAATACAACTGTGGTGCCCCACCAAACAAGCCAAAGGATCCAACCAAAGATCCTACCAAAAAGAACAACCCAAACGGTCACAGCAAAGGGTGATCAAGATTTACATTTTTGCCCATCCTTGTTTGAACGTAAGTTCATATCAAAAGGAGTGGAGGATTTAGATTTTTTTCCTTTAACTGTTGTCCATCCATCCTCCACCTTTTCAACATCCTTCTGCCAAGCCCCAGAAGAGCAAGAAGAGCCCACTAAAGGGCATGTCATATCAGATACCACAGAAGGGATAGGAATATCACCACGGCCAGAGACAGCATCAACGATCTTGACCGGGACAGCAGTAGCGACACCAGAAGGGGCAGCAAAAAAGGACTGAACCAAAGCCGCATCATAGCCGGCATCTGTAGCATCAAAGACAACATCAGAAGCAATAGAGGCATCCATAGAAACTCCAGCCAAAGCATGATCAGTCTGAGGAGAGCAAGCAATTGAATCCCCAACCTTAGAGACTTTGCGAACCATATAATGGTGGTTAGAATCCCCCAACCACCACGTAGGCAATTTCTTCAATTTGACCTTATCAGATAAACATCGCGCAGCAAGATGGCCAGTCATGTGGCACTTCCTACACTTGAACGGGATACCCTCATAATCAAGAATCTGAGTCCAAGAGCCCAAAGAAGCCAAAGTTATCTTCTCAGGAAGACCCTTGGAAACATCAACCTCCACAAGAATTCGAGCATATGTCGTCTTAAAAATTTCAGAGGATTCTAAATCAACTATTTGGAAATCCCTAATAACCTCACCCACAAATTCCAAAACCTAATCCAGCCAAAGATGAAGAGGGAGATTCGGCAATCTTACCCATAAGGGTATTTTGTTAAAGGATTCTGAAAGAGGGTCAAACCCCAAATACCACAGTTTGGCCATCTGGGTAAAACGCTCCTCCCAAGTGAAACAACTATTACATAATATAGTTTTCATATCTTCAGCATTTTCAAACTTTACAATAAAAAAACCACTTGCCACAGCGTATATCTGAACAGCATCTATTAAAATGGGTTCCCAATGCTTGGAAATCCAAGCATGCAAATCAGAAAAAGAGGGCCAAAAACCCCTAAAACGGAAGATAGCAACATTGGAGGAGAAGTCAACTACAGTTTTTGAAATCTCATCAACTGTATCATTATCAAGATTAACCAAAAGGAGTTTACTTACATAAACAGGTTGCACAAGAGGAGAAGACTGAGATCCCCCCCTACCAGCAGAGGCAGGCCCATGAATACCAGAAGCAGACGCAGCTAACCCCAAAACCCCTGATGAACCACACCCACTCAAAGGCCCAAGCCCAGATGCAACAACAACCGAACTAGACGGCAGGGTGGATGCAGCAAGACTAGGGACGAGGATGGAGCAAGACCAGGGACGAGGATGGCAGCTGATCCAAACGGCTGGGAAGAGGCCGTAGACACAAATCCACGCCCACCTGCAACAGACCCAAACGGCAGGGCTGAGGCATGATTCAAAAAAAATTTAGTGGGAGCAGTCGCAAAAGCCATAGAGGATGCAAATAAGTATTAATCTTATTAGCCCTTGTATTAATCTTATTAGATAAGGATGTTATCTAATGTTAATGCTCAAAAGGAGATAGGTATTAATCTTATTAGCCCTTGTAAGGAGCAGTTGGTCTTGCTAGAACCTTATAAAGAGATAAATTTGGTTTCATTTGTTCCTACTCTCTATTAGGGAACAACGTTAATGGAATAGAGAGAATTCCTTACTGCAAATTCAATGAAGTATCCCAAAAATCTCCCCCTTAATTTCAACCACTAAAGGATTCAGCACAAAAGAATGATATTTTCTTTCGACTTGGCCAACAACTCTCATGCTTCAAAGTCAAGAGGTGGAAGACATCTCCACAAATTTCCTCATCGTAGTGATATTCACAATTGATGCATATATAAAACATTGACAATATAAAAAAAATGGAAAATAATTTGTCAATAACTAGGTCATTATTGATTGATAGTTTCAATCATATAAATTTAAACTATTAAAATTAAAGCCGATGAAGAGTATGAGTTGCATGAGCAGAATTTTTGTCATCATTGAATTACGAAATTGTTTTTTGATTCATAGAACATTGAAAATATTCAACCTTGATGCCTCCAGCTTCTTGCTTGGTGCCTCACTGCATACCAACATGAAATGCCCTTGCATCCAGTTGCCGATGTATGGTTTGGTCAAAACTTAAAGATAGACCTCCACTATACTGTAAAGTCTTGATGCTAGCCCAGCATTTAATTCTAATTATCGAAAATTGTCATCTAAATATTTCAAAAGATATTTGCCTATTTCTACCAGTTTCTATGCAAAAATAAAAAAATAATAAATAGGGCAACCAATTCACTTGATCGAAATCAAAGCTAGATGGTTGTTTTGCAACTATCAAACTACGCAAACAAACATATACATTAGCCAACAGATCTTTCTCATTATAATTCAAATGTATTTACAACCATCAAATACGCACGTACAAGTACTTGCTTAAAAATGTTTTCAATCCATAGGTAGAACAATTTTCTTGTGAAATGCACTTGTGTGGAATTTATCAGCCTAGCTTTTTACAGCAAAAAGAGTCTCCAAATGGCTCTTTTGTGGAATAACCTGAGTTTTGGTATTTGTTCGTATATTTGATAGCTCAAAAATAGATACAAGAAACCCATGATAGTAAATACAATAAGGAATATATAAGAGGGATTTATGAGAATAAGTATCAAATCACTGTAGGTAAGAAAAAATAAAAGTAAACAGGGTATACTGATTCCTTCAAAGAGAGATCGAAAGTAACTACAGTCAAAACAGTGCCTCTTACTTTTGCATACCCAACTGACATTGACATTATATATTGATTTTCTTTCAGTAGAAGGTGATCCAAAACCCATATTACATAATCATATATGCTCTGGCAAGCATCTTCTATGATTTCCCATGGAAATACAACAATTGATGTCCATGTCATTGACACATGCTTTGTAAGTAGACAAATAAGATGTTCATTAGACAACAACATTTGTTTTTCTTACCGCTGAGATGACTTGAAAATTGTCTTCTGCAAGTACTCCAATTCAGCTATGCTCTCTTTAATATCATCAAGAGCGCGGTGTGTCTTCTTCTTAGCAGGAGCATTTTTAGCATCTAAATAGTAAGCAGGAAAAAATATTTAAGAGATAAACGCCAGATTTCTACCCATACACCATTCAGTCTGCTAGATTTCCAATGTAATCAGATTCGGCTTCAATATAACCAGTTCTCGTCTAAAAATACTTATATAGTAATATGTCATACCACATAGAGATTAATTTAATAAGTGTGACTACAATTAATGCCAAAGATTAGGTATTAGTAACCATGTTGGTCCCACAATAAAATAATGTAACTATAGAAAATACACAAGATAAAGAAAAAAGGGAGTAAGAATAATTGGTGCCATACCTTTTGGATACCAGCGAAAACACAATGCCTTGATGCTACTAACATCAACAAGTATATGCGAAAAAAATGCTGCCAGGTTTGGCATGTATTTCTGCAGAGAAAGACCAAGCAATGAGCGGAGTTATGCATGTGAAAGAATAGCATAGCGTACAGCTTATGGCATATCAGATTAATTAGAACAGAAAATAGCTTTCGACGCCTGAAAAAGAAAAGCCTACACTTGAATTGCAGGCTGGTATTTGACTCTGTTCTGTGAGGCTGTGTGCGCCCACCTCCCCAAAATGGGCCAGGGACAGGGACACGTACCTAAGACCCACCATCACCTGCAGGGGGAACATCCCAAGGGCACCTCCACCACCCCACCGCCCCCATGGCAAGTACAAATGGTTGACCTCAGAAGAAATTCAAATAAGGAATATTTACACTGTAATGGAGGCAAAATAGAGTCTAGACTATTAAAACAGCTGTTATTGTTTTTGTTTACTTGGACATACACTCTCTTATCTTAACTCTAGGAAGTTGGTGATCAAATGTTTCTCAAATTGTACATTACCAACACCTAGGATTAACAGAGAGTGAAGGAAGTGATGAGAGTGTGGTGCTAGATAATGTTATCAAGTTTTCATAAATATTTGTCAGTTTCTGCTGACTCCTGTGAAGAGTTTCGAAAAACAGACAAGAAAATAAATAAAATGATTCAAGAATGAAGATATTTCTCTCTACAACTAAGGAACCCTCATCATTTAGAGAGGTTTGATTCCCCAGCTTCACCACTAGTTACATGAAGAACAAAGATTTATTTTATAACATAAAATATTTATTAGTTTAATAATTATTAATACTAGATATATAAATGGCCCCTCCAAGAGGAAGGCTAGAACTTAATTTTGATAGGACCTTCGGTGTAAGCTACATTATCAGAGATGATGCAGGAATCCTCATTTGTGCTTTATCCAAGAAGCTCAAACACGGTATAAATCATGAGGCCAAGATGGAGGCCTAATATTCTATGTACAAAAGCATGGTTTGCAGACTTGCCAAGTACTCAGCAAAACTCGCCAAACTTGCGAGTCTGCCTTGCAACTGTGGCGAGTCGACCAGGCTTGCAAGCCAAGTCTCAGCAAGTCTGGTCGACTACTCAGCCAAATCTAGGCAAAGAACTCACCAAGTCCCAAGCTCAAACTCAAGGGTCCTAGGGTCGGACTCCCAGATTCCTACCAGCTGTGTTCTAACCCAAAAAACTTCATTTTGTTAACATTTTTGGCTCTTTTTTGTCCATTCAACCGAGCGAAACAACCTTACAATAACAAGGAAACAAGAGGAGAAGATAAGTTTTTTGGACAGAGGGTAGTTCAAACCATCAAATAAGTAATTATAATTTTGATTTTCTTTTTTCTTTTTTTCTTAATTTGAAAATCAAAAAAACTTGAAAAATTAGGTGAAATGCTGTCAAAAAAAATTCTGTTTCCCCTCATCCCTTAATTCCTAACACTTTTACCTTGTTTTTGGATTCTATTTATTTTAAATGAATGCTTATCATTTTTCTTGTTGCTGGTTTTTTGCAAAACCTTACTTTTTTTCATGTTAAAACAACAATGGCAACTTCAAGTTCAACACAAATGAGTGGCAAATAAGATCCTGCATGGAAAGTATGGGATACTGGGAGCTATCAAGGGCCAACTCACTTGTCTTGAATGCAAGCAGTCTATGAAAGGTGGAATTAATAGATTAAAATACCACCTTCCTAAAATACCTAGGCAAAATGTGAAGATATTCCCCACGTGGTTTGAAGAGATTGCTAGAAAGATCAATGCCCTACTTGCTGAGCATAAGATGGAAAAAACTGAAAACCCAAAAGACAAAGGAAGTAATAGCAATATTGATCAATCAAAATGTATCTAGTTTGTACCCTAATGGATTCTTTTGTTGGCCCAACTCCAAGTTCTCATCTATTGGTGAGAGTCATGAGGGTTCTTTCTCTACTTCTGGCTAGATTCCTTCGTCATCACCGAATTTCTTTGTTCCAGGCAATGCTCTAGGAGCACAACCCTTACTTGAAGGTACCTCTTGGAATAAAGAAAAACATTATGAGGCTAGAATGGCAGCGGCAAACTTTTGGTACTATAATAATTTACCTTCAATGTGGCAAGCAGCTCATATTGGGAAGAGTTGGTAAATGCATTGACAGTTGCAGGTAAGGGGTTAAGACTCCAACAGCTAGAGAATTGAGTGGGCCATTACTAGAGGAAGCAGTAAGAAATACATGAGTTGTGGTTGATGATCAAAAGAAAGTATGGCGAACAAAAGGCTACAACATCTTATCAAACAAATGGAAAAATGGATGGAATAGGACTCTCCTTAACTTTTTAGTGGCTTTTGATGGCACATTGGTGATCTTGAAACCTACAAATGCCTCACATGAAGTCAAAAATGTTGAGACTTTGTACAAATTATTGGATGGGGTGATCTAGGAGGATGGGTTATGAATGTCATCCAAATTATCACGAACAATGCAATTGCAAATGTAGCTGTAGAGAGACTTATTATGGAAAGGCATCCTACTATTTAACGGACTCCTTGTGCTGCACATTCTTTGGATTTGTAGTTAGAGGACACTGGGAAGATCAGATAGGTCAAAAGTGTGGTTGAAGATACTAAACAGGTTACCAAACTTATCTATAACCATACTTGGGTCCTTTCTTTGATGTGAAAACGCATGAACGGAGAGGATCTTGTGCAACCACGAGTGACACGATTTTCTAGCCGCTTCTTCACTTTGCAAAGCATTTTTGCAATAATTCCTTGTCTCAAGCAAATGCTTGTCTAATGCTTAGTTGGCATCTCCACATTCCAAAAAAGATGAAGGGGAGCAAGAACAATTTTTTAAGAGATCTTGTCTATAAAGTAAAACATCCAAGGCTTGAAAGTGCTACCTTGTGGTTCTCCCATCACTCTATTTAGCATCACAATAAGATCACCAATATCTTCCTTGAAGTCTGATATAGTCAGCTTGATCAACTTCAAGATCTTGGAATAGTGACTCCATGGCTCAATCATGCTTTCATCGTTCATTCTCTTAGCACATGCATCCACTTGATCATTATAGTGCTTCAAAGCTTTCTCTTTGGTGATAAAGGTTCCCTCCTCGTGAGATGGTATGTTGAAGGCAATCATGATAGCCTTTTACGATAGCACAGTTATAATCCTCTTCTTCTCTTTCCCATACTCGATTGTCTTCTTTTGAGGGTTGTAATTCTTTGCACATCCAAGAACCAATTCGGTGCACTGCAAGGTAGGAGGGAAGGCGACTAGTTGAACTATCTCATTCTTCATCATCATCCTGGCCATCCTAGAAGTTGGATCTCTACACATCCTCTAGAGAATTGCATTGCTGAGGTTGTTATTAGATTTCTTGAAGAGAAAATTGTTACAAGGTTTGGATGTCCTTATGCTTTGGTTTGTGATAATAGTTCTGCATTTGCTTCATTGAAATTTTCTAACTAGGCTTTTGATCATGGGATTACTTTGAAATTTTCATCTAAATACTATCCCCAGGGAAATGGCCTAGCAGAACCAACCAACAAGAACAAACTGTCATAAATAAGATTTTAGAAAACAACCCAAGAGATTGGCATACACAATTGAAATTCGCTTTATGGGTGGACAAGACAAGAGACTCCTTAAGAACTTACCCTTACAATCTAGTATACAGACAAGACCCAATCTTCCCAGTCCAACTAAAAATTCCGACCTTGCAGTTTTTGCAAGAATGCTATGACAATGAGAATAGGGTCCAAGCAAGATTGTCTCAACTGATGCAACTAGATGAGAAGAGAGATGAGGCCTTAGACAAATTCGCAAAACATCAAGGGGTAGTGAAGAGGCGGTTCGATAGGCAAGCAAGGATCAAAATATTTAGGATTTCTGACCTAGTTTTGTATTGGGATAAGGCACATGAAAAATGAGGAGACCACGACAAATTTGACAAACTGTGGAAGGGTCCATATCAGATTTCTGAGATTCTGGGGGAGAATGCTTTCAAGCTGGAAACGTTGACTGGAGAGGATGTCCCATTGCCCATCAATGGGCAATTCCAGAAGCATTACTTCCAAACCTAGGAATTTTCTTGCACTCTTACTGTACATAGTTTCGGAAGTCTTTGGAGTCGGATGCTTGATTTGCCTTGAGTCAGTTGACTAAGATTTTTTAGTGACTCTTGTCTTAGTCTAGAGGGTGTCAATTTAGTTTGCTGGTTAGTTTTAGTTCTTAGCTTAGTTGTCTTTGTTAGTTTGCTTTATTTAGTTGTTTTGGCTTTAGATTTGCTTAGGATCCCTTGATCCTAGTAGTTTAGTCTTCTTTAGGTTTTAGTTGTTATAGGTTAGAGTTGTAGTGTAGGTTTCCTTTGCTTCAGGAGTTTAGGTTGCAAAAGGATCTTGTTTGTAACTAAGGTTATGTATGTCAAACTCATACTTTTGGTATACTCGGGCTGGATTTGTTCAGTTCATTTCTTGAATATCTCTTACGAGGTTTCTTGAACTAAAAGTTGTTCCTAATAACCAATGCTTCAAAAAGGATTTGTACTAAATTTGGATTGAGTTCATTGATTGTGTCTAAGGTATCTGAGTCTTTCAATTACAACATTTTACTCACACTTAATTGCTCCGAGCTCTTTAGAAGTTCTCGAAGTGAAGTTGAAACTAGTGAAAATCATACACTTGCTTTAGCACCACTGTGGTTTTCCAAGCCCTCTACAAGCTTCATTGCTTGTAAGCCAAATCAAAATTTGAAAAGAAGAAAGAAAAGCAATATCAAAAGAAAAGAAAGAATGCAAAAGAAAGAGAAATGTGAAAATGTAAAGAAAGAAAGACAATTTGGCTCTAGGCGTGCGAATATCTCTACCGATGCCACTTAATAAAAATCACTAAAGGTAGAGCACTGTTGGTGGTAGATCACAACGATAACCTCGTCGGGGCTATGGACGTCTAACTGGCAGTGAAGCTCTATCCAGGATGCTTTTGGAGTAGGGATATTAAAATAGCTAAGTCCAATGGATCTAAGAAGCTTTTTGGGTTCTTGCTGAGCGGACAATGAATACTTGCACACACATGAGTAACTAGAGATTAATATTCTTAGCTCGATTCATGGTTCCTCCCATTTTGAGTGCAATTCCTAGTTGTTGGATAGGTGAAAGTGGAATTAGCCAAGAGTCCTTGATTCTAAGTAGTTTTATTCTTGAAATGTTCGGGAACATTTCTTCAATGGAGTCACCAGATGTTGTGAGGTTTTCACACCATCACCCCATTGCAAATGGGGATGCCCTATTTTCGCCCTTTGCTCCTATGGTTCAGGCATAGTGACTTAGTTTGGCGAGTTGTCTAGTCAACGAAGGAGTTTGCAAGGTCTAGTCATGGGAAGAGGACTCAAAATCAGTCAAGTTCTTGGGTTTAAATAGAAGAAGTCTTGAGGTCATTTGGGGGGTAACTTGGCACAGTCTAGAGGCCAAATCTCGAGTGGGAGATAACAATCAGATTGAGAAAGGATGACAAAAGGCAAAATCAGATTTCAACGTGAGCAGGAGAAACACCTTCGAACCCAACTTGAGGTGTTGGTTGCAGATGAACCGATAAGTAATAGCGAAGGGCAAGATTGGCCAAGTCACTTGAAGAGAATGAGGGCTGGCAGAACTCCTCTAATCTCGGGAATTCCACCCCATGACAATTCCTCAAAATCAGAAATCTCCGCCCTCATAAAACACCAAAATCTTGGTGCAACCAAACCTCCAAGTTGTGGGGAAAGAAATTGAAAATCAAAGGGACAAAACAATAAGAGTGTGAACCATGAAAAGGGGAGAATTGTGAGCATGGAGAGGTCTGGTCGGAATTCCTCTAATCAGAGGAGTTCTGCCTTAGGAAATTCCCCCAATACCAAAGACTCTGCCCAGCAAAAGGCACTAAACTTTGATGAAGATTAAAGCACCTAAGTGAAGGGAATAATGATTGATGATCAAAATGGTGAAATTACAAGGTTAGGGGAAAGTTTTTTTTGAGGCAAGACTAAGGGCATGAGGTCTGGTCGGAATTCCTCCAATCCTAGGAATTCCACCCATGACTTCCTCAAAATCAAAATTCTCCGCCTATGAAAATCAGCCTCATTTATGAAGGTAAGAACCGAAATTGATAAATGGCTGAAAAGTGAAGGTAAGAGAGGAATTGAGTCAAAAAGGGGTATGAGAGGATGGCGGAATTCCGCTAAATCCTAGGAATTCCACCCATTATTATTCCTCTAATCTTGAAATTTTAGCCCCTATGAGGATAACAAATGTAGATGCAAATTCAATGACCAAGTGTTGAGAGAGAACAAATCGATGAAGAAGAGGTTAAATGATGACAATGGAGCAAGTTTTTAAGCTGAGATGTTGAGGTTGAGTGGAACCAATATGGAAAGAAAATGGTGGAATTCCACCCTCAAGAATTCCTCAATTGCCAAAATCTCTGCCTCCTTCCAACATGAATTTTTTTGCTAGATTTCATCAATTATCATTCAATGAGGCTAATGGCAATGTGGAAAAGTTGAAAAGTGGTAAAGTCTTCAAGGAGAGTTGGATTTTTTTGGATTTTTGTTTGAACCAATATGCTGGAAGGGCAGACCTGGACGGAATTCCTCCAATCTCAGGAATTCCACCATGAGTTTGAAGGCCAATATGGACGGCAAAACATCTTAAACCCCACCCCCTCCCCCCTCCTAGGGTTTTAAGTAGAAAGGGAGCAATGGGAAGCCAAGAGATATCTTGGCAGGATTCCTCTGATTAGAGGAATTCCGTCCAAGATTTTCCTCTAAAAGGAGAATGGTGATTTTGTGAATTAAACTCAATTTAAAACAGGTTGACCTTGAAGGCATGAAAAATCAAATTAAATAAAAGCATTTTATTGGTCAATTGAGAGCAGGTCGGCCTGCCTTGGAGAAGGTGCCCTTTCATGCTAGATCGTCTATAAAAGAAGACAAATTAGATTCATTTTAACATCAAAACAAAACAATTTCTTCTCTGCCAAAAGTCAGTGAAATACTTCCCAATTGGCTGCGATTTTCTTCAGTAAGAAGGCAGCGAATTTATTCTCTCAATAGGACTGCAAATTATTTCCAAGAGCTGGAGTGACAAAGAGTTTGGTGGATCAGCATTAGGAGTGAGATAAGATCTTTTGAGGAGCTGTAATTCTGGGTAAGAGAGGGAGATCTCAAATCTAACCCTTGATGTCCTAATCGAAATTTGAACTTCAAGTCTAATTGAGGAATTGTAATGGCGGGGAGAAATATGTCAGGAGCTAAGGCTGGGAGCTCAAAGAAGGATAAACAAGCTCAAGTGAGAAGGGACACTGTAGAGATGATACCAAAGTCCAGTTTTACCACGAAGAACAAGAAGATTGGAGATACTAATCTTAGGCCAGTCAACATGATCCAAGTGAAGGAGAGGATACCTAGAGATCCAACTTCGAGGATGGCCCGGGTGATGATTAAGAATGGGATAGTTCAAGCAATCACCTTCCCTCCTACCATGGAGTGCACCGAATTGGTTCTTGGATGTGCAAAGAATTACAACCCTCAAAAGAAGACAATCAAGTATGGGATAGAGAAGAAGAAGATTATAATTTTGCTATCAGAAAAGCCTATCAGGATTGCCTTCAACATACCATCTCACAAGGAGGGAACCTTTATCACCAAAGAGCAAGCTTTGAAGCACTACAATGATCAAGTGGATGCATGTACTAAGAGGATGAATGATGAATGGATGATTGAGCCATGGAGTCACTATTCCAAGATCTTGAAGTTGACCAAGCTAACTCTATCAAACTTCAAGGAAGATATTGGCGATCTTATTGTGATGCTAAACAGAGTGATGGGAGAACCACAAGGTAGCACTTTCAAACCTTGGATGTTTAACTTTATAGACAAGATCTCTTCAGAAGAGGTGATGTTTGCATGGGCTAAGATTATCAGTGACAACATTGACCACCAGCTAAGGACGATGAAGGACACCAAGACATTTTACATGACATCGTACCTTGTCTACATGCTGACCATGGTGTTTAAATTCCAAGGATTGGCAAGTTTGGGAAGATGTGGAATTGCCCAAGGAGAATAGTTGGTGCATGAATGCTATCCACAGCTACACCTTCACAATCACAAGAACTTCAAGATTTTCAATGATGCATTTTCCATGAAGGTTGTGAGGCAGTTGCAAGAGGATCCACATGTGAGATTGTCTAAGGAGGCTAAGAAGTTGATTGAGAAACATGGATTGTGGTACATCCAATATCTCAAGTTCACATATATCTGAATACTTGGAAGTACGGTTTGTCCAAGGAAGATCGCAAGATATCCCACGAAAATAATGGTGATCATGGAGGTGACAAGGCAACTAGTGGCTTATGACAAGATTCAAAGGCACAAACATAAGAGAGGAGTTGGGTTTCCATTCAATCTTGGTAGTGAGATTTGTCCATCCCCACCAGCGGCTGAGGCAGCAGATGAGGAATTGGAATACTTCGGACTAGGATTTTACGAGTCAAGAGCAAATTTTGATCCTAAGAAGAAGATCAAAAAAGCATATGGGAATAGATACCTTCACATCCCACATATAGAAGACTATTGGGCTGATGCAAAGGATGATTTGGAAGTCAGAAAGAGGATGTTCTCAAGATTGACAGTGGATATGATTACAAAGTACAAGTGGAAAGGGATCCTAGTTCCTGGTCAGTTAGAGGAAGATGATAACATCACTAGAGGAGATTTCAACACCACTGCAAACCATGAGTTGGAAACAATTGATTGGGAAGATGATAAGGAGGTTAGTCTTCAGACTTCGATGATTCCAGTTTCCCTCTAAAATCAGCAGTGGCTGGATGGGAAGATAGCCAACTTAGCAAGAAGAGGAGTACCTTTGACATATGATAAGATGGAGGAGGTTGAAGAAATTAAAGAAGAAGAATCATCTAGGCAACCTCAAGCATCAAGTGGGCAGCAAGGTGAAGCTAGCAAGAAAAGGAAAAATACTACAAAAGCTCCACCAAGCAGGAATTCGAAAGAGAAGGGAATCAAAGTTGAAGAGCCACAAGCTAAGAGACAGAAACAGACAGCTACTCCATCCAGAGAAAGTGCCACTTCGAAGCAAGGAAAGACTATGCCATCTAAGGGAAAGGAAGTGCATCAAGAGATTTCTTCTGAATCGGAGGACAGCACCAATCAAAGTTCTTCAGGATATTCTCCATTGAGTGCCACCAAGGTAGAAGAAATGCTCTCCCCACAAAATGATAATGATGATGAGATGGTTGATATTGAGAATTCTTCTCAAGATGGACAGATCCCACCTCCAAATGAAGGTCCAAGTGAAGATATTACAGTCATACCAATTGAAAGCCAAAGAAGAGAAGAACCCAACTTGGAATTAAGAGAGTACACAGTGCCTGATTGGTTGTGGGATAAAAGAAAATGTCGATGAGCCTGAACCAATTGAGAACATTGAAGATATTATACAACAGGTCAAGAAAGAGAATCAGCCAGCAAGAAGGGTAGCCAAGGTGATTAGAGATGATTCGAGAACCTGCAAAGTTCAAATAGTCATTCCTAAGGTAAACAAAACAAGAGAGAGCATTCAGCCTCAAGATTATGACGTAGTTGAACACAAGTTGGGAGCTACTACGAAGAAGATAGAATATCAGGAAGCTCAAGATGCTCTTAAGACAATGCCAAACAGAGTGAACAACAAATTTGCAAAGAAGAACAAATACAAGGAGGAAAATAAGAGACTGAGAGCATACTGCATGAATGTCTTCAAACCAATCAAGCAGAGAGATCACACCTTTGTACCACCTCTCACCTTTGAGAGGAGGATATTGATAGTGAAGAAGGTTCAAGGATATCACTTCAAGAAACTCGGGCTGGGATGGAGGAAGTGTTGCACGAAGGAATAGCCTTTCTTCCAAAATTCATCAGGGAATTTCAACCACTCTCAGCACTTAGAGCAAGATTTCATGCTTTTGGCAGCCTTTGGGAAGAATTTCAGCCCATCAAGAATAGGATTATACCTTAATTGCAAGCTATGACACAAATTCCTGAGCAGTTGTTGGAAAGAACTAAGGTGATCAAGGCAGGGGAGAAGAAGGATATGACAGCATGGTACTTTGCCTTAATCCATGGGCAGGCTACTTTGGAAATGATAAGGAATGATAGTGCTCATCTTGGTGTCTCCATATTGAACATGATTGAAGAAGCCATAGGAGTAACAAAGGTCGCCTTCCACTTAGAGGAGAAAAGGGACAAAAATATGAACTTAGAAATTTTGAGGGAAAGATTGAGAGCTCACCTCCGAGGAAAATGGTATCATCGGAAGGAAGCATTTGAGGAGACTTTCATCTCCCAAGCTTCTCATGGCCTCAGCTAAAGACAATGCAGCAAAATGGGAGAAAACAATTGCTACAACTAAACTAAGATGGATTTAGCAGATTGGAGAATTCAAAATACACCCATGCCACCAATGAATGTGGTCAACAATATTGTGTCCAAGTTCAGCGAATTGGCAAAGAAAGAAAGAGACAAAAGAAATAATATTTTGGATGATAATTTGATGTAAGCCTAAGTGGCAAACAATTTTCTCATTGGTTGGTAGTTTAGATGCTTAATTCTGATTGGCTTACCATTTGGTTGGTTGTCCCTATTTTGTAATTTTGCTATTGGCTCATTTTGAGGTGCTTGAATCTTATCAGCCAATGGGGAGGCAACCCTAATTAGGGTTTGTAGGATTCAATTTGGGCCATTGATTCTAATTTAACCTTGGTCGTGCATTGTACTTGAGCTCCCTATATAAGGATTGCTCCTCTCATTTGCAATAGAGATGTTGCAGAATTGTTGCAAAGATAATGCCAAATTTGCTCTACTTTATCATTGTTGTGTTTTGCATGGTGATTAGTTGTGATCAAGTTTAAATTATTGCATGGTTATCTTCATCCTCACTCATAATAGATTTCAATCTCAACTTGTTAAGATAGAATAGAATTTGCTTCATGTAACTTAGTTGAATGAAAGTAATTGTGGATGTTTACTTGATTGACTCGAACTTAAAACTAGGCCACTAGCCTCTTGTTGATTGTAGGAGTGCCTTGTGTGGTGAGCTAGTGATTGAAAGCACTTAACTTCAATTGATATCTAATCTTTCGTTTGCATCTATTGATGAGATTGAGGAGGAATTGTTGATTTGAAAAACGAATTGAATATACCTTAGAAGCTCGCACTAGGTGGGTGCAGTCACTGACAAAGCTACATCTAGTAGAGTCCAAGTCATACATACTTCCTTGAATTCATAGTTAGGACTAGAAGTTAAGTTTAAGTTCAAGTTTGAGAGTTCAAGAGTTAAAAATCAGAAACTATATTTTCATTCCACATTTTGTGAAGCCAATTCTTCAGAAATCCACTTGACAATCTTAATAAACAGGGTAAGTCCCCTTAGTGATTCCAGCAAATCACATCATTTCATTGAGTGACTCTCCACGATAGAAGGAACCTTGAAGTCATTTCATGATCCTACTTTACAAGCTTAGCATAAGAAGTGACCTTATTCAAGAGAGGATTGAGTATTTAGTGTTTCACCTTGAAACATTGGATGTTTGATTCTACATGTAGTGGAATAAAACTCACATCTACAGGTAGCTGTTATTACATGTATTAATAAGATGGTGCCAAATAGTGAGATGAGAAACAAAGTTCTTCGTGAATTGGAGGTGAGATTTACTATATCTTATTTAAGAATTTGGCAATGTTGACTCTCTAGAAACATCCATTTTACATACATAATAGTTAATTTTCTATATTTCATTTGTCTATTCAAGGTCTACAAGGGTACAAAGGGGAGACTCTTCTCTTCACCTCAAGCAATTCAAAGGATAGAAAAACAACCAGGTAAAGATTTCAATTCAATACTACAAGTAGAAATTAGAAAACTGATTCTTATATTTTTTACTTAATTCTTATATTTTTTAAATGTCATTTTGAAGATTTATTGTGGGAGAATTATGGTGGTGCCACGCCAAATCTTCAAAGGCTCGCCATCCATATTTTGTCCCAACCATGTAGTGCTTCTAGGTGTAAATGCAATTGGAGCTTACACGAGCGCATTCACACGAAAAAGAGAAACAGGTTGACCCAGGAGTGCCTAGATAATCTTGTCTTCATTCAATACAACCTTTGCCTTTGAACTAGACAAGTGGAGAACGTTTCACATGATTCCATCGACTTGGATGAGATCAATCCTTATGATGAACGGACTGCAGATGAACAAGATGATGTCCTCCTTACTGATGAAGATCTTGCAAAATTGGAGAGATGAGCAACAAAACAGCATAATTGGATACAATGGAGGAAAACGAAGACACTTTGAAGAAACAAAGAATTCTCACTTTGATATTGTAGAAACTTCTAGTTCAGGGTCTGAAAAATTAAGTTACTTAAAAAGGGAAAGACGAAATTGTAGATTGTGTTCGGTTTTTTTTTCATTGGCATATTATCATATGTAAACAATTATACATTTAAAAAGGTGTCATAAATTTCAAACGGTGAAATTTCAATTTTTAAGAGATTATGGATCGTATGACATGTGTAATGTATGTATTATGACAAATTGATAGTCAAATTAGGCTTTTATGTTGTCTAAATGCATTAACCTTTTTGAAGTGTAATTATAAGGTTTTTGTTTTCCGCAGAATCCATGCTGAGTCTCAAGTCCAAGTCAAAATTTTGGGCTGCTGAATCAAATCCGATTCCGAGTCCTAGAACTATGTACAAAGGGACATCAAGGTGGTACATACTAAAAGTGATTTGTTAAGATGCACTAATGCTCACAAAAAGAAAACTATTACAAATAGGAAGCTGTAGAAATGTATCAATTTGATGTAGAGATGGATAACTTGAAGAAGTATACCTTGGAACACACATTTAGAGAAATAAACAGAACTGCACATTGCTTGGCAAATCATGGAGTTGAACAAACCAAGGTTTCCAAAGTATTCAATAATGATACAGATTGGGAAGACTAGAAACGCATTTGGGAGGTGGGTAAACTCAAGTCTGCAATGTAGCACATTTCCATTTTCAAATCTGAGATCCCTTTATGTATGTAGCAGGATTGGACAATAGTTCCCATGCAACAAAATTTATGAGTTACTTGTTGCATTCAGTTCTATTCGTGACAACTTCTATATACACACCTCTTTTTTGAGCACTACAAATATGGTGTTGCAAATGAATGTGGCCTGTGAATGCCTATGCCTTCTCGAGGTCTCAATGGTGCAAATATGTAGATTGTGTGATGTCGTGCAAGAGGGGGTCATTAAGGCCATTCAACAAGATAATTGGAGCACAATTATGTAATGACAATCATATTCATGATAGGAGACTATACGAGGAATTGATGAAAATGGTTTTGGTTCTATGACGAAAGCGGTGGCGAAAACTCCTTGGCCATGCCTTCATCAAAAAGAAGATACAAGAGTGTGCTAATAATGCAATCTCAGCTTTCAACAAGAAACAAGTGGAAAGAACAATTGTTGGAGCATTCAATGCCACTACCACATGGAAGAACAACAAAACCATCGAGACAATCCAGCTATTAAGAGATGGATTAATTCACAACATGGAAATTTTCAGCTTCTATATTGGAAATCATGCTGATATTCTTTCCCCTCCACAGATGAAGCATGCCTACAAAGTGTTAGAGGGTCTACGTTTTTTGATGCAGTTCAAGAAGCCAAATGAATAACTTGTATACAACTCAGTCTAGATCTAAACAGACGTACTCTTTCTTTTTTTGTTTAAATTATATGAGAGCTATGTAATGTCCCCGTTTTTTCAGTCTTTTGGGATTAGCTTAGTTTGGCGACCCTCATAAGCTAATCAGGTGATCAGAGGGGGTCAGTTGGCAAAACCAGTGGTTGGATTCCATTCTGGAGGTTCTGGTTGTCAAGTTTGCTCTTTGTTTGAGACAGATTAGATGACTTACTATTTATAGTAAGTGGTATTTTGGACATAGCTTGGTTTAGCAAGGCGCCTACACAGTGTCATCAGGTGTTGCAAGATCATTTATCAGGGATCTCCAGTTTGAGAGACTTACTATTCATAGTAAGTCTATTTTTGGCAGATGGCTATTTTTGGCAGGGCAGTTTGAGCTCAGGGCTTTATTGTCAGAAATTAGTTTGTTGCAGTCAAATAGATTCAGTGGCTTCATATTTTAATTGTCGTTATTAAATTAAGTTATTTTAATTTAATAACTTTACGACTTTATAACTTTAATGTTATAAAGTGATGTTGTGATGAAGAAGCTACTTAAGTGAAAAATGTAAAGTTGAAGCTTTTTCAAAAAGCTATATATTCAACTCGAAAAAGCACTTTACATACCATTGATCATTTGATAAAAATTGTTTTGTGAGAGAATTCGACTTTTCTTGGAGGAGCTAGGGTTTGAACTTGATCTTCATTATTGGAGAAAGTTCTACAGTGATTCTTGAGCTTGGTCATCTTCCAAGAGAGAGCTCATTCAGTTCTTGAATGCCAAATTTATTAGCTGTTCATATGCTGTGAGAAGAATCGAAAATGAGGGATTTTATTTAATTTGTTGAAGAGCTGATGGATTACGAAAATGGTGTGATAAGGGTTTGAGTTGGAAGCATTGAAGAAACGTGAACTTCTTCATGATGGACGCACTCTGAACTGGATGCACATGCCAGCGAATTGTAACTTATTTGATATCCTTGGGAATTACAAACAGTGTTGTACAAGACACAGTCAGGGCCGTACCGAATTCTGCCAGAACCATACAGAAGTCAGAGCTGTACAGGTTAACGTGTAGCGGCTGGAAGCTTAGTGCGGAAACAA
Organism: Chamaecyparis obtusa; assembly: GCA_027943335.1. Taxonomy (NCBI): domain Eukaryota; kingdom Viridiplantae; phylum Streptophyta; class Pinopsida; order Cupressales; family Cupressaceae; genus Chamaecyparis; species Chamaecyparis obtusa. Next base: position 1,183,745 of record BSBK01007775.1, on the reverse strand, counting down.
TATTGTTTGCTGCTGCTGTTGTTTGTAGCTTGGCATGAATTGATAGAAGGGAACATCAATTTGCTAATGGGTTGAATGTATAGCTGCTGCTGCCATCGTACATTTGGATGTAATTTATTTACCAACAGCCAAGTTTAAATAAAGGTACCTAAATTAAACACCATTTTAGTGATGAAATTTGATCTGAAGTTAATTGCTAAATTCTGATTTTGTGAGCAGTTCAATAGTTATCAATTGCTGTTGTTAATTTTGAAGTGGTGAAAAATTCAAAAAAACATATATACTTTCAAAAATTACAAGTTGCAAGAAAATTCAAGTCTTTTCAAGAGGTAGTACAAATTTCTATACATTGAGCCAGCAAGGCTCATCACAGTGGTATCAAAGCATTGATCTTGCCATCCTGAAGGGTATGAGTAATTAATTATGGCAAAAAGATTTATATCGAGAGGGCACTATACCCGCAGGGGTAGAAATTCACCACCTCCCGAAGATAATGAACAAGGCCCACAGAATGAACAGACAGGAAATAGGAATAATATCGGGAATGATATTGACAGGGAAGTCAGAGATACTTTCAAAAATATTGCATATGGTCAACATCATGTTGCAACTGTATTGCAACAGCTTTCAAACACTCTACAATGCATTGCATTACCAAGTGATCGTGTTAGAGACAGAGGTGCGCGGAGTGCTTCAGTCAGCTCACACAGGTCACGAGCTGATGACAGGCAAGATTATAGAGCTGACCATACTGGTACTTATGACTGGCCTCTTCGTCCTACTTTCTTGAGGCCAGAGCTGGATGCAATTAGTGTAGAGACAGAGCCAACACCATTTGTCGATGACATGGTGGCACATTTTGCAGAGTGGGATGCTCTCCCTGAGACATTAAAAAGAAATTTGAATTTTGACAAATATTTGACACAAAAGCGTGAGCATTCCAGAGGCAGACCAGCTCCTGACACAAGGCAGAGACTTAGGCAGAATGACCTCAAGTAGGCAACCAGCAAGTTGACATTAGACCACTTCAATGGAAGTGGGAAGACAACAGCTAGAGCATGGGTCCACAAGTTGGATACGTACCTATCACTTTGTCCTATGTCTGAGGAGGGCGCTATACGATTTGTCGTGCTTCATTTAGATGGGGTAGCTCATGATTGGTGGTATCATGGGTTAGTGTCTCTGCATCATGTTCATATTGTGGAGTACCAGGAATTCGTAGATAGACTAATGGAGCGGTTTGACAAGAAGGATCCTGAAACTTACTTCAAAGAGTTAGCTCAGTTGAGACAGACAGGTGGCCTTGAGGCCTTTATCAGTGAGTTTTAGCGCCTATCAGTTATGGTATATGGCATCTCTGAGAGGAGAGTCATGTTTTTCATAGAGGGTTTGTCTGAGCCGTATAGTGTTAGCAATTTAAGTTGTCATTAGTGTAAATTAGTTGCAAATACCATTCCCACCGGTAGATCACTTATCTTTGAATATATGCATCAGTAGACTAGAAACAGAGTGTATACAACCGGTAGACTAAACAGAGGAGATACACCGGGATATACCGATATGCATAACAGGGATGGACCGGGTATAAGAGTATACCGGTCAAAACTGCATAAAGATCTGCACCGGATTCTACGGAGCAATTTGAGTTAAAATTGGAATATGCGGAGCACCCACCAACTAGAACTATTGTTAGCTTTTTAACAGGAGTTAGCTTTTATTTCTACACAAATGTTTTTCAAGGTAAACGTCAGATCGGAACACAAAGCTTAACTGCTAGTTGCATAATTTAATGTTGAGTTTACAGCCTAGCGGTTCTATGAGTTAAGGGTTTCATTAAGGTAAACTCTTGTATAAACACAGGTCATAGGACGCAAGAAAGAATGTTGTTGATAGTTGTTGAATACACAAAGCAGAGGAGAGATACCTTCTGAGAGAAGTGCTACAGGCACAGAGGTGAGAGGCAAAGAGATCAACAACCATGCAGAACCGGGAAAGAGATCAACAGGTATGATCTAATCAGACAATCAATGTCAATAAAAATCATTTCTTTTATAAGGTGTGAAAGCATATTGAAATCCCTCAATCAGGGTGGACCCTAATCGGTTCTTTGTAAAAATCCTTTAATCGGGTAACATCTTTGCTGATGTTGAAAGTCCTTTAACCAAGCAATTCCTAACAGAGTTAAGATCTTAACCGATCTTCTATCAAATCCCTTAACCGGGTAGCACTCTAACAAGTGCTTTGTAAGCTCCTAACAGAGCGCCTTCATTCTGCAGTAGTGAAGTTGTGAGCTCTGTCTCACCGTGGTTTTTTCCTTCTAACCGAGGGTTTCCACGTATAAATACTTGAGTTGATCTGTGTGATTTTGTTTATGCTTGTGAATGATTGTTTAGATTCTGCTTATCTTGGAAGAATTATTAAACAAGTGTTGAATTGTAATAGAAATAGGATTTACTGATTCACCCCCCCCCCCTCTCAGTAACCGGTTAGGAATAACATATAGAGGGTGGGTTAAGTCCCCGGATCCACCTACCTTGCGAGATGCTATGAAGAAGGCAAGGAATCTTGAGCCTTCTGTTTCACGGGGCAAGTCTACTCCTAGTCCTACTATTCCTCCTGCAGATGAGGTACCTCCAGTTGTTGACAGGAAGAAGTCTGCAAGTAGACTTGATGATGCCACGCGAGAGGATTTGAGGAGGTAGCTTTGCTATTGGTGCAAAGAGCCTTATGACACAGAGCATTCTTGTACTATGAGGCCAAGGCGAATCACTCTATGTGGGTTTATTCTGGTGAGAGTGAGGCTGAGTCTTCTCATCAGGCTGTTGGTTTTGATACAAAGGAGCGGAGAGTTACTCCAGAGTTTGGTCCTAATGCCAAACTATCTCCGATTGTGTTGTCCACCTTTGTGCCACTTCCTTCTACTTTCCGATTGAAGGGATTAGTGGAAGGAGAACCTTGTGTTGCTATGTTGGACACTGGAGCCACGCACAACTTTATTCATGAGCGAGTTGTTAGTCAGTGTGGGCTTTAGGTAGAGGAGTTTGCAGGGTTTAGAGTCAAGGTAGCTGATGGCTACAACTTTACCTGTACCAGGCGCATCTGTGATCTCTCCTTGTTTCTTGGTGATTATGAGCTGATATTTGATTTCTATGTGTTTGATTTGGGAGAGATGGATGTGGTTTTAGGGATGCAGTGGATACAGGAGATTAAGGAGTTTTGCCTTAACGTGAGCCCGATGCAAATCAGATTTGGGTACCAGGGCAGAGAGTATGTATTGTCGGGCCTTGCTGAGGGGAGTCTACGCACTATGTCTTTTTGTGCAGTAGATAGTGCCGATTCACGAAGACATGAGTCCATACAAGTAGAGCAGACTACACATCATGTCTCTCAAAGTTCGTCATTTTATGGCTCAGATCACCAAATGGGTGGTGTTCACTTTGTGAACAATCCCTTATTTGATGTGGATGTCATTATGACTAATGACAATCCACTGTTTGAGCTTAGTGATGATCCCTTACGAGTGTTGTACGATCATGATGTTGATGACGTTTGGGATCTGATTTGTACACCTGGTTATCAGGTAGATTACACAGGAGGTCAGTCAAGCCTAGCTGAGCGGTTTACAAGGATGTACACGGTGAGGAGTGTTTACAGTTTTACATTCGATCCTCACGTACAGGACATCTATCAGTCACACTGTTCTTCAGTGCATCCATTTGATGACTGGTATGATGATTTGGTTAGCTCGAAGACTGGGAGCAAGTCCAATCTGTTGGTTGAGTTACTCCCGTGTGAGTTACTCTTGGTTGAGTTTCTCCCATGTGATGATCCTATTGCAGCATCTTCAGTTTGGGTGTTGGGTGCAGTTTTCCAGTTACTGATGTTGGTACTGTTGATTTTGATGATTTCTTCACGGGAGTATGGGGTTGATCGGGACATTACTCATGACCATCCTTGGGATCTGGGTGGACTGTGATGTTGCTTGTTTTTCCTGATTGCTTGAGGACAAGCAATCTTGGGAAGGGAGGACTGTAATGTCCCCATTTTTTCAGTCTTTTGGGATTAGCTTAGTTTGGCGACCCTCGTAAGCTAATCAGGTGATCAGAGGGGGTCAGTTGGCAGAGCCAGTGGTTGGATTCCATTCTGGAGGTTCTAGTTGTCAGGTTTGCTCTTCGTTTGGGACAGATTGGATGACTTACTATTTATAGTAAGTGGTATTTTGGGCATAGCTTGGTTTAGCAAGGCACCTGCACAGTGTCATCAGGTGTTGCAGGATCGTTTATCAAGGATCTCCAGTTTGAGAGACTTACTATTTTTGGCAGATGGCTATTTCTGGCAAGGCAGTTTGAGCTCGGGGCTCCATTGTCAGAAATTAGATTGTTGCAGTCAAATAGATTCAATGGGTTCATATTTAAATTGTCGTTATTAAATTAAGTTATTTTAATTTAATAAATTTATGACTTTATAACTTTAATGTTATAAAGAGATGTTGTGATGAAGAAGCTACTTAAGTGAAAAATGTAAAGTTGAAGCTTTTTCAAAAAGCTATATATTCAACTCGAAAAAGCACTTTACATACCATTGATCATTTGATAAAAATTGTTTTGTGAGAGAATTCAACTTTTCTTGGAGGAGCTAGGGTTTGAACTTGGTCTTCATTATTGGAGAAAGTTCTACAGTGATTCTTGAGCTTGGTCTTCTTCCAGGAGAGAGCTCATTCAGTTCTTGAATGCCAAATTTATTAGTTGTTCATATGCTGTGAGAAGAATCGAAAATGAGGGATTTTATTTAATTTGCTGAAGAGCTGATGGACTACGAAAATGGTGTGATAAGGGTTTGAGTTGTAAGCATTGAAGAAACGTGAACTTCTTCATGATGGACGCACTCTGAGCTGGATGCACATGCCAGCGAATTGTGGCTTATTTGATATCCTTGGGAATTACAAACAGTGCCATACAAGACACATTCAGGGCCGTACGGAATTCTGCCAGAACCGTACGTAAGTCAAAGCTGTACGGGTTAACGTGTGGCGGCTGGAAGCTTAGTGCGGAAACAATATTGTTTGCTGCTGTTGTTGTTAGTAGCTTGGCATGAATTGATAGAAGGGAACGTCAATTTGCTAATGGGTCGAATGTATAGCTGCTGCTGCCATCGTACATTTGGATGTAATTTATTTACCCACCGCCAAGTTTAAATAAAGGTACCTAAATTAAACACCTTGTTAGTGATGAAATTTGATCTGAAGTTAATTGCTAAATTCTGATTTTGTGAGCAGTTCAATAGTTATCAATTGCTGTTGTTAATTTTGAAGTGGTGAAAAATTCAAAAAAACATATATACTTTCAAAAATTACAAGTTGCAAGAAAATTCAAGTCTTTTCAAGAGGTAGTACAAATTTCTATACATTGAGCCAGCAAGGCTCATCACAAGCTACCCACTTGGTAGAGCTTATCTATCATGCACGCACACACACACAAAAGAGGGTTCACATCTACTGAATGCAATTATAATCCCAAAAAAATCATTTAATGCCATCGATAAGATTTATCTATACAAATGCATAAGATTCTAGTTTTTATTAAAAATTCTACAAAAACTTAATGTTTTACCATCTAGAATTTATTTATTTTTTCAAACAATGGTAAAGATTTGTTGCATATCGAGGTAGTGTACGCGGGTGAGATAACAACTGCCATGACAACCATAGTTACAAGACTCGGACTCAGCAAGCATGTTTCAAGTTGGACTCAAACTCGGTTAAAAAAAATTGGCAAAAACTCAAAAAAAGTGAAAAACTCAAGAAATTTAGAGATATTTTAAGAATTTAAAACGTGTTTCATGCACCCTTTATTAAATAAACCTTAAAGACGCAATAACAAGTGTGCATCAATCACATAAGTTTAAATGCAAATTATAGCTATAGGAAATAACACACTTAGATATATAAATATTGACAAATATATACAAAACTCGTGGAATATGAAATCCATGACATCAAAACAAATATGGCTCAAAGGAGGTTGCATTACTCATCCCAACATCATGACAAGTCATGCGTTGGCATCTAAGATGGGTCCCGGATGGTCATATAGCCATGCTCTTTGCTTGTGTCTCAATGATTGGTGTGTATATTCAATTGAGGAATCTATAAGTAATTTGTTTTTTAAGCCTTCAATACTGCATGTTTTGGTTAACAGGCTCATTAATGAAGAGGAGTGGTTAAAGAAAAAAATAAATGGCTATGTTCTATTTTGACTTTAGCTAGGATGCTAATAGATGAGAGTTTTCTATCAATTGTCTATGCAAGGCATGATTCATACATTTTCCATTATGAAAATGGCATTTCTCACCAACTATGACTTAACTTGTATTCAGTAGTACAAGTAATGTAGCATGCCAACTTTGCCTATGGCAGTCCTTGTATGCTAAACAAGTTGTCCAATATATGAAACAAGATAATCCTTGATTGTGGTTTTAACTAAGAATATATAGAGATTTGCAAGACAGGATATGTATTATGTAGATTTCTATGATCATAATTCATCATTGGTTTATTACTTTCTTAGGCTTATAGTTTGATGGAGGTCTAGGGGCAACCACCAAAATGGGGTTGAGGGTAGCACCCCTTGCAGGGTCTGGGGTGAGATAAATGTAGAGAGATAGGTCTAAATCTTGGCGGAGAGAGAAGAGAGAGGTGGAGAGAGGTAGAGAGTAGAAATAGAGGAAGAGTGCTAGGGGAAGATACATCTAGAATTTAGGGGAGATAACAAGAGTGAGATAGAGATAGCAAGAGAATGCCGATAGGAGTTTGTTGAACTGAAATTTGACTAAATCTGGAAATTTATAAGATCTTCTAAAACCTAGAATCTGCATTATAACTTCTGGAGATCTAAAAACACAATCAAACATCCAACCAATATTTACATGAAATATAACTTAAAGCGTATAAGAAAAGAAAAACACATTGAAATGTGGCTTATACTTAAAGTATAAGTCAATGAGACTGGCATGAAGGCAAGGATGGAGATTAAATGTTATCTTCCATGTATATAGTCTAGGAGCATCTCATAAACCAAAAAAGATTTGAAATTTTGTGAGATTTACAAAAGAATGGCCGAGTATTAGGCCTAGATTCGCCAAGACTTAGCGAATCTAGCCAAGTCTCTAGACTCGGTGAGTCTGGGAAAGACTCGACCAAGTTTGAATCCAAGTCCCCTAGACTCGGTGAGGATGCCTTGCCTCACGACTTGTCAAGTACTTGCGAGTGGGCAAGTCTCGTTTCTATGAACAGTCAAGTGCCAGGACTCCTTTCTAAACCAACCCAAAACTGCCTCTGCCAAGTTTGACAATCAATGAAATTATTTGTCCTTCCTGCATAGCCAAAAATGAAAAGCTCAAAGGAGAGCCAGCTAAGAAGAAAGGAGATGGTTGTATGTCAATGGCTTTTTGTTTCTACTAATAGAGAAGACGAAAACATTCTAAAAGTCATATAACCAAAAGTTAAGACAAGCCCTCACAAAACTAAGGTTGGAAACCGAACAAACAATTCATGCGAATGAAATGGAACAGGAGAATGACAAGTAAAAGATATAAAAGGATTGATGTCATGTCTCACCTCTATAAGACAGAAATAAACTATATTAAACAACCCAACTGCAATATGGCTCTCCCCTCACGTATTCAATACCAAATGCACCTAATTCGCGACAGCAACATCATACCCAATAAATATTATGAATCGAACTTTTAAAGTATTGGGCCGATTGTTGGAGACTCCACAGCTAGGAACGATTTAATTGGAAAATAGCATTTACTTCTTATGCTGCCCCCTTGGGGAAGAACACAGAATGTTATATTGCACTAGTAACATACACGGAAGGCTATATTCTTAAGCAAAAATAATATACATGTCCACTTCATGTCTTTAGTGTCTCTCAAAGTGTCATCTGGTCTCCCATTCGAAAGTTTCAGGAATTGTTTCCAAGTACTATGCATCTATAATGAAATACTTCATACAGTGTCTTCATCCCCTTAGCAATTGGGATAAACAGTGCAATGATTGACTTAGGGAAAAGAACTTAGTCAGCAATCCCTCAAGGGGTGCATTGCACACTAATTGAGATAACCAATGATTATCCAAGGGACACCAATGAAGCGTCCCAACCCTCGTGAAGGGACAGCCTTTCCAATGACACACCCTTGAGGATCACAATAGGCAGAAGCAAGTATGGGAAGGCATCGAACAGGAGGAAAATATCAGTTATCTTGACAGCAATCTGAGCATATATGGCAGAGTCAAAGGAAGAACAACCAGCATCTAATACAAACTGCAAGTACAATAAATAAAACAGTAACCAGCGATTTACATATACATATCAATATACATTAATATGTTATACTGGCTCTAACTTAGGCATTGAAAGCATTGGATCCAAACAAGAACATTAAGGCCTTTAGCAAAACAAATCAGTACCAAGGACGGGATATGAATCTGAATCTAGTTTGCTTGTATTATCCCATTATCGGTAATACAGAAACAATGATTAACTTATTTGTATTAGCTTATAATGCATCTCTATCTAATGTTAGTAAACACTAAAACATGAAAATAATCTTGCAATGGTCGAGAGAGTGGGAAAACAATCTGTAATTAAGGGAGAACTGCTAAGGGCACCATGTTGCAATGTCAGTTAAGGGAGAACAGCTATGAGGGCACCCTACTACACTGTAAGAGGGAGAACCACTAAGGACACCCTATTGCAAGTCCCTTTCCAACTCCTACGTCAGAGACTATTGGTGAATCTGACATAGATAACTCCAATCATAGAAGAATGGAGGACTGTATGGATGGAGAACTGTTGCTTTAAGGCACCCTATCATGCCTCCTTGTTCCATATCTTCTATAATTGGAATTCACATATAATTTAAGTGCTGCATAATGATGAAAATATATTCTCTTCAGTCTAACCCTTGATTTATTAAATTATTTATGAATAATGTTTGCATTGTGATCTAATCATGTGTGTGTGTGCATTGGCATTTTTCTTCATGTGGTGAATGCAGGAACCAAGTTACGGATCACATAATTAAGGAAGCCATTTATTCGGTAAACCCTAACCCTAATTTGTGGCAATTGTGGTTTTCTCCTAACCCTAATTTGTGGCAATTGTGGTTTTAGAGCAAATTTTAGGCCAAATCAAGAAGGGAACATCACAATTGATAATCACCCAAGATTAACAGTAAAACAGTTATAAAATTGAACCCCTATAATAATTATAATTTATAGAATTAGAGGGGAATTCCTATAATTTTCAAGATTATCACTATAAAATTTACAATTTATTTTCCCTCATTTCATTACAATTTGTATTTTTGGTTTTTATTTTTCATACAAATTTATTTTAGTTTTTAAAATAATATTAAATTTAGATAAATAATAATGCAATATATTAATGAGTATTTTGATGTCATACTAAAAATAATTTAAATAGTTAGATTTACATTCATCACAGTTCTTTCAAATTTCATTTTTTTTGCTCAGTAAAAGATTATTTTATTAATATTATAAAATAGAAAGTACAATGTATGAATTCGCTGTTTCTCAGCACCACCCAAAATCTACACTGACTACCTGGTATCATCAAAAACTTGTATCTGACACAAGAACCATATGCATTTGATTGGGTGTATATACAATGCAAAAGCACTCCCCCACTTACCAGACTAGAACATACTATTACTATGCAAACCAAAATTTTGGCTATGAGCAAAACCAACTATACCTATCCACACAATTTCCCAACCCACAGGACATGACAATATTTAAAAAGAAGGGTGTGACAAAAGCTGGAAGGGCAATGAACCACCCATGTCATCAGCTTCGCCACCACCCACTGCTTCACCATCAACATTCAATGCACCACACTCCACACAAGCGAAAGAGTCACCCACCTCAACTCTAGCATCTTTAGAACAAGCACCTCCACCACCAGCAGATTCACCACGCGCTCAAGCACGACCTCTACAAGGTGCACAGCCACCCCTTCGGCTTCTTCCTCGACCACCTCCTCCGCAGTTTCTACCTCAAATCACCTTACCACCTTCGTGTCGACGACCCTAAGCAACTCTTCGCCTCTCCCTTCTCTAGCGCTCCATTTCTTCCCAAACTCCACTCAACACCAACCGAAATTCAAGCTCCCACTCGTAAACAAACTCTACCAGTAGAGCCCACACCTTCCTTGCTTCTTGTTTCCTTGCAAAGCTATCCCCCAAGCCCCTATGAAGGGGTGCAACAGAGGACAAAGTCCCAAAAGTCCGAACCAATCTCCTTGCGCCAAGACAAACCCTCATCCAGGGACCGCACAATTCAAAATCTCATCAAGCCCTACCCTCCATTCTAGGCGCACACACCGCTCCACAATGTGTCTCACTTCTTCCCTCGTCCCAAAATGTAATCCCTAGGCACAGAAGAGGCCAGCAATTTCCATGTTTGTCCTCCAGCAAAAACGTGAAACCACATACTCCACCCCCAACAATGCGCAGATAATGTTGAGGAAAAAAGGATGAGTCAAAGAAAAAACATTCTTCAGTCGCTCTTGTATCAAAGGTCCTTTGAATGCCATTTGTTGTTTCATGGAGTCAAAGGCAAAATCCGCTTCCATGTTAACTCTACCCTCACCTCTCTCCACAAACCATCTACCTCTATCACCGTCGCGAAAAATGAATTGCTGGATTTGAAATGAAGGGAATGTATATCATGTTCATCATACCCTATATTGAATGCTGACACACAAGAATGTGCAAGGTCAATATCCAAAAAATCCTCCCTGCACCACCTTCCTCATTGAATGCCAAATTTGTCCTTTATCGTCCTCCAAAACCTCCGCCAACTCAAAAAACATCAAATCACGTCCCATCAATCTAGTTGCCATGATGTCACCCTTCTCTCTCTGCTATGTCATCGTCACGTCAAGTGCCAACATGGATAGGGAGTCCACTAGTATATTCCCCTCCCAGTATACGCATGATATTTTGAAATTTTGAAAGGATAATTTCGACCATCTTTTGTAATCGTCAAGTGTGAGATTTGCTCGTTGCAATGGCATTCACTATTATTTGAGAATCTCTCTCCAAGTGCAACTTATCAACTTGTAATCTCTATGCCATTTTTACCCCCAACAAAGCTGCCTAAACCTCTACTTCATTATTAGTGCCCACTGCCAACTTCTTCCACTCAGTAGCAATAATATGACCATTGAAATCTCTAGCCACACACCCAGCACCACAAGGCCCTGGATTGCCCTGAGCTACTCCATCAAAGTTCACTTTAGTCCATCCCTCATCCAATACTTCCCATTTCACCTCACCCCTACACTTCCTCTGAAGATCAACCTTCATACACCCATTAACAGGTCAAGTCTTTCAAATTACATTAATGACGAATTGAATTTGAATTTTTTTCTTTCCATCACAAACCTTAACTTGTGACTTAGTGTGTATGTATATATATCCCCAACCAAACCATGAACCCCCATCCTTGAAACTCAATGAAACATTGATTTGACTAAGGCTATTGTGGTAAAATAATGAATGTGTTATTAAACAATGATCATGAATGATCTATATATACAAGATACAAGAGAATGTTTCTATAATGAACAGGAGAGAGGAAATAGAAACACTCTTGTAGAGTGAAAGAAAAAGTTTCCATAACGAATAGAAGGAGTTTATGGAAACATTACAAAAAGAGTGACCATTAGAAATAGATGAAAGAGAGAGATAAAATTAGAAACTATCTATTATCGTAATACCCTCCCTTAATGGTCAATCTATCTTCAAAAAAAACAGAAATTTGCATGTCCTCAGAAACAGTAAAAGGCAGCCTCGGGTGGATTAGAGAGGTCTGCATGTTCTGCAATGTTGGCCTGTGGTTGGGTTCCACCCTGCTTCCGCTGATCATAAGCAATGCGAGCCCTACAATCTCGAAGCATATGACCAAATTTGTGGCAGTAGTTACACTGAATGTTCTTCTTCTTGGAGCTATCCTGAGACAAAGTTGATGAATGAGATGGGCCTTTGTCCTTGTGAAAAGATAGGGCTGAAAACACTTGTTCAGAGGAAGATGAAGGCCAAACTGTTGCTTCCAACGATCTTGCTGCAGAAGTTTGGTGCACAGATCTGAGAACTTCAGATCAACATTAGTTGCAGTAATGTTGAGCGTCTCAATAAAGTGCTCATAGGACGGTGGTAGGCTTTTTAGAGTAATGACCACCATGTCCTCTTCCTCCATTGTACGGCCAATGGCCTCAAGCTGATCCTTGATGTCCTTAATCTTCAGAAGATGTTCTTGTAAGGACATATTCTCATCCATAATAATGAAGAATAGCTGATTCTTCAGAAAGAAGGCTCTGCTTCTATCTGATGTCTCGTGGAGATCCTTCAATATTGTCCAGATCTCTACAGCTGTCTTGCCAAACAGGATTTGAGGCAGCTGATCATCAATAACTAAAAGCTTAATGAGCATAACCACTTCACGATTACGTTCATCAAACTTGTCTTGAGTCGCATCAATTGTGGTAGGACGAATCTCGGTACCCTGAACAAGCACCTCAAGGCAACAATACTCAAAAATCCTCAACATGCGATGCTTCCAAGTGTTGTAGTTCTTTCCGTTGAAACATTGACTGCCTTCCAACATAAGACTAGTGAGAGATGCCATAGCACATTTTTCAAAGAAAAAACGTGAAAAATCAAAAAAGGGCACGAACTTCAAGGCAAATTAACGGAAGACCCATTAAATTTGAAGACACCTAGTGAAGAACTCAAAAAACCCAAATAGAATTTGTTGTTAGATTCTAAATTCGTTGGCCCAAAAATCGAGTCATGGAAAACGATGCACCCAGAAAAAAGCGAGACTAACCCAGTTGAGATCTGCAAAAACCCACCAAGAATATGCTGGCAAATTTTGGATCCGCTTGCTCGAAAATTGAGGCACGAAAATCGAGGCACCCAGGAAAACAAACGACAACCCAATTGAGCTCTCAAAAAACCCACAAGGAATCTGCAATCTAAAAAAAATTTCCGACTTGAACTGAAGGGTCAAAACCCTAGTCAAAAATGCAAAAACCCTAGACAGGTGGGTGAGGAAAAAAATGCAAATTTTGAACACACTCGGGGCAAAAAAGCTTCGAAAATCTTGAACTAATAATTTCAAAAAAGAAATTAAAAATTTTCGAAGAGGCCAGGAATTTGCTCTGATACCATATTGTGGTAAAATAATGAATGTGTTATTAAACAATGATCATGAATGATCTATCTATACAAGATACAAGAGAATGTTTCTATGACGAACAGGAGAGAGGAAATAGAAACATTCTTGTAGAGTGAAAGAGAGTTTCCATAACGAACAGAAGGAGTTTATGGAAACATTACAAAAAGAGTGACCATTAGAAATAGACGAAAGAGAGATAAAATTAGAAACTATCTATTATCATAATAAAGGCTAGGGAGAGAAACATTTCAAAAATCACATCCTAGTATCTGAAAGAATATTTCTATTATTAATTTGTATAAACTGTTGGAATTGATTGTAATTGATGTCAAAGGAGTATGAGAGAGTGTTAGATTATTGTAAATGATAATACCATTGATATCAAAGGTTAGAGAAAATTGTTCTGCAGTGCTACCCCAAGTTTTCATGACAGGTATGACAAGGGATGGGGGGACAAGTTTCGGGACAACAAATTTTTTTGCGAATTTTAGGGATGGCTAGGGGACGGCAAAGGGGACAGCTATATAACAATAGAGAAAATTAAAATATGTAGAGAAATTTAAAATATTCATATGAAAACATGGATAAAGCATGTTCTTATACATAATAGAACCTCAAAATATAAGAATTAGCAGAATTCATATGCCAAATTTGTGTTACTTTGAGAGTCAAAGTCAAATTTCCTCTAGAAATCAAAGTCAAAGTCCCCTAGGCATCCCCTGTCCCCGGGACATTTCCGGGATGGGGACGGCTGAAAAAAATACTGGGGACGCATCCCCGGGTAACACTATTGTTATGGCCAAAGGCCGCCATATCGCTATTGAAGAGTCCATTTAGTTATGATGCCTAATCTGATTATGTGCAAGATGGAGCGAACAAAAGATATAATGCTTTACGATGGCCTACTTGTTTCATGCTCGGTGTCCATGTTTATGCAAAATTAAACTGAATTAATGTCTCCAAAGATAGCTGAACCTATCTTGTATTTATGAAGATGTTTTATATATGAGATTAAGTTGAAGTGAATTTATTGAAGTATGTTGGCCAACTTCATCATGCTTATCATGCCAGCCGACCTCTCTGGTGTTTCTTTTTATCAATTACTATGCTGCCGACTTCCTCTTTTCAACAGTTTATGTTGGTCAACATTGATGTGTTTAGCGCACAGGTTAAGGTATTTAAACAAGTATTAAATTGCATAAAAAATGTGAGAGGAGCGAATATATTTTAAGAGCAGTAATTAAGTGAAGGCATATATTTATAATGCTTGAGGTTGCCCAAGTTAGAGGGAAAATAGAAGATTAAAGGTGCAGCAGTCCATATATTCATTACTGTGCAGAAATTAATATCAATGAAGGCAATCGTATATTAATTACCCAATTTAGATTGAATAAGACAAAAGGCAGAAATTAATAATGAATAAAGGCAGCAACTATTTAAGACAATCATAGAATAAGACAAAAAGAAAGGCAAGTGATTATATTAGTTAAGGTAGCGATTGTACTGGACAAGGCCATGCTTCCATATAAAGACAAAATATATCATGATAAAATATCAATCAGAACATATACAGATCTGCATATGAAGATATAGAAGAGAAGTTCATGCAGATATAGAAGAATTTATGGCAGATCCATAGTATAAGCATGTTTGAAAAGGAAAAGTATATGCAGATCAAAAAAGGAAGGCATATGGAAATGATTGTATCAATTTTGTAAAGAACATTATCTCTACAAGAAGATTTTTATAAAGATAGATCTGAAAGAGAAGTATATGTAGATCTAAAAGGAAGGTAAATGGAAATGATTGTATCAATTTTGTGAAGAGTGTTACATCTACAAGATCTTTTATAAAGGCAGATTTGATAGAGAAGTATATTTAGATCTAAAAGGAAGGTACATGGAAATGATTGTATCAAATTTGTGAAGAGAATTACATCTACAAGAAGACCTTTTATAGAAGGCAAATTTATTGATCACCGTTTATCGAAAATTTATATTCAAGAACGAAAGAACTTGTTGAGTTAGAGGTGGGTGCCTCCTAATGGAGAGGTGGGTGCCTCATATTGGAGAGATTGGTGTCATTGTGTTTATCGGGATGATTTTGCACCAGAAGGACATGCATTTATGCTATACACAGTTAAAGCACAACAATGGAGATAGAAAAGAAAAATGATTCAATGAACCACTGTGATAAGAAACTTTCACTTGCCACACAACCTTGTAGAAATAAAACAAAAAAGTGTGCAAACATGAAAATGATGTCATAATAAAAAGCAGGCTGTAAAGCATAATATAGACAAAAATATTTGCTTTTCATGGATGGAATATCAACGAACAACTTAAGTAGCAAAAGCATCCAATCAGACTAAACAATAAATTGAGCTTTATTAATTTTGCAAAAGATGTCAAAAGTTCAAACAAGAGGATTATATATTCAGGTTCTAAAATCAGTATAAGGTACAAATGACTGCTATGATTGAAAACTATAAACATATTAACAAAATTAATTTCAGTAACAGAACTGAGGATATACATATTCTTTACATGAAACATTTCCTTATTTAATATCACATTAATTAATATCCATAACTATGGGCAGATTCTTTGTCTGTTAACGAAAACAACATGGCCTCCCTAAAAAACTAGACAAAAATCATATAAAAGCTCCCATGATAAGCCAATCCATATCATAGAAAACCAAGCTTCAGTTGTACTTGCTTGGAATCCTGAGTTCAATTACTGAATAAGAGATTTGTGAAACAACTCAAAATCTATGTCTTACCTTCAGAAACATGAAATCCACATAAACAGAATTCCCAGCTAGAAGCGGTGGTGTAGTACCAATATGCTTCTTAACGAAGTCCAGAACCTGCAACCAAGATGAATCTCATCATTAGAGGACCAAGATGAATCTCATCGTTATCTAATTATCTTGTATATTGGTAATACAATCAAAATTATAATCCAGAAAGTTAACTGTAATCTAATCTAAGATAATAACAAGCAATATATACAATGAATTTTTAAGACCTAGGCCTAACTAGCTGCCCTTAAATCCCATTACTTACAAACTAGTTACATTAATTTATAAAAGAAGATGACCAAGATTAATGAGTTCACAATCAATAGAGGCAATGAAAATAACAATGGATTCATCATCCTCGAAATTTAATTCTAACTTTGATGTAATTACAAGAGCAAATCACCGATGGCTCAGAATAAATTGAGTTAGATGAAGTACATATCCCAAATGAAGATGGATTATTAAATTTTCTATTTGTAAAGCTTCTAGGAATAGCAGCACCAGCTAGTAATCAGCCTACTAATCTTCAAATAATGAATAAAACTTTATACAACAAAAATGGATAAACAGATCTATTGAAGACAGAAACTAACCTGCTGCTCTGCTTCTTGCTCAGTGACTCTACTTTTCCGAACTGCTTCTACCAGCCCTGAAAGAAGATTGTGATCAATAAAAAAATTCAATGCAGTTAAGTTAACATGGTCGAGGATGAAATTACGAACACGGTGCTGGTATGATGGAAATAATCCAATTTACTCCAACAGAAGGAAGTCCTAAACTTGAATTCCACTTGTTTTAGCTTCCATTATTCAATCATTGAGAACAAAAGAGATACATACCACTGGCAGAATGCTGATTCTGGCACCATTCCCCCATTCTCGCCAAGCATTGATCCGACTGATTAATTATCAGGTCTGGCCCCTGTAAGAAAGAAAAACACTAATAAACAACTTGATACAAATTTACAGTATGCAGAATGGAAAATCAAAGTGTCATTCAATATTACGCAACCTAACTAACTTAACAAGTTTCTTATAACATCTGAGTTAATGTCAGATTGAGAACTATAAACTGAGCAGGAACTATTCAATGAATAGTTCAAATGCAAAGATAGAATTTGCCATACCAGATGTGTCATTAGTAATGTCAATTTCCCAAATATCATTATAAATTTATACTTGTTTGTGTATATTGTCAGGTATTGCCATGCAGAATATATCTTGGGTAATCATGCAAAACAGGCATAATTTCAAAGATAAGTATTGCAGGTATTTCACACAATAGTCTGTTGGTCCTGCCAAGCAACTAAAAGAATGTTCTAACAGTAATTATAGACCGAACTATACATGAGATAACCAACTTACACAATAGTAAAATAGGTTAGCACATAGTTAAAAAAACTGAGTCGGGAAAAGAACAGAGTTATCCTAACATTCCTCAACAACCAACAGCCATGAGTCAAGCTCACAGATACATCTCAATTGATGCACTGGATAGAACAATCTCAAGGCCATGTTTCTTATAACATTGATTCTCAAAATTTCATAAGCAAAGAATAGTGAAATCCAATGGTTATCAGAGGATGAAAAGGTAATGTCAAAGATACATTAAATGTTAAAAAACCAAATTGTGAATTTCAAACTAAGAACTAGCAGATATACATGATGGAAAGCTTTGCATTGGAGCTTCAAATATAATTTGGAAGTGTATTTGTCTGACTTGTAACATTCTCCAGCAACCAACAGGCATCAATGAACCTTGCAAATACAGCTCACTCAGTGCACTGAATAGAAAATGCACAAGGCATCTTTCTTCTAAAATCACTTCTAAAAGTTTCAAAAGAAAGTGGAGAATTATCAAATCCAAGGGTTTATAGACGATGAAAAAGGTAATGTCAAATTCATTAAAGGTGGGAAAATAAGTTGTCAATGCCAAACTAGGAATAAGCCAATACGCATGACAGTGAGCCTTCTATTGGAGATTCAAGCATAATTTGGAAGTGCATTTGCCTGAATCGTAGATAGTGCTACCTCTATTCTTTTCACCAACCGTCCATCGGTAATGATACAGGCAATCTCTAATATCCTGTCCTCTTCAATTTTTAAACCTGGAAAAGCATGATAGCCCATGATAAATTTCTGTTAGTCCAAAATAATATACACAAATCATCAAAGGAATGATATTAACGATGGAAATCAATATGTAAGAAAATATTTAACTGCATTTGGACTTGCTAAATTTTATGGAAAACTGAAGCCATGAAGTTTTCAAATAGAACTCCCAGATAATTTTGAGCAAGAATCCAGCGCTCATATAAAGCAGATTCATAAAGCTAAGATATAGAACTTTGTAAAGAAAAAATATACTAGCTTTATAAAATATCATAAAAAGCAGATCTATGGAATGTGGAAGCAAAAATAGGTCAAAATATAGCAGCAATTGAATTATTAAAGAACAGAAAACATTCCAACTATACAGATAGAGAGTTAGGTTGTTAAGGAGAATCTATTCTTGTTTAATTCATGTGTTCTATGAGAGTAGCAATTTATATTAATGCACTATTTTAGAGGACTTAATAAAACAAATGAATTTGGTAACACACAAGCATGGACAACTTACACATTTTATGCCTAGTCAAGAAAATCTTAAGCCCAATCTTTTCAATCAATGTAGAACCTAAATTTGAATGTAGTGAAGAGATATTGTCGACAATTTTTGCCAAAAACTCACTTTGAGGAAACAAATCAAATGGGCTACAGATTGGCATTAGTCCAAAGGATGCCATTTAACAGTAAATAAAACCTTTGGCTTTTGTCTCAGGCATCTCTCTATTATTTGAGACCTTTTTTCAGTATCATGAATTGACTCCCATGACATGGTAATGTTTTGCAGAAAACAATGTCTTTGTAGCAAATGATAGATCCCCAAGAAAGGTAGAAGAGCAAATTCATTGATAGACATCAAGAAATCTCAGACAAATTATCAATTTGCTTTGTCAGGGAACAACCAGTGAACTAGTTTGAAGTTTGAAAAACAAAGTCTTTTCTATCAACAAACACACATGTTAGTCCTTCTCTTGTTAAGACCTTGAGCATAGACATATTAACGAGTAAAGGAACTAAATTAAGACAATAATAGACTCTCTAGTCAAACTATTTCAAAGTGCAGGCATATGAGAGTTTCAGGTTAATAGCAAACAATTCTTAGAAAACCAAAGGCAAAGTTTCTCTTTTGGTTCAAATCATGAGTTTGTTGCCTCTATTTAATTTAAAATGGTTGCAAAATACACTCTCGAACACCATAATTCCATTCATGTTAACAATTGAGCTTGATTTCATCAGCATTTGGTTAAGATTTGCATGTACAAATAATAAGATTTTCTTCATATGCAGAAAAATTATTGAGTAATGTTTACCCTTGAGAAAAACTGGTGGAAAATAATACTAATATATAACATCCTGGCAGACCATAGCACAGTAAGTGATAAGGGCATGGCAACCAGGAAGGAAGCAGCAACCAATGAAGAAGTGGAATAAGTAAAGGATGCAGATTACACGGGACAGGCAGATTTGCGAAATGCTGGTAAGTTCAGCTTCAATCTCAAAAGAAACTATGTTCCATGGAGTTCTGAAATGAGAGAACAAAAGGACGAGCTTTGGGAATGTCTGGCCCAACCATAATATGGCTCTTGTGGTACTCTAATGGATTATGTAACCTATTGCCATGGTAGCTTAGTGCCAGGTGGGTGGGAGATAGCGGGTGGGAGGGCCCGATTTTGGGTGGGTGGGTGGGTGGGTGGGAGGGCCCCCCCCACCCCCCATTAGAATTGGGCGATTAGTTGGTTGGGAATTCTAGTCAGTTTATAGTAGTTGTTGTCGGGGCCCCCTTTCAGATTATTCTATGGCCGCTACTATTCTAAGGCGAACTAAGGCAGATTCCCTCCCGATGGAACTATAGTTTCCCAGGGGTTCTAGCCGGGTACTATAATGGAACTCCCACCCCTACGTTGATAAATGGCGCCGAACCCCTGCGAATCAGCCGGGCGGGGTTAAGTATAGTTGGTTATGTTGTTCCAAACTATAGTTCCGGGGTTGGTAGCTGGGATCCCTGTTGCGTAGGGGTAGGTTGGGTGGAGAGAATAAAGGCCTTACTACAATATTGGAGAGAATAAAAGCGTGACAAGGCTCTACTTACTAGATTATATACAGTTGGCCCCCCTGCATGCATGGGCACCCTATATCTCAAATGGTGGAGAGAAGGATCATTGGGTATGGGAGAGAGTATCATTCATTTATGGAGTGGGCGATGGCCCCTGTATAGATCACCAACATGGAATTACTGTGATCATGTATGATGGTAACCTTCTATCTTTATTAACCATATGTTTGTGAATTACATTTACACTTTGAATGAATACATGGTTATTGTGATGCCATTGAAATCACCCCTAACTCAAATATTCACATAAGTTGCTCAGATGTAAAATAATGCGATGAAAACCAGCCAAAACATTCATACAAAATATTTAGAACTGAAATGCGCACATAAAATAAACAGATCTACAAACATAAACTTCCTAGAACATACTATTTTACTCAAATAGTTTATTCAATGATTACAAAATTTGTTGCTTTGGTTGTTTGTTAATAAAAAAGATTACAATGATCACAAATATATGTTGAATGGTGAATACCCACACTGAAATCCACCAAGCTTGAAGTGCAGATGCAACCTCCATGGAAGTTGCCCTCAAAAATTTAAAGGGGTTTCCTCCTCCAAACTCCACGAAACCAATGGAGTTTTGTCCGATGATGTTCAAAACCTATGGGTTTTCATCCACCAATCTCTGAAACCTATGGATTTTCATCCTCAAATCCAACAGGTGAACACTAGTGCTCAACTTTGCAGTTTTGGATTTGCTGATAAGATGTCCAAAGATGCCCCAAACAAATGAAGTTGTCCACCTTATATGGAGGTTGGCAGGCTAGAATGGGCCCAAAATTTTCAACCATTTTATCGCATTCAAATTTGAGCCCATTTATTATGTTTTTGTTTGGTTGTGGTGATGGGTGAAGTCCTTCGTTCAAATGGCAAATTTGACCATGCAACTTCTCCAAAATGGTTTTCTCTAACATCCTCACCTTTTTGCACTATCATTCCTATCTACCCTTTACATGACCAAGAGAGCCATTAATGCCAAATTTGACCACGCAATCTCCAAAATGTTCTCACTCACAAACATTGTTTAACTTTAAACTTAAACGGGGGTGTAGATTCACATGTACACAAGGCATTAGATGATGAAAACAATCATTTTCATTAATACAGTGATTGAAATTTGGTCACTATTTCTAAGGTTTTCTTCATGGATCGAAGGACACCATTAATGCTGATGACATCAAGGGCAAATGATTAGGAATCTGAAGAATATCAAGAGAAAACACATCCTTTCAAAGGAAACCATGCAGTCTTTCACACATAGAAACCCGAACTAAAACCACTCAAAGAACTTGTGTTCCAGTGTAACATTAGAGAATGAAAACCCTCAAATTTGCAAGGAAGCCAAAAGACACAAACCCTTAGGTTTTGTGAGGTAGAGGAGGAAACCCCTTTTACCAGCCAATCTCTCCCAAGGTCACACATGAGCTTCAAAGTAGTTATTTGTCAGCTTCATCCGATGTATATTTTGCAGTTTTGTCATGGGTGGTAAGCATTGTATTGGTCATTTGTTGTTGCTGCTATAGCAGCTCCTTGTGAAGGAAGTTTCAAACTTCAATTTAAATGAGAGACATTGGGAATCAGTCGTGTGTCTCAGCCACCTGATTCCACATGATCTATCCTTGTAGTGGGAGCTGAGAACAGCAATATAACAACTATTGTTACAACATCTTGTATTGTACTTCAAATCTTAGTAAGGAAAGGCTCAGATTATTTATCTTTGCTCGCTTCATTGAAATGTATTAAAGACTCAATTAATGTAATAGATGCTCTGCAATTTGGTTTGCAATAGTGAACCTAATATGCAGTCTGAGTAATCCTTGCTAAAGCACAGAATCATGTTTGCAATCTAGGTTTAGTAGATTAGGGAAACACCTTTAAATCTATAGTTTATCTACTATTTGTGAACCCAGCTAATAATATTAGCGTTTATTGTATTTTGTGCCAATGTAAAAGAAATTTTGGGTAGGATTTGTTAATTTAGGGTTAAATACTGAAGTTTGAAATATACTATTGAGTTGATAATGTTGTTGGGTAAACATTAAAATAACCTACGGTTTTATAAGGTTCTAGCTTTAAATATTTAAAACTTGAAATAGAAATAGCCAAGATATTTTGTTTAAATTTCAAGGTTTAATAAAAGCCCGATTAAATATATTTAAATCTGTCCTAAAAATATTTGCATTAAAGTTTAATATAGACCAGGATATTACAGCATTGTGATTCATGGTGAGGCTGTGAGTTGAGTAGTCTATTATGATGATGCACCTTTCCATGTTAATCATCATGAGGACATATTTTTAATTTTGGTTACCAGTTCTAGGATGAGATTTAATGTATCCACTAATGTACAAGGCTTTTATAGGCATCGGCCATCAAAAGGCATAAGGAGAAAATAAGTCATGGATCACCCCTACTATCTTTTTTCCACCTCATGGAGAAACGAGACTTCTACCAATGCTAAACCATTATTTCCTTGTCACTTTGGTCATACTGGACACACTGACCCTTGAAATTGCAATGTATTCCACACTTCTTGGAATGGGTTGACATTGTGTGGTAATGTTTTAATTCATTGTAATTAATTTTTTTAATTTAATAATTTTTATGTATTTATTAATCTAAATTGGCCTTTTTCCTTGAATAAAAATTATATATTCAAATTAATTTGGAGATGCTAAGAGCATTTTGAAATCCTTGTAAGTTTTTATTTGACCCAAGTGGAGTTTAGATGTTTTAGATATTTAGAAAGTAATGACTTTCCCATGCCACCTTGGCTAATTGCTCCCATATGGGTTCATATAGCTTGTTTGAGATATTTGTTATTATATTATTTTATTTTAATACACTCAATGTCATTGTTTACTTTAGTATTTGCTTGGTTGAGATGATTCTAATTATCTTTTTATTTATTTAGTGCACTCTTCGAAAGGTATTGTCATAGTTGACATTCCTTTAGCTTGGGCTTCCTCGAGGGGCAAATGGACACATGTCCCAATCAATTGGTGAAGGCATGTGAGTTTGAGTTTAGTTTTATTCAATGTTATGCTTAGGTTTAAAGAGGAGACTCCTTCCTTTGCATTTCATTATTGCATTATGGGGGTAGAGATTTAGCGACAAGCTTGGAAGATAAAGTTCTAATGGAGTTTTTAAGGGTTTTAAGGAGGATTCTCATTTTGGGTTTCTACTATGTGTGTGTATCAAATAAATGATAACAATACAAAACAGTGAAAGTTTTTTAAATGATATTAGTGAAGTCTAGACTAAACTTATTTTCAGTTTAAAACATTTTGGTTATTTCATCAGAAACAAAAGATAATTTTCCCTGCAATGCTAATATTTCATAACGTTATATATGACACAAAGCTGAAAGCATTAATCCCTGCAGCCATATATGAAAGAATTCCAATGGTTGTTACAGGTTACTAACATGAAAATCTTCATAATGGGCAACAGAATGGATCGGTAGAGCATACCTGTCATTTCTAAATCTATCCACACAAGAGGCATGCTGAGAGAAGTGCCAAGCACCTGTGGATTTGACTGTATATCAGAATTATTTTCCTCTGGCCTCTTTGATCTTGCAACGCTTGCTTTTTTTTTCTCCTTTTCTGGATCAAAAATAATCAGATTATTCTGACAAAGCATATCGCATTTCATAATTACTGGTGCATCTTGAGAAATTTAAATTTTGATTGTGATTGTGTAGAACAATTACAGCATAACAAGTCTTTCCATTGGTTGTAACCCAAACTATATGGCAAGAAATCATATCTTGATTCTCAACAATACATAAAAATAGCTAAAAAATGCTAACGGTCCCCATTGAGTCTCCAGCAAAAAGCAAATTTATTTATTGCATCCAGTTTCCAGGAAATAAAATAACTCTAACCAAAGAGACAATGACAACATTATAAATGGTGTTTCAGATTGATAATGAAAGTTAGCTCAAAAAGTTAAAAAAAACAAAAAGATGAAAGCAAAAAGAAAATGTTCACCTGTGAAAATCTCAAAGATCTGATTTACATCACAAATTGCCATGAAAGCAATTTCTTCTACTATTATAAACTGCAGAATGCAGTAAATCGTACTTGACTCTAAGCCGAACTGAATCTATGAGTAGATTGCAATGCAAAACAACATAATTTTCCAGTAAAAGATTGACTAAATATATCCTCTCCAAACAGGCGTTTAACGATTAAAAACCATTTACTAAACAGATGTCCAATATGTGATTGCTCTCAGGGAGTCCTTATATTAGACAAAAAATAGGCGACAAGATAAAATCTTGACCATGGCCTAAATCCCCTACCACTCATAGTTTCATAAATTTCTTTTTTAGATTTTTTTCTTGCAATTAGAATGAGCTGAAGCTTTCCCCCACTAAAGGCTGGGACCCACTTAAAGCATTATATGTAATATTTATGCATATTAACTAAAAAAGGACCTTACAGAAAAATATAGATTTGGAGCATTCTCAGAGTAATACTACAATATATGACTCATTAGAAAGTAAGTTAATTCAGCTAAATTATGCATTGTTTGGAAGTATCTTAAAGTGGCTTGCAATCTACATGATAATCAGACTTGTGGTGACTAACAGGATCTCCAAGTGCCTTGTGATCTTTATTAGAAAATATTATTTTTCCTTTTATTTTTAATACTATGTGAGTCCAACAGAATGAGCTTAAGTGCTGGATGCTGAAATCAGATTCAAATTCCATAAGCAATGTTCCGTGTTGAAATTAAGTCTCGTAGAATACTCAAAACAAGGGTAGAATAAGACTATCATGGAAAGTGAATCACGAATTCTCAGAACCTGACTGACTAGACTTGACAATCCAGCTAGTAACAAATGGCATCTTGCTAAAATAATTCAGGATATGAATCAAGTCATAGCTTCCTTTTCCAACATATTACTCAGGTAAGTAAGGGCAGGAATAAAGTGGCCAATTACTTAGCCAAGAGAGAAAATAAGCTTATTTTAGGCCAATTTATTTGGCAAGATCACTTGACAATCTTAGTTAGTTCATGTTTGAAGAGCTTTCTATTATTCTAAGGAATGATATTAATAAAAAGATTATAGGGATCTCTTCAAGTTTGAATACCTAATCAACCCTCCCAATTTACTGTGATTTTGGATTTGCATATCTAGTATGCAATTGCTGAGGATTAGGATCCATTGACAATTGTAAAGTGTGCTACGCAATGACTGGTTGTATTTTTATCACCTCCTTTCTCTATGATCATTTTCAACTCATATTTATGTGAGCCCTCCTATTTTTAGATGTAAATTAGCACTGTACTCATCTCTACAGAATTACGGAGTACAAAGGGATGGCTACAGAGAAAGAACCTATCCTTGAGTATGCCTTGCCACCTTGGGTGGATAGATTGCTTGGATTAAATACCTTCTTTCTGATGCATAGGCAAGATGCCTTTGTCCACTAAAAGCTCTATCATCCAGGAGGCCATGCCTTTAAGTTGGTGCTCCAGATGTGATTGGCAAATTGATGGATAACGCACTCAATTGTTAGAACTTAGCTTTGTTGTAGGACAAAACAATTAACTACAACAATTGTAGCATAAATACAATTGCAATAACTAATGAACTATGAACAAACAGAAATAAAAATATCCAGAAGACAATTAATATTTGTAGATAATCAAGATACTAACTACTTTGATATTTTAATAGATATTTATAGCTATGTTTGAGAAGAACAGTGAAGCCGCGAAACTTTCTGATTGATAGAAAAGAGAGCAATATTTGAGAAGTGATAGAAGCTACCACAATCTCTATTCACGCTCTTTGCTTTGCTACAAACATTTGATACAAATGAAATAGCGATCTTTGAGAACACATGTGAAGCTACCACTGTCTCTCTTTACACTCTTAGCTACAACAATTTCTCTCTGATTTTTACATTCAGATTCCACTGTCATTACAAATAGGAGCATTACATTTTCAGTCCACAACAGTGAAATGCAAAGTTTTTTAAAGAAAACTGTCGAGCTTTTGTTAACAATAACATCGACATTTTGGATCATATTCATGTTCCCATTTCCACCATCAGGCTGAATTACAGTGCATTTATAGTTAATTTCAGCAGTTAACAAAAATATAAAAATAGAAAACAGAGCTATTCGAACAAAATACAAAAATGAGTGTGTCAACCGTTTTAGCACAAAGCATCTGTCCTGACGTAAGACTCACTAAAATGATATATTTTCATTTTCCATTTTTTGTGGGGTGGTTTAACTTTAATACATCTTGATATGTTGGGTTTTCGAGGACTTATGGAGCATCCTCCAGATAAGAGTTGCCAAAGCAAAAAGAAGTAACATAATTAAAATCTTAAGCTTTCTAATGCGTCTTGCATTTTGAATTTCCAGCATTAATAAAGAAACTACAACCCTGAAAAGGAGCCCGTCTCAAAGGAGAGGTAAGTCCAACTTTCAACTAGATCGCCTGATTTATGATAATTAGACCTAATATATATTCAATTCTTCTAGCGATGGCTAAAGCCTGTTTTTGGTGATAAATGGTGTTTCGGTAGGGTGCTAACAAAAGTAAGGTTTCTTTTATCGTTAGTTTTGAGATTGGACTCGAACTCCTAGCCTGTTTTGTAAGAGAAATTGTATCATTCTCTGTTGAATAACATGATTTGGTTTGTTTGATTTAAAAAGCTTGATATCTGATATGATGCAGTTCAATGAAAGCCTATGCACTATGGACTGTATTGTAAGTTGAAAGGCTGTAAAATTTGACTTAGAGTTTTCCAAAATTGAAGCGTAAACAGAAACAAGAACCTAACATAATTTGTTACAGAATTGCAATTAACGGCTTACTGGTCATTTTGCGGCCTTTATCCGTGGATGAATTGGGTTGAACGCAGTCTTCCCGAGGATCACTAGAATCCAACGATAAAGCGGCAAAACTATTTGAAATATTGCTCATGTATGGATGTATTTATTTTATTCGAATCCTCCGCAGAAGTTAACAAGGATTCAAAATTCCTTCTTCTGTTCTGCAGAAAACTCGGACAAATTCATTTGCAGAGAAAAATGGGTATCTCATGTGAGGGCATTAATCTTAGATAAAATAAATTACTATTCATATACTGTAAATTCTTTCGACAAATTCGCATTTGATAGGTTTTTCAAGTTTTACAAGCAAACTACTTTGCTCGCCTTGATATGCAAGCACAAGACTCTTTTTCTTCACTTTAGAGAAAAGTGAAATACAACATAGTAATAATAATAATAATTCTTCACTTTAGAGAAAAGTGAAATACAACATAGTAATAATAATAATAATTTAAGGTTAACTCCTACGTATCTTTTTCGTGGGCACTTCGAGGGTTCAGTTATGGGTGATAACAATCAAATATTTTGTAATAGATTTTTTTAATATAAGTAGATTGTCGTTGGGGAAGAGGATATATTAGTGGAGCGCATTCTATTAGTTATTATAGTACTTGTTGATTTAATGTTTAACATTTTTGACAAAATTGTATTAATAGTTATGATACTAAAGTGTTAGTGTTGATGATGACTACCCATAATTGAATGAAATGTATTCCTTAGATCTAAAAAGCAACAAATAATGTGATGTCATATCAACACACTAATAAAACATGATTTAGTGCACAAGCATCTACGTCACTTTATGGGAGGCCTTTTTGGATTCCTTGGCAAAAAGCATGTTGATGTGGTATCATGTTTGATGATGTGGCCCTAAAACCATAGTTATAAGCAAGGGACTTGCCAAATAAGCTATTGTAAAAAAATTATGAGTTATTTGAAATTTCCATGGAGAATTTTGAGAAGTGTGAAGTTAAGGTTCTCAACTACTAGGTCATCTCCCCTAAATGTATTAAACTCAACTTTAGTTGCACGTCCAAGATGAGTGATTTGGAAGAGTGGAAGAAGATTGGCATGTAAGTCAGTCCAACATAAAGAACTTTCTCAGATGTTCCATCATTCATTTCAACCAATCATTTCTCTTCAACTCCATTTGTGTATCATCAAGCATGAGAATATGAGTGTCATGCAAGGCTCCAATGAAGAAAATTTTTCTCTTGTACAACCCATGTGCTGAGAGGCACCCAAGTCAAGTATCCACTGCTTTGATTTCCTACAATTGCAACAAGTGCTTGTCCTTTTCCTTTCTTCAAATGTGATGAAGAGGAAGGAGTTGAATCCTTCTTGTAGATTGATGGCAAATTATTGTTATTTTTCTTGATGATTTTTGTCAACTCATAAATTTTCTTACTGTGGCAATGATGATCATCATGACCAACCTTCTTGCAATATGAACATGTTGCCTTTTCCTTCTTTTGTGAAGTTCCCTTCTTTGAAGATAATTTAGAACTTGCTTGTTGAGGAGAAGATTTGGCTTTGATTGCTTTTGTTTCTTGTTGGAACCTTTTCCTTGACTCTCTTGACTTGCCACCAAAGCTTTTGACTTGGAGGACTTGATAATGATCATTGTGAGTAACTGTAATTGCTCAAGCATTAACATCTCTACAGAAGAATTAAACGATGGTGTAGTGTAATCACTCCCCATTGTCAACCGTTGAGTTTCAAACCTAGAAACAAAAATTGCATACTCTAAAGGAAGCTTGCCCAACAAATTGAAGACCAATTGTGCATCCCTCTTCTCAATGCCACAAACTTTGAGTAGTATTCTTAGCTCATCTACCTTATTGACATAGTCTTGGATTGTATCAAAGTTCATCGGATCCAAACTTAGAAGTTCACTATCAAGTGTGTATCTTGTGTTGTCTGACTTTTGGTCACCCATTTTTTTGGCAATATTGGTCATTTCTGGTCAGTCTAGTGTCTAGGTCTAAGTCTTCCCTAGGATAGGAAGTCTTTGCCGGGTTCCCCTTCATTTGCCATCTTGTTTCAAGCCAGTTGGGTTGTTATCAAGGTCTCGTTATTTGGGTAGGTTGTAGATCCTAACCCGGCAGAGACTTGTGCTCCAATGGATGTTCTTTCTCAGGCAAAGTGATGGTTTCAAGTCATGATCTTCAGATGTTGCAAAGAATCAGAAAAGGGAATCTTTATTTGGATAGTGTAGTGCCAGAGTTGATGTAGACATTCAAAGAAGTTTATCCATATGTCAATGTGCAGGAGATTTATTTCTTACATAAGTGACCATTAAAGATTTGATTTTAGAACTGTTACAATATCTCTAAGTCTTCAATAAGGGAAGTGGCAAAGATTGTTCTTGAAGTCTTCAAAACACATTGGATTTGATAACAGTGCAGAGTTTTCCTCTTCCTCCATGGCATTTGGAAGGTTTGAAAGGATTAATAGCATCAATTGAATAAAGTTTTGACTTCTCAAGTGTTACGGTTTATTACATGAAGTACCTCTACTAATGGAAGCTAAACCCTCCTTACATGAAGTCTTTTGATTAAAAAAAAAATGATGATGGTTGATTATTTCCTAAACTATATTGAAGGATGGAATAGTGTCAATGATCGGCATAGAGACATCATTGGAACAGAAATATGAATAATATCATGCTATGATGAGGTGTGATCAGAAACGTGCATTAAATACAGTGGTTGTACATTTAAAAAAAGAGGTCATGTTCTAAGCTCGGGTTATGGCTCTTGTTCGAGCTCACATACATACTCTGTCTTCAAGCATGTTTTGATGATGTCCATATACAAGTCCAAAAGGAATGGCAGTATAATGACCAAGTATTGGCAGAGAAGTTGCAAATGCAATCTTTCCCAAAATTGTAACAGTCGAATGTTATGGACTATCGACTTATTGCATTCTTAGAAAGCAATTAGTTGGCTCTCAAATGTTTTCAGGTTGATATGAATCGAGATGATCAGGCGTTAAGCCTTCAGATATCTAACAATACAAAATCAAAGAGTTTCTAGTGTGGTTCAGACATAGAAATGACCGTTAGAAGACATGGCACAACCAAGTAAAGCATGTTCGAAAGTCAACTAAAAGTTATGTTTTTCATTATTTAAAAGGCATATATTGATTCTCTAGGACTAGATGATCCTAATGCAACAAACGGCGAAAGATTTGATTAAGAAGTTGCAGAGAAAAAGTCGGCGGGAAAGTGATGTTAAGATTCCAAATCAATGGTAGTCGCATGATCGCAAGAGGAAAGAATATTCCTTGTGATCATGCGCCATCCGCCCGATCCTCCAGATGTTAAGTCAGTAAAAATAGTGGAGTCCACGTGCACCAATGAGAGAGCGGTCGCATGATCGCATGGAATAAAATAATGTCATGCGATCATGTGACAATGGAGTTCGGGCAAGTGAATGTGCTCTACTGGGACCCATGTATGCCAACAGCGCAAGTGCAATGATAAGATGGTGATGAGTGTGATTGGTCAAATAAATCAATGATATGGCAGGGCTGTTAGAGTGACTTGTGAACAAAGGAAAAGTCGTATGTCCGCTTGTCAGATTTCGCGATGTGGCAGTTCCTGATTCGTTGTAGTATTACATGCAGTAAGGTGGGCCCACATAGGTTAAGTGATCGGATGATGTGAAAGCGCAACCGGTTAGGTGTGTGGTCGCATGATCGCAAGAGGTAAAGAAGAGCCATGCGATCATGCGACAATATGAGTCCACGACATGTTTTATAAACTCTACTTTGGTATAAGGAAACAAATGCTAATTGAGGTCATTTGAAAATGGATAATAGTTGGAAGAGGATTGAATTCAGTGCTTCTATTATATGTGTGTGCATATAAGAAACACGGTGTATGGTTAAGCCATTGTCGTAAAGTATAAGAGGTTCAGTTCATCTTGATATCAGATAGAGCCCTGTTTCAATGATCTAGTAGTCTTGTCGACCAAGGATGAAGACAATGATTATTTGAAGATTGATGGTTGGCATCTTTCTACCTTATGTTCTATTTCAAAATTCAAAGTTCAAAAAGATAGTTCGACTCCGAGAAGCCCAATGGATTTGACTTGACAGATACTATTAAAAAGAAGATGAAGAGTCTCAGATTCCATAGTGACTTTTCGAGTTCTCATATTGGAAGAGTTTACCTCTTTATGCTTTGTCTCTTTGTATTCAAAGGAGAGGGAAGGTCATTGCCTCCTATGAGCCTGATGTATTGTAAAATCTATATATTCTGTAAAGAGATTCAGTATAGGGGTCAGCAAACTTAGCATTGGATCAAAGTAATTCCATTTACCAAGCTTTATTTTCATGTTTGTTGTGCCAGTAGTTGTTCATTTGCATTTGAATAGACAGAACAGTTATATGTGAAGTTGTAATTACTTATTGGATTCCATTTCATGTTGGTGATTGTAGTGAAAGTAATTCCATTTACCTGTCATGTATGATTCTTCTCCTATTCATTTAGTTATTTAGATGCATCTAAATAGAAAGTACAATTGTGTGTGGAACTGTAATTCCTGCTTGAATTCCATTTCATGTCAGTAATTGTAGCATAGGTAATTCCATTTACTGTCCATGTATGATTCTGCTCCTATTCTCCTTAGTAGGATATGTACTCTTAGAATAGATAGATTTAGGCCAAAATATAGACTTTATGATAATCTGTGATCAGCATTCTATTGGGGATTATAGGTTATCCACTCTTATCCCTGCCTGAATTATTTGTGCCTACAAACAATTTGGTTAAGACTTATAAGGAATTATCTGATGATCAATAAAAAGACACATTCATTGCATATCAAACACAATTAGGGAGCTGTACCTGTCAATTCAGAGGGCAGTGATAGATGACTTACACTGACCCATTTGTTGGTGACATCCTTTTGTTCTCTCACCTTGGGTGTTTAGAGAGTCAGAGATTATAAATCTAATGGGAGGACAAACTGTTAACCAACATCTTGTAAGCTCGTCAACTTAACCAATACGATTGAGCAAATTTATCCTAGGCTTCCTTAATCATCTCACACTTTTTCGATATGAAAGATAAGATTAGATGATATATATTTTATCAACATTCCAAGAGCCATGGAAATGTTAATGAGTCATTCATTTTTTTAGATTAGAATCAACTTTAGGATCTATGGATTCTAAAATAGTTCTATCAGCATAATGATCTAATACTTGTTTCATAAATTTACTCCATGCATTTACTTTCCATGTTGCATAATTATGTGGAGTTAAAAGTGGAAATTTAGGAGAATTCATTATTAAAAACTAAAAGAACACAAGAGAAAAAGGAAGGCACAAGCACACAACACCGTTGAGTTTCGAACCTAGAAACAAAAATTGCATACTCTAAAGGAAGCTTGCCCAACAATTTGAAGACCAATTGTCCATCCCTCTTCTCAATGCAACAAACTTTGAGTAGTATTCTTAGTTCATCTACCTTATTGACATAGTCTTGGATTGTATCAAAGTTCATAGGATCCAAACTTAGAAGTTCACTATCAAGTGTGTATCTTGTAAGCTCGTCAACTTAACCAATACGATTGAGCAAATTTATCCCAGGCTTCCTTAATCATCTCACACTTTTTCGATATGATAGATAAGATTAGATGATATATATTTTATCAACATTCCAAGAGCCATGGAAATGTTAATGAGTCATTCAATTTTTTAGATTAGAATCGACTTTAGGATCTGTGGATTCTAAAATAGTTCCATTAGCATAATGATCTAATACTTGTTTCATAAATTTACTCCATGCATTTACTTTCCATGTTGCATAATTATGTGGAGTTAAAAGTGGAAATTTAGGAGAATTCATTATTAAAAACTAAAAGAACACAAGAAAAAAAGGAAGGTACAAGCATGCAACACCCCCCCCCCCAACCACAAAAAAAGAATGATGATTTGGCACTTTATACTTAGTGTGTTTATAATGGCCACTTGCAAAATAAGAGCAAAGTGGACTTTTGATTTTGACATTTAAAACTACCTCAAGTAGGCTATAGTAGACTTACATCATTGATGCAAAAGACCAAAGTGAGATCTAAGCATTACAAATGTCAAAATAGGTAAAATAAAAAAACAAGTTTTAAAAGTGATATTTCTTCTCATAATGGCTACAAACTGATAACAAAAATGAGAAGAAGACAAAAAAACTATGCATTTTCAAAAAATGGCACCTCAAAAGGATTTTTTATGAGCCTAAACAAAGAATCAAAAGTTGCAAACAACTAGGGTTTGACAGATATGCTTCTGAAAAAAAAAACATTTTTTGGGGAAATTCGTGCATCAAAATTAGAAATCACCTACACAGATGTAGAGAGCACGAAATCCTACCCTAAATAAAAAACACTTGCTCTAAAAAAGGTCTCAAAATGACTGAGTTATGAGCCTTCAAAGTCAAACTACAAAATTGAAAATGTATTTGATGAAGGATCCAAAAATCTCCAAATCCTACTAACGTCATTAAAGACTAACTTATATTTGACATCCAAATGGTCGTCATAGAGAACTACCAACTTTAATTTGATGTTGAGATGACTGTCATGGCATGGATAAATTTGATGTTCAAATGACTATCACCGCAACACTGCTTGATCAAATTTGATATTTAGATAACCATCAATGAAGAAAATGGGTCGTTGATGTGGATATTAGGTACTAATGATGTAGCACTTTTGACAAATTGCATTCAACCACGTGGTGCTGACTTAGCCGATATAATATTCTCCACATAATCTTTAGAGTTTTTATTTCATGAAATGAAATGATAAATTTTAATGATGTCCATGAGATTGAATAGTCCAAGGGACCAAAGAATAGCTTCATCGAACGATCTTCATACTCCTCTCGATGTTGATTCTTTTGATATGAATCTTGACTAAAAAAAGTAGCAATCATGTTGATCTTATCTTCATCAAATAAATGATGCATATTGTTGACCTTCAAGTTGTCTTTATAGTGTGAGCAGATATCTTTGTAAGTAGTGCATTCCATGATAAAGTACCATAGAAAGTTGTTTTAATTACATAAAAAATCATTAAAAGTATAAGGCTTCACAAGCATTAAACTTGTGGCCTGGGAGATCCATGAGTACACATGCGCATGGGTACCATGTGGGCATCGCTACGAAGTTAGGACTATGCAAGTCATACACCTGTGTAGTGGTACCTATGTGTACTAACTAAACAGTGCATTGTACAGGCCCTTTGGGCCTTACATATTTTTAATAAAATTTATTTTATCACCTTTAAAACATAAGAAAGCTTAAAATTTTGGAAAGTTTATTCACAAAAAATATTATTTACATTTTTTAATAAAAATTATTCTAGCAATAATAGCATCCTTACGAGAAGGAAAGTAAAAGTTTAGGGATGCCCCAAGTCAATTGCTCAGGCTGAACAACTTGAAAGGAAATTATGATGGTGGCCCAAAGTGCTCAAAAATGTTTATTACCTACTAGGTTTGGCAACAAACTCCAAACTTCAAACAATTGTAAATTTAGCCTTCGGAGTCCAATTTGAGTGAAATAGAAGGCAATTTTAACCAAAAACAACCTCCTAGATCTAACGATGGCCTTAGATTTAGCCCAACAATCTCCAATTTCACTTTGCAATACAAAGCCATGAAAACACCAACCTCAAAATGCACCAAAATTCTCTCAAAAGAAATTATAATGTCACAAGCTTTGATAATATATATATTTGGCTATGGAGATAGTCACCCAAGATCTAGAGGCCTAATGGAAAGCACAATAACAAGAGAGAAAGAAAATGACAATAATAAACTATATTCTCACCAAGAATGCAATAAAATCAATGATAGTACATAGGAAACCCCATGGTTAAATAGACCAAGGTGAAAACATAGGAAGGCATAAGATTATGACAAGTGTCATTATTTTATGATGTGATAACCAAGAGACAATTTATCACCCTCCTAAGGTTAAAAAATTGAAAGTGTCACATGTCCACTAACAATGGATCACCCTCTAAGTAGAATGAAGTATGTACAACATGTCTGCTAAAGGTGGAAAGCGAAAAAGTGATAAATGCACTAAAGGTGGAGTCACCAGATAAAGTGGATTGTGATAACATGATAACACCACTTGAAGTGGATATTTCTTGTTGTTCTTAACTTTGATTAATCATCATTGAATCAATTCATCCAAGGGTCTGATTGATGAGAACTCGACCCTCATAATTCAGTAGATTCCCTAGAGATGTTTTTGAACTATTACATATTGTTGGACAAATTCAAATATTAAAGATTGAGGCAAGAAAATGCTAATAATCCACCTTCTACCAAATCATTTATGATTGACAATTTAGATATTTACATTAACTTTAAGTTTGCACTAAGGTTTAGATCCACCCTTTTATTGTGCTTTCTTAGTGTTAGATTGATTATGGTGTGAGACTTCATTGTTAATCTTCATTCAATATCTTCCCACCCATTGGGTTGTGCATTATTGATACATCATTTATCATTAATCCTTACAAACCTTTATATTGAGAATATCGTTTTGCCTATATCATGGATTATAAAATGTTTATGCTTTGTCAATTGTTATCCATTGATCCTTGACGATGTGATATTATTCTTCTGTATTGTTGATGTTTCATGTTCCATAAATAAGTTATTTTCATGCATATATACTTATCATTTTCATTGATTTTGTCAATCTTCTACTTTAAGAGGTTTGTCTCATGCTTATACATGATTCATAATGATATGCATTATGATGAATATTCTATTGCATCTCGTGTCAAAGTAGTCACTTCTAGTGTAGAATTATGGACACTTCGTTGCTCCTTGTTCATTATGTAATGATGTGTTGCTCTTTAAGAGGATTTGTTGCATAGCAACTTTGATGGGTCCAAAGATGCATCTTTACATGTTATATTATCTTTGTACCTACTAATTGTTAATACTTAGATGATGTTTTCTTATTTATATAGCATGATTTTATACTCCATTTGAGTGATAGATAATTGTAATGGTTAATTTGTTTGGTTAATTATATCAATGATCTATGGATTTGGCAAGTTCTTTTATTTTCTATTTTATTATCTTAAAGTGCTGAAGGATAATGTGAACTTTAGTGAACCTTCTCATAGTGTATCTTTCAATTCTCATTCACTAACTACTCTCATATATATATATATATATATATATATATATATATATATATATATATATATATATATATATATATATATATATATATATATATATATATATATATATATATATATATATATATATATATATATATATATATATATATATATATATATATATATAGACACACACACACACATTGCCATGCCTTACCTTTCATGTTACTATACATAGTCACCATATAATTGGACATATAGATAAAAAAATGCCTAAGGTATAAAATTTAATTGATCAAATTATGGTTACTCACTAAAATATCACTTTGGGATTTAATCCATTTATCTAAATGGAAAACATTTTTAGGCAATCTTTACTAAAATAATTATTCCCTTTTATTTTACTCCTACATAGGTAATTACTATTGTTGAGCCTAACAATTAGCAAAAGTATAATAGTATGGAATAATTTTGTCGAAACAAAGAAGGAAAAAAATTAACCTCACCGACAAAAGTAGGAAAAAAATTAACCTCCAAGTTTGATTAGGCTCCATATGGCAACAATCTCCCACTTGGAGACTGATCAAACTCCACAATAATAGCCCCCCCCCCCCCCTTGGAGACTAATCATATAAATACTGACCCTATAGCTCCCACTAGAATGAAACACCCTGGACTCTATTGTTCTTTTTATTATTTTCAATCTTGAAGACCAACTGAAGCTAAAGAGGAGACTAGCTTCTCCCATGTCACTTCCTTTGTAAACATATCTACTATATTTTCATGTGTATGTATCTTTTCTAGATTCAATTGTCTAGTATCCAATACCAATTGAATGAAGTAATACCTCAACTATATGTGTTTGGTCTTTGAATGCAATGAAAAATTATTTGAAATATGGATGACACTCTAGCTATCTATAAACAAATAATTTTCAGTCTATGATTTTCCCAACTCTTCCATGAAAAATTGTAGCTGTATCATCTCCTTAGTTACTTTTGTAGCAACAACATACTCTATCTTTATAGTGGATAAAACAACCACCTTTTGCAATCAAGAAATCTAACTCACTTCTATCCCATCAATAGTAAATGCATAACCTATGGTACTCTTCCTGGTATCTAAATCCCCTTCTAAATCTAAGTCAACATAGCCTTTTAAATCAGTATTAGAGCCACCAAAACATACACATTTACTAGATATAAATCTCAAGTATCTGTGAATCCATTTTACTGCATTCGAATGCTCAACTCTAGGATGACTCGTATACCCACTAAAAACTTCTAGAGCATGTACAATATCAGGTCTAGTGCATACCATGACATACATCAACCTACCTACAATTGAAGCATATGGTACCTTGGACATTTTTCCTTCCTCCTCTTGTGTCTTTAAACACATTTCCTTAGTCAATTTTAAATGACTAGGCAAAGGTGTGATGAAATCTTTTGCATTCTCCATATAGAATCTCTGCAACACCCTTTCAACATAATCAACTTGAGATAGAGTCAATTTTCTTTTCTTCCTTTCTTTGCAAATTTTCATACCAAGGATTTTTTTCTTCCCCCAAATCCTTCACAGCAAAATAATTTGCCAACTGTTGTGTCAACCCCTTAATGTGATGCACGTTAGACCGCTACAAAAATATCATTAACATATAAACATAGAATAATGTAGTTGTCATCATCCAATCTCTTAAAATAAACATAATGGTTTGAATTACACCAACTATAGCCATGATCAATCATAAAGCTATCAAATTTAATGTACCATTACTGAGGTGCTTGCTTCGAGCCATATAAACTTTTCTTCAATATGCACACTAATTTCTCCTTACCTTTGACCTTAAATCCTTGTGTTTGTTGCGTATATATTTCTTCTTCCAAATCTCCATGGAGTTGTGTGATCAAAAGTGTGACACACTTCTATGAACCATTACACTTGAGAGAATCCATGAAAGAGGATATCCCAAGAGGTGGCTCATAGCTTCCTAGTTGAAGCGAGTTTAATCCTTCTCATGATGCTCATCAAATTGGCATTGAGGATTAGTGACTTGACTACTCTAAAATAGAAGATTCAAGTGCAAGAATGAAGCTAAGAATTCAAGAATGCAAGCTAGAAATGAGAGATTAAGCTAAGAATGTATGCAAGCAACTAGTAATCTAGAATGAGAATGCAAGAGCTAAATCTATGAAGCAATGCAAGAAAGAAAACTAGATTGACAATGCAAAATTAAGCTAGAAATGAAGCTAAGCTAAGAAATGAGAGAGCTAAAGCTAAGAATTCAAATTAGCAAGATTATTCTAAGAAAGTGAGAATGTAAAATTTCTATATTAGGACCCTTGAGAAAGGGAAGATCTTCCTTTTAAAGGAATTGCCTCAAGAATGGAGGGCTAAGATTAAGAGGTAATATAATGAGTGGATGAGATGAAGAGGCAAAAGGAGATGCAAGGAGATGCAAGGTTAGGTAGAGATGAGTGTTGGGGATTAAGAGGCAAAAGGGAAATGTTAGGTAGAATTAGACAAAATAACATTTGAAAGAACAAATCCCTTTTATTTTCTAATTAATCAAGATTAAGTATGCACACATGTGATTGTGTTCTTAAAATAAAAGTGTAAAAACTCTATATTAAAAGTAAGGTTATAGCAATTAAATAAATATGTAAGCTCTAGAAATTAGACCATAGTATAATCTTGATATAAGATTTTTGATTTAATTATGCAAAGGGGATTTTAAGGGTTACTTTGCATAATGATGCTTAGCAAAGAGAAGATTTGATCAAGAGGGGGCTCGAGTTCTACTAGACCAATTTTAGGTGATTACATTTGCCCCTCTTTGACTAATGTGTGAGCAATCTGGGAACACATTGAGTTAAAGAATGATGATGTCAAGGTAGATGATAGAAATCAGGTCAATTTTATTTCCTTCTTTTCTTTGCAAATTTTCATACCAAGGATTTTTTTTCTTCCCCCAAATCCTTCACAACAAAATAATTTGGCAACTGTTGTTTCAACCCCTTAATATGATGCACGCTAGACCGCTACAAGAATATCATTAACATATAAACATAAAATAATGTAGTTTTCATCATCCAACCTCTTAAAATAAACATAATGGTTTGAATTACACCAACTATAGCCATGATCAATCATAAAGCTATCAAATTTAATATACCATTACTGAGGTGCTTGCTTCAAGCCATATAAACTTTTCTTCAATATGCACACTAATTTCTCCTTACCTTTGACCTTAAATCCTTGTGTTTGTTGCATATATATTTCTTCTTCCAAATCTCCATGGAGTTGTGTGATCAAAAGTGTGACACGCTTCTATGAACCATTACACTTGAGAGAATCCATGAAAGAGGATATCCCAAGAGACGGCTCATAGCTTCCTAGTTGAAGCGAGTTTAATCCTTCTCATGATGCTCATCAAATTGGCATAGAGGATTAGTGACTTGACTACTCTAAAATAAAAGATTCAAGTGCAAGAATGAAGCTAAGAATTCAAGAATGCAAGCTAGAAATGAGAGATTAAGCTAAGAATGTATGCAAGCAACTAGTAATCTAGAATGAGAATGCAAGAGCTAAATCTATGAAGCAATGCAAGAAAGAAAACTAGATTAACAATGCAAAATTAAGCTAGAAATAAAGCTAAGCTAAGAAATGAGAGAGCTAAAGCTAATAATTCAAATTAGCAAGATTATTCTAAGAAAGTGAGAATGTAAAATTTCTATATTAAGACCTTTGAGAAAGGGAAGATCTTCCTTTTAAAGGAATTGCCTCAATAATGGAGGGCTAAGATGAAGAGGTAATAGAATGAGTGGATGAGATGAAGAGGCAAAAGGAGATGCAAGGAGATGCAAGGTTAGGTAGAGATGAGTGTT
This sequence comes from Chamaecyparis obtusa, assembly GCA_027943335.1. Classification (NCBI taxonomy): domain Eukaryota; kingdom Viridiplantae; phylum Streptophyta; class Pinopsida; order Cupressales; family Cupressaceae; genus Chamaecyparis; species Chamaecyparis obtusa. The sequence goes on along the minus strand of BSBK01007775.1, from coordinate 1,143,534 downwards.
GGGGATTAAGAGGCAAAAGGGAAATGTTAGGTAGAATAAGACAAAATAGCATTTGAAAGAACAAATCCATTTTAATTGCTAATTAATCAAGATTAAGTATGCACACATTTGACTATGTTCTTTTAATAAAAGTGTAAAAAATTTATATTAAAAGTAAGGTTATAGAAATTAAATAAATATGCAAGCTCTAGAAATTAGACCATAGTATAATCTTGATATAAGATTTTTGATTTAATTATGCAAAGGGGATTTTAAGGGTTACTTTTCATAATGATGCTTAGCAAAGAGAAGATTTGATCAAGAGGGGGCTAGAGTTCTACTAGACCAATTTTAGGTGATTACATTTGCCCCTCTTTGACTAATGTGTGAGCAATCTGGGAACACATTGAGTCAAAGAATGATGATGTCAAGGTAGCTAATAGAGATCAGACTCTAAACTTGATTGAATGAAGACTGATAAGAAAGATGAGAGTATCCAACCTGATATGAAGCAATGAGATTGAATATCTATCCAAGGAAATAGCTAATCATCTGAGAAACAATACTAGATTGATATGGGTCATGATGAACCTTATATGCCCTAAGAGATCCAAAATATGTTTGTTAGAGTGAACTGATACGAAGCGATGAGAACACTCTTTCAAAAAGGAGATGTGCATAATCTCAACTTGATATGAAGCAATGAAGCTGAGAGGCCCTAAGCTATGATGTTTTAGTCCTTATTAACTTGATCGATTTAAGATTTGCTTTAATTACTAGAATTGTAAATTAGGAGATATGATTGACGAAAAGATTTTCTATATTGACATACCCCCTCAAGATGGAAATAGAAATGAGGTGCAAGTGGTGAGGATTGTAGGAATGTTTGCCGTTGCGCCAAAAGCTCAAACTATCAATGAATGTCACAAACACCAGATTTATCCAGATCCATGGCAACCCCAAAGGAGGTGTTGACCACCAAGTCAACAATCTCTCCCTCAGCACCGACTGAGGGTTCCGCACCAACGGAATGAAGGAGACTCTCTCCCCCTCAGCACCGACTGAGGGTTCCACACCAACGGAATAAAGGAGACCTCTTGGGATTCCAACCCATGACCCAAGGCTCTGATACCAATTGTAGGAATGTTTTTCATTGCGCCAAAAGTTTGAAACTATCAACGAACGTCACAAACACCAGATTTACCCAGATCCATGGTAACCCCAAAGGAGGTGCTGACCACCAAGTCAACAAGCCTCATAAATCTAGAAATGAAGGCGAAAGTGAGCTAGAAGATATAGCGTTAGCAGTCAACTATGTTAGAAGATTTGGAATTTTGATTTCAAACCCAAAAAATAGAATCAAAGATAAGGATTTTCAGTCAAATACTTTGGCAGAGAGAAAGGAAGGAGTGAAAAGAAAGCATAGCTCAAGGGAACCAAAAATGTAAAGCTAATTACAATCCTAGAATGAAATGCAACCTAAGCATGCAACCTAAGACTTCTGGAGTACTCAAGTCACTGATCTAGTAGACCATTAGTTTTCATTGTTTGAGCATTTGGGACATCGTAGGTTAGTATAACCTTCATTGGTGCGAGAGCAACCATGAAAATATGAATACAACCTTATCGGATAAGATGTAGGAAACACACATAAGCATCAAGACATAAGTGTCAAGATGACCTGAGCATGGTTTCCAAGTTAATGTTGTAAGAAAACACCCATATTGAGGCACAAGTTGCCAAGATAACCATGAGTGTCATTGTACGTGCTACACACAATCGATAGACAGGGAGATAATTCCAACCTCACCTAAGATTGAAATCACCCCACAAGTAGAAATCAAAGAAAAGATGTTATGCCACCAATCATGAATCTCTAATCAAATAGACATCGTCGAGCAACCTTAAAAGACATAGCAAGTGAAAATCTATGATAACAGACAACACACAAGAAAATAGTTCAACATATCTTAGTCATTTTCAATTTTCTAGAATGTAAGTCGGTGTTGGGTGAAAATACCTTTGTGCTAGTGTCAAAGTGCAAGTGTGCAATGAAAGATAGTGTAAGATCCGATATGTGTTGAGGAACATAATGATGTCTAGATGGTAGTGTTGAGAAACACTTAAGGATTGGGGTGTTGAGAAACACCAAGTAGTGCTAGAGATAAAATGTCCACCAAGAAGGATTGATAAACTAACTCAAGTTAAGCTCAAAAGATCAACCAAATGATAAAGCACCGACAACTTGGATAGGCATACGATTGTCCCCAGATGGAAAATAAGAACCAAGGACAAGACTAAGACAAGTTCTAGCCCAAGACAACACAAGGAAGCAAAGAGCAAGATGGATGGAAGGAGACAAGAGCTTAGCCATGCATTGATAGATGGAGTGTTGATTACAAGTGACACTTGTTTGCTAGGTTTTCACCACTTGGAGATTATTTTTATTTTTGCTACCAAGGCACCTGAATCTAGGTTTTCACCAAGGCACGATTTTTTCTTTTTTCTTTTTTTTATTTTTTGATGTTTGATTTTTTTGTAGATAAATCAAGGCGCCTATTTCCAAGTTTTCACTAGGATTATCATTTTTTCAGAATATTTTACAATTTTTATGATTTTTTCAGGACATTATATGCTTTTTAGAATTTTTTCAAGATCATAGATTGTTGTATAGGAAGTCTAGTGCTTAGTTGGAGAGTTGCTGCAGATGAAGAGCCTTGAGATATTCTTTGAGAACATTTTTGTTTGTAGTAGCCAGTTGACAAACTTTAGAACCAAATGTTGTAGTATTGATAGAAGAATCCAACCAGCAATGCCCAACTATCAAGATTTTCATAGTCAAGGAAATATCATTCAAGTGAGATCCACAAATATCCTCATGGACTTCTCTTAACACTTTGTTAGATTCCTCATGTTCTAAACATCTAAGGAGAATGTCATCAAGATGTCTCTTAAACAAGTCATTAAGGATGAGTAGATACCAATGTGCACTTTTGGAAAGGGTAAGATGGAGGTGAGAGTATGAATCATGAAAGGTAATGATGGTGGAGTCAAGGAAGTCATAATAAGGAGATGGAAGCTTGAATGGCAACATTAATTTTTCTTTTATATCCAAGTCTTTTAACTTGGGAATCCACATAGCCTTTGATAGTTCTCTATTTTGAAATGCTTTTGATAATTCTTTGATGGTGTATTTTAGGATCCATATTTTATTTGATTTTCTTCTTTTCTTGGAGGACCTTTGTGGTCTTTTGAATCTTTCTATTTTCTTTGTAGTCACATGTTGATTAGATAGGACATGGTGACCTTTGGATATAAGTAGATTTTTGTACTTCTAATTTTTATATTACACATCCAAGTTACTTCTATAAGATTTGGGAATTATAGATGAATGAGGCTGATACAACTAGATTAAATGGAGAAATGGATTATAAGTAGGTCATCCACTTAGCTCAGGAAGAATGGGGGATAAAGGTTCAACAGACTTGAGTGCAAAGAAATTGGTATCATCCTCATCATTCATGAATGAATCAGAGAGAACAAGGAAATTATCCTCTATAAAGCGTTGTCGATCGTGAGTTGTCCTAGAAGAATCAGAGGAATTTAGAGGAGTATTATGCGAATCTAGCCTGAATGGTCCATTCTAAAAACTAGGTCCCTCTTCAAGTGGAAGAAGTGCACAATTAGAAACCAAATCAATTCTAGATCTTTTGATGTTCTATGATGGTATCATAGTATGAGGTCTTATATACTCATGATTTTCTTGAGTAGATGGAGCATTGTTTTGAGTAGATGGACTGGGAGCCATAGGAATGATTTCCACATAAGGGTGGAAAGGATCTTCATCATCAACTTGATCTTGAGAATTAGAGCTTTCTCCTCTTTCAAAATTTGTAGCAAGAGCATATCAATGTCATATACAAAAAATATACATTTCTTTGATTTTTCTTCCATCTTGGTTCTATTTTCAGAATCTATATGTGCAAATGCTTCACAACCAAAGGTTTTGAGAAAAGAATAACACGCCTTCTTACCTATCAATGCTTCCTTTGGAATACCACAACTCAAAGGAGTAGAGGGACCTCTAATGATTAAATAAATAATAGTGTTTACAACCTTTACCCACATATTTAAGGACAATTAAGCATGTAACCTTGTACTCCTTGAACGCTCCATTATTATCCTATTCACGCATTCAACCACTCCATTTTCTTGTGGAGTCTTTGGAACTATTTTTTGTCTATGAATACCATTAAAAGAACAATAATCTTAAAACTTTTTGCTGCAATACTCATCACCATTATCAAATCGAAGACATTTTAGTATTTTACCAATCTCATTTTCAACCAAGCTTTTCCATTTTTTAAAAGTTTCAAATACATCAAATTTCTATCTAAGGAAATAAATCCATACTTTTCTAGTTGCATTATAAATAAACATAGCATAGTATAGAAATCCTCCAGGGGAAAATACATGAGATGGTCCCCATACATTTGTATGCACAAGCTCCAATTTCTCATTTTTCTTTTCTTTCCCACCCTTCAGAAAACTAACTCTCTTTTGTTTTCCTTACACACAACTTTCACAAAAATCCATATTGACACATTTTATACCTGGTAAAACTTTCTTCAAATGAAGTAATTTCATACCTTTTTCACTCATGTTCCCAAGTCTATTGTGTCATAGTATTTTTTTGGAATCCACAGTGATTGTTTGATGTTCTACCTACTCAATTGCAATAACTATTCCTAAACATTGAATTTTCTCTACAATAGTTAAAGTAGAAGGAGAAATATGACTTGTACAAAGATATAAGGTGCCTACGTTCACACCTTTTTCTCTACTAAGGAACCTTTGGAAACTTTCCAATTTTTGTCTTTATAAGTAATTGTACAACCTTCATCACCTATCTGCCCTATTGAAATAAAATTTCTACCAAACCTTGAAATGTGACTTACCTCTTGTAGTAGCCAATGTTTCACATCCTACAACTTAATCTTAACTATTCCCTTTCCAAGAATCTAATAGGGTTCATCATATCCCATATAATCTAGCCCAAAATCTCCTTAGACATAATCAAGAAAATAACTTCTATGGGTGTAGTATGAAATGAAGCCCATGAATCTAAAACCCATGAATCATCAACATTTTATAAGGAAAGAAGCAAAGCATCCTCTTCAAATTTGTTACTTACCACATTTTCCTCCTTATTTCCTTCTTGTTTGTCTCCTTCGTTATTCTTCTGAGACCAAAAATCTTTCCTCTGATGACCTAGTTTTCCCACAGTACCAACAATAGTTTGGTCCTCTAGATTGAGACCTCTTTCCCTTTGATTTTCCTTGTGATTTCCCATGACTTCCATAATTATTTTCTCTCTCCTTTGATCTACCTCTACTTTTTGCAATCAAGACACTACCTGATGTAGATCCAACCAATCTTTGTTCAAGTATGATTAACACTAAGAGAGGGGAGGAACTAGTGATGTTTAAAAACAATGGATCAAATTTTAAAGCCAATTAAACAACTATAAATCAATTATGACAATTGAAATAAAGAGATACATACAAGATCAACACATAAGAGATTAACACAATATATGTCCTGAGTGGAAAATCCTTCGGGTAAAAAATCACTCGAAATGCATCATTGGCTTAATCTAAAATCACTTTTACACTACCTCATTGGCTTATACAATGTCTCACTGACAAATTCTATCACACTAATATTCTTATGTGCCTCACTAGCCTTTTAATACCTTCCAATTTTCTTACATACACATATCAAAAAATCTAATTGTCATTCAGACTCTACAACTGCATACTATACAACATTAATCACAATACATGTCTTTGTGCTTAACACTGCATCATATATAATCATATATTGTATGTTAATCAAGCATTTTTGCCATATCTGATTGTGCACAAAAACTCTCTAAATTGTTGGAATTAGGAGAGATAGGTACTAAGAGGGGAGGGGTGAATCAGTGCCTTCAAAATTTTACTTGTAAAACCTTTTAGATCTATAACTGTGTACTATGATAACCGATCAAAATAACTTGAATCTAATTTCATAAATCAATCATCTAGTTGACTTGAGTAAGTAAAAAACATGAAATCAATATGACAATCAAATAACACAAGTATTTTGGTAATGTAGAAACCCTTGTAAGAAGGTAAAAACTGCGGTGGGGATGACACCCACAAATTCTTCACTACTACAGATAGAAAAGGTTTGCCTATTAAGGCTACAAGTTTTGATCACTTTTGGTGATCTTACCCTATTAGGAGTAACATATTAGATCAGCTAGATCTACCTAGTTATAGTATTTTAACAACACTAATGAAGTGTGCACTCGGTTAAGATATTTACATAAGACTGTTAAGTCTACTTTGTTAAGAGATTTTATCAAAAACTCTATTACAATTGTTAGAGAGTAATAGGCAATTATCTGCTAGTTGACAACTCAATTATCTGAAATAGATCAATAAGTGCTCATTAAAATATCACCTTGACTATGATGATTCTCTGCTCTATTTTGCTTAGTAGCCTTCTCTAATTCTACTCAATCTGATAACTCATGTACTATGTTCTGCTTTGTAAACTGATTGACTTGAAGTTAGGCAATGGCTTCAAGTGCTCCGTGATTCATATATATCAGTTCACCAACCCACTAAATGATGCGAACATACAAAATATATAGTGTTCTATTTTTCCGCTTTAGCAAAAATTAGGTTACAAAAATAATCATAACCCTAAGATCTACGGTGCAAAATTAACCTAGATCAACTATTACAATAAGATAAACATTACATTTAATGAGTATCTTTTACAATAAATGCTCCTCGATCTTGGTAAACCATTTTATGATCTATTGTAACCATTTGCATAGAAGAATGTGCCATTTCAGATTACTATGCCATTTTCTATGATCATCGGTAAACACTGTATAAACTACTCAGTGTATACTACGATGCTCAATGTTTACTGTCCGTCAGTGTCGGTGTCGCTAGTGCTCAGTAAACTATGTGATGCTTGGTGTAAAGGCTTTACCGACTACTCTGTGTTACTTCTGGTTACCGACCAACTCAATATAAGTGACCAACCGATCTCTTTGATATCCTTTGATACTAATGACAACCTTAAATGCTCAATAGAGATTAACAATCTCCCCCTTTGGCATTAATATCAAAACTTCAAATGTATATAGACAAAATGTTCTTATATATTCCTTATATCTCTGCCATATACATATCCACAATAGAAAATCTTTCTAAGTACAAAGTACTCCCCCTCGGTGCATTCTCCTGGTAATTATTTGGCATATACATGTTTTCCCCCTTTTTGATAATAATGCCAAACACAAAAAAAATATAATGTATACTTACATCTTATCAAAAATGTTTTGATGTGTTTTCTTTATAGACTCCAAGAGGTTGTCCCATTCCTCTTTCAAGTTGGTAAGAGCAATATGCTCAAGACCAACTTGTGCATGCATGTCAAAGATATTATCTAACACCGAAATCTCTGGTGTTGCTACAAGTTGTTCAGCTTTGACAATATGAGCTTCAAAAATTTTCAGGTAAGGAGTGAGTTCTGTTTGTAACTCTGTAACCTGATCAATGATTTGCTCTTCTTGTTTTCTTAGATCTGCTATCAACCACTAGAGTTCCTGAACTCGGTGAATATGCTTTAAGAAAGCATTCGGCTCGGTTATAGCTGCTTGTGTACTCAACTTTATTTCTACTTCTAAACCTTTTATCTTTTCACTAACTTCTACAGTAAAGATGTCTGAAGTACAAAGCTTGATAAAAAAAATTGACAGATTATGTGGGTGATAGATTTTGCCTCGGTAATTACCTCAGATAATTTTACCTTTTTCAATGCCACTTCTATGCTAATCCTTTCTGCCAATTTATCCTAAATCTTTGATTTTGCCCTTTCTTCTATTCTTTTGTCTGCATCTGTATTAGGGGCATTGATTTTGTCGGTGAGTGTAGCAAGTTGATCTATGATGGGAGTATTCTCATCAATACTTGTCTCCGGTACTATCTGTTGCAGAATATCCCTCACACCTGTTAACACTTCTTTTTGTTTGTGCTCTTGATTTAGCTTTTCTTGTGTCGCCTTTCTTGAACATAGCTCCCCATATTTACTTAGTTCCTCAGGGCTTAGGGTTCTTGGGTCACATTCTGGTATAATTATGACTTCATCAATGGTGACCGACCCTTTTTCTTTCTTCTTCTTTTGTGTAAGAGGTGAATTCTTCTCACTAATAACAATAGCTTTTTCTCCACTTTTTGGAGTATCCTTCCCAATTAACATCGTATCTTCCTTCTTCTGCTCCTCAGTAGATGGTGTGGGAGTCTCAGTTGTAGTGTTAGAGGGGTTCACCTCAGTTGACTTTGTTCCTTTTGGTTCCTTTGATTCTATGGACTATGCCTCTATTTTGGTAGGCTCATTTGTATATGCAAGTTGCTTAGGTTCATGTTGTCCAGTTGTATCTTTATTTTTCTCGGGATGAGAAGCATTGGGTTGTACTTGTGAAAATATTTCAACTACCTCTATAAGTATAGGAAGTTCACCCGGTAGAGATGTGAACACACTAACAGTGTCTAGTGCTTCATCTTTGTTTGGTGCAATAGTCACATCTTCATCATCCTTATCATCAGGATCACCATCTATGATTTCCTTAATGAGTACATCGTCATCAATTTTCTTCTTCAGTTGGATCTCTACATGATCCGATGCATCCTATGAAATTCTTATTTCTTCCTTTTGTTTGGTGATATCAATTACCTCGGTAACTGATATATCGGTGTCCTTTAATTTCTTTCCTTTGTTATCATTGATGTAAATACCTTTACCTTTTGAACTGTGTCTCTTCTTAGACAGTTTCAAGAATGCTTCCTGTTCAGCTTTCTCTTCTGCTTTCAAAATTGATGTCCATAGAGAATCACATGTGACATCCATATCAGCCACATTCTCATCCAATATTTGCATAGCTCTATTCTTGACTAGAAATCTTGCTTGATACTTTGTCAAGTATTCACTTATAACATCATAGCTGAAGTGTGAGGCTGCATGAACTAATGATCGTTCTCTTTTCCTTTTCTCTGTATCGAGTGCAATAGCCCATTTCTCATTTATTTTGTCATCTAGTTCCTTTGGTAATTGACATGCAAATTCCATTGGTACTCTCTTGAATTTAATCATCATCTAGATGATAGCATGTTCTAGCTTTGTCTTGTCCTTAATTGACATTTTGTCAAATTTGCCTATGCCTGGATCTGCAAGATTTCCATTTTCAATTATATCTTCAATTATTTCTTCTATTATACTTTCCCTATTACGAACTATCTTGAATTGATTAGGATCATTTTCAGTTTCAGTCTCCTCTATATCTTCTTTACTTCTGACCAATTTTCTCCTTTTCTTTGTTGCCTTAGCTACAAATTTTGTCTTTCTCTTAACATATTTCCTTGTTGTTGTAGTTGCCCTCATTTTTTTAACTTTTATTTCCTCTTTTGTCAGAGGGGATGAGGCTGCAGTTGATGACCTTGTTTTCATACCTTTTTGTTTTAGTAACTGCATTTCCTGTTCAACATTGGTGGGAGGAACCGGTGTGGGATCCTTTTCTTTGTTGGACTCAGTCTCCTCACTATCATAGGGCTTGTCAACCAACTGTAACTGACCTTCGGTTGTTCCTTTAATTGGTGACTCCTCAGATGAGGCTGATGCATTTCCATATCTTCCCGCGAGATCTTTCATCATTTTCTTCGCCCTTCTAGACATTTTTCTAATCTTTATGTCTATAGTGATTCATGACTTAGCTTCCTCATATGTGCCAAACCTAGTGGCAGTGATATCTATCAGTAATGCTAGTAATGCATTAATAGATTTCAAAGAGAAATCATAGTTAATTTTGTATCCCATTAGTGCCAGCCATTTTGTTCTCGGTTCTACTGCCTTTATCATAGAGTGGTCTGTCCTAACTACAAAACATATGTCATTTTCAAATTTACTCACTAATTCCCTTGGAATTCTACTCCTTTGATGCATTTGAGTCTTAAATTCTTTGAAATATGCATCAAATTCCATGTTCATATTCTTTCCTAAACTTTTCATCATTTCACCAATTTGTGTAGTTATCCATTTATCAGATTGCCAGTTTACCTTACCGATACCAGGTACATGTTTTTGCAGATAGAAAAATGTACAAACAAGCAGTGATTCATACTTACATGTGTTGGACTTCTTTGATCTTATTGTCTTCATATTCTCTTGCAGTTGGTGTAGTAGCATTTTAGCAAGATCTACCTGGTGATCTTTCTTCACAATTTTATATGCCATGTCCACGGCACTGCAGGGTACGCTGTTTAGTCTGCTAGATTGAAATATCTTGTATCTAATGACACATGCTACAAATTTTACTGTTGGGTCTTTGATGGTTGAGATTTTTAGTGCCCTACCATCCCATTGAGTTCCAGTGTTCTTTTCAACATCAGGACGAGACGAACTTCGAAAGGATTTTGCTTTGTTGGTTGTAGGGTACCCAGTAACCCTACTACTAATCTTCTTTGTGACCTCAATAGGTTTATCTAACCAAAATTTTCCATCATGAAATTTGCTTAGCATGATTCTTATTCAATCAGTGCTGAATGTTTGTGGGAAGTATGTAAAATACAATAACCCTAACTCCTCAATCTTCTTATATTCAGATTTTAACTTTCCATCTAGTCCACAAACTTGTTGATAAGCAACAATGGTCTCAAAATCACCTACTTCTCTAATTTTGCAATGAATATAGGCCCTAACATCTTCTGTTAACAAAACCCTATCTAGAATACTCGAAAATGCACCCATATCATCTGTTTGTGCTGCAACCTTGGGATGTAGTTTGAATTTGGCCTTGGAAAAATTAGCCCTAACAATTAATTCTACTTCCTCCTCAATGTTTTGTGATTTGCTTGCAGTCGATGTTGATGCCATAAATTATTTCTAGGGTTTTGACAAGCAGTAGATATCAGGTGTTCGGTAGCAAATGAACTTACTCGATATTGTCGAAGAATTATTGTCGGTTTGATCTACAGTGACTTTGAATCTTTTCTTAAAATCTTTAGCTTGAACTCTTCTTTGTAAAATCTCTATTCTTCGAGATCGCAATGTAATAATGAACTCTGTTTCCACGTATTTATAGACTTTTCAATATTTTTGCTCAAACTTTGGTGCATTAAATGCGTGACCTAACTTTTGGTATGAAACAACTGTCAACTCAGTAATGTCTACAATTTCCTTTACTCAGTTAACATAGAATTTCTTCATCAGTTTGCACTATTGTCGGTTAACTTTGTATAGTGATTACCGATGGATAATCAACTCTCGTTTCTTCTTTTACCGACTATGTGACATTTGTAAACTCATAACACATAAACCATAGTGCATCTTTATTCATGCAGATTTGGTATTTGTACATCATATATAAGGAAATTTATGTAAAATGTGATCATTTAAAATGTCAGTTCCATACATACCTTTGTCATCTTAAGTGGAGGTACTGATGTCACCCAATCCAGTGGACGAGGTTTCACTGACAATGTTACTTGACTCAGCCTTCTCATTAGATGCCTTCTTCCACATTGTGTTCCTTAACTTCATGATTTCTACAATGTTATATCCACTTTCAAATATATGGTTTTCATCTGGTGCTCGGTGTCTGTAGTTCTTGCTTAAATGACCAACCTTGTGACAGTGCATACATGCCATTCTTGCATTTGTCTAGTTTCTTGATTGTCCAATTTGACTCTTTCTGTAATAGTTTGTTACAATATGTCCATACCAACCACATACAACACAATTAGTCCATGTATTATAATCCCAAACATATGAGTTATCTTGTCTCTTCGATTGATATGGCTTTCGTTGTAGTTTCTCTTTAGGTGTCCAGACTTGTTTCATTTTTGCTTTGCAATCCCTTGCAGTGTGTCCATGCTTATTACAAGTATAGCATATTTTTTCCTCAGTAGTATTATTAGCAATGTCATTCTACTTAGCTCTGTATTCATAAGCTAGATGTCCAAACTTACCACAGTAATAACAATATCCATTGAATTTAGGAATGACAAGAGATTTACCTTGTGCTTTGCTTCTGCACACATTAGATGTATGTCCTGGTTTTCCATAGTGATAACATGTCAACACTTTAGGTTTTTGACTTTGATTGTTGTTGACTTTTTTAGCTTGTCATGGTGATTCTCCTTCACTGATGTAACCTATACTAGCTCTGCTTCTGAATCTTCTCTGATTAGTCAGAAAATCATCAATCTTTTTAGAGCTTTCCTCAACTATCTTCATCATTTCATTGTGTTGCTTTTGTATCTTTATTTCATTTCTTAATTTTTCATTATCTTCTTTGAGTATTGCAACATCTTCAAGTCTTCTTGATAATTCTCCATTTACTTGGTTCATTTCTTGATTAACTGTCATCATTTGATTTAATACTTGGAAGTGATGATCAATGAGTCTCTATATTTCACTTTCTTTTGCTTGAAGTTGTTCAGTCATCAGTCTTCGGTCTTCAATAGCCAGATTTTGATCTTGTTCAACTTGTCTAGCATTGTTCATGATTTCCACCATTCTCACCATCTGAGATTCATGACTGATTTGAAGTGCTTTCACTTGCTCAGATAGATGCTGATTCTTTTCAAACAAGTCAGAGATTATGCTTTCAGATCTGTCAGAGATGCTTCCAGAGCTTGATCCAATATGATCAGATATTTCATCAATAGGTTCTTCATGATAACTGATTTCATTCTATAGAGTTGCAAGGTTCTTTCTTTTAACCAATAATTTCTTCAGTTCTTCCTTGGCTTGTTTATAGTGTTCCACAAACATTTGTATTTGTATCTTCTGATTCTCAATAGTCTTGTCAAGCTTGTATCTCTCCATGACTTAGATCTTTACCCTTCATTGGTTAGACTATTCAACAAGAGAACTGAGCTCTGATACCAATTGTTGGAATTAGGAGAGATAGGTACTAAGAGGGGAGGGGTGAATCAATGCCTTCAAAAATTTACTTGTAAAACCTTTCAGATCTATAACTGTGTACTATGATAACCGATCAAAATAACTTGAATCTAATTGCATAAATCAATCATCTAGTTGACTTGAGTAAGTAAACAACATGAAATCAATATGATAATCACATAACACAAGTATTTTGGTAACGTAGAAACCCTTGTAAGAAGGTAAAAACTGCGGTGGGGATGACACCCACAAATTCTTCACTACTACAAATAGAAAAGGTTTGCCTATTAAGGCTACAAGTTTTCATCACTTTCAGTGATCTTACCTTGTTAGGAGTAACATATTAGATCAGCTAGATCTACCTAGTTATAGGATTTTAACAACACTAATGAAGTGTGCACTCGGTTAAGAGATTTATGTAAGACTGTTAAGTCTACTTTGTTAAGAGATTTTATCAAAAACTCTATTACAATTGTTAGAGAGTAATAGGAAGTTATCTGCTAGTTGACAACTTAATTGTCTAAAATAGATCAATAAGTTCTCATTAAAATATCACCTTGACTATGATGATTCTCTGCTCTGTTCTACTTAGTAGCCTTCTCTGATTCTGCTCAATCTAATAACTTATGTACTTTGTTCTACTTTGTAAACCAATTGACTTGAAGTTAGGCAATGGCTTCAAGTGCTCCATGATTCATATATATCAGTTCACCAACCCACTAAATGATGCGAACATACAAAATATATAGTGTTCTATTTTGCCACTTTTGCAAAAATTAGGTTACAAAAATAATCATAACCCTAAGATCTACGGTGCAAAATTAACCTAGATCAACTATTACAATAAGATAAACATTACATTTAATGAGTATCTTTTACAATAAATGCTCCTTGATCTTGGTAAACTATTTTATGATCTGTTGTAACCATTGGCATAGAAGAATGTGCCATTTCAGATTACTATGCCATTTTCTGTAATCATCGGTAAACACTATATAAATTGCTCGGTGTACACTGTGATGCTCGGTGTATATTGTTCATCGGTTTCAGTGTCACTGGTGCTTGGTAAACTGTGTGATGCTCGGTGTAAAGGCTTTATCAATTGCTTTGTCTTACTTATGGTTACCGACCAACTCAATATAAGTGACCGACTGATCTCTTTGATAACATTTGATACTAATGACAACCTTAAATGCTCAATAGAGATTAACATAAATATAGTCAATCAAAACACCAAATTGAATTCTCTGTTTGTATCTCAAATTCCAATAATTCTACAAGTATAAATACAATTTCTCAAAGCTCTTTAACTGATCCAATACTGACCAAATATAATTGTTTCAAATCATACATTGAAGAATGTTCCAATGTCATGTATACATTTCAATGTATATGTGTCAGGTAATTGTATAGCCTTAAGTGTACACATTAAAACTTTATTCAGATACTTATTCAAAACCTTTACAAAGTAATATTCAATTCCTTTTGCATATCTCTAACTTATCAATGTATAAAATCTGATCAAATGATTAATATCATAAACATATTTTATGTATGATAGAGTTTGAAAGCATCTAAACTGAAATAATAAATATGTCTTCAACAATGTCAAATATGAAGGAATGATATCTCCATCATGTTCCATGTTATTTAATATACTTATGCTTGAATAGAACTTAATCGCATACCAATGCAACTATTTTCATAGTGTCATTTTGTATTCAAATGAGTGCATCATAGTATTCTCATGACAAACACATGATTATATAATCCAACCCGAGACAGTTATAAAAAACAAAGTAACTAACAAATCTTCATATGAAATATGCACAATGTGTTCAATGTACTATGAATGCCATTATAGGACTATGCATGTCGATGTCACATAAATCCTTTGACACACAATGATAAAATGCAACTCTATGTAATAGACCCAAAATGGATGCATGAATGAATATCAACATAAGAATCCTATATTGAGGCTTTCGAAAAGAAATACAAAGTCTTATACATAACTAAATAAAAAGAATATCATTTTGACTAAGAGGAGAAAAACCATGAATGAGATGCGTGTGCTTCAAAATCCATGATAATATCCTCAACAAAAAGCAATAGTTATGTAAACAACTATGACATACCTAACATGAGTTTAGATTAAACAAAACATAACAAATACTAAACCCCTATTTTGATGAAAAATGAAAGAGATAAACCTAGAAATTAAGAACACAACCAAAACCATAGACAAAATGGTATGCATGTGACATTAAAGCATGATGCATGATGAGATCAAAATGAAAAGAGAAACAACCGAATACACTTGTTTAGATCGCAATCCTATAAATCTCTGTGGAAGGTTTCAAGTTCATTGAAACTACTCTTCCTTCTAGCTACCTTCCACAGTGGCGGTTCATCAATAGTAACCTAAAGAATAAACTTGTAACTGCAAATGTCGTGCTCGACTATGATGCCCTAGCTCGATAGAGGTAGTCTTAAATTCTTGAATAAGTTAACCAAATGAAGTGGTGATACCTAAAATGGTGCTTGATACATCACATTAATGCTTCATAAATGCCACTCTGATGTGGCTTTTTCACATCATTTAACACAACCATTTTTTTTTAAAAATGTGAAGGAATGGCTATGGCCCAACCAAAAGGTCCTAGAAAACACCATTTTACATATGCCATAGTCATACCTTGTGATTAATGAGATAATGTTCAACATCTTATATCATCCACTTATAATATTCACCTTGAGTAATATGGAAACTGAGTTATCACAATGTTAATTTCATATAGGATGACTGAAAAGTTTTTTATTTCCAATACTACAGCTAAAGTGTCACTGTAGACAAAGACTCTGCACATTATCACTAAAAAATCATAATATGAGATGAGCATATATGTACCATTATCTCATTCCACCATATAATCAAAATTGATAGACTATCAAAGTTGATATAACATTAATCAAAATTGATTGACTTTAAAAGCTGATATAACATCCAATAATCATATGATTAAGAGTATCCAACCAAATTCACTACCATCTATATGTTGATTATTGTATTTAGCATCAAGGACAAACCCAAAGGAGTAGAGAAACAATCTTTTCCTATGAATTTCCTCACTAAAAATAACACCAACAACATCATTAAATTTTAGGTAATTTGAACCAAAAACAAACTTACTAACAACCATTACCAATCCATTCCATCTTTCAAGCAAAGAACACAAATTCAAAGAGCCCTAATTTCTTCGTCAAAATTGATATTTATAAAAGATAATTGACTAGTAATCATATTTAAATCATTTAAATGATCATCAATTGATCCACCTTCTACTATTTTCATATTAAATAAATGCTTCATAAGAAATACCTTATTTGAAGTAGAAGGCTTTTCATATAGGTTCACTTGGGTTTCCATCAACTCTTTAATTATTTTTTCTTTTGTAATATTAAATGACACTGATTGTGCTAAGCATAAATAAATACTGCCAAGTGCCTTTCTATCCAAAATATCCTAATTTTCATCAGACATAGTTGAGAATTTCTTGGATTTTCCTTCTAATAGCCGCCATAAATCCTTCTGATAAAGATAGTCCTCCATTTGCATATTCCATAATTGGAAGTTTTGCCAATTGAACTTCTCAACCTTCAACTTACTCTCATCTTCCATTTCTCTCCCACTTGACCATGAGACTCCCAGTCAACCATAAGACCTTCTTACAGAGGATGACTAAAAAAACCCACTCCGATACCACTTGATAGGATTAGAAGATAGATATCTAGTAGCTACATGAAAATTTAACTAATACTACAAATGAATAAAACACAAAAATATAAAACAAGAAGACACAAATATTTAACATGGTTCACCCAATCTTGGTCTACGTCCACTTGTGTGTGTGAAAATTGTACCTAGCTGCGGACATAACACTTTAGTAAAACATTAGAGATTAGCAAATCAAGAAATCTGCAGATAAATGAAACTAAGCTAACTAGGCGATCTACTACCTTCTAGTAGGTGTGAGTATGTATTCTCATATTAGACCGAGATCAATGATAGTACAACACCTAAACGAAGGATTTGAAATGCAAAAGATGAATGTAGAATGAATGCAGATTAATCTATTTTTTTGGATTTTGAATGCAATTAGATGAAAAATTGTATGAATTTAATCTAGAATGGAATTGAAATGATATGCAGATTTAATCTAACAATGATATGATTTGATATGAAAACTATGCAATGTTATGAAAAACTATGAATGATCTCACAAAATCGCCTATTCGCAAAAGCTTGATTCTTTAGCTGCAATTTCGCTAGAGTAATTGTGCAAATTTGAGAGATGTAATTGTGAAGAGCTGAGCCTTGATTTTATAGAAATCCAGGGCTTGAGAATGCATTGAGAAAAGCCATAAATCACTCTTGATAAACTCAGGTTGATTTTTGAGTCAACAAGAAATTAAGAATAAATAAACTCATAAAATCACGCAAAAGCAGTTTTTATCTCAAAATAGAGTTTAGTTCTCTTTTTCAACTCATCATCAGATGTTGAGTTTAGAAAGTTAACAAATTGAAATTGAAAATTGATTTAAAGTTAATTGTTTTTCTGATTATGCATGATTTAATATGAATTAATTTAATAAATAAAGTGATTTATTTTCCACTTAACTGATTTTGAATTAAAACAATTGATTTATGGGTTAATCAATTATTAAATCAAACTTTATTCTAATTAAATCATTAAATTTGACAACTTTGATTTTAAATCAATTAAATAAATATTCAATTGATTGTTTGTTAATTTAATTAATTAAATATTCATCATATTTAATTAATCAACTTTAGGTTAAATAATGATATTTATCGCCAAATAATATTCAATTAAAGATAATTATGATAAATTAGGAATATTCAAGGAATATTCCCCGATGCAAAATTAAGATAATCAATTAGGTTTTTTATAAACTGATGTGCAAATGTGCCTTAGGTTAGGATTTTGATGTCGATTTCAATCGAATTGTTGATGTATGAGGTTAATGAACCTATAGCCCATTTTTGGGGTATTACATTTTGCCCCTCTTTGAATTACTGTACAAAGTGCAGTGGTTCAAAGATTTTTATTTTTTTTTATGTTGAAAATTGATTTGAGAGATAAACTGATTCTAAGACAGAAATCGATTGAAAGATTTGAAAAAGCTTATTCAGGTCCTGGTTGACCAAGAATTGTGATGATGTTAACTATAGCAACAATGAATCGGTGATTACAAAGAAGTATCAAAATACCTGATTTTGAACCTTATGATTACAAAGAAGTGAGTGACCTGATTCTAGACCTGATTGTCCAAAGGAATCGAAATGGTATCACATATGAACCCTTTAGTTATGAAGAACCAAGGAAATAACACTAATGAATCGATGGTTACAAAAAGTTGATACAGTTTACAAGATTGATTAGGATACCAGATTGATATGGATCTTGATAAATCTGATATGCCCCAAGCAACAAGGTCTTTTGATGAATCGACAACTAGACGTGGTTGTTGTCTTGATTATTGAGGAAAAGATTTGATTTACAAACTTGATTGATGTGCAATACCATGCCCCCTTCGGGATGAAAAACAAAATCTAACAAGAAAAGCCAATGTTATAGTTTAGAAGCATATTAATTGATTGTAGAATTGGTTGTACACGTTCGAAAACACGTTCTGCATCATTTGGAGATCCCGAAGGCCAAGTTTGACTAGGTTTGACCATAAGTTGACCATGATTGACCAAGTTGAAATTTGAATAGTTTGATGTTAGATAACTCGTTAAATTAAATTTTGGATTTCTGTGATGAATGAAGGTCGATTATGCAAGCAGTGGGCTGTCCTGGGTCCAAAAATTTTAAATCATGATTTTGACAAAGTAAATGATCTCAAATTTCAATTTTGATCTCGAAAATGGATTCAGAACGTTGAAATTAGCTAGGGGTGCTTGCTTGGTGATCTGTTAAGAAGACCTTCATGTGATACTCAGTCCTTATGATATGTTTAGCGTAGTTTTGAAGAATCATTAAGCATCAAGTTGATTTGGGCAATCATGAGATAAATGCAATTGTGCAAAGTGCAAAATGAAATGCAAACCTAAGACCTAGGACCTAGTCACTAATCATGTGTCAGTCGTATTCATCATTGAATTTTTAGGTAAGCAGATAAATCAATACAATTCCCACTAGTTATGCAACCATAGACATATGAATATCAATTTGTATGCTCAAGAATTAATACAATGCCCACTGGTTAGACAACTATGGACATATGAATATTGATTTTTTTTTCAGAATTTCAGATTAGATATAAGAACCAAGGCACAAACACCAGGATGACCTGAATATCATGTCCATTTTGATATAGCAATTTGTATAAACATTAAAACATAAATGTTGTGATGACTTGAATACACCTTATGGACAAACATGTCAAGCAGTCAAGAGATCATTCTAAATCCAATGTGAATTACCTATGGTGACCCTTTATCGTTCACCTCCTTAGGCAAGATCGTGTTTCACAGTAGGAGTAAGAACTCACTCAAAAAGACATTAGTTAGATCAAACTTCCTTGAATTTTTTGGGTATCAATGGTTGAGGTACTCATGGCCATCCAAAATGAAATGGAGGCTCTTACAAATGGACACCATTTCAATCTAGAATTTTCAAAGTTGTTAGATTTTTGCTCAAAGTAGAAAATAAAGAAAAGATTATGCCCCCAGTCATCACTCTCTAAATCCTGTAAAGGACATCATCGAAGAGCTTGAAAGGACATAATATGAAAAAATCTCAATGCGAATCAGTAAGCATACAAGGAGATAAAAGCATGTGAAGCATAGATGGTTTTTAGTTTGTTTTGATGTTTGATTGCAAAATCTTTTTTGGTAAGGAGACTGACTGACTAACTCGAATGTAGCTTCAAAGGACCCTGACTGGATATGACACGTTTGAGATACTGAGGATTGTAGGATATGACATTGATTGCCCCCAAGTTTGAACATTGATAGGAGATGGACGCTTTTTGCCAATTGGTGTACAAACTGACTTTATTGAAAATAGGAATGCAGAAACAAACCAAGAGATATGTACAAACTAAAGCAACACTGAAAGCTGGGAAAGACCAAGATTGTGCTGATAAATGGAGCATTTTGAACAAGTGGCACCTGTTTGCCAAGTTTTCACCATCTTGGCAGAGATTCTATTTTTGCTACCAAGACACCTATTTCCAAGTTTTCACCAAGGTACTTTTTATTTTTCTCATTTTTTTGTATTTTTCATTTTTTCAAAATTTTCAATTTTTTTGATATTTTTCAAAATTTTCAATTTTTTTGGTACTTTTGATATTTTTTTATTTTTTTGTGAATCATCAAGGTGCCTATTGCTAGGTTTTCACCAAGATGTTCATTTTTTCAGGACTTTTTTAAATTTTTATAATCTTTTTAGGACATTTTTTAACACTGAATGCCATTAGGCATAGAATTTCTTCAGATGGAGAACATTGATTGGTTCTCAGAGCTATTCTTCTTTAGTCATTGAGAGTTGATAGGCTCCAGAGCCAAAAGTAGCAGTGCTAAAAAAGGGACCCAACCAGTTGGGTTCAAACTTCCCCTTGCGCTCTCTATGTGATTGATTTTTAAGATTCTCTCTCAAGATTAGATCGCCAACCTACAATTCTCTGTGTCTGACTTTCTTGTTGTAGCCTATAGACATTCTTTTTTGATACACTTTGAGATGATCATATGCAACCTATCTGCGCTCATCTAGTAGTTCAAGTTCTTACAACCTAGACACTTTGTAGTCATCATCAGTTACTAGACCATGCATTCTGATTCTTAGTGATGGGATTTCAACCTCAATAGGTAGTACTGCTTTAGACCCATGAACTAAAGTGAATGGTGTAGCCCCAGTAGGAATTCCGATACTTGTTCTATAGGCCCAAAGAGTTGGATTGATCATGAGATGCTAGTCTCTTCTTATTTTATTAACTGTACGATGTAAGATTTTCAATAGATTCTTGTTTGAAGCCTCTGCTTGTCCATTCCCTTGAGGATAGTATATGGATAACCAATGTTGTGTAATCTTGAATTTGGCATATAGATCATCTAAGTCTCTATTGTTGAATTGTCCACCATTATATGTGACTATTGAATGTGGGATACCATATCGACATATGATGTAGTTTAAAATGAACATGGAAATTTGCTTGTCGGTTGCTTGCATCAAAGGGACTACTTCTACCCATTTTGTAAAGTAATTTGTAGTTGTAATGATATGGGTATGTCCATTAGAAGAATGAGGATGTATGGTTCTTATAAGATAAAATGCCCATTGGTGGAAAGGCCATTGTGTAGTAAAGGGAATGAGATCTCTCCCTAGTGCATGAATCAAGTTTCCATGTACTTGACACTTTTGACAGTTCTTAGCAAACTTGATTACATCTTTTTCCATTTCAGGCCAATAGTACCCAACCCTAATAAGTTTTCGAGCTAGTGTTAAACTATTGGAATGTGATCCACATATACCTTTGTGGACTTCCTCTAATGCATGTTGAGACTCTTCCTGTTCTAAACATCTAAGGAGTGTACCGTCTAGACCTCATTTGTATAGATTGTTACCAATGATGACATACCAGGATGCATTGCAGATAAGGTATCATTTCTCATGGCGGTTGAAGGTATCGGGAATGATTTGGTCTTGGAGATAGGAGAAAAGTTTTTTGTATCCGGATGAATCATGACCAACAATAGTGTAGATCATGTGGGTTTCGAGGGAATCATATGCGAGATAAGATAGTGCTTCTACCAAGAACTCATAGCGTAGCTCATGTTTGAGCTACTGTAATAAAGTAGATAGCGTTGCCATAGCATCAACAGCCTTGTTCTCCAATCTAGTAATTTTCTCAAATGTGATAGATATGAAATATTTCTTAAGATCATCTACCATGTGCTTGTAGGGAACTAGCTTTCCATCTTTCATTTGATACACATCATTGACTTGGTGTATTACAAGTTGTGAGTCTCCATGAATGTGTAGTTCTCTCACTCTCCACTCAATTTGTATCTTCATGTCATTAAGGAGAGCTTCATATTCAACAATATTATTTGTGCAAGGAAACTTTATTCTGAATGCTTTAGGGATTGAGTATTCTTTAGGTGTGATGAAAAATATGCCTACTCCAGATCCATTTTGTGTATAGGAGTCATCAAAGAATAACTTCCATGCCCTAAAAGAAAGATTCATGATAAAGGAGTTGGGAATTCCATTTGCATTGGTGTATCATCAAATAATGGCGCGTCAGCCAACTGGTCAGCAATTACTTGTCCTTTGATAGCTTTTCTTTCAATATATTCAATGTCAAATTCACTTAATAACATCACCCATTTAGCTAATCTACCTATTGTAATACCCCAGAAATGGTATATAGGTTCATTAACCTCCTACATCTTCAAATCGAACAAAATTGATACAAAAGTCCTAACCTAAGGCACATCTTCACATCGAAATCCTAATTGATTTTATCTTAATTCTGCATCAGGGAATATTTCCTAAATATTCCTAATTTATCTAATTATCTTTAATTAAATATTATTTGGCGATAAATCTTATTTATCCTAAAGTTGATTAACTGAATATGATGAATATTTAATTAATTAATTTAATTCTACCACTTAATTATTTAATTAGATTTAATTACATTTATTCCTAATTAATATTGTTTTTATTTTGACAATAAATCAAAATTCCTACAAACAATCAATTGAATATTTATTTAATTGATTTAAAATGAAAGTTGTCAAATTTAATGATTTAATTGGAATAAAAGTTTGATTTAATAATTGATTAACCCATAAATCAATTGTTTTAATTCAAAATTAGTTAAGTGGAGAATAAATCACTTTATTTATTAAATTAATTCATATTAAATCATGCACACTAAAAAAAAGTAGGCAACTAGAAATTAACAATCAATTTTAAAATTGAAACTCAACATCTGATGATGAGTTGAAAAAAATAAAAACAAAACTAAAGCTCTATTTTGAGATAAAAATTGCTTTTGCATGATTTTATGAATTAAATATTCTTAATTTCTTGTTAACTCAAAAATCAACCTGAGTTTATCAAGAGTGATTTATGGCTTTTCTCAATGCATCCTCAAACCCTGGATTTCTATAAAATCAAGGCTCAGCTCTTCACAATCTCAAATTTTTTTTTGCACAATATATCCCTCAAGCTTTCAATCTCAACATCTCTCGAATTTGCACAATTACTCTAGCGAATTGACATCTGAAGAATCAAGCACTTGTGACAGGCGAATTTGTGAGATCATTCATAATTTTCATATTTTTTGCATAGCTTTTCATATCATTTACCATATCATTGTTAGATACTTTTACATATCAATTTCATACATTCTAGATCAATTTCATACAGTCTTTCATCTTATTGCATAGAAAATACAAAAATATAGATTAATTTGAATTTATATTTCATTGCTTTCATCCTTTTAAATCTTTCGTTTAGATGTTGCATTGTCACCGATTTCGATTCTAATCTAAGAACATCATACTCGCACCTACTAGAAGGCAGTAAATTGCCTGGTTAGCATAGTTTCAATTACTCGCAGATTTCAATTTTTGCTAACCTCTAATGTTTTACTGAAGTGTTGTGTCTACAACTAGGTACACAATTCACACACACATTTTTGGTGACCATTGTGGGGTAACCCACCTTTACATGCTGGTTTTGGTTATTTTTTTGGAGCTAACTCCCTTGTGCAGATTTACTTGGAGACTAAAACCCTAAATTTTCAAAGATTTAATTTTATCTCCCAAACGGCTTGGATTTTTTGTCTAAAATTTTTTTTCCAGGTTGGAGGAATATTAGGGAAGCTTCAATAAAAAATTCAAAATTTTACGAGATGTTTTGAATTTTTAATAATTTTTTCTTTATTTTTCATAAATAATTCATTTTTGGCGTAAATCATCATATTTTTTAGAAATTTTTATATTTTTGAAAATCTATTTAAATTCTATAGGGGGTCCATTCTTTGTGTTTTAAATTTGGATGCAATATAATAGCTCAAATAGTTGATTTACAAAAACTGGTATGTTTTGGTAAAAGGGGTCTCTAGGGCACAAATGAAAAAATTTCTCTAAAATTTTTACATTTTTGGAAAACTCTCTTTTTTTTTTTATCATGGGTCTTTATTTTACATTTCTATTTTTATGGCCAAAATCATATAAAAAAAATTAGATCTTGTTGACTAGGTCAAGTGCAAAAAAAAATAAAAATTTTGTGATGGGTATGCACTTATTTTTCATACGATTCAATACATGATATGAGTTGTCATTTGGATTATTTTCTAGTTATTATTTCTCCTAACAATTGGTTTTCAGATCTAACCCTAGGGTTTGCATAAGTTGAATATACCTTGCATATCTTGTTTGCTTGTTTGCTTGTTGGAGAGTTCGTGGCTTGCTTGCATGGAAAAGCTCAACAAAAATTGCTAAAACAAGTAAAATCTACTAAGCGCATTGCAAGGAACTCAGGTATTTTGTTACATCTGATAACACTTCATTTTGGGACATAAAACAAACTTTCTTATGTCAAGCTTGAGTGCCTTTACAGCTTTCATAATTCACACTTCAGTTTTGGGCTCTAAAATGAACATAGATTTGTTTTTCGCATATCTGTTAAACATAGTAAATAGGCCCTATGAACACTATTTGTGGTTCTTGAGAGAGTGGTTTTTCAGCGAAGCTCTTCTCAATGAGAGAACCCCTTGTAGGTAGGGAGGTTACTAAGAGCGTCTCACGTTTTACTAGATTTGTGTGTCTTCAACTTTTGATTGATACATTCTCTCTCTGGAGGGGTTGATAGATCATAAGCGGTTGATGTCATAGATATTTTTGAGATAATCTTGGTCTTAGCATGTCGGATTAATCTATCTGCTTTTTTTTGGTTAAAAGTGAAAAGGCTAAAGGACTTTGCTCTACTCCCTTTTTGCGTAGTATCAGAAACTCAGATCCTTGAATCTGGAACCAGTCCCCATGTGGTATCTTTTGTGAGTCACCTTTAGAGAGGGTTAACCATAGTGGACATTCCCTTAATTGGGTCAACCACATGGACGAAACCTCAAGCGATAATAGCTATTTTCACCATGGTAGCAACAACCGCTATATAAATGTCCTTATGGAGGAAATTTTCACAGGCATGATCTCTTGTTGGGTTGTCAGATCTCCCTACCAGCTCCTGATTGATTAAATTCTCAGACTGTGTCAAAACCTCGGTGTGCCTGGATTAGAGTTCACCCTCTTGAGATCACAAAAGTTGCAGAGTCAGACCATTACTACAAACCTTAGTGAGGCCAAATTTTTTATTTTCTAGAAATATGTGAGTTATTGAAAAACTTTTTGGAACATACACAAGTAGTATTTCTAGGGATTAGTATAATAAGTCACTATTGCTTGTTCATGCGCAAGGTTTCTTTTGCCCTTGTTCATTGTTTTTAGATGATTGCTTGCTATTTTGTGTGCTTGATATCTACTTGGTTACTTGAGACAAACTTTTACACAGATCTTCAAAAATTGGACAAAAAAATTTACAAACAAACCGATACTGAAAAATTGAAAAATTGAAAAATTGTAAATCTGAAGCAAAAATCCTTTCTGGTGTTAAAATTCATCATAAAATTTCAAAACTCGTATCAAAGCTAAAGTCAAAGTTGTCAGAGATTGGTCAAATTTGTCAGAAATCTAGTTTTTACAACCAAATCCCAAATTCTGTCAAAATAGCAAACTAAATCTTGTCATTTCTAGTCATCCTTGGTCGGTCTGGGTCAAATCTTAGGTGCTATGACATGTTGCTCAATATCCAAATGAACTTAAATGGTATCAATTTGCACAAAATGACTCTTGGTCTTCTTTCTTCCACATCTCTCATGTCTTCCTAGTCTCCCATTTCCATCCTTTCTCTTCTTCCTAAACTCTTCACATCTTCTTGATTCTTTTCCTCTTTTTATCCAGTCTATTTTCTTCTATTCATCTCTTCTGTCACTTCCATGCTTGATTCCTCCTCTTCCAAAACTATGAATTTCAGCTATCTTGTTATGGAACCTCTGTTGAAAATGGATGATCTCAAACTCATTGCTCAATTCGAAGAGTATTATTCCAAAAATTCCATGAGTGATAAATTTATGATGAAAATAAAAGAAAAATTAATTAAATCAGATGCCTTTTTTAGGGTCATATGCTTGATCTTGTCACAACCTCCTTCTTCCAAATGTCTTTCATCTTCTAAGTCCTTTCATTCTTCCTCATCTTGCAAGTCTTATTCCTCCACTGGGTCTTCACCTTCCTCTTCTCCATGATCTTGTTCCTCTTCTACTTCTCCCAAGAGTCTTACTTCTCTTCTCAAGACATATCATGTTGAGCAACGTGATAACCCTTATGATACCTCTTCCATGGAGAGTGACACACCCATCTTTGAAGACTATGATGACTATGATGATAGATAATATAATGATACCTATGACACCTATGTTCCTAAGAGTCCTCCTTGTCGTGTTCTCGTGCTTACTAGAAATGGGACGTCACATTGGATAGATCGTGATGGTGATCCATATGATTCTGATTTTGAAAGAGACTTTGATAATTTTTGTGAACAATACCTAGATGATACATCTACTTCACTTGAGGAAGAGAAAGCTTACCGCGCTAATTATAAACATGCATACTACAAGGATCTCTCCTATAAGAATTTCCATGCTAAAAATAAAGATTACACTCTCAAGCAAGATCATGTTAATGTTGAACCTTTGTATTGTGATGGTTCCCTTCCATCCCCTACTTCCTCCAATACCCATACATTTCCTAAAGCTTCCAAACCTATCAAATCTTTCACAAGTCCTTCATCCACCAAAGGTCCTAATACTTTTCATGTGGTTTCCTATAGTTATCCTCAAGTGCTACCTCTTAAAGAAACTCAAGCTAACCTTCACTTGGCTACAAATACTTTCAATAATGCTAAACCCAAAGAGCCTAAGCCTTTATATGCTATAATGCCTACTTTAGCTAGTCCTTCACCATCTCTTCCAAAGTCTTCCATACAATTTCAACATGCTTCCTTGTCCTTAGAAGTGGCTCCATGTCAAGAGGACTCTAAAAATGATAAAGAAAAGAACATAAAGAAAGATCAAGATCGAGAAACCTCCATGTCATCTAATCCTTTTCATGATGTCTCTTATTTGTTCCATGGTTCTTTTGATCCTGCACACCCTTTCTCATGCATTCCATCATGTCTTAAGTCTTCTCCTAAGCAAGATCACGATACTACTTACACTGTTGAGCTTATTGACAATCAAAATAACCTTACTACACTTGTGCTTTTCAAAGATGATACTTCCATTAAGGTTGGTAAAAATGGTCTTGTTACTTCCAATGTTAAGCCTATTGAAAATCAAGAAAAAAATTATGCGCTTATGCTATCCAAAGATCCTTGTCAAGATCAAAGTCTTCTATCTTCTTATTCTACCACTCCATGTTCGTTTTCACTTTCTACTCGTCCTAAGTCTTTGCAAGCTTTGAACAATCCTATCAAAGAAGTTGCTCCTATTCAAGATGTTCATGATCCCATTGCAAATCCTAATGTTGACTCTAAAGATGCTAATGTCCTTGGTTGTCACATAGATGTTGATAAACTTATTGATTATCCTTTTGCGTCTTCCACTTCCATCCTTGGACCTCCTCCACCAATACTAAGGGCTTCACATTTTCCTTCCATATTGGGCCCTTATGTCCCTTCACTTTCCCCTCCTAACTCTCCTAATTCACCATCCATCTTGGGTCCTTACGTCCCTCCATCTCCTATCTTTCCTCAAGATCAACATAGATGCATACCCTTGAATCCTTTTCATCCACCCACCCATTTAAACCAGTCATATCCTCCTTCTTCCACAAGTCCCAAGTTCTTTGGAAGTAACTTGAATGTTCAATACAAGAAAAAGAAGCAATACAAGAATCCATCCAAAAAAAAGGATCACCATGTCTCCTCTAATCGACATGGAGGCATAAAGTCAAAATAGATATCTAAAAAAAAAACTACAAGACAAGTATGGGTTCCAAAATCCATCATTAAAGATATTCTCTCTAGATCATTAAAAAGAAATGAAAAACTTACAGTTATATGGATTCCAAAGTCTCTCTTGAAAGAGTCTGGTGTTGAACAAGTGAAGTTGACATTCAAGCTTCCAAAGTCTTCCACTTCATCTTCTTCCAAAAATATTCTTCCATTCCATGCACCTAAACCACAACCTCTGCTATCCATTCGCTATATTCCTTCACATATTCTTTCATTCACGTTTCCTCCATCCTCTCACCACCCTTCAAAGTGTGTGTTAATGTTGATCTTGCCTTCCTTTCCATCTACCCTTTCACAATCCTTCCATTCATTATCCTTCTACCTTCTATCCCTTTTCCTCATTTGCCTATTCCTCCTATTTTCTAACCTCACTTGCTTTACATAAAATCTTATTCTTCATTTTTCTCTTCCATCTCCCTTTCCCTATCAGCATCTTTGAGCGTATCATTTTGAATCCTTAGCATATCATGGTTTATCCTTTCAAGGAGCATTATCTAAAGAGCTTTCCTTCTTCCAAAAAATAAAAAAAATATAGAAATGAAATTTTTTTTTAAAAAATATGCCTTGGTGAAAACCTAGAAACAGGCGCCTTGGTAGCAAAAGTAAAGAGAAATAAATTTATCCTATAGTGAAAACCACTCCCTTGTGGTGCCTTGGATAAGTATCGTGATGAAAACCTGGCAATCAAGCATCATGCGTAGTTCTTCTACATATTTTATCCATTTCATCTTCTCTCTTTGATCTTGACAATGTTGATCTATACATGAAAATTTGGCTATCTTGTGAGCTATCTTATGACGATCTTGCTTTCATTTCCTTCATGTTTAGCTTTCATATTTATTTTCCTCCATTCATTTTAGCCTTTCACTATCCTTTTCCCCTTTGGTCTTGATCTAAAAAAGAAGAAGAGTAAAACAAGATGCTATGAAGCCTCTTGACATGTCTACTCCTTTGGACTGCATCCTTTCCTGCTCTTGCATTACGCTTTTGTGACTTATCCTATGTTGGCCTTTCATTGCTTGTCCAAATGTGCTTTAAATAAAAAAATTTCCCTAGCTTGGGTACCCTTGAGGAGTTTTCCCTTGAGGATTTCTTCCCTTCATTCTCCTTCATTATCTTTTCTTCCATCTCTTCCACTAGCTTGCTAATCCCTCTTGTTCTCCACCTTGCTAGACATTGGGACTACACAATGTGATCTTTCTTGAGAGTTCAATGGCCATTCTATATGGGGTCATCCTTTGTACATACTGAAGTGGTACCGCCTATTGAGATTGAAATCCCATCACTAAGAATCAAAATGCATGGTCTAGTAACTGATGGTGACTACAAAGTGTCTAGGTTGTAAGAACTTGAACTACTAGATGAGTGTAGACAAGCAGGGTATGATCATCTCAAAGTATATCAAAAAAGAATGTCTAGAGGTTACAACAAGAAAGTCAAACACAAAGAATTTTAGGTTGGCGATCTAGTCTTGAGAGAGAATCCTAAAAATCAATCACATCGAGAACGCAAGGGGAAGTTTGAACCCAACTGGCTGGGTCCCTTTTTTATCACTGCTACTTTTGGCTCTAGTACCTATCAAATCTCAATGAATGAAGGAGAATAGCTCTGAGAACCAATCAACATTCTCCATCTGAAAAAATTCTATGCATAAGACATTTAGTGTATGGTAAAATGTCTTGAAAAAATCTTAAAAATCTGAAAAGTCCTGAAAAAATGAACATCTTGGTGAAAACCTAGCAATGGGCGCCTTGATAATTCACAAAAAAAAGTAAAAACTATCAAAAGTACAAAAAAAATTGGGAAAAATGAAAAATACAAAAAAAATGAGAAAAAGAAAAAGTGCCTTGGTGAAAACTTGGAAACAGGCGCCTTGGTAGCAAAAATAGAATCTTTGCCAAGATGGTGAAAACCCAACAAATGGGCGCCACTTGTTCAAAATGCTCCATCTATCAGCGCAATCTTGGTCTTTCCTAGCTTTCAATCTTGCTTTAGTTTGTACATATCTTCTAGTTTGTTTCTACATTCTTATTTTCAATAAGTCATTCTGTACACCAATCAGCTCAAGCATCTGTATCCTATTAATGCTTAACACTTGGGGACAATCAATGTCATATCCTATGGCCTCCAGTGTATCTTAGACGTGTCATATCTAGTTAGATTCCTTTGAAGCTTCATTTGAGTTAGTCAGTCAATCTCATCTCTAGAAAGGATTTTGCATCTACAACAACACAATCAAACACAAACTGAAAACAATCTATGCTTTTTACATGCTTTTATCTCCTTGTATGCTTACTGATTCGCATTGAGATTTTTGTATATTGTGTTCCTTCGAGCTCTTCGATGATGTTCTTTATAGGATTTAGAGAGTGATGACTAGGGGCATAATCTTTTTTTTGTTTTCTGCTTGTATGTGAAAATCTAATAACTTTGGAAATTCTAGATTGAAATGGTGTCCGTCTGTAAGAGCCTCTATCTCGAATTGGATGGCCATGAGTACCTCGACCATTGATACCTAGAAAATTCAAGGAAGTTTGATCTAACTATTGTCTTTTTGAGTGAGTTCTTTCTCCTATTGTGAAATGTGATCTTACCTAAGGGTGTGAACGATAAAGGGTCACTACAGGTAATTCACATTGGATTTAGAAGGATCTCTTGACTACTTGATGTGTTTGTTTATGCAAAGCATATTTTGGTCATCACGACATCTATATTTTGATGCTTATACAAATTGCTATATCAAAATGGACATGATATTCAGGTCATCCTGGTGTTTGTGCCTTGGTGCTTATATCTAATCCGACATTTTGAAAACAAAATCAATATTCATATGTCCATGATTTCCTAACCAGTGGATGTTGTATTGATTCCTATGCATACAAATAAATATTCATATGTCCATAGTTTCATAACTAGTGGGCATTGTATTGATTTATCCAGTTACCTAAAAATTTCAATGGTGATAACAAATTGACACATGATTAGTGACTAGGTCCTAGGTCTTAGGTTGCATTTCATTCTGCATTGCATTTTGCATGTTTGCATGATCTCACAAATGGCTACATAAATTTCAATGCTTAAATGATTCTTCTATCACCTCTTCCAATCTCACAAGAGCTAACACTTAACTCGAAGGTCTCTTCATGGAATTGCAAGCAGTTATCCTCCTGGGTTAAACATCCTTTTGATATAAGACTGAGTACTTGTCTTGATCAATTCTTGCAAAACATATCATGTGTATCATTACATTTACATTTCATATAATAACCATCTGTTGCATTACAATACATCCATGTGCATAAGCATAAAATCATACATCTTTTCATAATCAAAACACATTTGCATTAAATCCATACATACGAAAGAAATCATTGCATTGCATATATCCATACATACATTCTACACTACTCATAGCATAAGCATCACATGATATCATCATAAATCAAAACATGACAAGTACAAATGAAGTCCTAACCACAATATCGATCTCATATATATATCAAAAATCTTGAACTAGTCAAGCCTGCACTACTGGCACAGTGTCCAAAAGAATGGGCTCGATGAGCCATCAAAGTCGGAACCCCTGGCTAATTTTGATGTTCTAAACCTATTTTCGGGATCAAAATCAAAATCTGAGATCATTTACTATGTCAAAATTGTGATTTAAAATTTTTGGACCTAGGACGGTCTACTACTTGCATAATTTCAAACTATCAAAATTTCAACTTGGTCAACCATGGTCAACTCATGGTTTAACCTAGTCAAACTTGGTCTTTAGGACCTCCCTACGATGCAAAACATGTTCTCAAACGTGTATAACCACTTCTCAAATCAATTAACCCACTTTTAAACTATATAACGCTGACTTTTCCTGTCAGATTTTGATTTTCATCTTGAAGGGGGCATGGTATTGCACATCAATCAAATCTAAATTTGAAATCATATCTTTCTTTTAGTAATCAAGACAACAACCACATCTAGTTACTGATTCATCAAAATTCCTCATCGCTTGGGGAAAATCAATCATCGCTTGGGGCATATCAAATTCATTGAGATCCATATCAATCTGGTATTCTCCTAATCTTGTAAACTATATCAATTTTTCATAACCATCGGTGCATTAGTGTTATTTCCTTTGTTCTTCATAACTGAAGGGTTCAGATGTGATACCAATGTGATTCTTATCAACAATCGGGTTTGGAATTGGTCACTCACTTCTTCGCAATCATAAGGTTCATAATCAGGTGTTTTTGGCACTTTTTCATAATCACCAGTTCATTATTGATATAGCTAGCATCATCTTGATTTTTGGTCATCCTAGACCTAGGTCGGCATCTTTTTTAAATCTTTCAATTGGTTTCTGTCTTGAAATTAGTTTATCTCTCAAATCAATCTCAACATCTTTATCATACACAGACTATTCTTTGAACCACTACGCTTTGCATAGTGATTCAAAAAGGGGCAAAATGTAATACCCCAGAAATGGGCTATAGGTTCATTAACCTCCTACATCTTCAAATCGAACAAAAATGATACAAAAGTCCTAACCTAAGGCACATCTTCACATCGAAATCCTAATTGATTTTATCTTAATTCTGCATCAGGGAATATTTCCTAAATATTCCTAATTTATCTAATTATCTTTAATTAAATATTATTTGGCGATAAATCTTATTTATCCTAAAGTTGATTAATTGAATATGATGAATATTTAATTAATTAATTTAATTTTTCCACTTAATTATTTAATTAGATTTAATTACATTTATTCCTAATTAATATTGTTTTTATTTTGACAATAAATCAAAATTCTTACAAACAATCAATTGAATATTTATTTAATTGATTTAAAATGAAAGTTGTCAAATTTAATGATTTAATTAGAATAAAAGTTTGATTTAATAATTGATTAACCCATAAATCAATTGTTTTAATTCAAAATCAGTTAAGTGGAGAATAAATCACTTTATTTATTAAATTAATTCATATTAAATCATGCACAATTAAAAAAAGACAACTAGAAATTAACAATCAATTTTAAAATTGAAACTCAACATTTGATGATGAGTTGAAAAAAATTTAAAAAAAACTAAAGCTCTATTTTGAGATAAAAACTGCTTTTGCATGATTTTATGAATTAAATATTCTTAATTTTTTGTTAACTCAAAAATCAACCTGAGTTTATCAAGAGTGATTTATGGCTTTTCTCAATGCATCCTCAAGTCCTAGATTTCTATAAAATCAAGGCTCAGCTCTTCACAATCTCAAAAATTTTTTTTGCACAATATATCCCTCAAGCTTTCAATCTCAACATCTCTTGAATTCGCACAATTACTTTAACGAATTGACATCTGAAGAATCAAGCACTTGTGACAAGCGAATTTGTGAGATCATTCATAATTTTCATAATTTTTGCATAGCTTTTCATATCATTTAGCATATCATTGTTAGATACTTTTACATATCAATTTCATACATTCTAGATCAATTTCATATAGTCTTTCATCTTATTGCATAGAAAATACAAAAATATAGATTAATTTGCATTCATATTTCATTGCTTTCATCATTTTAAATCCTTCATTTAGGTGTTGTATTGTCATTGATCTCGATTCCAATCTAAGAACATCATACTTGCACCTACTAGAAGAGAGTAAATCACCTAGTTAACATAGTTTCAATTACTCGCAGATTTCAATTTTTGCTAACCTCTAATGTTTTATTGAAGTGTTGTGTCTACAACTAAGTACAAAATTCACACACACACCTATGAGGGTAGCTTTGCTTAGTAGGTACTTTAGTGGATCAATCTTAGCTACCAAATGTGTGGTATGAGCCAACATGTAATGTCTTAGTTTCTATGATGCAAAGATCACAGCTAGACAAGCTTTCTCAATCATTGAATAGTTCTTCTCATATGATATCAATGTTCTACTGATATAGCATATAGCTCTTTCCTTCTTATTCTCATCATGTTGTGCTAGTAATGCCCCCAGTGATGTATCTGTAGCAGAGATATACAGAATCAATGACTTCCTTTGAATAGGAGGCATCAAGATAGGAGGGTTTGATAGATATTGCTTGATGTGGTTGAAATTCTTCTCACATTGTTCATTCCATGCAAAAGTCACCTCTTTATGTAATGTTTTTGTAAAAGGTTGTGATATGTCTGCCAACTGAGCTATGAAATGCCTGATAGATTGCACTCTCCCTTATAATGTTATCATTTGACTGATGTTCTTGGGAGGTTGCATCTCCATGATAGCCTTAACCTTTGTTGAATCTACTTTAATTCCTTTCTTTGAAACAATGTAACCTAGGAGCTTTCTAGAAGTGACACCAAAGGCACACTTCTTAGGGTTCAGTCTGAAACTAAAATTCTCCATTTGACCTAGTATTTTGCTCAAATAATTTAGATGTTCAGATCTTATCATAGATTTAGCCAAGGTATCATCAACATAATCCTCCATAGTTTGATGCATCATGTCATGAAAGATAAATGTCATAGCTCTTTGATATGTAGCACCAACATTCTTAAGCCCAAATGGCATGACATTCCAACAAAAGGTACCCCATGCACATGTGAAAGTAATTTTCTCTTGATCCTCTGGAGAAATTTTTATTTGGTTGTATCTAGAAAAACCATCCATTAAAGAATACATCTCGAAGCTCGCATTCATGTCCACTATCATATTGATATTTGGTAATGGAAAATTATCCTTAGGGCATGCCTTGTTTACATCTCTAAAATCTATGCACACTCTAATAGATTTGTCTGGTTTTGATACTGGAACAATGTTAGAGATCCATTCAACATAATCAATAACTCAGATAAATCTGGCTTTTAGTAGTTTCTCTAATTCGGCTTTGACCAAGAGTGTAACATGTGGATGCATCTTTCTCAATTTTTTCTTAACATGTTTGACTCTTGGAGCTATCGATAAATGGTGCATTATAATGTCAAGATCTAACCCTGGCATATCTGAATATTTTCATGCAAAGTTGATCTTTTTCTCTATTAGGAATGTAGTAAATGTTTTCTTTTCTTCTTTTGATAAGGATTGTGCCACATAGATCAACCATGGTTCCTCTGTTGTTCCCAAGTTGATAGATTGAGTGGGCTCAATCAGTACCAGAGATCTGTCCTATAAATGACTCAGAAGGACATCAAATATCTCATCCGTAGGTGCCTCAGAGAGATTTTCACCTTTAGATACATCTTTTATTTTTACTTTTGTAGGTTTTGAGATTTCCACAAAGTGGTTTTCACCCTCAGAACTCTTTTTCTTTTTCTTTTTACTTTTATTCTTTTGACTAAGATACTTGATGTCTGATTCCGTCATGCTAACGCTTGGTTCACTGATGGAAGTCATCATAGGCTCAACTTCATTGAGGTAGCAAGCAAGGGCATAGTCATTTGGAAAGGTATAAATACCTTGGCTTGGATTTGTGGAGGTTTGGTCAAGAAGTTTGGGATGTTAGATAGTCAAAGTGGGGAAGGATTGGGAAATGGTGTTTATAGATATGGATCTATCATCATCGGTCCTAACCCAACTCTCGAGTTTGAAGGTGATATTACAACTCAAAATGTTCAATTCATGAATAGGCTTAGTGTCATTGTGGGAGTCCACTTTAGCCATTAGTGTATCAGACTCGTTAAGTTCATCATTTTTCTCTAGACTTATGTTGGGTTTAGGTGCATATTGGTGAATAACATGAATATGTTTTTCTATGATAAGCTCATCTTCCTCTGGAATGACTTCCCATTCATAGTCATTAGATTCCTCATCTATGCCTCTAGGAAATCTAAGAATATGTGTGAAATTAGGGCAGATTCCCCAAGAAGGGTTTCCTTCTAATTCTAAGTTGAATTCATACTCATGAGAGTCTATCTCAGAATCTCTATGTTGCTCCAATTGTTCAACTGTTTGGATAGTTTCAATTGATTCCTCTTGTTTGATTTCAGTAGTAGGTTCTCGTGTTTCTACCACATTTATATTCTCCTTAGGTTTCTCTTCATCTTTAAGGAGGTCTAGTATTTCTTTAGGAAAATGCTCATAAGGAATGAGCTCATCAGTGGTGTCTGAATCATCAATATCTGATTATTGTGTTTCTTCCTTTAGTTGAATTGTTGCTGATGGTTCAATATATTCTAGGACATGTGGAGAGTTTTTGCTAAGATGAAAAAGCTTCTTCTGATAATCCTAGACCTATTGTATTCTTGTTTGTTTGGCCACGATGGTCAAGAGGTGATAGAAGACCTTACCTTGTAGTCCTAGAGGTCCTTTTCCAGTGTATCCCATTTTTGTGATCAATTTGTCCCCTAGTCCATATGACTTCTGAGGAATTTTTCTTGAAGTGGAGTCACATTTATGGACTGATTGAGATTGGGACTCATCCTTGTATAACCATGCAAGCATAGCTTCTTCTTCCTCAAACTCTTTTTTAGATACTTGTTCTGTGACAAAGCTTCCATTGAATATGACTTGGGATTCTTTAGCTCTGGGTTTCACTTTGTCAGAAGGTTGTCCATAAGATTTTGGAGACAACAAGAGAGATGTGAGAGATAAAACTTGTTCCATTGTGTATTCTCCCATACCA
This sequence comes from Chamaecyparis obtusa, assembly GCA_027943335.1. Lineage (NCBI taxonomy): Eukaryota > Viridiplantae > Streptophyta > Pinopsida > Cupressales > Cupressaceae > Chamaecyparis > Chamaecyparis obtusa. The sequence continues at coordinate 1,106,749 of BSBK01007775.1, read as the reverse complement.
TTGTCTTTGATTTTGACCTCTTGTGCAATGTCTTCCATCTTGGATGTAGACACCATGTCTATCTGCTTAGTAGAAGATTCTCTATTATTAGGAACAAGTTTGTCAGCACTTTCTTTCAATGCATTGCAAGTTGTAGATAGGTTAGCTGGAATCATTACTTCTACTCCTTCATAAGGAAATTTCATACATTTATAGTACGTGGAAGGAATAGCTCTCATTTCATGTATCCAGGGTCTCCCTAGAAGGATGTTGTAAGCCAAAGGTAGATCAAGAACTTGACATGTGATATCTCTGATAACTGGACTTGGTCTGATAGGTAAGAAAATTGTTCCTTTGGAAGATCTTTCTTGTTCATCATATGCCTTGATAGTTATCTTCTTTTTAGGATCAATGGTAGTTTCAAATAATCCTAGTTGTGTGATCAAGCTATAAGAACAAATATTGAGACCAGTGCCTCCATCTATCAACACACGATTGAAATGATGGTTTTGGATCAAGACTTCAATGTGCAAGGGCTGGTTATGTGGACGAATCAAGGAGTTATCATCTTCCTCTGAAAAGGAGATATGTTGGGGAGACATCAAATGACCAACCATAGTCTAGAATCTGTCTAAATCAAGGTTGTTAGGAACATGGGATCCGAGCAAAGCTTTGTCCAGGATGGCTCTATGAGATGAAGATATCCGAAGCAACTCAAACATGGAGATTTTTGCATTTGTATGCTAGAGTTGTTGGACAATACTGTATGATGTTTGCCTCATGTCTTTAGGACTTGATGATTTAGAGGCAACCTTCTATTTAGAAGCAAATGAAAGATTGAAAGGAATCTTAGGGATATTTGATGAATCTGAGATTTGTCCTTGTAGATGTGCCTGAGCTTGTGATCGAGTAATTGCATTTGCTAATTAATTATCTCTATCTTTTCTGATAATTGTGATGACATTGCAATGCTCAGATAGACATGGTTCCACCATATTTATGACAACATTGTTTCCAGAGTAGGCATAATTGACCTTAGCACCCACATTAGGTTGAGAAGCTGAATCTCCTTGACCATTTTTTGGAAATGGTTCTATGAATGTTGTATGATCATTATTGCTTTTATGATTGTCAATTACAATTTCTCCATTATCAGTTTTGTCTTGTATGATGTGTTTCAAGCATATGCAGTTATTGGTTTTATGACCCTTATTATGATGGAAGTCACATAAATCATTCTCTCTCCACCATTTCAGTTTAGGTTTGGGATCAAATAATTTTATCTCAGGCAAGGTGATGATGTTGTTAGCCAATAGAGTTTTCATGGCAAATTCCAAGGACTCTCCAAGAGGAGTAAACTTGCATTTAGGATCGACGGCCCAAGGTTTATAGTCAGATGGCTTCTTGTTCAATTTTGTTGCTTTTTCCTCTAAGGCTTTGATAGCTTGGGTGCCAATAGTGAGATTGAAAGTGGGTGCCTTAGATGGGGCACATATAGTATCAACAATGCCATCTGTGACAATGCCTTTATTATTGTTCCAATTTTTACCTTTGTCTTTAGAACTAGATCTAGATTCATACTTGTCTTTTTGAATTGATATGTCTCCTTTTTGTACAAGTACTTTCTCAATTTTGATTTCATTTTCTACCATTTTATCAAAGGATGTATGATTTTGCATTTGCAAATAGTAGTTTATTTCTGGAACAAGATTGTTGATGAAAATTTCTAGTTTCTCAGTTTCTGGAATAGGCCTAGCATATAGAAAAAATGTTTTCCTCCATCTTTTGAGAAAATTTAGGAATAGTTCTCTTGAGTTTTGTTTCAAATTGCAGATGTCAATCATGGTGACCAGATGCTGGATGTTGTAGGAGTATTGTTGATAGAACAATTTGATTAACTCCTCAAAAGTTTTGATGGTTGGAGGCATTTTTGAGAACCAATGAATGGCTGCTCCTCCCAGAGATCATGAGAAAAGATGAATTAAGTAGGTTGGTTCATGCATGAACTCCATGGATTGAGTACATAATTCTCTAACATGATCTTGGGGATCAGAGTTTCCATAGTATTTTTCATATTTGGGCATTTCCACTCTTTTTAGGAATAGTGGCATGTACAAGTCTTTATCGAATGGAAAAGGGCATAGGGCCTCCATGGAGAACTCCTTAGGTTCCTTTTCTTTCTCTAGTTTGTTGAGCTTGACTTGCATGGCATGCATTTGTTTCATCATAGCTATGATTGGAGTTTCTTCCTCATGTGTAATGATATCTTCAACATTAAAGTTTGGAGGAAGTTTAGCCCCTTGATGAGCTAACTCTAGAAAGTATGTCTCTCTATCTTCCTTCAAGAAATGCCTCATCATTTTCTTAAAGTTATCATCATTTTGATATTGAGAAATTTTAGAAGGTGTGGGTTCGTGATCCACACCATGTTGGGATTGATGTCCTTGGGATCCTTGGTTCATTCCTGTTCCTTGAGACATAGTGTTGCTACGAGGACTGGTGGGGATTGATTGATGTGGGGTTGCTTGATTACCTACGTGAGTTGATGCAGGAGGAGTGACGTAACCACCTATCAAGAATAGATTGCCAAGAGCATCTTCTCCAAATTTAGTAGTGTTGTAGGGTTGATGAAATGTCTCAGCTATCACAGAAGATGTTGTTGAAGAGAATTTGGGTTTTTCTCCTTGTTTTTGCTGTGATGAAGCTCTAGTTTCCACCATTAACCTTGGGTGAAGCAAAAGAGCAAGATTAAGACTACTGAAGAATGACTTGATTCAAGAAGATCGAATGATGAAACCTTGTCAAGATTAGATTGATTGAAGATTGGATTGGACATAAATGCAGGATATTGTGCCCTAGTACCAAAAGATGGTAGACACAAGCTCACAACACTTAGCCATTTTGCTGAAGACTGAATTGAAGATAATTTTGACAAGGTTTTGACACAAGATGAAAAATATTAAAAAATGATAGATCAGAAGGTTGGATCAAACTCAAGAGACCACTTTAGAAAAAAATGATAGGATTCTTTCTAGTTTCTACTATGTTCCTGACATAATGATTTTTTTGATAGAATCTAGAAGTAGGCTGTAAAAACTGGATTTCTGGCAATTTTGGCAAGTTTCTGACAATTTTTTCAAAATTCTCATACAAGTTTCTCTAGGCTTGTACGAGTCTGGGTAAGCTCTAGCACAACAATTGACAAGACTCATATGAAATTGCAACGCTCGTATGACAATTGATAGCAGGTTTTTGATTTTTTTCTTGTGGTTTTTGATAAAAAATCATACGATAATGTACTGACTCCCGTATGACAATCTGATGGTTCTGGCATGACAATAAATCAAAACTCGTATGAATTTTTGAGACTATGGGATGAATTTTGACTCTAGAAAGGAATTTTTCTTTGGATTTTGCAATTTTTTAGTTTTTAGTTTCAGATTGTTTGCAAGATTTTCTCTGTCTAGGTTTGCAAATTCGTGTAACAATTCGGGATTGTTCATTTCCAAAGGACCAAGTAGATACAAAACACACAGAACAACAAGCAAAGGGAAGCAGACAATAATCTCAAAACAATGAACAAGGGCAAAAGCAACCTTGCGCATGAACAAGCAATAGTGACTTATTGTGCTAATCCCTAGGAATGCTACTTGTGTATGTTCTCAAAAGTTTTTCAATAACATGCATAGTCCTAGAAAATGAAAAATATGCCTCGCTAAGGTTTTTAGTAATGGTCTAACTCTACAAATTTTGTGATCTCAAGAGGGCAAACTCCAATCCAAGAGCACTGGGGTTTTGACATAGTCTGAGAATTTAATCAATCAGGAGTTGCTAGGGAGGCTAGGGAGATCAAACAACCCAACAAGAGACCACACTTGTGGAGATTTCTTCCACAGAGACATTTATATAGAAGTTGTTGCTACCACGATGAAAATGGCTATTACCGCTTGAGGTTTCATCCATGTGGTTGACCCAATAAAGGGAATGTCCACTACAATTAACCCTCTCTAAAGGTGACTCAAAAAAGATACCACATGGGGACTTGGTATCCAAGGATTTGAGTTTCTGATACTACCCAAAAAGGGAGTAGAGCATAATCCTCTAGCCTTTTCACTTTTACCCAAACTTAGCAAATAGATTAATCTGACACGCTAAGACTGAAATTACCTCACCAAGGCTTGTGATGTCAACAATGATGTCTACCGAGCTCTCTAAGAGGGACCAAGAGAGAATGTACCGATCAAAGTTGAGGACCAAACTAAGTAGATCATGAGATAATTGTAGTATCCTCCCTACCTACAAGGGGATCTATTGTCAAGAAGAGCTTCACATGCATAAACAAGCGAATGAATCCCACTCTCTCAAGATCATCCACAAATAGTGTTCATAGGGCCTATTTACTATGTGTAATAAATATGCAAAAAACAAGTCTATGTTCATTTTATAGCCCAAAACTAAAGTCTGATTTATGAAAGCTGGAAAAGTCACACAAGCCTGACAAATGAGAGTTCATTTTATATCCAAATTGAAATGTTATCAGATCATAGCAAATACCTGAGTTCCTCGCAATGCACTTAGTAGATTTTACCTCCTGTACGACAATCTGGAAACTTGTACGATAGTGGGTGTATGCCCACATGACAAAATAGTTCTCAAACGATAATGTGTAAGATTTGATATGAGTCTCAAAAATACTAACTGTTGTATGACAGTCAGGGGGTCTTGGCATGACTTTCTGACAAAACTCATACGAAAAATGTATGGACATAAAATAAAAATCACAGTTTTGGCCAGAAAATGATAGAAAATTAATAGAAATTATTAGAAATGAAATGGAAACCCATTTCAGGGCCCCATGGTGGGCACCAGAAATGTGTCTGTGAAAATTGTACCTAGCTGCAGACACAACACTTCAATAAAACATTAGAGGTTAGCAAATCAAGAAATCTGTAGATAAATGAAACTAAGTTAACCAAGTGATTTACTGCCTTCTAGTAGGTGTGAGTATGTATTCTCATATTAGACTGAGATCAGTGACAATGCAACACCTAAACGAAGGATTTAAAATGCAAAAGATGAATGTAGAATGAATGCAGATTAATCTATTTTTTTGGATTTTAAATGCAATTAGATGAAAAACTGTATGAATCTAATCTAGAATGGAATTGAAATGATATGTAGATTTAATCTAACAATGATATGATTTGATATGAAAACTATGCAATGCTATGAAAAACTATGAATGATCTCAAAAAGTTGCCTATTCGCAAAAGCTTGATTCTTCAGCTACAATTTCACCAGAGTAATTATGCAAATTTGAGAGATGTAATTGTGAAGAGCTGAGCCTTGATTTTATAGAAATCTAGGGCTTGAGGATGCATTGAGAAAAGCCATAAATCACTCTTGATAAACTCAGGTTGATTTTTGAGTCAACAAGAAATTAAGATTAAATAAACTCATAAAATCATGCAAAAGCAGTTTTTATCTCAAAATAGAGTTTAGTTCTTTTTTTCAACTCATCATCAGATGTTGAGTTTAGAAAGTTGACAAATTGAAATTGAAAATTGATTTAAAGTTAACTGATTTTCTGATTGTGCATGATTTAATATGAATTAATTTAATAAATAAAGTGATTTATTTTCCACTTAACTAATTTTGAATTAAAACAATTGATTTATCGTTTAATCAATTATTAAATCAAACTTTATTCCAATTAAATCATTAAATTTGACAACTTTGATTTTAAATCAATTAAACAAATATTCAATTGATTCTTTGTAGGAATTTTGATTTATTGTCAAAATAAAAATAATATTAATTAGGGATAAATGCAATTAAATCTAATTAAATAATTAAGTGGCATAATTAAATTAATTAATTAAATATTCATCATATTCAATTAATCAACTTTAGGATAAATAATGATATTTATCACCAAATAATATTCAATTAAAGATAATTATGATAAATTAAGAACATTCAAGGAATATTCCTCATTGCAGAATTAAGATAATCAATTAGGTTTTTGATAAACTGATGTGCAGATGTGCGTTAGGTTAGGACTTTGATGTTGATTTCGATTGAATTATTGATGTAAGAGGTTAATGAACCTATAGCCCATTTTTGGGGTATAACACCACCAAACAAAGAGTCCAATCTTATTATCCAGTAATTTCAACCTATTACAATCTGCAATCCCTTATATCCCAATATTGTTGCAAGAAGCTACCAAATTCTCATATGAAAACCATAACCATAAGACATTTTAACAAGACTTATGTTGGTTAAAAAATCAGGGTTAGAATGTGTCAGTCAATAGAAAAACAACACCAAATACCTTGTACAATAATAAAAATCATTTTTGGCTTTGCGAGGTGCTGCCCTTGACCCCATCTTGGGGGTGCTACCCCCAAACCTCTGTTGATAAATATGGGGGGAAACTATGTTGATGAAAGTGGGGAAGCAATTAACCTCCAAGTCTAATTAGGCTCCATATAACAACAATGGATTCAATGATATGGGGGTTATAATTTATTAGAAACCCAACTTCTAATAATTGCTACAAAAACATAAGGTAAGGTCATTTGGTTTGGTCAAGAATTTATCATGTATTAACTTTTTCTGAGATGATTGTTAAACCAATCCAAGGAACTCTTCATGAGAGAAATATTCATGATACTAGAGGATGATGGAGAAACAAATGGATCTTTAAGTATGCAAGGATTTATTCTCATGGTTCACACTTGAAATGCCTTGAAAAAAAAGACAATAAAATCATAAAAATGATGTTAGGACAATCCCATTGGTGGGGACAATGACTTCCAACATAGAAATTTAAGTTCCAATAGAGTATTTTATGGCATGACAAGAGGCACAATACACACGTACAAGGACAAATTCAAATAATAGTTAACGCATGATGATACAAAATTTGTAAGGAAAAGAATGTAATAACAACATAGAGAATGTCAAAGAACTCAAAGAGTAGTAGGTCTCATCAAAGGAACATCACATTTCATATATAATTGCACTTTTAATGTAGGAATAATGGTTGTAAGTATAATGAAATAAAATAGGTGATGTGATAGTGGTTCACTAATACGTGTGGACAAATTAGAAAACTCACACCTATGTCCTCTCATACATTGGAAGAAAGATGACCCGCTAAGATCTAGGAGGCTCAAGCACTAAGTGGATGCAATAATCCTTTGATGTTATAGAAGATGAATATGCAAGTGAAATTGGAAAATGCAAGATCTAGGGCTAGAGGGATAGATGGAGAGAGAAGAGATCTTTTGAATGTACATATAGATTATAGATTGAGAATCCAATTTTGAGAGTAGATCTAGGAAGAAAAAACAATAACTAGCCTATAAAAAAAATTTCAACTCGAAATAGGAGGTCAAGGGTGACTAGGAGGATTAGGGGTGACTAACAGGTCAAGGGTGAGTCCTGTCACATTTGACCTTGCACTTTTGGATAAAAGGATTGTCAAAATGTATCTCTTAATTTGACCTTTTCATAATTCCTTCCACGTGAGAACCACCAATTTCTTGCACACATAAAAAGAGGGAAAATGGTTGTGGATGCAAATTATCTTGAAATGAGATCACAAGTGTTGATACAATAGCATGACTCCATAAAAACCTAAAAAAAATTCATAAAATACATGATTTCATGTAGGTTCTTGAAGCTTTCCATCATGAAGGATATGATGGGATGAAATACCTTAAATTCTTGAATTAATGAGTGCTTGAATACTTTACCATCTTGAATTGAATATAATGATTTCTCCTTGAGTTCTTGTGATGATATGAGATGAGATAGCAAAATGAGGGAGGTACCCTTACTTATATACCCCTCCAAGTCATTTTAGGGTGTAAAAATCGAAGGATGCCAACGTAGATTTGAGAATCCCTCCAAAATCAAATGACCATTACCTCATTCAAATTTGGGGTTGTTTCTTGGGGTCAAGAGAAACTCTAAGGTCAAGGGAAAACTATCTCTCTCAAGGCACACCTAGTCACACATGAAAACCCAATACAAGATCAAAATTTGGGTTGAGGGTCAGTTTTGATATGGGGATGCCATAAATATATGTGAAATCAAGGTGTGATAAGTGGAAACGAATGAGAGATTTCACACTTACTAAAATGGGACCTATGTAAGAAATAAATTGTATAGGGATACAATTTACAACAATATATTTATCCCCCACTTTAGCAGGACTATAAATCTACACACATACTCATGGTAAAGTGCAATAGAGAGAGATGATATTGATCAAGACTAAAAAGATATAAGGCATCATTAATTTTAAGGGAACAAGACCCCAAACCAAGTATATTAAATCCTACAATCATGTGCAAGGGAACATAAAATAAATAAAAACCTAAGACAAAAATTTACTAAGGCTTTAAGTCAACTAGTTAAATAGACCTCGATAATCAAAATGTCTAAACCACTATTATCATTTTTAGAATGCTATTAAAAAATTACAAGTGGTTGCTTGGAAACAAAAAGAGCACACATTAAAGATGAAACAAGACTACATGATCCAACAAATAGAAAGTAAGTTATGCTTATAGGATCATCAAGGAGAGAGAGAAAGGAAACCATGAATGACACTAGCTAGCAAAGTGTGTTATGCTAGGTGATCCATGAAAGAGAACAAGTTCCAATGGACAATAAGTTGTGTTATGTTGTTTTATTTGTGAGACAAAGGAGGAGGAAGAGTGGCAAGTGATCTAGAAAGCCATGTTATACTGTTTCTACTCATCACAAGAGAGAAATTGGTAAGATAGAGTTGTTGGTCTACAAAGTTGTGTATGCTCATCAACCCATCTTAAGGATAACCAATAAAATCACTTTATGCAATGAAATATTCCAAATGGATTATAAAAGGAAAGCTTTGTGTCCAAGGAAATCTACAAAAAATGGTGCAAAAAATTGTCCCAAGGAAATAATTGTAACCAATGGAATCTAATGTATCAATGCAAAAGGATAACTAAGGAAAAAAATGTCTTCAAGTAAATCCATAAAAAAATGGTGCTCAAGGATTGTCTCATTGTATCCAAATGAATCTGCTATGTAATACATAAAGAAGTCACATATATGTCTCCCTCCTTAAGATGGAAACATAAAGCTATTGTGGCATCTTAAGGAAAATAAGAACAAGAATACCAACCGTCAACATCAAGGAGATACCCTTTAGGAAATAATGTACTTTCAACCCTATCCAAAGAGTGATAACACTTTTCAAGGCAAGGGAGAGATAGTTGTGAAAAATATATCTTTCAACAAGTGTAAAGGGATCCTTACAAGGAAGATATCTTTGCTCAAAGATATCTACCTCCAAGAGGAGATCTTTGAGAAAAAATAACATCATTGATCATAAGAAGGGAAGGATAATAAGAATTCACCTTTCTCCCCCTTTTGCTAGGTAAAAAGGGATTCTTGATGAAGGATAACACATTTGAAGCCCCCAATTAAGGGATTTTTTTAATGATAGACATGTGCTTTCAAGCAAGGTAGAGGTTGTAAACAAGGATGTAAATCTCCTAAAAAGGAAAAATCCTTGTGTATATCAAACAATTCCATGCAAGAAATAATATCATATGACAAACAAATACCACTGACTATTGCTAAGAGATTGAAAAGATAACCCTTGCCCCACAAGTGTGAAGACAAGGAAAATAAGGAAGGATAATCAAGGATACACACCTTCCCTATTTATGGGTACAAGGAATACTTGGTGAAGGAAAACACACTATGTACCCCAAGTGAGAGATCATTTATAATAGACATGAAATTTCAAGTAAGGAAGAGGTTGTAAAAAAGGATGTAAACCTCCTAAATGTGTGTGTGTGTGTGTGTGTGTGTGTGTGTGTGTGAGAGAGAGAGAGAGAGAGAGAGAGAGAGAGAGAGAATCCTCATGTAGAAGAAACAATTCCATGCAAGAAAGGATATTATGTTATAAAATAAATAAGTCAACAAAGGAAAAATGGGTCCTTAGGAAATATAGAGGGTTGAAACACTACCCTTTCCCCAAAAGCATGGAGACAAGAATACTAGAGACTATTATATTACTGCCAAAATATAATTGTACCCAAGATTGTACCACCATGAATGAAAATAATCTCCCAAAGGATAGGCTAGGAATGTCACGTAGTGTAGAGGAACATAATAGGAAGGTAGATGTTATTTAGAATGATCATGAAAAAGGTTCCATTCATTTTTATTTTCATTTTAATGATACCATAATCGATGAATTGTTAAATTTGACACTTCAAATTGATGCAAGGGCATTCTTGGTTGAGGTAGGGGCATTCTTCATCCTCGATGAAACTGCATGGGTGGTTTGTTATTTGGTGGGTGTTACTCAGTTGCAGCCTTAACCGACAATCTTGGTTATTGAAGGAAGCTCGATCACTGAAGGAACTTGGTAATCTCTAGCACTTGGTGAAAGTGTTACTTGATCATGCCTGTGGTGCTCAGTCGACACTAGTGCTTGGTGATGCTTGGCATGCTCAGTTATTTCACTGTTGCTCGGTAGTTCTGGTTTACCAATTGGAGTTCTATGTGATTTGTTGGGCCAAATTGGTGCATTTATTGTTAGTAGCTATTGTTACAAGCCAGCATGTTGAATTAAATGTTTGTAAGGCTATTTTGAAGCTGACTTGTATGGCATTTAATATTTGTTTGTAGCAGTTAAGGGTTTCATCCAGCCGACTTGTGGCTGATGATTAGTATTTAAGGGGGTGTTTGGGTAGATGTTTTAGTAGATGAATTGGGAGACCAACATCATGACAGACATTAGTTTGGGATGTGCTAGAAAGATGGATTTGGTGAAGTTATGGAAAAGATCTTGCATGATCTTGCAGATTAGATTATTATCTGATAGTTTTTAGTTGCAGAGCTAGTGGTTTGCACACTTGGAGACAAGGAGATTTCTTGGAGGCTTGCGAGCTCAAGTTTAGATCTGCCTTAGGGTTTCCATCAGTTGCTGATTGTTTTCAAAACTGAACTAGCTGAGATTGTATTGGATTTGTGTAGATCTTGAAGAACTTGTTTCTAATTGTAATTGGCCCTAACCCGAAAGGCCTTACAGTCAGACATGTTAATGAAAATTGATTTGAAACATCTTGTTGTGTTGAGTGTTCCACTGTGTAATTCTGAAGTTGCAAGGTTGGACTATCCTTAATTGGATCCACCATCTGTGATTGCGTCAAGTGGTATCAGAGTTCAGTTGGTCTTGTGGAGTGAAGATTGATCTTGTGAGGGATGATCCTTCAAAATTGATCTTGTTGGTGAAGAGATTGTATGATCTTAGTTGCAGATCTATGGCACTGAACTTGTGAATCTTTCCCTAGTTGTTTGTGCAAGGTTGCAGGTTGTGATCTAACTTGTATACAACTTGGATATTGTCACAAGGTGGTTGGTGTAGGGTTTGTTGTAGAGGGTTTTCTCTTATCTTTAAGGATGCCTCTGAGAAGATTGGACCCTAGAGTTATTGCTAATCTTTGTGATACTATGGAATCCTGGATTACAGAGAAGGTGAAATCAGATTTCAAATCTAAGATGGAACTGATGAAGAATGACATGGTCACTGAGATCATGAGAGCTATGGGTAGTGTACCTTAGAATGTTGGTACTAAGGATGGTTATAAAGAAGCTTCTAAAGAATTTGAAGCTCCTAGATCTAGTGGTGATGACTGGAGGGACAGATCTGGTGAAAATAGAATTGCTCGGTTGCATAGATCTAGAGCTTGGTTAAGTAATAGTTACTGAATGAAGTTTCTACTTTCTCTAGTACCTTGAAACCTAAGAACTTGATTGATTGGATTGGTGAACTTGAAGATTTCTTTGAACTGGAAGAAATTGAAGATCCTCTTCGGGTGAGATTGGCACAGACTAAGTTGAAAGGACATGCTACTCTTTGGTGGAAAGAATTACAAAGAGATAGAGAAGATGAAGGTGAAATAAAGATCAATCAGTGGAGGTTGATGGTGAAAAAATTGAAAGCTAAGTTCATACCTAATGACTATGAGCTTGACTTGTTTAAGAAATTGTAGAATCTGAAGTAGAAGAAATTATCTGTTGAAGATTATACCGAGGAGTTCTACAAACTTACTATTCAGTCTAGACATAGAGAACTTGGTAAGGAAAAGGTAGCTTGGTATGTGAATGGTTTGAGATTCAATATTCAGGATGAGCTTGGTATGCTGAAGTTGATTATGTTCAAGATGCTTATTAGTATGTTGTGAAGGTAGAAGATAAGTTGAAGAGGAAACATCATGGTAGCTCCTGAGAAAAGGAGAAGATTGATCATTGAGTGAAGGATAAACTGACTAATGCAGAAGATGAATAGAAACCTATGGAACCAAAGAAGACAGGTAGAGTTATCTTTAAGGGTACTTGCTATAACTGTGGAGAGGAAGGACACTATTCCTTTGAATGTACACAGAGGGAGCTTGGTGACCGATGAACTGCTGTGGTGAATGAGAACATTTAGAGTGAACTTGAATCTTAGAACTTATTGCTCTGGTGAACATTGCTCAATACAAAGGAGGAACCTTGTTAGAGGAGTAACTTGTTTAGGACTCGATGCAAGTATGGAGGTAAACTTTGTGGTGTAATTGTTGACAGTGGTAGTACTGATAACCTTGTTGTTGTGGATATGGTTCAGAAACTTGGCTTGAATAGAATGAGACACCCACATCCTTATAGGATAGGATGGTTGCAAGATGATCATGCTCTGGAAGGTAGAGAACAATGCTTTGTTGATGTTCAGATTGGCCAGTATAAGGATCTTGTGTTATGTGATATTGTGAAGATGAATAGTTGTGATATATTGCTCGATAGACCTTGGCAATATGATTGCAGAGCTATGTACAACTGTGTGAAGAATGTGTTTACTATTGAGAAGGATGACATGAAGTTTTCCCTGATGCCTTTGATGGATACAACACTCAATAGGAGAAGCCTGAGTATTGGTAGCTGAGTTGAGTTGGTAGATCCAAAGAAAATGAATGATCAGTTTGGAGAACTAACCTGTGTGTTGTCAAGAAAAGACTTGAAGAGATAGAGGAAGTTGAAGTGGAAAAGTTTGCAAAGTGAGAAGATGGAGGATTGTATGTGAAGAACCAATTCAGGGTTTATATGTTGAATCCCGGAAGATGATCTACTCACATATGAACATCTTTTGGAACCTAGGGTGTCTAATGTAGGGTCATTCTTGGTTGAGGCAAGGGAATTCTTGGTCCTCGGTGAAACTGCATGGGTGGTTTGTTATTTGGCTGGTGTTACTCAGTTGGAGCCTTAACCAATGGTCTTAGTTATTAAAGGAAGCTCAGTCACTAAAGGAACTCGGTAATCTCTGGCACTCGGTGAAAGTTTTACTTGGTCATTCCTGTGGTGCTCGGTTGACACTAGTGCTCGACAATGCTTGGCATGTCTAGTTATTTCACTATTGCTCTGTAGTTCTGGTTTACCGATTGGAGTTCTATGTGATTTGTTGGGCTGACTTGGTGCATATTGTTGGTAACTATTGTTATAGGATGACATGCTGAATTAAATGTTTGTAAGGCTATTTTGAAGCCAACTTGTATGGCATTTAATATTTATTTGTAGGAGTTAAGGGTTTCATCCAGTCGACTTGTGGTTGATGATTAGTATTTAAGGGGGTGTTTGGGTAGATGTTTTAGGAGATGACTTGGGAGGTCAACATCACGACATACATCAGTTTGGGATGTGCTGGAAAGCTAGAGTTGGTGAAGTTATGGAAAAGATCTTACAAGATCTTGCAGATTAGATTGTTATCTGATAGTTTGTAGTTGTAGAGCTAGTGGTTTGCACACTTGGAGACAAGGAGATTTCTTGGAGGCTTGTGAGCTCAACTTTAGATATGTCTTAGGGTTTCCATTAGTTGCTGATTATTTTTAGAATTGAACTAGCTAGGATTGTATTGGATATGTGTGGATCTTGAAGAACTTCTTTCTGATTGTAATTGGCCCTAACCCAGAAGGCCTTACAACTGGGCATGTTAATGAAAATTGATTTGAAACATCTTGTTGTGTTGAGTTTTCCGCTGTGTAATTTTGAAGCTACAAGGTTGGACTATCCTTAATTGGATTCACCATCCTTGACTGCGTCACAAATAATGAAATTTACTAGTTTTATGGTCATGAATTTGATGATACACACAAATATAAGGATTGTATTGATTTTGTTTGCCTTTTTTTCTTATGTTTTACCAAGGAAGAATAATGGAGTTTTCTTTGAGGATTTTAAATAGAATATTATCTTGTTGAGTTGAGAAAGAAGTTAAAGATTGATTTGAAAGAGCGAAAAGTTGGAAACCTATACCATCCTTAGACAAGTGTGATGTAGGTTGCACATGTCCTAAACTATGTTAATTGTAATAATTAAGTTTAGAATTTTATATGTTAGGTAGATAAGGGTCAATCTTAGGTTGAATTGGATTGAAATTTAAAGAGGCCCTATCAACATCCACAAATGTATTTTAATAGGAAGTTTGAGTCTCAAATTCATGGATTTTAGTTTTGCTATAAAAGGTGGGTGTTAATTCTAATGATCCCCAATCATCCTCTTTATGAGGAGATGGTGGTTTCATTAGAGAAATAATTGAATAAGTTCAAAAAGATTGATATTGGGTTGGGAGTGTAGCTCGATTAGCAAGAGCTTCCTATGTTAAAGCACAAGTTTATGAGGTCTAGTCTCCCCCAACCCGTGGTATTGGAGGATGTGATGCACCAATTTCATTGGTCACACTAAAATTTTTACTCAATGTACTATAGTTTATAGAGGTGCTATACTTGATTCATGTTGTCTTAAAAAAAGGATATTAGATTTACAACTTGTCATCAACTTCTATATTATGCAATAAATTATCATAGATAAATTCAACTTTATTATGAAGAATAGAAGGGATAGTGTGCATAGCATGAAGCCAAGGCATAACTAGAAGAAGGTTGTATGTGAGAGTACTAGGCATGACATGGATGACCATGGGTAAAATGACAAGTCCTATTTTAATAGGAAATGTGATTTTACCTAATGATAATTTATAAACATTATCAAAGCCACAAAGAGAAATAGAATTTGGTTGAATAAGAGAAGTATCCAATTTTATGTTATGCAACAAGTCAATGATACACACATTAATGGCTAAACCATTATCAATTAGGGTGCATGTTATAACATTATCATTGATAAGGACAACAATCATGAGAGGATCTCATTATTGGAAAGTTGGATGTGTTGTCATTGATGTCAAAATGTATACTATGATGTTTTTAATTGTTAGAAAGTAAAGTCACCAAGATAACTGAGGGGGGAGGGGGGGTGAATCAGTTATCAGATAATTATAACTTTTATCAACTTCAATAGATTTTAACCATGTAAGCAATATAAACAACAACCATAGAAAGATATTCATACACAATAACACAATGACACAAGATATGTTGACTAGGGAACCTCTTTATCAAAGAGTAAACCCCGGTGGGAATGATGCCCACAAAAGATGCACTAATATGAATATTTTGTGTGAAAGGATGGACTCTATTAGGAGTCTTATGAAATACATTCAGTACATATGAATCCATGTTAGGATATTTTGAATCCCTACTAAAATATTCTAACTTTGTTAGGAGTTATGGAAGACAGAAGGACCCACTGCCCAAACAGCTTCAATGGAAAGATCATTGAATACACTGTCCAACTGATCTCTAGATTATTCAACAAAATAATATCAAATCATTACTGATCTCAACAATATGTTACCTCTTCTCTGATTGTGCCAAATTACACTCACTGCTACACCAGATCTCAATTCCATATCTCTGTACCTCACATATCCTCTTTCACAAATTTGCTTTCACAACTTTATTCACTTCATCATTACATTCATTCCATATCACAACAAGGAAAAACATTCCTTCCTTTATACCACACTCAAGTAATTACAAATGAGTTGGCATCCAAATTACAAAATAAAAGTTTCCACACATTACATCAAAATTACACAAAACTGTCGGCTTCCAATTAGAATAATTCTTCACTCGTGTGACCTTAAAGTTTGCACTATCAACCACATCACTATCAACATGTCTTCAACTAATCTCTAACTATGCAAAAATAGATTCCATCCTGATTAGGAGATATCATCTGATTTCCACAAACCACTACTCAGGAACACTACCTGAATACTGCTTCCACCAAAATGGCACATGGTATATTGCAAAAGAAACTGATTGGAAAAATACATTCACTAGAGTCCTCATGACTCAACTCAAATACACATACTCCCCCATAGAGGAAGTACCAACATCCAGTCCAGAAGAAAGATAAGGTTCATATACCACTAGATGGATGCAACAAACTGCATCATTTCTCAAAAGTAGGCTGGGGCATAACCCCAAGCATACCTCTTAGATACTCAAATGTATCCTTAGGAAAAGGTTTTGTAAATATGTCTGCTATCTACTCCTTTGTGCTTATGTACTCAAGTTTGACTTCTTTCTCAACAACTTTCTCTCTTACTACATGATACTTAATCTCTATATGCTTTGTCTTAGAATGTAGTACAGGGTTCTTAGACATACTAACTATGCTGGTGTTATCACAATGTATAACGATAGGCTCAACAAATTTTATTCCAATATCCTTCAGCATCTGCTTCATCCAAATGATCTAGTTACAATTGTTTGCTACTACTACATATTCTACTTCTATTGTGCTCTATGAAATACAATTTTGCTTCTTGCTTAGCCAAGAAACCAATCTTCCTCCAAGGAAAAATACTCCACTAGTGGTACTCTTTTTATCATCAACACTACCTCCCCAATCAACATCTATATATGCACATAGGGTAAAATCATTAGATTTTTCATACCACAATCCATACTCAATTGTGCCTCTTAAATATCTCAGTATCCTCTTCACTGCTACATAATGTGATTCTCTAGGTTCAGCTTGAAATCTTGCTACAATTCTAACTGAATGTGCTATATCAGGTCTTGTATGTGTCAAGTACTGCAATCCTCCAATCATAGATCTATACTTTTTCTGTTCAGCTACAGGAGTCTCATCTATGCTAGATAATTTATTTCTTGTTGCCATAGGTGTTCCAACTAGTTTACAGTTCTCCATTCCAAATCTCTTCAACAAATCATTCAAGTACTTTGTCTGACTTACAAAGATACCACCACTATTCTGTGTTATCTGTAATCCCAAAAAGTATTTCATTTCACCAATCATACTCATTTCAAATTCAGTCTTCATTTCATCAGCAAATTTATCATTGGCTTCATCTTCTCCTCCAAAAATAATGTCATCAACAAAAATAACTACAACCAAAAAATCATTTTCAATTTCTTTTGTGTACAGGTTGCTATTAGTTGTGCCTTTTTTAAATCCCAATTTTAACAAATACTTATCCAATCTTTTATACCAAGTTCTAGGTGCTTGATTTAGTCCATATAAAGCTTTCTTCAGTTTACATACCATGTCTCCTTCTTGAGTCAAAGGAAAACCTTTAGGCTGCTCAATGTAGACTTCTTCTTCCAATTCTCCATTCGAAAATGCTGACTTCACATCCATCTGATACACTTTGAATTTCTTAAAAGATGCATAGGCCAAAAACATTCTTACTGCTTCAATTCTTGCTATTGGTGCAAAATTTTCTTCATAGTCAATTCCTTCTTGCTATGAGTATCCTTTACATACCAATCTTGCTTTGTTCCTTACTACTTCTCCTTGTTCATTCATCTTGTTTCTAAATACCCATTTAGTTCCAATAACATTCTTATCTTTAGGTCTAGGGACCAATTCCCATGTCTTGTTCTTTTCAATATGATCTAGTTCTTCTTTCATAGCTTTAATCCAATGTTCATCTTCACAAGCTTCACTAGTAGATTTAGGTTCAATTTGAGAAATCAAACATAACTATTCTTGTACCTTATTTCGAGTCTAAACTCCTTTGTCTATGCTTCCAATAATCTTCTCAACAGGATGATTCCTCAATAAATTCCTATTAGGTGTCACTGTCTCAGATCTCACTTTAGATGTCAGTTCTTCAATGATCTCACCGTGGCTTTCATTCAACAAGTCACTGTCAGTTTCATAAAATAATTCAGTAGTTTCAGTATTAGGTCTAAGATGAGTTCCTTCATCTGACTCATAACCAAGCATTCTTTCCTAAATTTTGAACTTTTCATCAACTTTAACATTTGCACTCTCAACAATATTCTTAGTTCTCTTGTTATAACATCTATAAGCTTTTCTCTTCAAAGAATATCCAAGAAGTATACCTTCATCACTTCTAGGATCAAACTTTCCAATATCATCATCTCTCTTTATATAGCATTTGCTTCCAAAAATTCTAAAATACTTAACTGAGGGTGCATGTCCAAACCATAATGCATAGGGTGTCTTGTTTGTGTTTGCTCTGATTTGTACTCTGTTCATTGTATACACTGTTGTGTTCACTTCTTCTCTCTAGAATATCTTCGCCAAATCATTTTCAAATAACATGGCTCTTGTTGCTTCAGTCATTGATATGTTCCTCCTTTTTGCAATACCATTTTGTTCAGGTGTTCTAGGGGCTAAAAACTGTCTCTTAATACCATTCACTTCACAAAAGGTGTTAAACTCTCTAGAAGTAAATTCTCCACCTCTATCAGATCTCAAACATTTAATCTTCATTCTAGATTCATTCTCAACTTTATTCTTTATGATCTTAAACTTATCAAATGCTTTAGACTTTTCTTTAAGAAATGCAATCCACATCATTCTTGTAAAATCATCAAGAAGAATCATAAAATACCTTTCTCCATAGAATCCTCTAGTCCTTGTAGGACCGCTCAAGTCTTTATGAACAATCTCCAACTTCTCCTCAGATGTAAACTTCTTATTGGGAAATGAACTCTTTTGTTTAGCCATCACACATTCCTTGCAAATCATGTTAGTAGGCTTAATAATTCTAGGCAAATCTCTTACTGCAAGTGTAGTACTCACTTTTACAATGTTATCAAAATTTATATGACAAAATCTTCTATGCCATAACCAACTATAATCAATTTTAGTAATCAAACATTTCATCTCAGTAGGATTCAACTGAAATAAATTACCTCTTGTTCTAGATCCAGTGCCAATCAAATTTCCATCTTTATCTTTTATCACACAAGTTTTCTCAGTAAACCAAACTTGATATCCCTTATCAACTAACTATCCAACAATCAAAAGATTATGTTTCAAACCATCCAAAAAGTAAACATCATCAGTATTAGTCTTTCCATCAAGAGTAATAGATCCTATACCTTTAATCAAACAAGGTGCATTGTTTCCAACTCTAACAACTCCATCATAATTGTTAAACTTTATGAAATTTCTCATGTCTACAGTCATATGATGTGAACTACCATTGTTTATAATCAAATCAGCTTTCTTTTCAACTTGAGAAACTAAATCCTTTTCTTCCTTAACTTTAGTTAAGGGTTTTCTTCCTCAATTGCTACAAATCCTATATCATCATTGTTCTTTGTATCACTTTCACTCAAAGGTTTTTCAAAACTAGCTTCAAGTTCTTCATCATTTGCATAGTAACATTCTTTAGATCTTCTAGGATTGAAATTCTTTCTATACTTCTTAACTCTCTTAGGACACTTAGATGCAAAATGACCAAATTCTTGACAAGTCCAACATTAAAAAATTTTCTTACTATCTGGTTCTCTCTTCACAAGCAAGGAAATACCTTCTTCAATCTTCCTATCTTCTTCATTTCTAGATCTGTTGTTACCAGCATAATCTCCATTCACACTGATGCTTCTTGAAAAATTATAGTGAACACTAAGAGCACTGAATGTTGTCTCCATTCTAGGCAAGTCTCCTGATAACCTTAGGTTCATCTCTGCTACTTCCAATCTTCCAAGAAGAGTCTCTCTTGTAAAGTTTGAAGTACAAGGTATAACTTGTTGAATCATTTGTGTTGTCTACTTAAATGTAGGAGTCAATGTCCTTAGAATTTTCCATATCACTTCATTCTTTGTCTTTGTTCCTCCACAAGATTTTATACCTACAACAATTTTTGACATTCTACCAATATAGCTTCTAACAGATTCATCTTCCATCATTCTTATATCTTCAAATGCACATATCCAATTATGTAATCTAACCCTTTTTGTATGTTCATCACCTTCAAAAGTAGAGTGTAAAGCTTTCCAAATTTCATGGGATGTTTTTAAAGATTTTACCTGACTGTACTCATTCTCCGGAAGGGCTGACAAAAGTGCTTCCCGGGCAAGTATGTTAACATGAATAGATATCTCTCATCATTACTACATGTTTCAATATTGTCTTCTTCAATGATAGTCTTCTCATTCTTCATTATCAACCAATAACCTAGTCCTAAACACAATAGATGTGTCTTCATCTTTTCTTTCCAGCTATCAAAATTCACTCCATCAAACTTAGGGCTTTCTTTCCTGAAATTCACCATGGATCTCCTTAAGTTGTTAAACTTTTCTTTCAAGGACCTGCTGCTCTAATACCAATTGTTAGAAAGTAAAGTCCACCAAGATAATTGAGAGGGGGGGGGGGGGGGGGTGAATCAATTATTAGATAATTATAACTTTTATCAACTTCAATAGATTTTAACCATATAAGAAATATAACCAACAACCATAGAAAGATATTTATACACAATAACACAATGACACAAGATATGTTGACTAGGGAACCTCTTGATCAAAGAGTAAACCCAGGTGGGAATGATGCCCACAAAAGATGCACTAATATGAATATTCCTTGTGAAAAGGATAGACTCTGTTAGGAGTCTTATAAAATATGTAAAGTACATATGAATCCCTATTAGGAGATTTTGAATCCCTGCTAAAAGATTCTAACTCTGCTAGGAGTTATGGAAGACAAAAGGACCCACTACCCAAACAACTTCAATGGAAAGATCACTAAACACACTATCCAACTAATCTCTAGATTATTCAATAAAATAATATCAAATCATTACTGATCTCAACAATATGTTACCTCTTCTCTAACTGTGCCAAACCGCACTCACTGCTACACCAGATCTCAATTCCAGATCTCTGTACCTCGCATATCCTCTTTCACAAATTCACTTTCACAACTTTATTCAATTCATAATTACATTCATTCCATATCACAACAAGGAAAAACATTCCTTCCTTTATACCACACTCAAGTAATTACAAATGAGTCAGCATCCAAATTACAAAATAAAAGTTTCCACACGTTACATCAAAATTACACAAAACAGTCAGCTTCCAATTAGAATAATTCTTCACTCGTGCAACCTCAAATTTTGCATTGTCAACCACATCACTATCAACATGTCTTCAACTACTCTCTAACTATGCAAAACTAGATTCCATCCTGATTAGGAGATATCATCCGATTTCCACAAACTGCTACTCAGGAACATTGCCTAAATACTGCTTCCACCAAAATGCTCATAACTTCCATGAATAAAAGAATTACTATCTGTGCTCTTAACCATGAACATAAAAAATATCAAAAAGTAAATCCTCAACATCACATAGCTTGATCTACAATATACCACATGCGCTAATCCAAACATTGTCTGCTTCTCTGCAAAACTCCAATAGATCACTGCATTGACATCAATGACAATCATAGTCATGAATGCAACAACAAAAACTGCTATAGAATGGCTGCCAATACTCCCA
The DNA here is from genome assembly GCA_027943335.1 of Chamaecyparis obtusa. Lineage (NCBI taxonomy): Eukaryota > Viridiplantae > Streptophyta > Pinopsida > Cupressales > Cupressaceae > Chamaecyparis > Chamaecyparis obtusa. The sequence goes on along the minus strand of BSBK01007775.1, from coordinate 1,085,021 downwards.
TAGGATATATTCAAAATTAATTCCTAACATTAATATCCACCATATTGTTTGGATGTCTAGTTTGAAGATTAGATCGTTTTGATATCTGTTATGAAGTTTGGTTGACAGGATATAAAATTTTTCTAGTAATGTAGAATGTTCAAATGAATAATGATAGAAGGTTACTGAAGATGAAGAGTTGTGAACCTCATGGGATGATGTAGAGGTTATCTACATGATTCATTTAAATTTTGAGTTGCTTACATGATTATTTGATCAAGTTATGGTGTCACAAAAGAAGACTAGTTATTTTGTTGATTGCTAGTGTTATAGAGTTACAAAGTTGCAAAGATTTCTTTCGTGCAAGTGTTGTAGATGATAACTTTTCTTTTAAAATTGCAAATGTGTTAAGGACATATAAATGTGTCTACCATTCAAAGGGTTTGTGATTCTAATGATCTACAAGGTAGTTACAAGTATATTGGTGGAGGATGATAATGTTCTTGAAAGCTTATCATAAGATGCTGACAGATCTTATGGGTGTAATGGATTTGTTTATTTGTTTGAGCTTAATGATAACTTAGGATGATCTAGGATTATGTGCATGATGATTTGTAAGTTTAAATTGATCAAGGTGACCAAGTTTAGTGAATATAAGTTATGTTTTTGTGATCTTATCCTACATGGTAAGGAAAGATTATAAAATAGATTAAAATAGATTAGTAAAACATTTTAGGGTTATGATCGTGATCTTGAGATGTTATTGATGGATATAAAGGATGTTTGGAAAGTGTGTAGAGATATTAATGTTTGATTTTGGCACTGAGAGATGGATGATTAGGGATTGGGTTTTGTCATCCTAGTTCTCGATAAATATGGTGAATTAGGGTTTGATTACTATGTTGTCTGTATGCACCAATGTTTTTGATATTATGGAATCAAGTGTTTGCTAGTGAAGCATTTTACAGATCTACTAAAGATTGAATTTCTTGCCTCTGGTATGGTGGAAAGAATTGTAGAAATGGATTTGATTGTACTAAAAAGGAAATGACTGAGGCATTGTGAGATGCTACAATACAGTTCACAAATTATCATATTGGTGTCTAAAAAGTGTTTGTAAGTTAGTGAGACTTCTGAATTACAATTATAAGTCTTTGTTTCTTCCTTGGGGTGGGTGCCCAAGGTGAATTAAGTAGTGAACTCTAGATAGTGTGCCTAAATGTCTGTATATTCCTCTTATTGTAATACGTTATACTTCTAACAAGGTATCGGTATTATTGTGGTTATCAACCCCACTATGGTTTTCACCATAGTTTGGGTTCCCATGATAAAAATATTTGTGTTATATGGTTTTGATGTGTTTTTATTTACATTTACATGCTTTAGATTTTAAAAATCAGTAATGACAATTTATGTGATTAAGGGTTTTAAAGTTTAAGTATTTTGGTAGCAACTCAATAGAACTCATAGTTTAGGGTTACATAAAAACAAAAGAGTGAAAGAAGCCACGTGCAACTTGAACATCAAATTTTTGCTTGTATCCTAAGTTGAAAGTAAAAGAAGCCATGTGCAGCTTGAGCATCAAAGCTTTTCTTGTATCCTAAGCTAAAAGAAAAAGAAGTGACATGCAACTTGAGCATTGATTTTGAGAAAAGTTTTAAAGGAAAAAACTCAAAAGGTTTGTTAGTTTTCCAAGTGGAAAGCACATAAAGTATGTTGAAGGAAGTGAGGCATAAAGTAACTTGAAGTGTAGTGCCTGGACCCACCAGCAAATGATCTCCACTGGGAACACATGTTTCCTATGCATAAGTTTTAGACTAAAGCAAAAAGGAAAATGCAAGGTTCACTAGCGATGATATTTAGTTAATACCCAGAGTCTGAAAATGATGACTTGAATGATATGTATTTGAATCATTGGTTGACCTAAAAGTTTTTATGCTAAGTCAAAGGTTGTTTGTGATGCATCTTGGTAGACAAATGACATTCACACATCAGTTTAGAAAAAAGTGAAAGATAAATGAAAGCTAATTTCCCATGATGTTGACACTTGGCAGCTGGATGTGATATTACAACAAAAGAAAAAAGGAAGGAGAGAGAATTGATCATAGAGTTAACACTTGGAAAACTCACATGTTAAAAGGGATTTTTGATGAAGTTCAAGAAGATTTGATCAATATAGATTTTTTATGGGATTTTGGAAATGGATGAAGAATTTATGATGTACATCGAAGGCATTTTTTTGTTTGATGGATGATTAGGTTGGGACCACAAGTTTTGATGAAGTTTGACTATGCTAAGATGGATTCTTCAAGCATTCTGGTTGGCTCTAAAGCTTAGTTTTTTGTGAATCTTCACTGGTTCATTTGATGATAGTTGGTCTACTACTAAAATTTGTACCAATTCAATGATAATTATAAATTCAATGTAGAGTTCATGAAGAGTGGCTGATTGTGAAGAGTATTGCAGAGAATATAAATAGTCTAAATATTGATATTTGTGGTGAATAGATCTGCAAGTGTGAAAATATTTGATAAGGATTTGTAAGTAGATGATAGATACTCACCTAGCTTGCTTGCACTTGCTTGATTAGGACTCCCTAAGTACCCAATCCTTCCAAGATCCTAACTCCAACTTTTAGGATCCTCCAAGTCCCCTTTAGTATAGTCTAGGACATCCTCCATGTCTCCCACTCAAGGTGACAAACTCTAGTGCTTCACTAGGGTATCTATCTTCATTTAGTGACCATCTTCCTATCTTCATTATCTTCCTTCCAATGGATCTTCACTATCATTTATTATGAATTGGTGTTTTTTAGGGTTTTAATGGCTTCTTAACATCATTTACAACTCCCTCTTGATCCCTTTGGCTTGGGGTATCAAGGTCTTTCTTAACGATCTCAAGATTTTGCTTCAAATGGCCTATTAGGCCTATTAGCCCTCAATTAGGTCTCTCTGACTAGTTTTTGGCTATTCTTGGAAAATGTCTCTAAAAAACATAGTGAAAATATATAGGTTTCCAACACCATTTTTAGATTTATTTGAGATATTCTAGGTCTCCCCTCTCCAAATTGGTCGTACATGTCATTCCTATATTCAAGGTCTTTTAGGGCTAATAGGTCTCTATTAACCAGTCACGGTTTCTTGGTTTCAAAATGCCTTACTTTGTATTGATCAAGCTCCAATCCTTTTCAAGGGTCTCTATATTGGTTCAAATACTCCTTCCAACCACTTAGGTTCAACTCCTCAATCAATCCCCTAAAATAAAACACACTGATTAATATGCAAGCTCCTAGTCAGGCTTCACTGGACTTGCCTAGGGCTTGCTTGAAAATATAGAACATGACACTTCTAGGCCTCCTCCAAACATATTTACATTTTATAGTGGCTCCCCTAACATGTACCAAATCCCCATGATGATTTCATGGTAGGGTTTCATGTGGGAGCCATTTTTGGCACAACACAGTCCTAGACAGGCCATTGATTGGCAACACTACAAAAGTTTTACAAAAAAAAATGAAACTAAACATAATAAAATTCTCTCCTATACAAAGAAAAGGTAAATATTCTCTATTACTACAATCTATCATAAAATTTTGGATTCAATCCATTACACACTCTATTGTATTAAAGTTTTCTCTGACTGTGCATACAAAACCGAAAATATAGTATGAATTAAAACAACTCAAAAACTTGCAAATCCTTCTAACCTCAGTATTTGGGATCCATACAGATTATATATCCTCTCCTTACATTTTCAAGGGGTTAAGACATCAACCATGCCCTAATATCTCCTCTTTGTCTTCATTAGGACAATGTTGTCATGCAATTTTGCAAAATTGCAAAAAATGTCATGACAACATTTTGATAATTTTAGCAACTTTGCTTCAAGCCTAACCAAATACTTGCCAAACCTCATGAAATGATGTATCAACACCATAAAATCCATTTTAGGCTCAATTCAACCTTTTCCTAACCTATTTAGGTCATTTAGCCCAAGTTGTCAATATCAAGACTAAAGACACTTAGCAGAATCTCAACTAAGCTTTAACCCAAAATACTCTAGATTAGATTAGGCCTAACCTATACCTCCTATAATCACACCCTAGATTCAAAATAGAATCCTAAATCTATCTTTGACCTAGCCAAGGTCATTACAAGCCAAAAACAAAATTTGGATAAGACTTTAAGCTTAAGTCTTAGGTGCTCCTACACCATTCTCCCAAACAAAAAGAGCTTAAGTCACCCCTGAAATGCCTAAGTTAGGATAAATTCCTAACTTATGAAACTCGGCCTCTTGTACCCATGTTTCCTTTGCATCTTCTTTCTCTTTTCATTTAATCAAATTCTCCCAATAGATCTTATGCCTGGTATTTTTTCTTACTCCTGAATTCAATAGCTTCTCGACCTTAGGCTTTGTTGTGGAGGGTAACTGAAGTGATTCTACTTCACTAATAACCTCTATGAGACTTTGATCTACACTAGGAACTAGACCCTTGTAGAGTACTAGGTCTTCTACATTGAATATAGGAGACAATCCTATGTTTCCAAAGAGCTCTACTTTATAGGCATTGTCTCCATACTTAGCCAGAATAACACAAGGTCCCAACCTCATCATTTGAAACTTGTTAGGTACTCCCTTCTATAACCTTTGCTTCTTAAAATGCACCATCACAAGATCTCCCACTTGGAATTGAAGATCTTTCTTCTTCTCATCAACTTTATGTTTTATTTTTGTAGTGTTCTTTGTTAGCGACTTCTTGACTGAATCATGAACTTCGTTCATTGAAAGGGAAAAGTCTTCTAGATACCCACTCCCTAAAGATCCTTCACCCAATTCTCTGAGCTCAAGAACACCCCTTGGATGTATTCCATAAATAACTTTAAATGGTCTTCTACCTATGGTCTTGTTGACTATGGCATTATAATCATATTCATCTTGTGCTAAGATTTGGTCCCAAGTCTGACCATATTCTTTAGTGAGGCACCTTAGAAGGATACCTAGGCTCCTATTAACTACCTCGATCTGACCATCAGTTTGAGGATGGTATGCAGACCCAAAGGATAGATTGGTGCCAAACTTGTGTTACACTGTCTTCCAAAAATGACTGATAAATTTTGAGTCTTTGTCTGATACTATGCTGAGGGGTATTCCATGAATCTGCACAGCTTCCTTAAAAATTAGTTGATAAATCTATGTGGCATCATGGATGGTCTTACAAGGTACAAAATGTGCCATCTTATTGAATCTATCCACTATGACATAGATGCTATCATACCCCTATTTTATCCTTGGTAAGCCAACCACAAAATCCATTCTAAGACATTCCCATGGTCTGCTAGAAATGGGGAGAGGTTGATAGAGTCCAACAGTGGAGGATGTTCCTTTGGCCTTTTGGAAAACAATACAACTCTCCACATACCTCCTGACATCTTGGTTCATTCTAGGCCAATAATGGTACCTTTGAACTAACTCTTGAGTCTTATTGACTACAAAATATCCACTAAGGGCTCCATTAGGTTTTTCTTGAATTAAATTCTCCCTCATGGACCCTCTAGGCACAAAAAGTTGACCCCCTTTAAACAACAATTCATTCTAAAAAGTATAATCAGAGAATTCACCATGAAAATGATTTTGTGTTCCTTACATACCTTGTAGGCCTATGCAAAGTCTCCATCCTTTGAGTATAGGTCCTTGAAGCTGTCAATTCCTATGCTTTTCAATTGGACCTCTTGTCTTGTCATGAGTCTCTTGCTTATTACATCAATAACCTTGTTTTGTTGCCCCTTCTTGTGCTTAATGGTGAATGTATATGCTTTCATATACTCCACCCATTCATATGTTTATGACTAAGTTTATCTTGTAAATTTAGAAAACTAAGGGCTTAGTTGTCTATATAGACCACAAATTCCTTAGGAAGGAGATAGTGTCTCCACTTCCTTAAGGCTTGGACTAGAGAATATAACTCTAAGTCATAGGAAGAGTACTTCCTCTTTGCATCACTAAGCTTTTCACTATGGAAAGCAACTGGTCTTCCATCCTAGCTTAAGACAACCCCTATAGCAATGTTACTAGCATCACACTCAATGGTGAAGAGTTTCTAAAAACTTGGAAGAACTAAGATGGGTTGAGTGGCTATCCTTTCCTTTAAATTTTTAAACCCTTGATTTTCTTGGTCATTCCATTAGAACTTGGTTTTCATACCCCCCTTTATGGTGTCTAACATTGGTGCACATATAGCACTGAATTGCTTAATGAACTTCCTATATTATTGAGCCAGGCCATGAAAACTTCTCACCTCTATGGCAGTCTTAGGAGTAGGCCAGTTTATGATTGCATCCACCTTGCTTGGTTCTATCTTGAGATTCCCATGTGACAACACAAAACCAAGGTACACTAGTTCCTATTTCATATACTCACACTTGTCCAAATTTATCATTAGCTTTTCTTCATGTAACTTCTTGAATACAAATTGCAAATGTTTAAGATGTTCTTCTTTAGTCTTGATATAAATCAAGATATCATCCAAGTATACAACCACAAAATTACCAATAAATTCCTTCAACACTTCATTCATCAACCCCATAAAGGTTCTTGGGGCATTAGATAGCCCAAATGGCATGACAATCCATTCATACAATCCTTCAGTGGTCTTGAAGGCGGTCTTCCACTCATCCCCTTCCTTGATTCTAATTTGGTGGTACCCATTCTTAAGGTCAATCTTGGTGAAGCACTTGGCTTCCCCTAAATAGTCCATTAGGTCTTCTATTCTTGGAATAGGGAATCTATACCTAATGTTAATTCTATTATTCACCCTATAGTTAGTGCATAACCTCCAAGTACCACCCTTCTTAGGAGCTAAGATGGTAGCAACAACACATGGGCTAATACTTCTCCTAATCAGTCCTTGGTCTATGAGTTCTTGGATTTGCTTGGAAATCTCCTCATTCTATTGGGGAGTCATTTTATAGATAGCTTTATTGGGAAGTGTAGCTCTTGGGATAAAATAAATTTGATGACTAATGGCTCTCCTAGGTGGTAGAGTGGCTGGTTTTCCATCACTTACTATATCTTGAAACCATTTCAACATCTCTTGAACCTCCATGGGTAACTCTATCTTCTCCTCTATTTTATCTGTATGCACCCTAAAATGGTTGCCTAGACTTTGGGCCCCATTTATTTGATTTATCAATCCTGAATCATTTTGATCAATAATCAATATTTTCAACATTATTAATTTCTTGATCAAATCCTAAATTCGAGCATATATTGGATTTTTATCCTTGGGCTAACCATTTATCCTAAGTCTTTATTTGATTAAAAGGAATATTTCCTCCCCTTTTAATTAAATAAAAAGCCCCCACTTTCCTCTTATCCTAAGTTGCACAAATAAAGTATTATTCCTATTTTATAAAAAGGGAAAAAGCACTTTTTGTCTCACATGAGGCTCAAAAGTCAACACTTCACTTTCATTGGAGGATGTTTGTGCACATGGATTGCTCCTCTTTCAAGCTCCACCGCTGATTAAGTCTTTTTGCCTCTTAATCTCCATGGTCCATTCCTTTGCATTTCTTATAAAAGGAGAGCTCTCTCCTTCATTTATATATCCTTGTTTTATGCTATTGTTATGCTGCAGGTTTTGGAGCTCTCTTTGAAGACACTCAAGCTTTGAAGCCTTGACATTCTTAGTTGCATTTCATAATAGTTTTTCTTTCATAGTTGCATTCATGGCATTATTAGTGTAGATTTCCTTTTATGCAATCTCACATAGTCTAAATAGGAAGGATTTGTAATCCATTGCTATTTCCTTTCATAGATTAGATTTCTTTTCAAGCATTGCATTGTTATCATTTAGCTTAGCTTGCACATTCATACTAGTTGCATTTGCATTTCATTTCCATTTAGATTCTTGGAGATATTGGCATTGTTGCCCTTGTCTTCACTTGAATCTCTCATTGTATGGTTGACTAGCAAGGTCACTTTCTTGTAGCTCTAGCTGAGAGAAAAACTCATAGTCCCTTGCAACTCCATGCATAGAGAGCTATGAGCCGCTTTGTGAGGCCTCACTCTTGAGTAACCTTGCATGTAATGGTTCATAGAAGTGCATATTTTAGTGTGTACATTATCTTCCTTGGGCTTCAAGACTAATGCAAACCCTACCCCATCACCTTCTTCTAAATTCTTCAAGAATTCCTTCTTATTGACCAAAAGAACATTAGGCCATGTTGGCCTTACTTCCCTTTCTTGTAACAAGGATTGTATCTTTAATGTGACTCCATCCTTCTTGAATGAATAGGCATTCTTATCCCCATCAAACATGGCCTACCTATCAAATTTACAAGGTCATTCCAATATGAGATGGCATGCATCCATTGGCAAGAAATCACATAACACTCTATCCTTGTACCTCAAAATGGTGAAATCCACCCATACCTTCTCATTAACTAGTACATGCTACCCCTTCTTCAACCAGGTGACTCTATAAGGATTGTTGTGAGGAATCCTTTGCAATTTGAGCTTACTAACTACTTCCTCTGACATAGTATTATCAGTTGACCTGAGTCAATGATGACTTTGCAAACTTTCCCTAATATTTTTCACTTTGTCCTAAATAATGCTCTTTTTTGACTAGGCTCTTCTCGGACAGGTTCTTTCATGCGTGTTCTTCTAATCATTAAATTCTCTCCTTCTTCTGACTCTAAGGGTACTTCTGCATGTTTGCTACTAGATGTCTCTTCTTGGACATAACTTACACTTCTTTCACTTCCTTGTGATGTAGACCCCTTCTTTGGACACCTATAGGCTAGATGTCCTAACTTATTACAATGATAGCACTTCATGGTGAAAAAGTATGATCCTCTTCCTTGAACACTAGTCCTTCCTCTTCCACTTCTACTTGAACCTCTACCTCTGTTATAACCCCCTCTTCTTGATTTGCCTTCATGTTGCTCTATCAAATTTGTCTCACCTTGGGTCTTTTGTTCTCAACTCCTACCTCTAAAACCTCCTCTATGGCCTCTGCCATCTCTACCTCTTCCTCTTTCTTTATTACTTTTTGAGTCTTGCTTCTTCTTTAGTTTTTCTTCCACTTTTATAGATAATTGGTGACATCTTTGCACTGTGGTAGGAGTCAAGAGACTAAGCTCATCTTGAATGTTCCACCTCAAACCATTTAAATACTTGGATACCTTCACACTCTCATCTTTGGCCACTCTAGAACTCATGCACAATCTTTAGAACTCCTTTGTACAAGAGTTGACATCTAACTTTTTTTGTCTAAGGTTCTATCTTCTCTTGTGCAATCAGATTTCATAATCCTCAGGTACATATGCTTCTCTAATCTTAGCCACCATAGCTTTCCATTTGGCTATAGGCTTCTTTCCTTCTTTCTTTCTCTCATCTTGGATGAACTTCCACCAAGTGAGGGAAAATCCCCTAATCCATGACTTTGCCACTTTCACCTTTTGGGCTTCACTTATTCCATCACACTCAAAGTTATTTTCAATCCCCTCAATCCAATCCATCACCACCTCCGGTTCCATTTTTCTACTGAAAATAGGTACCCCTCTCTAAAGCCTTTCCACTTAGGGCTTTCACTGCTTTAAGGAATGTCTCTTTAGTCAAGACAGAGTCTGGTTTAGGGACCTCATCATCCAAGTCCACTCCCTTGTTCTTTTCTTCCACCTTATCTTTTACTTCATTAGTCTTTTCTTCTACCTCATCTAATTTATTCTCCAATTGCACTAGTCTTTCTCTGAGAAATCCATTCTCCTCTTCTTTCTCATCCACCTTCTTGAATAAATCCACATTAGTCACCATTGTAGATTCTCCAACTGAATCCTCTAGTTGGAACATCCACCCATAAGCCTAATCTTATAGGCTCTGATACCAATCTGATAGATACTCACCTAGCTTGCTTGCACTTGCTTGATTAGGACTCCTTGAGTACCCAATCCTTCCAAGACTCCAAGTCCCCTCTAGTCTAGTCTATGATTTCCTCCATGTCTCTAACTCAACGTGACAAACTCTAGTGCTTCATTAAGGT